>CM040632.1:51405601-52605601 GCA_022818045.1 Neotoxoptera formosana | reverse complement strand
TTAAATATTTACATAAATATTCAAAACCAATACAAGTTTTATATCTGTATTGTGGAGACCATAGGGTAATCAAAATTACTCGGTAAGTTATGTTCGTTATGAGGAGTTATAATATTATATTATATTAAGATGGTTGTTATTCCACGTACATACTTATGTCTTATGCTGGGGAATTTTAAAGTATCCATTATTGAAATTTAAGAGTATGTCTGCTATTCAAAGGTTTTCGTTATGTGTAAAATTAAAAAAAAATGTTGTTTTGTGTGAAAAATATTTCCAAAATCATTAAGACTTGTAGAAAAAATTAATTTTACCTTTTAAAGAATTATCCTATACAAATAAATATGATATACAACCAATTATTTACGTTGCTAATTTATATTTACTCCAATGCTTAATTAAATTTATCATTTATAGATCGTTATTTATTACAAATAAAAGTTTTTCTTAAGTTTAAAAGCATTAATTTGTGTTTACATTTTAAATCAACTACCTATGAGGCATAATATGGCTACCATGGATTAAATTATAAAAATCATTTTGTTTATACTTTATAGGTTCAATTATTGTAGTATAATATAATATAGTAATTAGTAATTACATTAACCTGAATAATTTGATATTAAATTTAATGAAATCATTTATTCAGGTTTATCGTCACTGTTATTTTTTTAATTTTATTCATGCATTCTAATTTTAAATTATACTATAACATTATAACTTTAAGTTGATGTTATTTTAAAAGCTTGAGTTTTTTAAAAAAAAGGTTACTAATATCATTCAGGTAATAGACACAAGTTTTTTTTTTTATAGATATGCGAATTAGTTTTATTAGATAAATAGTTTAATTATCAGTAAATATCTGTTAAATAATTCTTCATATTATTGAATATTTCTTAGGAAAACAATTTAAAAAATGATTAACTGACCTATAAAAAGCTTTATAAAATACGATAAAATAAAGAAAATAGATAAATTTCATAAAATAGACATTTTTAATGTTTATAAATACACAAAATATTTTTTATTCGTATAAAACATATTATTATGATTATTAATAATAATTATAGTACACACACCACTATTATAATTTAACGAAAAGTTTGAGTCCAAAATATTTTACGAATTAATAATAGAAATAAAAAACAGTGCTTGATATTAGTGCAATAATGCACGTGTGTACATTCAAAAGCAGTTCATACAGAGAGTAGGTACCTATCTATATTTTATTTATTTTATTTTTTATAATTAAAATCGAATGAAAAAAAATAGTGACTTTCTGCGAAACCTGATAGAGGTTCCGTCAATTACGACGTGGTTACACATAATAATTCATAATTATACATACAGTATGTACAATACACATTTTATGTATATTGTATACCTTCTAATGTCATCGAGTACATTATACTCAATGATAATGCTCATCAGAGTGGTTTCGTTTGTGTCTCTCTTTTACTCTTTCTCCTATGTCTCCCCTCTTTGTTCACATTGTTTATTATTATAAATAATATATTATATGCCTACGCACTGCATTAATATAATATATATATATATATACTGTGTATAATACATGTCGTACATGTACCTATATGATATACGTCATGATCCGCACACTTACACTTTGATAATGCATCAAGTAGGATATTGTAATTTTTGAAAAAAAAATGAAAGATATTATAATGCAAAATGTTAAGTACTTATAAACGATTACATTTTTGCAAAATAAAATAAAATATTTGACTACTTCTCGTTATATTATTATTTATACGGTTATATGACTAGTGGTTTTTTTTTTTTTTGATTGTCTTAATTGTTTATGAGGGGACAACAACTTTTGCGGGTATGATGGTACCGCCTCGCATCCATTTTACTGTTCTTTCGTTTGAACTTTATAATTGATATTAGTTAATAAAAAAAAAAATATATTTATTTTATATTTTTTAGCATCAACACTTTTACTATAGTAGGTTATAATATCATCAAAAAAAAAAAAAAATGTAAAATACCAAAACACTTCTATGATAAAAAATAATAAAAATTAGATTTTTAAAATACAAACATTGATTATGTAATTTAGTGTAGCTATCTATAAAAATATTATCATGTTATATATATATATATATATATATAAATAGATATATCTGCAATGAAACAGACATTTAATGTGCGGAGGATCGACCAGCCAGTGCGACGTATATGCTGAGTATGATTATTATTATTATTATTATTGATTCTACCCATAATATCACATTTTATTTTATAAAAAAGTACCGTCAATACACGCTGGACTATGAGCAAAACAAAAACCAAAATTCTATCAAGTTACGGTTGGATGGCGGAAATACGAAGAGATGGCAAAAAAAAATTAAAAAAAGAAATACAATTTTCCCGGCGAGTAAATCGGTTTTGCCGGACGGGATCTATTAAAACACGCGAACCGTTTAAGCCACCACCGCTCTGCTCCGCCACCCCCCCCCCCCGCTTCTTCAAATATAATGTACAATATATACTCACTCTAGCACTCGTATGTATACGCTCGCTTGCTCGTATTATACATTTATATAATAATATTATTATATTCTCTCGTCCGGATTGTTGTTGTCGTAATAATATACCTAACCCATATAATACTCGTCGTCGCGTGCTAGTCCACCACCGCGCACCCCGGTGGACCGCGGTTACCCCTAACACTGTTACCACCCTAGCCACCCGCGTCTAACCACACTATATAACACACACACACACACATATTAAATCGACAGCGTTATGCGGTCGGCCGGGTCTGGGGAGTCTGTGTCAGCGATTGTTCCGGTGGCTTGAACGTAAAATTAATAATAAAGTCGGTTTTATCGCCCCAATCCTCACTATCGCGGATTTGGTCGTACACTGCTGCAACAATAACTGCTGCGATACATTATACATATTATTATACCTATACAATGCACACAAACGTATCATATTATTAAACAGACCCGAGACCGTCGTCGTCGATCCTCTCCTCGGATAGAGCGGATTGTATTAACATACTATTATAGGTATCAAGAGAATAAAACATATATTATGATTCTATGTAGATAGAACGTAATCGCTACTACAATTTTTCATAATATTTATCACAATTTTTTTTTGTCGATTGATGTTCTACGGTTACGTTCTACTATTACGGGTATCTGACAATATTCTAAGAACCCGCATAATATATTTAAAATCCAATAAAAAAACGTTGTTCAAAATCGGTTATCGAACTTTAATAAGCTTGGTGCTCTTACAATTATACCTAAATAACTATCTTGCTTCTATTCATTATTTTATGTATCAACTTTTTCCAAAGTTTGAGCAAATGTCTATTGTTAACAATTTTAACCGTACGTCAAATTAATAACAGAAAACACATAATCTATACAAATAAAAGACAATGTGTATGTGGCTATAGTTTGTAGACTCACGATTATTGAGAGAGTAGTTTCAACCACATCTAATGTGTGGCACCTAACAAACTTTTTTTTAAATATATTTTTTTACGTTTGATTACATGCCATACAAACTACTGTACTAACATTAATATAACAGGTGTCATATTTTAAAATTGTTTTTTTTTCACGAGCGTAAGTACACTGATTGCTCATAAAGTAATTATACTTAAATTGAAATACATCAAGTGTTGTATCCAATTCACGATTACCCACCTCAGTCAGATTTGTCCACGAAGCGAGATACACAGACACCGACATTTACGTTAACTGAGGTACATTCTTAATAAAAAATCTAAAGGAGTGCTATAATTTATAACTGTTAATTTTTTATCGGGTGAAGTCAGGTAGGTAATATAATTTTTTGTTATTAGATTCTAAACGAAGCAATGAATTTATGATTTTACAATATGATATGTGTTTTTTTTTTGTGTCTAAAGACACATTTTCTTATTGAAAAAATGGTCTGGTCATAACTTTGATAGAGGTTTTTAGAAATTCGATCTATAGTTGGTACTTTTAAGGGTCGAAGTTAAAAATTATAAGTACTTTTTAAAATAATTTGGAAAATTACAAACATTTGTTTAAATTGTAATATTATTATTAAAATATTTGTTTGATACCATTGGTTACCAAAAGCAAGGCAGTCTTCGCTCAGAATCGTTTTTTTTTTACTGTATAGGTACAATGATTTTCAATGAATAAAAATTTAACACGTCCATTACACCGCCTACTCAATGACGAGGTATAACCGACTCTTCTGTACTGCAGTGCGATTATCAAATTTTTCCTTTTTTTATTTTATAGCGATATTATTATAGAGATTGTAAAAATAATTTTTAGACAATTATTTGAATGATTATTATATTATAAAACGTGCTTACTGTTTTTTTAATTATTCTCATAAGACGCTATTTGCTAAGAATTCAGTACGATCCTGCATTCTGGCTTAATAAAATACGTCTGCTCTCTTCATCATACTCCTTCTTTGCCTCATAGGTACCTACATATATTATACAAACATTCGGATGAAAATAAAAACCATATTATCACGATCTGTATTTGCCGTGCGAGATCCACGGTATGAATTATGTGCGACTAGGGGTCGGTGTGCACTGCGCAATATAATAATATGTATACCTGCGTATATATTATCTCAACATCAATGGCCTTTATATTATATAAAACGATATGAAAACGTGCGTGCCACATATAATAAACCATTTAACCATATATTATATAGAGACGCGAAATAAACGATTTCGTGTGCGAGCGCTCGCGCCTTATCGAAACGGCGTTTTTCGAAGAGACGTCGTCGCCTGCACCTATATAACCCCTACACGCCGTTTGAGACGGAGAACGGGAATGAGTAGTGAGTGAGTGAGAAAGAGAGTGAGAGAGAGAGAGAGAGAGAGAGAGAGAAAGAAAGAAAGACTTAAATTATATAATAGTACAACGACACTATATATCATATTATATATCGTAATATAATCGTATGGCATATACGGGGAATAAAAATAAAATAAAAATAGTAATAGTACCTAGACGAAAAAAAAAAATATATAAAAAACGGCCACGGGTCGTTTAGCGCACCCGGCGGCAAGTCTGAACCATACATGTACAGATAATATGTGATGGGTGTGCGAGGTTGAGTCGGAGCGCTGAACCGAATATACACGGAACGCGTATGGTGCGTATCGTATTTATATAAATGTTTGTATAGTATGTGTGAATATTGCCGCGGTGTGTTATACCGTATGTCCTTATTCTATATAAATAATATTATAACTGTTGAATACTATGATCAAATACATAATTGGTAAATAAATATCACTTAGGGAAGAACACCTCTATACTTATACTGTCCATCCCATATGGATGATATAATATATACATACCATTAGTACCGGATTGAGGGAGGGACTACTCAGTGAACTGTAGTCCAGGAGCCCCCACATTTCTGTAATACAGAAAAATGTACCTATTTAATTACAATTCACAAATATCAAACAATTTACTATAAGAAATTTAATATGAAACTTAATTTTCTATTTAAAATTAAATTTTTACCAACAAAATAGTATGCAAATACAAATGTATTTTGAATTTTCGTATTTTATGTATAACTGTATTGTGTAATATTTTAAGAACAGTGGGTTTTCAAAATAATTTTGTTAGAAAACTTTCAGGTATTTCATTTTGTTATGACATAACATTATTATTTTTATTACGAATATAAGTCGCACTTATATTAGCTCCAAGTCCCCGGCCACCACGGAATTTTAAAACCAAATTTTGCCATTCGTTTGTGCTGGTTTTTGCTTTTAATCCCGTCGTTTGTGCTCAGCCCCTTCCTGAGATATACAGCTTTGAAAGTTGGCAGCAGAAATGTACTCCCGTCTCCCAAGTCCCAGCTACTCTACTCAAATATTTTTTTTTTTTAATTTTTATTAAAAAAAAGTATATATTATAAAATTATAAGAAAATAATAAAAAAAATAAAAATTTAAAAAAAAAAAAATTTTAAGAAAAATATTTGAAAAAAAAAATAAGAAATTAAAATAAGATTTATAAATTAAATTTTTAAAATAAATATTTGGAAAAAAAATAATAACATTTTTAAAATAAATATTTGAAAAAAAATAAAAAATAAAAATATTAAAATAAATATTTGAAAAAAAAAATAATTAACATAATAAAAATTACAATTAAAATTATTAACAACGATACAATGTTTGAGATTTTTTTTCTATTTCATTTATATGTATAAATTTACTGTGAGATTAGTAAAAATATAATATTTTTTCAGTCTCTCCTTTGGGGATGTCGTTAATTTATATTAGCTCAACTTTATATCTTATCATAACACCATTAAAATTTCCTATCACTAATAATGTTTGGTGTTTAACCCCGTATCCATATCCTCAAGTTTAAACCAATATGGATTTTAAGTTCAGCACCCTCCCCTTCTCAAGACTTGGATAAAACCTGGGCTTTAAATTGATTTTAAATATTTATAAAAATCGTTAAATTCTTAGAAGAAATTAAAAGTAAAAGGTATCAAATTTGAATTTTTTTTGTAATGATAAGTATAAAAGCTTATATTAAAATTAAATCGTTTTTTTTTATCAAAATAATTATTTTTTTTAAATGTTTATACACTGATCTAATTAGCTTAAATTAAAAAAAATGTTAACACTTTCACAAAACTGTAATATTGTTCATTGATAGGTATAAGTAATAGCTAATATTTCGTTTTCTGATGATCGTTTTACAGCCATGCTTTACCAACGTTTATATTATATGAAACGCGCAAATGACGAACGGTTTCTAGTAGGCAAAACTCAAAATTAAGATCGTAAAAATGCAAAAGTGATACTCGAAATCAAAAAAAAAAAAAATGTACGTTTAAAAACTAATTGAAAATCAATATATTATAATATTATATCGTATAAATATTGTAATCAGAAAACACGCAACTAATACTTGTAAGAAAAATTTAATTAGTACAATCTAAACAGTCTTAGATTTTCAACCGTTAAATTTCTGGGCCGTTCGAGCCCTATGCGCAGCTCGTTCTTCGCGTGTCCAGTGTCGACGATGACAGTTGGACGGGAAATCACGTCAAGCACGACGCAGTCGTCGTGATAATATTATTATTATCACGATACGTGCAGCAGCTGAACGCGTGTGTCGCACCCGATTTCGCGAGCTCGTGCTCGGATGATATATTATAATGCCGCCAAGCTCGCGCGGTGTATGATAATAATAATAATAACAACAACAGTGCCGCAATATAGTCTGTGGCGGGAAACGCCACGGCGAGTGTGGGCTTCACGTCTGCATAATATTAATATTATATTCCGAACGGAAAACGATCGCGGTCGGACGCCCCCGAAAAACTCGTATAATATATTAAATCACGTCGAACGGTCTCGCAGTTCCGCGGCGTGTGAATTTATGATTTTATTTCTGACAAACTATAAATGCACGCACGGTCGTGCAACACGTGGTGCAGTGTGACGATGTGGAGTTTGTTTAAACGAAAAACCAAACCACCGGTGGTGCCAAGACCTGCCCGTCAACGCCTTAATTACAATGATCATTTGACGAGACGCACGAATCGCGCTAAAACGTTAACTATACCTACCTACCTCGGTATATTTTGATACAATTTCCTAGGAAAACATTGATTACAAATTTTAAATAATAAAACTGCATTAGGAAGGTAGAGTTGCACTCGTCCGGATCACGAACTACATAAAACCAACATTTTATTACCATAATATTATATGAGTTGACGGTCGTAAGAATAGTTTGAAATTTAAAACTTATCGTATGTATATTGTTTTTATTACAATGAAATATATCACCGGTTCCCAACCCTTGGCCCTCGGGCAACGTGGTATTGGGCAGCAAACACTGGACATGGGTCTTAGCCAAGGGTCGGAAAATTTTTAATTTATGCCAACTGGCATCAACGCCGACATTTTTATTTGATTTTATAAACGTCTATATTATCGGTTAGATTAGGTAATTATTTAATCATTAATAATCTGTCTATTTGTGTGAGTTTGTGTTTTACCAGTTTACTAAGCAAGTGGGCCTCAGCTTTTTTTTCTTAAGAAATTGATGACACAAATAAACTAACTGTCTGCACAAATAAAAAGCTAATTTATATACATAAATGTTAAATATCACAATTTTCAACTAAAATGAGCAATTCAATAATTTATGTCTGGGTAAGGAGTGCAGTTCGACAATCTCCAATGATGATGATATTTAAACTACACGAGTCATTGCTATTAGTTATTACTGTAGCTATAATCAAAACTGGTGGCAAATTTTATTAATGATAACGAAAGAAGTCATTCAATATTTAAATTAGATTATCTAAAAAGTTTGGAAAATAATAAATAATTTAAAATTTAAATACCTATTGATTTAAATTATTATATTTTCGTATCTACCTTTAATAGGCTTATTTAATTTTAACTATGGCACAATATATTATAGGATACACGTATAACTTTGTAGTTGGTACCTAATTTTTGTTATTATTCGATTATAGAGTTTGACTATTGTAATATGAAACCAATAAAAAAATAAATTAAATAATAAAATGAATGAACTTTCTCCAAATATTGACTTTTCCCAAAAGGTCTTTTCGCCGAAATGCCATTCGCTGAAACGATCAGATACCCCATAACACTTATACTTGTTCGAGGCCATAAGGCACTTATTATCGTTATTATCGACTTTGTACAAATACTATATTATGTTTATGCACAACCTCTCCCCCACTACATAGAATTCAGATAGCTTGGACTGCTTGGAGTTGGTTTGAGCTGGTTATAAATATATTTATTATTATTATCAATGATGATCGATTTATATTATAACAGTAACTTACCATACACTGACATTCCATCAACACGCGCACTCTCCAACGTTCATTATTGTTGTTTATTAGGTAGTAATTACAGAGGCTGTTGATTTAATGTATTGAAAAATCTTTAAAATGTCACTATGAATCCCGAAAAATGTATTAAAAATCATTATAAATGCATTACAATTCAAACAAATTCATTATAAAATGCACCATCGATATAAAACAAATCATAGTTCAGAAACTATTAAATTCTATCAAGTGTTAAATATTATAAAATAAATATATTATGAATTTAGTACGAGGTGCCTCGAGTACAGGATGTATACAATATATTTAAGACGAAAATAATAATAAAAAGGAAGAAGTAGATAACCACTCTGCTGTACTATAGGAGTCGAGTGTTCATCATCGTTGAGTAAGCACTGTAATTGATGACGTGTTGAATTTGTATTCAATTAAAAATTATTTTATGGGATGTAAAACGATTCTGATCAAAAAAGCAATGGTCTAACTTTTTGGTTACAGTATTTTTAGTGATAGTATTTAAATTTTAACAAATGTTTGTATTTGTCCAAAATATCTTTAAAAGTACTGAGCATTTTTAATTGTCTCCTTTTAAAGTACCAACTAGAATTACTAGATCCAATTTGCTACCAGAAAAGTCCCATTAACATTATGATCAGAACATATTTTTTTCTACTGGAAAAAGTATCTTCGGAGTTCAGACACGAAAATAAAAAATAAAAATAAAAATCAGACTTCATTGCAATATTACTACATTTATCGCTCTGCTCAAAATCTAAAATAATTCATACAACGTGTGTAAAAAAGTTATATAATTGACAAAAACTATTTAAAATATCAAAAAAGTAATAATAAAATACAAAATAAAAATTTAAAAATTGAACTCGTTTGTACCTGTTTAAACGTTGTGTGATAAGAAAGTTTTGTTTTACAGAAAGCTAAAAATAATGAGTTTTTCTATAAATTCACAGTCTTATTTCAATTGATTAGATTTAATTTTAGGTTAAGTCACACAGTTACACCTTACACACTACCAATAACACGAGATATTGTCTTTGCGGCATGCAATTTACTTATTATAATATATATTGTATCCACTTTAATAATCATACACCTAAATAACTGTATAGACTCAAATAATCGAATTCGTTTTGTTTTCACTTGTTTCGTATATAAATATAAAATGATATTATCGCTGCAAATTTATTGCAATTCCACGTTCGTTAATTGCAGCGCCGTAAATCACCATAAATTTGGTAATAAATTATGGTTCAATAGCTATATTTTACTACCTATCTAAAGTTAATATTTTTCCCAAGTTTTAAGCGGTCAATTCATAATTATCAACGTATTTGTGAATAATATTACTGTATCTATACGACCATATATTTTGGACTAATAAGCATTTTGTTTTTTGGCCATTATCTATTATAAACAAATTAACGATGTCCAGAGTGATACGTTTTTGTTTCAGATGTTCTGAAATCTGAACTAGCCTATAGGTTTTCCAGCGATGTTTGCTTTATTTTATTTGTGTTTACCTAAAACGATTTTCGGGACAGTGAAAAAGGTAGAAAAGTTTTACACTAGTAACCCCTATCGTCTATATAATATAGTCTACCTAACCTATGTGATATGTAGATTGGAAGTTGGACATGTTTTGTACTTTACAGAGGTTGATTTTTCGGAATATCCTGAAGTGGTTGTTTTAGTGAATATCACGAAAAACGGCGAAACCGATGAACAAATTAAGCAGAAATGCACACATATATAATCCACCGTTCATCATTGCATTCGAGTCAAAATACCTCCGTCATCCAAGTTACAGTATCTAACTTTTATTGTATAGAATATTGTGCGTGTGCATTGTACTTATAATTCCTGCATAAATCAGCGTATATGAAGGTCAGGAGGATTACAGAGATCAAGACGTATCCCAAACGTCTTTATTGTATATATTATAATATAATATAATATAATATGCCACTGCACATGTTCTATCCTGTTTAATATATTATATTCAGACGACAGATTTAGTACCTAGGTGTATATAAGCTTCTGTCCTGGTTTCATTTCCTATCTAACTGAAATCTGTGACTTGGTATATAATACACACACTCGTTACACACTTTACTCGTGCCTGTAGAGTATAGATTTTTAGGGAGTAGTCGGGACGATTGGCCCTCTTTGTTGGATGCGGTGGTTAGGATCGAGGCAGTACGGGTGATCTATTTTTCCGCCAAAATCGACCTTTCCGTTCACCGCCAGTACAATAATATATATTTCCACCACAAATTTCAGTTTGTATATTTTGGTAACCCATGAAACACGTGGCGTTTTTGATAATTGGCAATGATTTTTAAAATAACAAAAATAATTAGGTAATCGGTTATTAATTAAATGTATTATTTTTTTAAACACATTCAAGTGATACTTAAAATAATTGCGATCATAGAATATTGTATACAATGTTATTATAAGTCAAAATTACGACATTTTTTATTTCTTATACATAGTTATATGCTATTGATTTGACAAAATATGTATATGAAAATATCTCTCCCCTTTTAAAAATACGTAAAATATACGTAAGCACATAATATAATATTTGAATTCTTACAATCAGGGGTTACCAAAATATACAAATTGAAATTTTTGGTGGTGGAAAAAGGAAATATAAATTATTGTACTGGTGGTAAACGGACTTGGCGGTATACGGAAAGGTCGATTTTGGCGGAAAACGGTGACGCCCGGCAGTACAGAACCTCAACTCTTCAGTGGAGTCACTAAAATTAAATTAAATATGCTGCCTTCGTAGCATGGGCGTGCTAATTTATAAACAACTATTATTATACACCTCTATTCATATATAATATACTTACATATCGGCTATCATTACTTTGATAAAACTACTCGGTGAAATATCGAAACCTGCTAATTAATTAGAATTTATATCTTCGACCGATATTTAGTGACATGACAAAATTGTGGCTTATAACTTCTTATTATTATTAGTATTTTGCTTCGCCTTTTACTCCAAAATATCAAGGTGGTCATAATACACCTCCGTAGTGCTCTGTCACCCCCCCCCACCCCATCTCTTTTGTTACTCACACTAACTATTTTCGTGTCATTCTCTATTCTGTTTATCTCTTGTTTGGGCTTCATCTCTCTCTCTCATTCTCTCTCTCTCTCTTTGTATTTCTACATTTATTTCCATAGCCTCCTTAAGTTACTTCCTCTGAGACACTTCTACCCACAACTTGACCCAAACCATTTTGTCTATAATTGATGTCATTCCTACACTACCCCTAATGAATTTTTTTCTTATCCCATCTTCCCTAGAGACATCCATTTTAGTATCTGCATCTATGCTACTCACACATTGTTCTGTCTCAAAGTACACTCCCAACACCCCGGTCCATACAACATGACTGGTCTTACAATTGCCTAATAAAATCTACCTTTTAATCTCAGCAGCATCCTATTGTAACACAAAATACCTGACGCCTCTTTTTCCACTTCATCCATCCTCATATAATCCTATTTCTGACTTGATCCTCGAAACCACCACCATTTTCTACCACCTCGCGCTGCAGCTGTTCCTAAGTACTTGACAAAAACTAACTATTTAGCCCCCCCCCCCTGCATACCAAAAAAGTGAAAATCCTGGTAACAATACTTAAAAACAAAACTATTATACAGTTTTTCTCATAAACGAAACTGGTAGGGTCCATGGGTTTTCTTCAAGTCTATATTTTGAAATAATAGAGAGTGTGCTGACGGGTCGAATAATGAGAAAGACATATTAATATTATTGTGCATAAAGTGCGTGGAGTGGAGCCATTTGATTACTAAAAGGGAGCAATGGTGCACCCCGGAGTGTCGTTAAGAGCTAAGCGCTTACGAGATTAAGAAGGAATATTGTGGCCAGTTTCTCGAGGCCACCAGCCCCAGAGGGGAATTGAAAACAATAGGGAGACGACGACGACGATGACGATGGTCTTACGCTTACGTCTTTCGCGGGTTCATGGACGTTCTGCTAAGTATAGGTGTATAATATTATAGAACACACAAAATTAAATCATTTAAAAAGCGTTCTTGAACACGGATAATACGGTATGAGGTTAGATGCTAAGCTTTATTCCACAAAAACACCATAATTATAATAAAAATAAAAATGTATAATATATAAACGACGACGCCTGCATTTCTGAGGCCGCAACAAAATATAAAATGGACGACAAATTCTGAAGTTTGAGCAAACCGATATCGCAGTCATAAACGTCGTCTTCCAATTTATTACAAGACACCCCGAAGACCTTATAGAGGGTTTGAATAAAGTGGACGATATAATAATATTGTATATAAATATAAAAATAAAATCAGATTGTGACGACGGGTTGACGAGGGTCACGATCGGCAGTACCCCTTACTAGTAGATACCCTCACACTCCACTATTCCAAATTACGTAAGTCAATAATATAAATACAAGCAATTATTAAACTGTAATTTTGAGTGACATGAATATTTTGATTAGCAGGTAAAAGGGTTGTAAAAATAGTAGGAAACATAACACATACTGCAAAGAGTAATAATAGCGTGACACATGGTGTGCAAACTTTAAGAAAATATGTAAAAGTCCAAAATTGTAAGACTATAGATACCTAGTGGAAAGTACGTTACCATGTAAGTAACAAAAACGTAAAAGATAGCCGCAAAATCGTAGCAATTCCACACGCAAATTTAAAAAAACTGTATAATATTTTGCTTTATATTATTGAAATAACTTTTTGCTTATACAAAACAAATGATAAGAAACCTCGTAAACAGTAATAATTGGAAAATTTAAATAATGTCTTAAGGTTTCCGAGGTTTGAGGAATCTCACTATCACCACTGTTGAATTTATCCGTGAGTATGGACGCGTATGGGAAGTTGTCGCAAATAAATTATTAATCAGAGAAATCCGGTGAGGTCCTAAAGCTGTGTGGTCCGACTGTGGTAAGCACGGCCTAAGCGATCATCAAAGGATGTTGGATATGATAGTTTGTTGTGCATTGAGTACGTCCGTCACGTGGACATGAATAACTCACTCCGTCACGTAAATCATCCATCAATAAAAGTCTATAATTAAAAATGTTCTGTTTTTTAAACTGTACGGTTATATTCACACTGAAAACTTATCATTTCAGTAAACTTGTGTGATTTTAAATGATGTATTTGTGTACTTGGGTATTTGCACCATATTTTTAAAAAATCGATAATAACTATCGGGATAGGTATTTATAATGTATTTAACGAAAACCTATATGAATAATTTCCATCTATAATGGAGCATAATATATTTTCATACATATTTTCTTAAAAACGATGGTACATTGATTTGTTTTAACTTTTGTTATTGCGCGTAATAGAATATTAGTATACACGCATTCGTACCATAAAAACAAAACAAAGACAAAAACAATTTTAAAAAACGTTGTGACTTATAATCATGGTTATTACGTTTTTAATAAAAAAAAAAGTTTAATTTAGATTTATGTCACTCATCATGTGTGGCTAAACACGCATCAACGTACAATGACACTAATAATAATAATATGATATTATGCGGTAGCCGGTAGGTGAGTGTTGGGTGTCGTACAAAACGTGACGGCACTTGTGAAAGACGATTCTGCGTGCGTGCTTTTTATCGTTATTATTATTATTATTACTGTTAATATTATTTCCCTATCGTTGTATGGATGATAATAAAACACATTGAATTATTATCATAAACTAAATAGAAATATAAATAAATAAGTGTACGTGTAACATCCTCAAATGTTGTAATTTATTCGTTAATTTATTACCAATGTCCAATTTTTATTTAATTTATTTTCTTATTGATTTCGTAGAAAAACTATGTTAAATAACCGAATGTGAAAATCTTTTTTATACATTCATTATCGTTCTAAATTTTGAATTATTTCGATACTTTCGATAGAACCATTATTTTATGTAGGTACTAAGAAAACTCAAGTTCAACTCATAAATACAAAAGTAGGTATGTGAAAATTATACCCAAAGTACAATATAGGTTTGACAATATAGAAAACAATAAAAAAAAAATATTTAAAACATTTAAAACTCGGAAATAAAAATACACATATATTGTTGAACCAATCATTTTATTGCTACTTGTATGTTAAGAAATTATTAGGTTGAATTAATTTTTGTTGTAGTATGTAATTCAACGTTGGTGAGTGGCACAATGTTCTATTATAATGAATATCTTTAATTTGGTATATTTTTTTAAATATTTCTTATGATAACTTAATTAAGTGTTTAATTAAGCATTTATGATAAACTATTTGATTATATTTTAAGTCTTAAGGTCTTTAAGGTTTTAAATTTAACAACAAACTTGTGTAAACACAATGTTACTTTAAAACTTTTCAATTAAATGATGTTTTTCATACAAATTGGAAATTTAATAGATACATCTTGAAACAATATTGTTTTACAAGTGCTGAATAAATAAAGTAGCAGTCTTACTTATTTATACAATTTAAAAAATACTTAAGAGTTAGATATAACTTATACATTAGCAATTGTTTTTAAACCATCAAAATGCCCACACACATCAATTCAAACAAACCAATTAAATATAATTTCGATTTTCAGACTGTGACATAATAAGTGGAAAGTCGTGAAGACGTCATATAACTTCGACAGCTTGATGACTAAAGTACCTAATAATAATACTATGTTATGCTCACATCTGTATTAAACTAATGATTATTCAATTGTGTGCTAATTGTGTATTAGTATAAAATATGTCTTTGAAACTAAACCTATATATTAAACATGTTTTGCTATTTTTAAAAATAATTATAATACAATATAAGAGTTGCATTTAGTATTATTTTTTTTAAAAAAGCAACACCGCTGTATGGATTTAACATACACGGAACGTCAGCTTCCTATAAAAACGATATGATTTTTGAAATGTAACTATTCTGTATACATAAATATTCATTTAGGCTTTTTTATCATTCCAATTCCGTTTATTCTGTGGTAGTGTGATGTAACCCACATTCAACCTTTATTCCAACACCGAAGCACTGGTAGGCAAGAAAAAATAAACCAACAGAGTTTCCACGCCGATCCGTCATTTCTTTCGAGTTTAATTGGTCACTACAATAATTATCAGACCTATTCCAAACGACATATTATACTCATTTTTAGAAATATTAAAAAAATCGAAATTGATACAAACATTTTTTTAATTGTATCTTATAGAAAACCTTAAATAATTCGATCTGTCAGCCAAAAAAAATTACATTTATTAATGACAATATCAGAAAATTCAACTTACGACTTAACACAAGATTTGATTTCGTGGAAAAAATAAATCGTCTTAATCAACTAATAACAAATGTGTAATGTAATAACCAATATAAAAATAATATTAAAATTACACCAAGTTTTGCCAAGCTTGATAGACATCTTCATTATAAATTACTTTAATATCAATAATATCAAAAAATATACTTAATAATATAGACTGTCAGACCGTCTTAGGTCAGAATCGTTTTTCATGTACAATGATTTTATGTCATTGAATTCAAATTTAACACATCTATTACCCTTTCTAGACACCTACTATACAGCAGAGTGAGACGCACTTGCCTACTTTTTTTTTTGTTTACCTGTGTATAGATTATCTTTTTACCTCTTTACTGAGTTTTTATATTTATAAGTAGCTTATAATAAATTTTTTTTTTTGTCATATTTATTTAATTTGTACAATCTATATAAAAATATAATAAATATAAATTTATATTAGTAAGTATTAATATATAATAATATAATTATTATATTTCAATCAACAATTTAATTTTTATCTAAATACAAATTATTTGTATTTATATACACATTTTTATAGCAGCATACTCGCTTTTGCCAAGTTTGGCCTCATCGAAGAAAACATGTTTGGTGAATGTAGTAAATTTGAAATCATTACACATAAAAATCAATACAATAATACAAGATTTATTTCAATTTAAACTTGAAAAAAAATGTTCAAAGTTCTGACAAATATGATTATTATGAATACTTTTAATTATTAATTAATAAATGTTACTTTATTTAGTTTTAAATTGTTGAACACTGAACAGTTAAGATTATATCTAATCTTTAAAAAACAATGACATTTAATGTTAAAGCCTATAATCCATTCAAAAGTTATCGATGATTTCTTTTATTGACATTTTGCCGATGAAAAAATCTTTATTTATTCATTACCCTTTTATTAATCGGGAAAATTAAATCAGTAATTTTTTAAACATCACGTTTTTTTTTTTATAAGTTATTGTTCGGATATTAAAAATTTAGCTATAGTAAATAATAATGTTCGGAATAATGCAAAATCATGTAAATAAGGCGTGAATAAAATATATTAAGAATATCGATTGATAAAATTTAAATCAATTATGGGAAAAAATGTGTTGGTTATAATATGACCTAGATGATGGTCAGGTATCTCATGGGTAGTGATCTCATTATTATCCATAATTTGCTAACTAAACATAGAAATATTACTGTGCATTTGTGCTACGATTTAAGATGTATATCCTAGCTCGTCATTCCTAGATTACTCAACAGACTTTGATACCCTGTGTTTACTTTCGAAAAAGACTTATGAAAAAATCATCTAGCACCTAAGTGGAATTGAATGTAGTTAAATAATGTATATTTTCATGATAAATATTTATTTTTTTAATTCGTCATGCCGTGTATAATTAAGTAGATACCTACACTCAAATTCACTATTTGTGATTCTTCCTATGCTAAAGAGCTGATTTTTGGTCATTATTTAAGAAAAAAATTAACAGAGAAGGAATTAAATTTGTATAGTCCAAATTCATGAACAATAATATGATCTCAAGTGACAAGTGGTGAGATCCTCCGGTCGTCCTCGGGTTTACTGATACAATATTGTATTCGAAACAAAACTATAATAATCATTTGAGTGCAATTCACATCACGTTCATAATATAATAGATCAATTCACCGGATACCAAAATAATAGTACCTAAATGCACATTGAAATACGATGTTTGAAAATCAATGATTTTCCATTAAATACACGGAATAACACATAACTGTAAACTATTTTCTATTTATTCGATAGATACGGATGATTGTTAAATGTATATCCATTTTTACTGACGCGCACGAATATAAACTAATTAGATTAACGTGCAACGTTAAATACAGATATTTTGATATTATAATACGGATAGTGCGCTGTGCATAATATTGTTATGACGGCGACACGGGATTGACTGGTTATAATATTATGGTAACAGCTGTGCTCAGTGATTAAACCGCATCCAAACAATAATATTATGATTGTTCGACCAAACTCAGCGGGCGAATTTAAATTTCGGTGCACAATGATATTTTATCATGATATCTGTTGATTGTTGGAGCGGAAGAGCCACAGAGATGCGTTCCGGGATAACGCGTATGCCGAGCCACGAGAGCGGGTCACAGATGACAATTTTTTTCAGGTAATAAAAAACGTTCTGCGCGCGTTTAAACATTCAAAAAGAAGAACATCAAATACAATAATGTATGCATATATACACCTACCAGTAGTTATTCGGTGTGACGCGAGAGTTGGATTTAGGCTGTTCAATTTTATTAAATCTTGAAACGACCGAAAACATCAAATCACTCGTGTTTAACTTTGAACGATTGTCGTGGCGCGTCGTGATTCCTAGAAAACTTTCGTGAGATAACAACTAGACGCTCAATTGGATCGTCTGTTGAATATTCTATTTATAGTTGTTGTAAACGTGTGTATACTGTATCTACTCTCATTGTAAATAGATTATTGGCAATCAGTGACAAATTATTGAGACGAAGGCCGTATAGTATATACCTACTGTAATTATATCCTCGTAGTGCAACTGAATAATGTTTCACGTAGTTGACAATTTCGAGAAAGATAAAATGAGCTGGTCTTTTCAAAAAGTTTGAAAACCACTGACCTATATACTGTCTATATCTACCAGGGCATCGTAGAAGGGTTTTATCTTTCATTTTTACATACTGATACTGTATTACAAAATGCTTATCCCATATTATGAGCTAGGTACGTAAAATATATGCAGTGCCCAATTTAAGAGGTTGAAGTAGGAAAATGTATACTTACATTTACTATAGACTTACTTGTCTGGGTATTTGAATAGGTGATCTTTAGCTGCGGTGGGCCAGATTTACTAGCATATGTATATGTATTTTTGTTATAAAATGTCAAGAAATATAAGCGTCAGAATGAGCTAAAAATTTGTTTCATCCCCTAAACCTACCAATATACCAGGAGTGAAATTTTAAATGTAAGTTTAAAATTTCTGTTCGATTCTGCAAATTTTTGAACTTTTTATATTTTTTCTTTATCAAGATAGGTATATCATGTTTTTCTTTCTTTATTTCTTTATTATTAAAAGAAGGAGCCCATACGATACAATTACATATGTATACATAGTTAAATAATTAACAGTAACTATTTTTTTTGATAATATAATTTACAAGTTGATTTTGACTAATTTACACAATAAGAGGTAAGAACAAATAATTATATGTATAACAGGGTTGTATGAGGTTAGCAAGACGTATCATGTAGTGAATTGGGTGGTTAATAGCTTAGTTCGTGGTGTGTAACGGGACTGCCAATGGAGCAAAGTTTTGTAAGCAGCATTTTACATGTTTACTTTTTTATATCGTATATTTGTTGGTATATTTTGTAAGTAAATAATAATAAAATAATTTTAGCTTGATTGACCAAGTCTAATTTAAAATGTCATCCTCTTAATATTTTTTTAATTTATATTTATCCAATAACACTTTTTGTAGTCGACTTCTTATCTACAGAGGTAGCATACAAAGTTCAAAATATAATGAAAACAAAAAAAGATAATTTATTTTTGCACAATTTATTGTTAGTGTTCAAACGTGAAACTGTTGTTAATATATAAGTACCTATACGTGATAAGTTGCTGATGAACTATAAAATATGAACAAGTTCTGAGGCATTTTTCGTTATTTGCACGAATTTACATTATTTATTACGAATAAATTCATAAAACGAATATTTTATAATTCAAATTGCAAAAAATTGATCTCGAAATTCGTAGAATAGCCCACATAGATACCTTATGCTGCCTGGCTATATATACTTTTGGTTATGATAGGGAAGCGGTCCACACATATTATACAGTCAGACTTGGATAACTCAAAGTTGAGAGGATCGGTCAAAAAGTTTCTAGTGGTCCAAGAATTCGAGTTAAATGAATCCTTTAAATAGAAAATTCTAGGGATAGAGGAAAAAGTTCTAGATTTTGACGTAAAAAATTTTGAGTTCAAAAAATTTCAAGTTAACTAAGTTTGACTGCATTTATATAACTTTATTTATATATAATATATGCGTTGGAGTAATTACGCAGTCTGCGAGCTCATTGTTTCGTCTTTTAGAGGTGAGGTGTATAAGCCACAACTCTGGTTTTCTGTACTTTTTACAGGGAGAAAGTCAAATTTTTGAGCCAATATTTTTACAATGCATGTATATGTTTTCATAGAGTTATGCGATAATCAATCATTTAAAGACATGTTATTCGCAATACTAAATTAGTAATGTGATTAATAATAGTAATGTAATTAATAATGTGACAATTATAATGTTCGAAACATTATTGTATCATTATTACGCAGTATCTACATATTATGTAGGTATTCATGAAAGCAAACGTTCAAATATAACGTTAGGATGTCTTTGTGGGGTGACGACGTGGTACTTACATATTTTTTTAATGTTGCTCGCAACGTGCTTATTGGCATGCCTTAATTTTGGCACACTTTAAAAATAAATAGAAATAGCGCCTTGACATCTGAACGATGAATAGGTCGGTGTTTATATAATGCTAGTTACATTTATAGACAATGTTTCGTATTATTAATTTCATTAAACGTAAAATTAAATATTTCAAAATTCTGTTCGGTTCACTTCATATTTGTATACACAAATTTTTCAATCATATTGGTGTGCAGGTTTTAACCACGACATTTTAAATATTTATTTTTAGTTTCGTAAATTAATTGTCAAAGTTTCAAAACTAGAAGTATTCTACAGCCAATCAAAAACACTCCAATTATTTTCTATTAAACTTGTTCAATTTCATTTAACCATTTTTTAGATGTAAGTTATTTACGTTCTATAGTCAGATCCTCTGTATCTATTTTAATACTAAACTTCATAGATTATATATCATACCAAAAACGATATTTACATACTAAAAATATATATTATACTTACCACAAAAGTTTGTATTTATACCAATTACCAATATAAAGTTTTACTCTTATTACTATAATAGCATATTATAAGGAACCTACTATTATAGATTTTTATCTAAAAAGTGAATAAACAAAAAAATAAAAATTAGACATATATTTCGTGTAAGTATACCTATTCGTATAGAACGAAAATAATGAAAATAGAATATTTTCATACAACAAATTTCAAATGAAACCATAAAAATATTTTACAATTTAGATAATTTATTACATTTGTATTTAAATACTTTACAAAATAACAAACAGTAGAACTCATTTTTCTAAAAGTAACAGACCATAGTTCCACTTACATTTAGGAGACATTTTAGTATATGTTTGGCCGTAAGTGATGATGATGACAAGACGAATGCGCTATATAGATACAACACGTATAAGTATACTGCAAGAACTGTGCAATTTTTTTTTTTAAACGCATAAAAAATGATTCAAATAATTGTTGGAATTGATTTTCAATTACTGGTTTGTTTCAACATAACCCAACAGCGATCGCGGTAGGTGCAAACTGTCGGGTATAATAAAATACGTAATACATAAAATAATATTTATAATATAGGTTATAATAATATACCTATCTCCTATAACGTCGCGATTTGCGAATTAATTTTGTTATTATTGGCTTTACCTATACTATACTAACACGTGACATATGTATTATAAAACGCCGACAAGTCGTACGATATCCGCGAACCAATTTGATATAATATGAAAACAAAAGTCGAAATCGATCGAACGACTGATGTGGATTTATAATTTATACGGGCCATGCACAATATAACATATATATTTATTATATATGCGTACACGCAAAAAGCTTTTGACTGCTTTGGATTTTTATTTCGTTTTTTCTCCCCGCCCGCGCGGACTTGGCAATAATATATGTATATATATATATATATGACTATAGCCTACACTGTTTCGCGGGGTAGGTTCAGACGGTGCCGTGTAGCGTCGTTGTGCGGGACTGCTTAGGGGGGGGGGGCGAAAGAGAGCGCTCAATAAAATGTCAACCAGTTTATCTTGAGTTATTGTCCTCACTTTTGTGTATACGTCCGCGGGATTTACCGTCGGATCGCGGCGGCCCGAAAACGATACAGCGCCCGCGAATCGACAAGCCGGCGGGGCGACGGGGTTGGTGCTGGGGTGGGGGGGTTCGTCTTCTCCTTCCGGACAACTTACATGCGACGACCGACCCCCCGCCGATCGACCGGCCCGCCGCCGGGTCTTGCCCCCCGTATACACTAGCTGACTTAAAACCTTGTCGAAATCTTTATTTATTCGCACCGAATTTACACGCACGCGCCACCCCTACCCCGCACCCCGAGAACATATTATTATACGTCCCGCACCCCTTGTAGGTATATGTGTGTGTATATATATCTTATGTACCATATACACCCGTATTTATGTATATCCGCGGCGGTACCTACGCTTTAGATTGCCACTTTTCTTTTAACCATTTTTTTTCCCATATACTTTTCCGCGCGTGTGTGTATATTTCTTTCACACGCTCGATTCACGGTGCTATATATTATTGTTATAGTGTCCCCGCTGCAGGTTTTAACAGTCAAACGTTTTGCGGCGGCGCCGGAGAAGGAAAGAAATCGCGTGGCAGTCGAAATCTAGACCAGCTATATACTTTATTTGCGTTTCGTCCGTTTTGGCGGCGTCCTTTCCGTGTAAAGACGACGGCAACGGTCTGAGAAAGTCGAGCTACTCCTCGCTCAGGTGTTTCTATAACATAACCTAAAACATGGGTCACCAAATGGCGGCCCGCGGGCCGCATACGGCCCGCGAACAAATTTTATCCGGCCCGCAGACAAAAAATAAAAACACATATTACGACAATATTCTGTGTGTTATTGTTGTAAATTATTATTTTTGTTAAATTTTATTGGTTTTCACCGACAACTGTTGATAAATTGGTCAATAATTTGACAAATTTTAAAATAATAGCTATTGTCCTATGACCTATTATATGTTGAAAATATGTACTTAGAATTTTAATGGCCCGCGAAAAAATTTCAGATTCCTAATTGTAGCCCTTCAAAAATATTAATTGGTGACCCCTGACCTAAAAGGTTTAATTTATTATCGCAAAAATCATTCCACCCAGAGACTTGTCGACCGCTGGTCGCTTATCAATATTATAATCTAACCCTACATCGTCCACACATAATATATTTCCATTAGGGTATGATGTCTGGCCGTCGGCATAATACACCGTCTTCCTATTGAGTATTATGTGTATGATGTGCATTATAAAAGTCAATTTTTATTTATAAATATCAATTTTGAACATAGTAAAACTAATTTTTTTTTAAGTGTAATCTTTTAAGACTTTAAGTGCCTACGTATTTTAAATGTTGTTTTCAGCGTGTTTCGAATAATTAATTCAATCGATAAATCACACTTGCATAACATGATATAAAATAAACCACTTGTTTAACAGTGGTCTAGTCATGTGGTGGAGGTGGATCAATTAGACACCCCGTATCGTCTGTATTTTAAATCAACATTTAAAAGTTCATTCAAAAACTTTTAAATTATTTATTATTTTGAGAATAGATAACAAAATAGCATGCTATCTAATTAACTATTAACGTAAAAAAATGCAAAGTCATGTTTTTCACCAGAAGTCGAACCCTGATGCAAAATAATTATTTCTTAAACAATAATTTACTTGAATACGATCGACCTATGTCAAAGACCTCGGAATCCACTTCACTCAATTCCTAAATGTCGGTTAACACATCAATGCTACTATATACGGTTGGTAAATCTCTGGTTAAGTATAGGTAGCTGGTAAGATATTGGGTTTCATTAAGCGACATACTAAAATTTTTACCCCTGCTAGCTGCCATCACGTCAAATCTTGCGAAGGACCAATTAAGATTAGAGCGTGTCCAAAACACTTTTTTGTCTTATGTCTCCCTTTTTAATGTCTAATGGTTTCGTTTATTATGCGCCTGATCTCCTACAGTGTTCTAAATAATTAAAACTAAACATAAATACACATGTTTACAATCGAGTATTTTTTTATTTCCCCCCCCCCCCCTTACAATCCAAAATCCCGGTCTAAGCCACTGCTGTAAAATAAAACATATAGGTACGTGCTAGATTAGTCAGCATAAATCACGAGCAATTAATCTCCCTAATTGATGGATACTTCTGCAACCTAGATACCTTTGTGTAAATGATATATATGTGTATGTGGGTGACATTTTATACGTGCACAACCCTATACGAAGTACGCGTGACAGTATATACAATATATATATATATACATAACAAACATAAATATATATTCAATAGTTTAATTAACGCATCACCTGTACCGTAACTGTGTGTACACGAATATACGACTTGTGCGTGCAATTAGATACACTACGTAATATATTATGATACAAACGACAAGAGCTTGTGGTTAAGTCGCTCGTGTTTCGCCCGCGCGCCACCGGAAACTTTATGAACGCACATGCACGTGTCGTCTGTCCGTCCGTCTGCCTGTCTGTCTGTCTGTATGTCTGTCTGTCTGTCGGAAAGTTATAAACACTGTTTATACCGTACGTTACCATACATACGGCTGAGTGTCACTGCACCAGTGTGATTATAGCACCGGTTTGAAACTAATTCCGCTGGAAAACTTGCTATAGTTATGTAGCTAGCTTGTGATTTGTCGTAAATACGTCCCCACCCCCTCCTCACCACCACTGCCAACACCGACGATGCCAATCGCTGCACACGTCCCTCTATTCGTCCGCTGTGCGATACCGAAAACACAAGAGTATCATCCATTTAAAACTAATATCGCTTTAAGTTATCCATGTATTATGCGTGTGTCGTGTCACGCGGCGTCTTTTCCTAGTCTGAGGTCTCAATAATAAACGTCTGCACAGAATTATTTTCCAACGTTTTCTTTATTGATCTCGAGTATTTTCGAAAAAGTAAAAACCTTTGCAGATGTAATAGGTTTGTTACATAACTGCTAACAAAACATCGTCAGTGATTAAAAAAAAAAAAAATTGTCAGTTCTTCAAAAATTGTCTATTATCCATAGACGTAATTCAACAAACTGATGGTTATGTAAATAATAAAGGTATCTCATAAGTCATAGTGTTATAACATAATTTAGAGATTTTTTACTCAAACTCAAATATAAGGACATCTGGACATTTATATTTACGAATTAAATATAACAATTTAAATTAGATTGATTATTATATTATGTATACACTTACAGTTAACAATATATTCGTATACGATATTGGTATGGATTTCAGTACTAACAATATAATAATTAATATTGTTTACAGTAACGCTCACTGAAGTGGGTCGTTTTATCGGTAGAATTGCACACTGCAATCAAAATTTAAGTGGTTGAAAAAATGTTTTGTTAATTTTTGGTGTGGGTAGGTACTCAATTATTGTGGTAAGTCTTTATGAAATGCTTCATTACGAATAAACCATGGATCATTTGATATTGTACTCAAGATTTGTAATTGAAAAACTTGAATTTCGATTTTATACATTTTAGCTCAATAATTGCCGCATATTATAATATAGAGAGTAGATACTGAGTATAATAATAATGGGCGTAGGATTTGTTTGAACCTCATGTTTGAACATTTCCAGCTTAGTTATGTTTGCTGGTTTATCAATGGAATATGGTTATAATATGTTTAGCCTTTGGTAGCCTTGTTGTAATTTAGTGAATATCCATATATATAAATTAAACAGCGTTTGAACAAATTAATCTTTACATTCCCTGCTCAACTAACAAAACTATTATTAATTAGTTAGGTACACAATACTATTGTTTTCAATTTAAGAACATCTAAATCCAAGAATAAAAGATAAATATAACACGTGCATTTGTTTTTATTTACGAAGTGCATATTATATCATAACTGCACGTATATTTAGTACATTTTTAGAGCATTTAACTTTGAGCTCAGGCACAGATGCAAATATTTAAGTACCGAAATAAATATTCACCAGCAAAGTTTTACCTCCACCGGTAAAATGTCACGGGACAAACAATTACTGCCATGCCAGCAAACTATTTGTATATACTTATGTATAATATATATATGAGACAGTCACATATTATACAGAGGTACATATCTACAATAAACTAAACATATATTGTATTATACATAAGTATATGTGTAGGTACCTACCTACTATTTCCGGGGTCGTATAATTTAGTCGATTGCGAAAACCGGATTTCTCACCAACAACTACACATATTATTATATAATATTATGTACAATATTATTTACATACATAATAAACATAATAACAGTAATTATCATCAATTAACATTTACATCTTAAATGGTACTAACGATACCTATAATAGTGTTCGTAGGAGCAGTTATATGTAGGTTAGACGGCCGAGATGGCAATCGAGCGGATGAAGGTTTATCGGTGCATTAGTCAAATTATAATATTGAATTGTTTTTTTATTTTTAGAGTCTGAATTCGATACTGATGATAAGCCAAAGCGCACCGAAAGTATCGAGTTGTTTACAGTGCGGCTCGTTATCGATTCCAAAGCTGACACTGTCACCGGTGAGCGGTGGTGTGTTTATAAAACTTGAGTTCGATCATTTGGCCGAAAGTTTTTTTTTTTTTTAGGAAATTCATTGCATATTGAAATTCAAAAATGCTTTTTACAACGGCGAGTATACTATACAGTAGGGATCGCTTTTTAATTAAAACAAATTAATTTAAGATTTTAAATTACTTTTTATTTAGGGAAGGTTTAATGCGATGGGTATACCCATTAATGTTTTATTTTTATAATCCTCTCCGTTAAAAAAATACCTTATGTTATTAAGATGGTATTATATTTTTCCCCTGCCTTCTGGTTTCATGGTAAAAGTATTATACATTATATTTCCAATCGATGAATATTTTCGATCTTTTCGTTTCATGAATATTTAAGTAGCACACGTATATTACGATAATTTAAGCATCCAAGTAACGATCTAAAAATACTCTCAAAATGATATTATATAATATATATATATATGGGTATTGATCTGATCTCTAATAGATTTAAAACTAAAAAGTTGGAATAATATGTGCATAAAAATACAGCTTATCGCCTCTTGAGCAAGTTTTAAAGTGTATAACTTTTAGCGAGAAATCTAAAAATAATGATGATTCGTTTTACAATACTGTTTACAACTGTAAAACAAAAACGCCATTTAAACCCAAAAATATTAGATATAGAACACATATATTATTGACACAGTGATCATTAATACGTTTTTTAAAGTTATCAAATTTAAATATTTCCATAGTTGCTTCTGCAGGGTAATAGCTAACAGGCTAATTCGTTGAATAAATCAGTAATTTAACGTAATCTGTAAACGCGCCTCTCGTGAACGTAGTTAATTTAACGCGGAAACAAGATGAACACGATAATTATTATAATAGCACTTGTTAATTGTTAACCGAATTAATATTTTAAATTTTAATTATTCGACATTTTCTATTTATATAAATCGTAATATTAAAAAAAGGGCCTTTTTTGTTTCAAAACAATTGTTTGGAACGTAAAATTTCGGAAATTTTTTTTTCTTAACTGGATTTATCTGGATCTGTATTGATTTAGAAATATATTATGATGGAAAAGTATTTACTCGAAAACTTATGCGTCTGGAGGTTAAACAGTTTACAAATATTGAATTGTATTTGTATTTATTTAAAACATATTCTGTTGGAATAGTAGTAGGTAGGTATTAGTTCAGAAACGTATATTTGGACGGAAACGTATTTTGTTACGTCCGTAGCCCAATAATGAACATTTCCATGAAAATACGTTTCTAAGCGAATACGATTCCGACGAAATATTGGAAACCAGATTAGTACAGTTCCAACAACATATTATTTTCCACGCATTGCGTTTCCAGGCGAATTTGTTTCCGACATAATATTATATTTCAAACGGATTTCGACTCTAAATTAATATGATTCAATACAATTACAAATCCAACAATATGTGTTTTTAACAGAAATACTGTTCCCAATGAATTTTTTTTTTCGAACTTTTAAAGCGTGCCCATACGTTGTAACGTGATCAGCGCCATCAGTTGTGTCGGCAATATACTATTATCTATAATTTATACAATACTACAATGTATATAAAAATTAATGTTTCTTTGTTTTTCCTCTATAGATTTAAAAACTACTGAACCACTTGCAATAAAAATTATATCAATAAGTTCCTTGTGACTCGGAGAGTATTTATTAGTTATTGTTTCCACCCCGATACTATAAGATTGTAATTAGAAGAGATATGGCATACACAATTGTTTACAAGCATATATTATATTTTTTAAAAATGAATCATGGGAATCAAAAACTTAAGAGCACAATTTCAATGATTGCCTTACGCAATCAAGATTTGCTTTCTTAATATAGGACATGTTTTTAATACAAACACATGAAGACAAATATTAGATGAATACCAATGCCCAATCTCACATAACATTATTGGATTTAAATTGGCTATTAAACATTCGTTGAATCTGTCTCCGGTATATTATAAATTATATTATGTATAATGATTTGTTCCATTTTCATCCATACGTAAGGTGTACAAGGTGTATTAAAATGTACACGTTATTGTATTGATATAATAATAATAATTTAATACTAAGCGATTCTCTAAGCAGCTTAACTGGCACAAATAACCTAACAAACCCAACAGATGTATCTAAACTTATCCAAGACATTATATATGAAGCAAGTAAAAAAGGAATAGAGGTATCGTGGTTTGGAGTTCACGGTCAAACACATAATAACCGAATGTTTAATGTACACCGACTCCAGAATTAAACACCACATACCCTTCCAATTAAGTGAAGCTCTACAACCAGATCTCCTATCAAACAACAACATCATCAACTTCCTAAAAGAAATACGTTTATATAATCTAATTTAAGTTCTTATTAAATGTAAACAAAGTCTAATGAAAATTAATAACTAATGGCCTAGGAGCTGATGTTTTAAAGATCAATAAAAAAAAAATAATAATAATAATAATAATAATAATAGTAGTAATATTGAATATAATTTTCACATCTGCGCACATTAATTTTTGTCGCACGAGTATCGATTTTGTCATCAGCCATAATATATATATCTATAATCTATATACCTATTATTATTATATACATTATACAGTAGCTATACATATTAGCAATAGTAGACTACGTTTCTCTGACGATCGCGATTTGTGTTTATCATATTAAATACAATATCAAATAAAACAATATGTCGTTTTTGGAATGCTTTGCATTATACATAGGTACATAGGTAAGTAATCGTCTGAATTCGTGACTTTTTTGTCTATGATAAATTATTATTTTTTATGCGCGCGTGACGTGTCGTACGCGTGCGGCGACGTCGGTGTATGTATACTACAAGTTGATTCATTCACCAAACATGCTCAACCACCATTTTATGATCTGGTCGTGCATTTATTTAAATACTGATTTTTAGAATTTATATGTATATGTAACTAGAAACCTTTATATTATTTACGAATATTTATTAGATTTTTTTCATGCAATTTAAGGAATGAATAACAATAGCACAATACACGCCTCTTTTTTTCATAAATCCGAATAAATGACTAAGAATATTAGCCCGTGATAAATGACAATAAGGTTAACAAGATAAGAGGGGAAATAGTTATGCATTAAACATAATAAAAGGTGTAATACTTGGTCTAGTATACTCGGACGGTTCTTATACTCGAACAAATTATAAAACGACAATAGGTTAATATTGATAATCGTAATTTTAATTTTTCAAATCATCATAAGGAATAATTAATCATTGTAAATAAGGTCTGAAAACTCGAAAACGACTCACCTGATCACTATTTAGTTATACATTGAACTTTAAAAAAAAAAATAAAATAATCATTTGTTACAATAAAAAGGTCACTGTAAAAAAGTTTTTATTTAAAAAAAAAAGTTAGTTTTGCCACACGACTTTACATATTGACATGTAGGCATAAAAACATCTAATAAATTGTTCGATGGTATGGTCTCTAAATAAACTTAAATTCCAAAAATCAGAATTTAAATAAACGCATAAAGGATAAAACGGGGTGAACATGCTCGTTGAATATTACTCTGTATGTAATATCGCGTGACGAGACCACGCACCCCGCTGTAATTCTACTGTGCAGTAGACGATACCATAATAATATTATATAGGTACCTAGGTATATTTAATGATCTAAACACGCGTATGCATCGTTTTTTTTTGGTTCCGTAGAAATCACGACGAACATATTTCATAAAATACCTACTCCATAACAAAATAACTACAACAACTACAGTATATATATTTTATGTACAGAAAACCGTCATTATATTATATTATATAACTACAAAGACATGATAGCATTGTTATAATAGCACTTAACGATTTACATATAATAATAATATCATAATATACGTATACATAATATATAATATGCACATATATAGGAGAAAAAATATAATGTACAGTATTTTTTATTTTAGTTTGATATGTACACACAAATTTACATTTCGTTTTGAGCGATCCTATTTTATATAATATACATACAATAATATGCTATGTTATCCTGTCACATCTCGAATCGGTAAATGACGAGGGCTGTAGACGAATCGTCCGACTAAAGATCTACATGGTTCGAGTATACAGGACGATCGGCTTAACACATAACGCTAATACTTATATTTTACACAGTCGATTTTTCAATCATTTTCGATCGTAACAAATTTTTTAGATTTCATACTTAATTTTTTTTTTTTTAATGACAATTTAATTACCTATTCATAAGCATTTAAAGCTTAGATAAGAACGGGTTCGGGTGGGGGAGGGGGTATTTACTATTTTGATACACAGTACACTATTATTAGGCGCATCCGAGACTGCCTCTCTAATGCTTACAAACTAAAAACAATAAAATTAAAGTTCGTTTTTTATATACGGGCTTTGAGATGCTTCTAGATTTGAATAGTTCGAAAACTTGTTATTCGTTGTAGGTACTCCAAACACCAACTATACAGCCAGACGACTGAGCAGGACCGTCAAACAAATCGTCCTGTACATAATAGGTATAGAGTGTAGGTAATACAATTGTTGCGACACGTGTCACCGCAGTCTCCTCTGTATCCGCCACAGTAACTTGACTACTTTGTACACGCCAACGGCGGCCGAAGTGATCGCGACCGACGGCAGGCCCCAGCCGGTCGCAGCCGCTGCGATCGTCAAACCGGTCATTCCGATGGTCGTCTCCAGCACGTCGCCGGTGATCATGGCGTCTGTAAGAGAACAACGAAAAGAATGTATTTTACAATATTATTATTGAAGCAAACGAAAAATATACGTTTTAGAAAATTATCGAATCGTCGACCTATATTATAATATTATAACCTACTCGCTTTTCGTTCGCGGAGGAGATGTGATGTCTGCGTGCATATTTTAAGAGGACGCCACACCCGCATGTGTTGTCTCCGTCTTACAAGTGCGTAACATAGCAAATTTTACGCTCAGCAGATCACGCGAAGCTCCGTGAATTTAAAATTTAGAGTGAATTGACCTCTTGTAAAAATTAAAGGTAACATTATTATCGAGGGCATCTCATTGGCTTTTTATTATATTTTAATTTAAAAGCGAGTTATGAGTATTTTAAGATATACAGACAATTAATTCATAACTCATGAGTATTTTAAAATTGTAAATTGTCTGTATATCTTAAAATACTCATAACTCGCTTTAAAATTAAAATATAGACGGAGACAACACATGCGGGTGTGGCGTCCTCTTAACTGTACGTGGTAGGTACCCATTTATTATGCCTTTGGAGAAAAAATTGTCGTTTTTATAGTTTTAACTGAAAAATGCAAACAGTGTTTTATTGCAAGTATAGCCGCTTATAAGTCTCATTATCGTATCTTTTCGATTCCATATGTAGGCGGTTTTTCTAATTCGTCAACATAATATAATACATAGTGCTTTATTCGAAAGGGCAATCGTAATATTAACGAATATATTATGCGCGTGTTACGCGTCAATCAAATCGAAATACGCAGTAACTAAACAATGGAATAGTATAGTACCTATGCGATAATAATGTCATGTACACTATCAAAAAAATAAATTATTTCATCAGCTATATTATATTTTACGGCCCAAATAATCAGTCACTCACTATTGAGAAATGTTCACTGCTTTTACAGCTTTAAAGGGGACAATTTTACATTATTATAATTTAAATTGTAAATAAAAATGTATACATAATATACGTAAAAGAATATACAATAAATAATTGATGCGAATTATCTAAAATTCTAAATAATGGAATACTGCTTCCATGCGACTCCGTCGCTCTACGTTATGATCCGTATAATATAATATACCTATAGGTTTACTGCTGCAGCTTTAGTACGGAGTAATATATTTCAATTAATATTGTTGTAATTTTTTTAACTTATAAATGTTTTATCAAATGTATAAAACGTTTGAAATTCATTTTTCACATCGTACGAATAATGAATAAGTAACTTTTCAAATCGCCATTTAAATTGAGTGTACCTCTATATATATACATTATAAAGTATAAATAATCAACAAAAAACATTTTTGCTGCCATTAGTGCCGAACAATGAAAAAATAAAAATAAAAAAAATACTGAGATTTCGTCAAGTGGTAATCGATCGTCGATTTAACCGCTAGAGAAAAATAAACAAAACGTCGGCAATGGCCTTATACGAATAATCGCTGTATCGAATAATAGTTGGTACCTATAATACATAATATGTACCTATATACTTATGGTTCGAATATATAAATAACCATAATATTTCATGTTATATTTTATCCTCCGTTCGCGATACATATTAATCGGATTTCGAGGTAGAAAAATATTCAAAACAAAAAAAAATCAGCGTAAAATGACCTAGTATACGGTTAGGCTGATATTATTACGCGTTAACATAATACTGTTGTTGCGTTTGTATTTTATTATGGAAAATATCGTAAAAACGCTCTCTTAATATGACTTTATTACTACACTACACTCGCCTCTTTCTACTCGGGCTGCAAGCAGGCATTACACACCCAACTTGCATAAAATACCTGAACGATAAATAAATTCATTTAAAAGCGTGAGAAGTATAATTGCTTGTTTTACTTACAGCGTACTAACGGGCCAGAGTTCATTTTGAAAAATCGAAGTTACAATATTATTCTATCAGTACGATAGTGTATATACAATAAATCGTTCGTATTCGGAACGAAAATATTCGAAGACACTGAAGACACTGAAGAAACGAAAACTGTTATTATAATAGGTCGCGTGGTTTAATAATTATTATGAAAATTAAAACTGCGTCTCAACGCGCACCGCACGACAACACGCGAACGTAATATTTACTATAATACTGCGTCGTAATAACAATAATATTTACGTCGGCCATCGTACGGTACGGTGGGAGGACAACGGCGAGCTGCTGCTCTCGAGTTAGCTTCAAGGTCGTTCGACCATATGTCGTGAACGCAATGACCGCCACAATATTATTATTATATTGTTATCCACCTTTACGACAACGCGATACAGAGTGATGCAATTGACACTGGGCCAGTGACCACACACATTTTCCGAGTGAATGATAATATTGTTATTTAAAAAAAAAAAAATGTTTTCATTTTATAGTCTGAAGTATTATTATTTATTATATTACTCGTTACACGTAGGTACCTACCTAAGTTTTAACAAAAAAAAAAATCGAATTTATACTTTATCAGAAAAATTGACTTGAAAAAAAAAATGTAGCCAGTAAAACGCATCACTTTGATTTTACGTAATATGACTTATGTTAACAATTACAGAGTGATTCGTTAAGTATGCTCATGCCATTTATTTTCTTCAAAAATACAATAATTGTTCAAAACCTGATTTTTTGGAATTTTTAAATTTACTATAGACTATACTTTAAAATTCTTGAAATTTTTTTTTTTTAAGTACACTTAAAAATTTCAAAAATCAGAATTTCAATAAATTTGTTATGAGAAAATACGAGGGTGGGCATACTTGGCGAATCGCCCTGTATAAATATATATTCCAAGTATGTTATAAACATAGACCTTATACGCAGTATAATAGCCATAAGGTCTATGGTTGTAAATGTCCAATATATCTTTTATCTATGCGCTAATGGCAATATTATACCCACGTACTACCGACGGCCATGCTGTTTTTGGAGCGTGCTTGCAACGGTCAAAATATAAACTTGACAAACATGATATTATTATATTGTTATCGTCGATCGTTTGATATTCGTATTTCCTTTGTCGAATTCAATTACCGTGCATCTGCAGTCTGCACGAGTATGCGCCAAATAAGGGGGAGAAGGGGCGATTTGTGGTTTAACGAAATTTTCTGTATTATTATTGACTGATATAAACTCTGTTGTTCAACCATGGTATATAATAATTAATAACCAATAACTATGATACGTCAAACAGTAACACACCAGACATAAGATTTCTAAGAAACGTTTTACTATGTAGCTATATGTTTGCCACCGGTCTGATATCGGACTATTAGGATTTGAATAATTTACCGTCTACATTATAAATGGGACATTTAAATTAGTTGCTCGGAAATATTGATTGGTCAGACCATTATAATTGTCAATAAAAGCATTTAACCCGTGGTATTTATTTATTATGAAATTCATATATTTTGAATTCGGATATTGCCGTGAAGGCAAATTGGTTTTGCATTAAATGCCGCTCAAGGTATATTGTGTATCATGTATATTAATATATTTAATCAATAATTATCACTTCATTTTCGTTTTTTTTTCTTACTGAAAGGTTTTTATATTTTATGGGGTTATACATAATACAGGCCTAACTTAGTATAACCGATTTATATAAATAAATAAATAAATAAATTGTTTTAATAACAAATGTAAAACACTAAAAGACGGAGAATGGGATTAGTCTAATAAGTTTATGAGATAAGACCGTTTTACGTTATATCATAAAAATAGTTCATTTTTGTTTAAATATTTTTTCCATATAATATAATATCGTCCACTTCTGTTACGAAAGATTTGTATTTATGACCCGCACTGTTTATTAGTCTAGAGTAAAGAAGGAAAATGAAAAAAATGTTTTGCTCTTGAGCCATTAAATCTGCTATTCCGCCTATTCGACGACTTAAGAAAACTTATCGTTGTTATTTATTAGAATCTATGCAGGCATCTGGCATTTTGTAAGTACAATTGTTTAATATTTTTGTCAGATATAATTTTACGAAACTGTATAAACAATAAATTTTATGTTTTCGAAAAAAATGTCCAATCAATCTTTTTTCTGTAAATCTGTATAAACTCACGTATTATAATACAGTTCTGAGTTCAAAATGTATGTTAACATTGCCATTATTTAAATATTTTAAAAATTAATTTACAACCAGCTGACGATAAACAAGTATAATTTTTGATGTTAAAAGTATCTTTGGTTGTAACCAGGAATCGGATTTATATCCTCTTAGGTATAATCCTTAAAATATGGTGTTTTTATGTCGTTTAAAATAATATGCAATATATTATCTTAATATTCTTTTAAAATACCAGATATATGATGCCTTACGTCTTCAAAAATGCAAATATTATTTAAATATTCTTTAACAAAAAACAATTATTAAAATTACTCAGTTTAAATTTATAATTTATTAAATTGTATTATTAATTTGGTTTAAAATAATATTTTAATTACTTTATATTGTTCAATAATATGTTCTGGTGTCATTTTAGTACATCGGTTTGTGAGAATGTTTTGTAAAATATGCTAAAAGACCATTTGGCATCAACCGATGTCACTGGGAAATAGGGATGTGAATACGTACATGGATATGGATGTGCAGACAAATAATAGGTCGGTAATAAAATTATTAATTATTTTCTTCAAAAAAAATAATTATAAAAATTAAATCTTCAAAATTAAAAATATTTATAGAATATTCTCAAATATTCTCTAACATATTGAATATTCTTTAACCCCTAAAATATGCTTTTTTATGCAAAATAAATTTTTTCTATGAATTCTATATTTTGTGAATCTTAATAATATATTACTCCCATTTAAATGTATACACTAGAAACAAATATGTAAAATCATAAAATCCGACCTCTAGTTAATAACTTACAAGTCATGAACTTACAAAAAATTGTTTTTTTTTATTCCTTTTCAGATATTTAAATTTATTATTTCCGGCCATGCATTTTACACAAATATTGACCATAATAAGTTTAGATATAGTAAAGGTAGTATAAAAATGTCCATTTATCGATAATAATGCATTATAATACGATGTTTCGATGTTCAAATGAAATGCTATACTAAATAAAATACACTGTAAATTGTAATTTACAATAATTGAAATTACTTAGTAAAATGTATAAAATTAATAATTTGCTAGGATAGAACAATATGTATAATATTATCGTATATGCAATAAAATATAATTACTTTCCCGAAGATTTTGATTACTTTTGTAATAAAAAGTGCATAATATAAATTTGACAAGAATAAATTAATAAACAAAAACAAAACATTCAAATGCAATATTCTATTTACTAGGTATCTGTGTTTATTTTTATCTACAATGCCATTCCTCCACACCTCACTTAACACTGCTGATCAATAAAACATTTCTGCGATGGCTCATAAACAGCTAATAAATTGCGTGTTATACGAGAGAAATCAACATTTTGACTAGGTACATTTATAATACATTTTGATTGATTTCGCTTCATTCGTCTTGTGCGTAATGCGTACACCCAGAAAATCAATTCACATTTCAACTGATAAATTCTATAACACATAGACGCAATGCAAAAACATTCGGTTTTCGGTGGAAAATTAATGTTTATCAAATTTACATAATATATTATAATTCAATTATAATATTATATAATAGTGTGTGAAATGTGAGCGCGGCGTGCATTGATTGCATTACAATATGGGGTCTAACCACCTGTTGCCGTTATATACAACAAACTGTTGGGACATCTTTTAAACCGCAAATCTTTTATGTAGCGATAGTGTAAACGTCATCTATAGTCCAGTGATTCTCAACCTTGGGATACCTACACCCTTGGAGTTATCTAGCTAATTATTTAAGGGTCTCCATTCTTAGTCTCAACACGCGATATTATAATAATCATGGCAAGTTTTGCATTTACACAAGAATACAAAATATTTTTAGATGCCACGAAAAAATAAAATGTTTAATTTAAAATCTTTGCCGCTTTAAAAAGTTTGAAAATCACTATTGACATTTATATGAAGGAACTGAATAACGACACAACTTCGGTTGTTATGATGAATGCCTGAGTATAGTATAATTACGCACAGAAACATTCCGTGGTTAGTATACGTATAACTTTTGTATTTCAAATCTGCTATAATAAAAAAAATCAACCTTTGAATTGTTTTTTATTTTTGGGTTTTGCATAGTAATACATTCACTTTACGTATTCTTACGAAATTTCCGCTCAAACACAATTTGTTTACTTGATGATGCAACTTATATTTTCAACACATTGGTATTCTTACAGTAGGAATCTTACGACAAATCATTTTTTTCAATTTTAGTTAATTTATTACAATTTTTATTTATTTTATTTTTATTACAATTTTTTTTTTTAGTTTTCATCAAATAATAAATGTGTTATTAATATTGGTGATTTGCACTATTATAAAGGGTGTAACAGAAAGACCTGACAAATAAAAAACTTTTGTTCTACAAAATATTTTTTTTATTAATACAAAAAATAAATTAAATGTTTTTGGAAAAATTTAAAGTAGCCAGCCAATTGTAAATCTAAAGTTTAGGAAATTTTTAATAGTAAAAATGTTTATTTAAGTCAAATAGCTTATTTTTTATAATATTTTTTTAGAGTGAATTAATTTGAAACATATGACTACTTTTTTCAAAATATTATTTTTGGGAATTTTCATGAGTTAAGCTTAAATTATTTACTATTCATATTATTTTCAAACGTTTAATTTGTATACATTTTTATTTGTCAGGTCTTTCTGTTCCACCATGTATTTTAATATCGAAAACATGTCTAGCATAATTTACGCAACGAAAATATACATTTTGATTTAAAAATAATTGACCTAAAATTTATTTTTTACTAGTTATTAGCTATACTAGTTACTAGTTAGTATTTTTATTTAGCGTATTTATGAATGTGGCGTACCGGTACAGTTTTACATTAACATTTAACGATTTAGACATAATTATAAGGTGGTAGGTAACGTAGTCTCACACAATACTATAAATATAACCGCCCTCCTCACACCAATATAGTATATAATAGTTCACATGGATTTCAATAATATTTAAAAAAAGATTTTTTTCAGCACCTATTTAATATCTATTATATACCTAACACCTAACCGGACGTGGTTCAAACTATTCTTCAAATTTTTCATGTATCTCTAAAAACAATATCTTTATTTTTGTAAAAATCAGTCGAGTAGTTTTTGATTGTATAAATCACAACCATCACTCGCATTGCCATTTATATACAATATACATAGATGCGTATATAAATGACGTAATCGCATCATCATTACGGTATATTGACATTTGCTTTGTAAACATTAAAAAGCATAAATAATTTATCTTAAATCCATAAATACATATTATTACATAATATAAAAAATAACGTATCACTGTAATTTATTCAAAGAAATGACCCAGCAGTGCGAAGCAATTGGGAGTTGTTACATTTTCATTTTATTTTAAATATATAATATTTTGTTCTACTGAAATCCTTGTTAATCCATGGTTTAATTAATAATAACCATAATAAATATCCAATTGCTTATACTATATAAAATTAATTTCTTCAATCCTAAATCCTGAGGATGGAAATAATGTTGAATATTGAAGTTCGGGGGTTTCGAATATGTCGTTAATCGACATTCCGCTCAAATAAAACAAAATCTTCGTGTTTTACACTTGTCAGGGCAACTAAGACCTTTATGTAGTACAGTAATTTTATCTTAATAGATTGTTACTATGGCAATGACATATGTATGTGCGAGTGGAAAAAAAACGAGCCAGAAGGTGCGAAAAAAAACGAGAGGAAAAAACTAAGTGATCAATTTAAACAGAGGCGCGATTTCTCGGGGTGTGCGAAAATGGTTTAATATGATCCTCTCTCTCTGCCAAAAGGTATACCGAAAAGGGACGCGGAAAAAAAAATAATCCAGGCGTTTTATTTTATTTTTATATTTTATCCTCCGATGGCACGACGTGCGGCACGAGTAGGGGGTGAGAAAATACCTCCAGGTGTATGTATATATATATAGGTGGCAATGTGTTGTGTAAACGTGACGTCCGTGAAGAAAACCGGTGCCAACTTTTTATCAAGATCCGAGCACGTTTTTTTTCCTCCCCTTCTTTTTATTCTTTTATCCCCGGACTGCCTGATAGCAACATTCAAATATTGTCAAACTTTACCCCTCCCTCGCACACACACACACACACACACACACCGGATGACTGGATATGCGACTAAACCCCTAAATTTCGTGAACTGATTCACAATTGGACCCACCGACACCGCGGCGTACACGCGCCCATACAGAGGGGAAAAATTTGCACTGCAAGGTTTATCGTCATTATTATTATTATTATTATTATTACACGTATTTTGAACGGTATTCCTTCCACTCTGCTTGCGTTCGGCGGCGGCCCATCATCGCCGTAGCCGCAGATTTGCATTTAAACGTGTCTAAAGATTTGTAGTCGAGCACAAAATATAAAAAGAAAGAAAGACTTTCTTCCCGACTTGTGTATCAAAAAGTTTTTCTCTCCAGTCTTTTTTTTGCACCTCAAACTTCACACACACCACACACACACACACACACACACACACACACACACACACACACACACACAATCACGTTCACTCGCTTACCTAGATGTATATCGTATAATATGGAACACCGTCGAATGACCATATATCTATAATATTATAAATTGTAATTCGAAACAACAAATCGTATGCACGCAAAGACAAAACTGTTCAGTTTCCGTATCGAATTCGCGTACTCCTGCTGCAGTAGTAATATGCATAAAATGTGTTTTGAAAATTATGAGTATGGTACTAGCTTTAGAGCAATACACGTCTTACCCACACATATATTATACATATGCGCTTATTGTAGGAGAAAGCGTATTCAACGACGCTCGTAAATTTTGGAATGCCTGATATTTTTTTAAACAATTTTTCCTTTTTTTAGACCATTACCTGCCTGGGTTATATTAAGTCCTAATTTTGACAAAATTGAATATTTGAAAGAAAATTTAAGATTTTTTTTCTAAAAATCTTTGTTAATTTGTTGTTAGGTATATCTGTCTAGTGTTGTTAATATTGATTCCTTGTACGGTACGTTAATATTTACTTATAAGTTAATAACTAATAAGTAATAACAACAACTTAGGATGATAATAATATTATGACAATATTATTAATATATATAATATTAAAATACAATCGATGTTTTTAAAAATATTATACCGTACTTCCCAATAAAAGAAAAAAAAAATATTATTTATTAAACATACTTACAGAAATGAAGACTAGCTAGAGTCTCCGCTAAGAATCGTTTTTTAGTATCTATATTATGCAAGGACTTGCAAAATTTTATTAAAATTTAACACATTCATTACAGTTACCTAGGCTTCCTACACTCCTATCCAATAACGAAGAACACTCCGTATACTAGAAAGTATAAACCGATTAGAAGTACAACGACTATAGTAACTCAAAAACATAACCAAGGGTTTGTATACCAAATTTTCATCTGAGTCAGCCATATGCGTTTTGGATATTTAATTATTTTAATTCACATAATTTATGTTTGATGATACAATGTTGATGAAATTAAATTGGTTAAAAAACATAATTTCCATACCTAATTATCTGAAGGTAAAACTAAAAGGTAAGCGTAATTGGTATACTGACTGTAAAATAAAAGGAGCACAATAAGTCGGTATCTATCCTAAAATACATTTTATGTTTTAGGCGCAACTGGTCCATGTTCATTAAAATTTGACATAAATCCGTTATACAGATATGTGGGTTGTATACTCAAGTTAGGAAAGTAAGGAAGCTTCAAAAAATGTTCAGTAATCAGATATCGATTTTCGAACTGATGTTGACGGATTTCCAGTATGTGAAATTGTTGCTACGTTTATTCAGTATACATATTATTATAATTCATTACTTATTTTTGAGTTGGTTTTCACTCTCAATAACGTGTTTTCTATACTCAGGCTTGTACTACAGGCTATTATAACTCTAGGTGTAAAAGTTACTTAGATTAAAGGAGAAAAATGAATTTAGAAAAGAATGGATGTTTTCCCAATTATTAATCGGCTGACACCGGTTAAATCGATTATTCCTATTTCCTTGTGCACGAAAACAAATTGAATCCAATTAACCGGCATTAATCGTCAATCACGACATACTGCAGCAGCTGGTAACCTTTATAATATCATAGTAACGATTACAAGATTGATCATTTTTGTTTTTGTACTTCACGATCCAAAACTTCCCGAGTCACTTCGTATAATAATTGTAATGTAGGTATACAGGGTGGTTTTTTTCAGACCACTTAAGTCCCAGCAAAAAAGTACAACTTACAAGAATTATAATCCAATCTGTGTAACGCAATTCGTATGTTTTAATTAGGGGTTCTTAAAGACTTACAAAAGTAAGCCAACAGTAGTAAACAACTAAACAACTAAAAATTAAATACTGTTTGTACACTTGTATAATTAACAAAAAAAGTAAATAATATATGTTGAATTGTTGAAATTAATCAAATGTCAATAGTCTAAATTCATATAAAGATACTTAATCAGGTTAGTACATTAAGTTAAAATATGAATAAAATCATCAAATAATACAAGATATTTAAACGATAAATATAATCAAAAATTAGGATTGTTCTTTTTTGATAAGCTTTTTACAAATTCTAACCTAGTAATTTAATTTTTTTATTTAATCACAACACAATAATTTATCGGTAAATTAATTGTTTTTAATTTTTACTGTCTTTTACATTTATTATTCTTTCAAACGATAGGGTACGTTTTCTACGTATTATTGTGTACATTCCCCCGGAATAATAATTTAATGAACATTTACCTAGAAAATGACTCACCTCGTAGTCTCACGCACAGAAAGAATAACGTTTGTTGAAATAACTCGGGTTTCAATGGTTTTTTTTTTTTTATGACAAATGTCTGTATCCATTAGTAGTGTTATTATTATTAATAACAACTGTGACATCAATTTTTTTATTAGTGATGGTGTTTATTGTGAGCGTTCCGACGTAGTATAATTATTTTATTAGAGGCGCTTCGCATGAAACACGATGTACCATTCGCATATTTAATATATGGCATTACAATATATTACGGCGTTTTTTTTTTTAACGATTTTATTCCTTACTAATTGACGATTTATGCGCAATTCATAAAAATCGATCCCACGTGTTAGTCTACGTCCACTAACACGTACAAAAAACTACGGTTTATGTTTTATGAACAAATCACCATGTGTATGGTTGAATTAAACCGACTGACGTAAATATTATGGATCACACGAGACTGTGCCAATATTAAATGTTAATGAAATATCATATTCTCGATACCATCATATATTGCATATTTATGCTTGCTCACTACACCGGTTGTAGGTTTGTTAGTTTCCAAGCACCTATGTTCTGCATTCCAATATTTCATCATTAATTTCGTTTGTACAAATACAATATAATAATATGTCACCGCAACCACAAATATATATTTCCACAATCCTTTAAGTTTCAACTCAACCCTAAAGTTTCCCATGTCACTATAAACCACACGCCTATTATCAGTTATTAGATACATACTGTTATTTCGGTATATACTTTTATAAATAATCCAATAAAGTTTTCGTGTGACTTGCGTGCGTTCGAATAATTTATTAAATAGTTAACATTTTGTACTAGGTACTTATTTTTAGATTTAGCGTTAATCAATAAATATAATGTTATAATTACAAACTTTTTCTAAATGATCATTTTACTTTTATTTATAAAAATGATTTTAAATATTTAAATGATCTGCGCACTCTTTACACAGATGTATTTTTATATTGACTTGTATAAATTATAGTCATATTATACGGAAAACGCATAGAATAAAGTATTAAAGATTTAAAGTAAAAAGTCAGCAATTTTTCTAAAGTTTTTAAATTTCTAATGAAACTTATTCAGACGTTCGTGTTATTCAAATATTCTATAATATCTATAGACTATAACTTGTTAAATAATTCAATATGATCTTTTAAATTCTCGAGTACAAATAGTTATTATGATCCAGTTTATTTCAAGAAAAATAATAAGATATTCAATACTGATTCGTAGTTTAAAAACTATGTGCGCTCTGAGATTTCAAAACTTTGAATTTCACATTGCAATAATTGGAATAAAAAATCAATTACTTCTAATTAAAATATGAAATACTTCTATTTTGTAGTTTCTATATTATTATAACGGAACAGTGAGCTTTATATTCGTTATATTCACTACCTACGATTAGTTATATTTAATGTTTTTTTTAAAAACTTTAGAATTCTGCAAAAAATATTCAGTTCTAAATAGCACGAATGTTTTAAAAGTATTATGAAATGTGATATTGGTTGAACCAAAGTTAAGCAGACATGTTTCATTACAAAAAAAAATTTTAAACACAGTTGTTTAATAATACAAATACAAATAATAATATTGTATTTCAGAATATTTAAAGTATTACAAAGAAAAATATTAACATAATACGGATTTTCGATTGAACATTGTAATTATTATATGATGGCAAATGAAAAAAAAACTAAAAAATATATACTTTTGTTGTTTAAAAATTTAAGTATTCTGAGTTATATTTACGTCATTCTAGTTCATCGCAATAATGTCAAATTAAATGTAATTTATCTGCTGCTGACTGCAAGTTGAATAATATTGTTCGCAAGTACGAAATACTAATATACGACAGCAGTACTATTATAATTGTAATGTCTAAAATTGAGTAGGTACCTTTCGTACAATATATAGTATGACAGTTTTTAATGTTCAATATATTGAGAAAGAACTCGCCTTTTTATTTTGTATAAACTATATGCACGTATCTATAACGTTATATTTTATAGGTATTTATAAGTATTCCACGATCGAATTTAATATTAATATGATGACGATGGCGATGATAACCGCGATAATGGAGGATAAAACTTTATATTCAAACGTATTCATCGGGGGGCTCAAACGTGCCTGTACATGTTAAAATGTTACATTTTAGTGGTCAAAAGGATTTTACCAATAATTCATAACTATACATAAATATATTATACGGTCATCGTATGCACAACAGTACAAAATATGTCCTCTCTCCATTCCTCTCCGGTCAGCTGATACTCGTGATACTCGCGTATATACCGTTCCAGTGCACGATGGGTAGGAAAGCTGCACCTAGGCATAAATGGGGATCATGTGAGTGTGTTTGTGTGTGTGTGTGAGTGGCTGGTAAGAGGGGACGGGGTCGTGGAAAAAAAAATATTTATTAATTACCGACAAACGTCAGGGTTATTATCCTTTTTGCACGCCGCTGTCGCCACTGCGGGGTCGGCCCTGCAGCAGTGCGTGCGATCCACTCTCGTCCGATTTATTAAATTTCCGAAAATAAAAATTTCTACTCCACACCGCGCCAAGTGGTCTCCTCTCGATGTCCAAATATGAATTATGATATATACTCGCGGCACACATACGCATTATATATACCTATATGATACATCATATACATATATATATATATATACGCGCACGCGCACATGGACGAGTTATAGCGAGCACACTGGTCCAACGGCGGCAGCCTTAACTGAATATGATATACGCCGGCTCTCGTGGATTCCATTAATCCATCAAAAAGCGGTGCTTCACACACCCACCCACACACACACACACACATACATACACACAAAATGGCAAAGTATCTCTATTTATCTCATTCCCCCCCCCACCCATCTACCAAACTCTCTCTTTCCCACCCTCTATATATATATTATATATCACTGCAATACAGCGTATTTATATAATATATATATATTATTACGTGTGTACTACTGTACTGTGTAGTATGTGTGTGAGCAATAATAATTATCGGGCAACAGGACCATCCTTCCCCGTGACCACCCACACCGTCGTGTAGCTAGTCGAGCTACCAGTCGTCTACCACCACCACTTTACCCTATTATACTGTCAACGGTCAAAGGCACACATTCCCAGAACTACCGTGTATTTCTGTGTGTGTGCGCGTGCGTATGAATATTAATTCACACATGCACGTGTTCGAAATCCTTTTATTTTGTATACCTACTGCATCAGCTCGTTACATCTTGTTTTGTATATCCGTTTAATAATAATATGTACCACTACCATAGCAGCGCGTTAGACTTATAAATACCTGATGTCCTAATGGTAAATGATAATATTTTAGCTGCAGCGGACATATTATAATACAATATAATTATATTGTACACCGCGATAATAGCACGCCATACTAAATGCACATGCGAGCGTACGGATATGCATTATGAGAGAGAGAGAGAGAGAATGTGACAGAGAATCCGACAAATATACTGCTCTACACGTGCTGACTAAAAAGAAAAAAATTCGTCGAAAACAGTAGTTATTGTAGGTATAAAAATCGAAGTGTATCTAAATAATGTACATAATACATAAATAAATATAAAGACTCCATCAGCGAAACTAGAATGGGAGAGGGTGCTTACCACCTACGAAAATCCTATCACGATTAGGTTTTAGCATATTCTATTCAAATTTGAAATGTTATTTTGCAAAAACGGCATTCGTGTAAAAAATATAATATTTAAAAAAATGATGATTATGAGATACCGATAAAATAAATACGAGATTGGACATTATATATGTGTATGTAAATTATGCTACTATTATTATTATATATTATTATATATATAAGCACAATTTCATATTAATATCTTGATAAGTTATCCAACATTTTAGCACCCTCTAAATGATATACCTATACAGTTACGCCTATACGTTCATCGAATAACTGTCAAAGTTATAGAGTATATTATAACATTTGCTTTTTGTTTCTAATGTGAGTTGTAATCATTTTTATAGTAACGGAATATGGTGTGCGGTTTTTCAACCTTTTTAGTGTCGTGACCACCAAAATAGGTAAAAAAAAATTAACGAAACAAATAACTAAAGATGAGACCTAACTTAATAAAAGTTCTTATCCATGGGTTCTTAATCCATTTGATGAAAACATCAGTGGCCTATTTACGGGGAGGGGGGAGGGGGCAGGTCTCGACTCCCCCCAGAAAAAAAAAGGTTAAAAAGTCATAAACAACTTACTACGTAAAGAAAGAGAATATTAATTTATATTATGTGTTATTAATATTTAGACCCCCCCCCCCACAAAAAAATTGAAAATACGCAACTGGAAAACATAATTTCAGTTTCTAAACTACCAGCTGAAATTAACAACAGACTTATAGAATTATCAGCTGATAAAACATTACAGTGGCTTGATAAGGCGCTTTGGCTGCTACCAGTCGAGTTCTGTGACTGAGAGTAAGCATCCATCCGGGTTTTGTAGTAGTAAAAACCTTGCCACACAAACGTACACACACGTGATAAAAAAAACCTACAGTACCCTCTCCCACAGTTCCACAGGCTCGTGGCCTTAGTTGTCAAAGCCTTAACTCCAAAAAAAACATTACAACTACAATTTTTATCTAAAGATTTAATTACGTTTTGGCTTGCTTGCTCGACGAAATTAACACAGAAGCCTAGTAACAGAGGCATTGAAAACATTGATTTCATTCGCCACTTATTATCTATGCGAAAAAAGCTTCAGTTCCATGGTAGCATTAAAAACTAAAAATACAGAAATCGTTTGTCATTATTCGAAAATAATTTACTTTTATGTGTTTCCACTGTCAAACTACAAATAAACTAACTTTTGAATATAAAATAAAATATAGCATTAATTCAAACTTTATACTTTTATCTTTTGCTATAGGTTTATGCTTTTTAATTTTTCTAATGATGTATTAATTTAATTTTTAATGTAAATTGTAAACAAAATATGGTTTTTTATCAGTGTCTGACGAATATGAGACTCCTTATCTGGGGGTCAAGACCCCCCCCCCACCGCAAGTCAAGCACTGGAATATATACTATATTACGATTGTGTATAACTCGACATCTTATGCCCAAAATTACACATTATGGTGTCAAACAAATATAATAATATGCGTTATAATAACAAATAGGTAATTTGTAAAATAAATACATGTCCACGGAATTTAAACTACAACGCACCAATAAATTGGTCACATATACATTATATCTATCTAGGTAAAAAGAATAAAAATGTCATATTTTGTCAAATAAAATATTATAGTGTTAAACTAAAGAGTTTTAAGCATTTCAAAAAAGTAATCTCAAGATACTCAAAAAATGTCAAAACTGTTTGAAAATTATATCATATTTTATAAAATATATTGAAATAAATAAGTCTGCCATGGTTTAGGGCCTTTGAAATTGATATTTAGAAAGTTAATTAAAGAAGATGAACGTTATGAAAACGTTTTCATCGAACCTGCGCCTACAGACGATTTCGATAGATAATGTGGTGGTAGTTTTTGTTGTTTTCGTTTTCAATAGTAAGAATGTGTGATACTTAAACTGATCTACCTCTTTACACGAATAATACAGACTGTGTAATATTTCCGAAACATTTAAATGCCACACTATGAAACCTTTTGGTCTTTGGGGCTTGGGCAAATATTTCATGCGAAAAAGTATATATGGACACACCACAAAAAGGCTAAAAGCCACAACATATTTCAAAACCAATTGATAAGTACGGTGGCAGCTCCGTCAACTTGACGCCTTCATATGCATATATATTTAGGCACCTACCTTGTTCCGTTCAAAATCCAAAACAATTTATTTTAAATTAAATGTTGTCCATTTATATCGTTATTAATGAAACTTCAAAATCGTATTATTAATATCGTTCAATGTTCATACCCGTCATAACGCATTCATCATGTTATTAACAGTGTTTAAGTTTCTACACCGATGGACGATAAACGTTAATGGTATTTGGTTTTTTTTTGTGTCTGTATGCGTTATGTATATATTATATCAAATATTATTCATTACGAATACGGAATATATTTTTCAAAATATTATGATTTTCAAAATTAATTTGAAAATCCACATCCTATAATAGTATAATAAACTAGTAAATGTTCTCATAATAAATGTATTTATTACAAAAATTTAGTCAAATTGAACCATATGAATTAATAGCACAGAGATTTAATTTTTTGTTCAAATGGAAAAAAATACTATATTTTATTGAGCCAATAAATCTTACTGTCTATAAATATATATATATTAAATATACAATGTAGAACTGTATATAATATTATATATAATTATATATTATATTATTATATATATTATTATTATATTATATTATATTATATATTATATATTATATATTATATAATATATAATATTACAATATCATTAATAAAATTTAAATTAAACTTAAGAGGCTACCCTATTCAAATCGATACATTTTACACTAAATGTTTAGGTATCGATAATAATTACTGAAAATTCCACATTATATTATGTACGATTTTATTAGATCATATTTTACTTTGGATTAATTGTTGGGTACGTTACAGCATTACGTTTATATAATATATTTTTGAGACTGCGTGTTCTTAAAAACCAATTGGTATATTTTGTAAGTAAACAAAATAAATCAAATGTACGTATCAATCTCACTTGTGGATCGTTTAATCAACAAAATACAGTATAAACGAATTGAATTACTTGCATGATAATGAGCAAAATGTGAACATAATACAACTATAAACCATTATGGCATTATTTATATCGGATTTATGGTATTATATTATTTATATAATAATGTGATTTAAAAAACAATATTCTTTTTAAAACTTTGAACGTGCGTAATAGTGAATAAAAGTTTTTGACCACATACAGTATATATTATATTTATATATAGGTATCTGGCTGTCATAGATTAAACCGGAAATCCAGCGTTACTTAAGTTGAAATTCTGGCCGAATTCAATTAAGAAGCATTAAAGGCTCGAGAAAAAGGATACGTGCACTTTTAAACGGATTTTCAAAATTCCAATATCGTACGAAGTACTTACTATGTACCGATTGTACCCATACTAAATATAAATATATATATGCCTATTTCGATTGCGTATATACGCACTATATGCAATAGAAATATTATATTATGTTAAATAAAGTAACGTGGTATCGTGGTACAAATGGTAACATAATAATACAATAGTCCTGAAATTCCAACTGAAAACGATGTTAAAACGGTTGGTATATACATATTACGCGTATACTTCCAATAAATATTCCCAGTACACACTATCTAAACCCAATAATCAACTTAAAAAAATTACTTTTATTTTCAATTTAAAAGTCATACATTCGATGGTTTGTCATTCAACTGACATTTCAGATCATTTATTAGCGAGGTGATTTGAAAAAACAGCGCCACTATCATGAAACGCTTATGTTCATGCGTTACATATTTTTGTGCTAACTAAATTATGTAACGTTTAAGTAGGTGGTAAAAATAGTTAAAGCATAATTCAATAGAGTTATAACAGAAACACAATATTATATAGTTTGGTTATATACTTATTTACAATTTTTTCAACAAAAATAAATCAATTTGTTACAAATTCCGTATGAATAATACGCGTATAATAGAAGTGTATAGAACTGATAACAAGTCAACTAAAAATTGTTGAAGTATTTGTGGATTGGTTTATTACACAGCCCATGTAACAAAATAACATTATTTTAATATTGAGATTTCGTTAGTTACATTATCTTAAAAAAATATTGATTTAACATTAAATTATAATTAGTTTTTCATTAAAATAATATTTATGAAACATTCCAGCAATATTTTTTCAACTAAAAGACAACGCAGTTTTGTTGTGCATTTTAAACGATTTATTATTAGCATTAAATTATTAACATTATATTTATGTTTTCCCCACAACTCCATTTAACACTTAAGTAATATGAAAGATTAAATATTTTTGTTTGGGAAATATTTTTATAATTTTTATTTGATGAAAACTTTGTTTTTCTAATATTGTATATTACAAAATGCGATATGGGAGAAAAAATATTTGTTGGTTAAAACATCCATATCAGTTAAGCAGACTTTAAAGATGGCAAGCCGCGGCGATAGAAGGTGAGACCACATCGGTTCGGTGGAAAATGTGTCGATTATAGGACCACTCTGTAGACGCGTTTCAAACAAAATGGAAACCATATGAATTGTTAATTTTTTATTTTAGTAAACTTCTTGACCTATACAGTACTACACGTTTTATGACTTGGATGAGTGTGTCGAAGAACATATTATAAAATGTTTATCGAGGTAATGATTTTGTTGTATTTATTTAATACGAATATATACAAGTTATGTTTCAGCACAATTATATAGCAAATGAAATAATTATCTATAATATTATATACAATGCAAATTAACAATGATATAATACGAGGTAGTGGGAGGACTCCTTACTTCCGGCGATGGAAACATACGTATTTTCTCATGGTCATACTTATATAATATATTATTTTAGTTGAGCAGGTTTCTGTAATATTTTATTTTTAGTCAATGGGTAGATTTATAAGTTTATTTGACGAAATTTTTGATATTTTGAAAGGTAGATGTTCTATCAGCCGTAAAAATATTGTATAAGTCTGGTGATAGGGTGCTCGATGGAAACGACGGTACACGTACACCAGCTTTAATGCAGACGTATGATTAATATCACGGCTTCCATATAGGACCAATCAAATAATATAGTTAAGCTAGAAATTATGGAAGATAACTATGTAATATATTATTTAAAACAAAAACGTGTTTAATTTGTCAACGATTATATTATAATGCAATTGTCTTTAAAATAAAAAACTGTTACAGATTGCGAATAAAAACATCGGATAGCATTCTTTTAATCATTATCAAAAATCGTAAACGGTTTTTGTGGTAAACACTATTGGATCCATCCCTTTAATTTTAATTTTATAATTATAATAAATTTCCTTTGATTTAAATTATTTTATTTTATAAGCTTAATGAAAAGTATTTTGCGTACCTACTACGATTTTGCTTTTAGGTAATTTTCACTCTCATATCTGCTTTGATGCAATTTGTTTTTGTTTTTAAACGAATTCCACAAATAAATAATATTGTTTGTTGTGTTAATTTAATTAATGTGTTGGGAGTATCTAAATATATTTTTGTGAATATTATTTAAGTTTCGGAAAATGTTTTTGTGCGGGTTGTGGTACAAACTTTTTGAAAACTAATTTAATCATATGCATTTAATCAATACAGAAAAAATCCGTATTTTACGGTTTCGTTTCATAATGGTATAATACTATAATCTTATATATTTTGTACTAACCATATAATTCGGAAATAGAGCATAATAGTGTACCCCAATTGACTTGAACCAAGAAAAAAAAATGATTATTTTCGATAATTTAAAAAATATAGTTCCTTATTCGTGTTGTATTATTATTTGCGAGGATACGATTCTGCGAAATTTAATTTCCCGTAATTTGTTTTTGACTAGTTTTGACTTGTGGCCATAATATGTTTAGTCGAGTCTTCATAATTTTAGTACAGATATAGTTATATTATAATCTGCTGTTAACCTTTGTTAATTCACCATCGTCGTTAAACCAACTTTCGGAAAAAGTCTTAATACTTTTATTGATAAGTTTTCATTTACTTTTATAATCCTATATCTTCGGGGTATTTTTAATAAAGTAATATAGGAGGTATCTATAACTATACTTTGTGATTAATAAATTAAAAACGTCAAAACATTAATACAAGTTTTATCAGTTTTCTCAAAATCCCTCTGTTTGACATTTAATTTAGCAAATAATAAATTTTTTATTTTCTTAAAAATCAATAATTATAATATATTATATATTATAGTGTACACACTAGCCAGAGTAATAGAGTATTATAATATTATTAACTATACATAAACACATTAATTCATAACTGTACATTCAATTTGTTTCTCATTTATTCTTGGATATCTTGAATCGGTATTATTATGTTAATGTGATAGATCATTTGCAAGAAAAATTTTAATTTTATGAAAATCATATAGCTATATTACTATGATATAGCCATATAGGCAAGTGTATCCGTAAATTGTTTTAAAATTATTTTACACGTTTCAAAAACCGGGATAAATGCTAAATACGCTTAAGACGTATTAATTGTTTCGATCAAAAAACGTGCGATCAACAAAAACAAAAAATCCGAGTCCACAATAACGTTTAGATTCCGTGGTGGGTGGGTGGGTGGGTGGTGGGGTGATCCTTGAAATTGCGCATTGACCACAGGCACGCGAAAGAGGCGTTTACTTCAGCGGCGGCCAGTTCGCATACATACCGTACATTATAATATTATTATATAGGTACGTACAATAACTACGCAACTATACAGTAAGGGTAGTTTTCGAGTCGTGTCTGACCCGTACACTTGTATTATATTTATTCTGTAGTTTTTATTTTATTTTATTTATTTTTTTTTTTGTACTCGAAAACCACTGGTCCTTAAAACTTTTAATTGTGCCGTGTATATATAGTACCTATATAAGCGACTCGGAACGACGTCGGCCCCGTGGTCAGAGGTCATTTGTACTATTATTACTATTATTATGCGACCATAAACTTTATAAACACGAGTCCTGACGTTTGCGAGAAGAGAATAACACGTATTTTATTATTTTTAATCGAAATCGTGTTTATTAAAGTTTGTACTATACGCGTCCATACGTGAAATAGAAACATAAATAAATAAAAAATATATATAAATATATTTAGACACATTATATAATATATATATATATTATATCATTATATCATACACGCGGTGTGGCGAGTTCTTCTTTTTCTACGTTTTCATCTTGTTACTGACGATTTTAATTGAATGACGTTCAGACTTTTACAATGAAAGATAAAAACATGATATCATAAAACACATTATTATATATTGTACAGGGTGTCGTGATTATTAATTTTCTTTCTATTAAATTTTTTTGGAAAATGAATGATAAATATGTTACGGATATCCGCAATTATTAGAGTTCGAAATATTTTTTTGGATAAGAAAGATTAATAGAAAAAAAACTATTATTTTTGCATTTCTCAATGTAACCAATTTAAACGAATTTAATTTATGTAAATACGTATAGTTATTTTAAAAGTTGAAATACTAATTTCCATTGTTAATAGTATTCAAAATATACGGTTTTGGCGATTTAAAGTCCATGCAAGAGAGGTGGGTTGAGGAGTATATATACCTATTTTATTGGCAAGTGGCTAGTGGGAATGAGAACACCCTGTATATATCAGTATCGTAATAAAATATTGCAGTATAATACGAGTATAATATTATGACAACTATTTTATTTACTGTTAGGGGTTACAAAATTCTAGAAAAATCGTAAAATACATTTGAGTTTTATCTCTCGTTTTATTGTCTGTGTATTATATCTGACGTTTTACTTCCGTAAATAAATTCGTAAAAATTAATAGAAAATGTTGGCCGCTTTATTTTTAATTGATAAAACGATGGCCAAACGCTTTTTCGTCAAGTCCATAAGACAATCTAACGATTTACGTATCCGTTATAATTTGTGTTATACTCAGTGTCGGATTGGCCTATAGGCCATAGGGATTTTCCCTATAGGCTTTGACTGTTAATAGTCCCAGGGCCCAGAAGTCACCCATATTTTTTATAAATTGAGTTTAAAAAAATTGAAGATAAGTCTATAAAAAAGTTGTCCATCACTTATCATTTGGCAATTGGTGAATAAAAACTTCTTTCCTACATTTTCTAAATATTGCTTAGTTAACTATAGTGTTTATAATTATAGATTTTATATAATAGTGTTTCATACGTCACATCATGATAAGTAGTTTTTCTTCTTAATCACTTTATTTCTACGGGAAAGAATTATTTTTGTGGTTGGCGAGCGAAGAATCCAGAGGCGGCGGCTTTGCAGTGTGGTGTGCAATTTGTGCAATTTTCATGTGTGGTCTTTTAAACATTTTCTATACAACAAAAAAACATGCTTATCTTGCCCTAGTTATATTAACATTAGATTCTTTATTATAAATATAATTTACATTAAATATACCTATATTAAATATAATTTTTTAACTGCACTGTATTTTTATTTAAACTACCAATAATCTTTATAAATATAAAACATAAGGAGTACATACATAAATGATCAGTATTCATGAACTAATACTATTTCAATACCATTTCTAATGAGACAGTCCCTTTCTTTAGCCTGCAGAGACATATGGATTTAGACGTTCGATGCACCAGCAGCTGATGTCTTGCGAGCTGTCTAGAAGTAGAAAGTTAAAGTAGAAGTTGTTTAGCAGCTGCATCGGTGTGAAACTCCATAGACCATTCGCATATTTGTTTACAAGCTTTTTGATTTCACCTTGGATGAATGATATACTTATAGCGTGAGGGATATTTTCATTAAAACTGATATGCTGTGACTATATGGCACGAAGGGCTGTAATATTTTGTCAACATTAAATCATTTCACGTTGGATCCATCGTTGGCACAACTCCTCGATTTTATACCATAATTCCATAATTCCATACACTCGATTGCTCCATATAATATGGCCTGTTCGGAATGTCTCACAAATTACGCATATTTTCTTTGATTTGCAACGTTTTCTTGCAAGCTTTCGTGGTGTTTCCAATTCAAGTGAGAACCTATGGTGCATACTCAAGTATTTAGCGCAATATTTATGTAGGGTCATTGTGAGATTCAGTAACACTTAAATATTTTTACGATATAATGTCATGTGTAATTTACGAGCATATTCCCATCACTGTTAATACAAAATATATAATTATTAAAGGTAAGTCGTAAGTTTTTATATAATGGTATAATTTATAGTGTGTTTAAACTGTTTAAGGAATTAAAAATGAAACAATGAAACCAATTGTAGATACACCAAAAGGGTTAGAAACGATATACAATAACACGTATCTACAATATAGAAGATAATAATTGTGTAATTTAAGCGAGGCATTGAGCATTATCATATATATCTCGTGTACGGTTAGCTCAAAACCTTAAAAACAGTTGTAACCTGATAAATCATAAAAATTTTAAAGTCTTATTAATGCAACTAAACCATAAATACCTAATTAATTTTTTTAAAGTTGGTATACTATAGTCATTTATGTTTAATGCCATGCCTATAAATTTGATGACTTTATTAACATTAATATTGATTAATAATTTAAAAACGAATAGAAAACCAAATTCCGATTCATCGGTAGCAAATAAAAATTATAACCTGGAAACAAACTGAGTAGTTTTGGTTAGATTTTTAGTCCGAATGTAGATGACAAATTTCTATAATATGTTATAATATTCATAAATATGTTTACTATCCAGCCATACAAGTATCAAATTACCTATTATTCTGAAAATAACAAACAAAAATACCCAAATTGTTATTACTCAATATGATATTATTACATGATACTGGAAACTATACTTATACTCATACGAAAACAGAAAATATAAAACATCAGTTAACAAAAATTTAGAAATATTGAACAATTTTCACGTTATTAAATCATAATGGAGAAGCTACTTCATACTATTAATATAATAAATTACCTCAAGTCAACAAGGTTATCAACAAGTTTTGTTTATAATTGGGAGAACTGATATTTAGAAGGTATGTATAAATAAATTGTTTAAATGTGTATACATAACTGATGTGATGAGCTAACATTTTAAGTCAATAAATGGAGATTTTATTTTTAGTTAATCATAAAAGTTACAATCAAAGATTGTAAACAATTTACAAATATAATATTGAAGTAAACTACCAACTAAATAATGAAAATTTATAGTAATACCTTATAAATTATAATGATAAACGAAAATATGATTAGTTTAACGTAATTATTATGTTATTTGTTTGTAAACATTCTATGAACTGCCAATAAATAATTTGGCTTTTCGGAAAATATTAACTAATCTAATATCATTGTATTTGAACAAAAATATTTGCGATTGCTATTATACAATATTGTTTATTGAAATGCAGATTTTAGTTTGTTGTTAAATTTAAATAACAATACAGCCAGAACAACTAATTATAAAAAAACGAATATTTTTAAAAAGATTAGATTTTATTTGTGTCGTTTCGTTTGACCTTTTGTTTGTGAAGAAATCGATTTATTTATTTATATTATACATATACAACTGCATGAAAACGCGTGCAACATATACGGGAGACCCTTAATTTTGTTTAAAAACGACCTATTTGCTCAGGTGATAAGGGAAATGGAGGGCTTATAGGGGAGGGAAAATAGCCTTGGAGAGAAACGGAGAGGGTGTAAGAGGGAATGAGAAAGAGTGAGAGAGAAAGAGAGAGGGAGAGAGAGAGAGAGAGAGAGAGGAGATAACGGCTCGACACTTGTCAACAATAATTCACCTCCGCCAACTCGCCGAGGATATTGTTTCTTTCTCCATTTCCAACGGCCGTTACCCGATAAATTATCGACAAAAGTCCCTGGGTGCGTTCGATTCTCGCGCCTCTTAGACTGTTTCTCCCATCCTATTTTATTCTTTTAAGAATAAGCTGCGATGGTGTACAACTGCAGTAGGGACAGGGGAAAAAAAGAAAAAGTTTCTAAAAAAAAAGGAAAAAAGTTGGACCACCCCAATTGTTGTTAACTTCTACGCAGGATTTGACGATATTATTTCTCACTCAAGGCTAGCTGCGCTGGTCCCCTCCCCCTGCTACAAACTCCAACCATTACCTCTTCACCACCGGTTGTGAGTGAAATAATGAAAGTCCCATTTTGTCGTCTCCCGACTCCCACCCTCAAAACCTATTCCCCCCTCCGACCGTCCGGCCGCCATCATATATTTATAAGACCCTTATCTCAGTACATTAGTTTTTCTTCTCTGCCACTGCACCGCAATGTCGCAGCAGCAGCAAGAGGGGGGCAGAAACTTTAGCATTAGTCACTTCGATTTCACCAAATCCACCCTCCCGTCTGCCCACCGCACTAAACACGCCCGTCCACCGCGCACGCCACTGTTTTGGGGTCTGAACGGACGCGAGGAAGGAACACAAAAGCGCGTATATTATGTATAGGAAACCACCGCTTGGACTAATTTACAGCACGACAAGACGGTCTTAATTTACTGTGCAAAATTTAATGATCGCCAAGCACTAATTATTATTACCACTAAACCGCAATCGCGTTGAAATCAAGCCCATATTACTTCGTCCGGATAAAGAGGAACTGTGACACATTATATATATATATATATTTTACATATTACATACGTATTATACACATATTACACACGTGCAATCTTACAGATAACGGTGTTAATGCAGCAAGGAGACAAACGAGTTGGTGGAGTATTTTTTTAACAGTAAATTTATATTACGTTATTTGAAATATAAATTCACTCATACAAATTAGTTTATTTAACAATTCAAGAGCAAAAAAGTTTTTCTTAGCTAGAATGTAATATTTTCGATAGAAATATTATGATTAAATGATAGTAATATAGTAGTGATTAATTTAGTTAGAAATTAGCAGCAATGATGATTATTATTATTATTACGTATCCGCAGTAATAGTCAATAAATATTTCCTCTATAACTCTGTCTGAAAAAAAACCAATAATCAATAATTCTTAAAAGTGTTAACGAAAATAATCTTGAATAATAAAATTAATAATCTTAGGTGTACGGTATTTATATTTTTAAACTTATATTTTTACGTTGTCATTTGTTGGTATTTGACTAGTATTCAGTTGGTTTATTTTACTCTTTATATATTAAACTTCGTTTCTTGGTTCCCCGGTGTACGAACCGTTTCCAGACTACTGACTATTAATATTGTAATTAGCTTTAAGGTTTTTGTTCAGTGAGTATCTACATATATTAACTATTAGTACCTAAATAAACAAAACAACAAACAATATTGGTTTTGAATGTTTATCAAATGCAAACACGATTAAAAAACTATACGGTAGATTCATATTTGTATTACACACTAATAACTAATAAGTAATAACATATTATTTTACTTTAAGGTATGATATTAGTTACTATTACTAACCTATATAAATTGTGTAAAATTAAAATCGATTGAAATTATTGATCATCTATTAAAGACTAATAAAATGTATAAATTAAAGAGCTTAACAATAACCTTTTATGTAACTTCTTTTTAAAATTGCGAGTGGAATACATTTTTACTTATCAAAATACAACTCATGCATAATTCTAAAATTTACTAAGTTGTTGTGGTCTACGAGTGATAATTAAACATACATTTAATTAACCTATTAAATTTATACGATGTATACCGACTTATTTAAAATTATTAAGACGTTTTATTTATTTTTTTTTGTTTACGTTGATTTTTATTTCTATAATATATGCATATAGGTACTCTTATACAGAAAGGACATCTTTCGAAAATGTTGATGTTTCATTATATTTGATTTCAAAATCAAATTTTATTTTAAATGTATTTTCATATCAACATAGTTATGTGCAAAGGTGGGCATTAACTAGTTAAAAAGTTAATTTTTTTTTTAACTTTTTAACTTATCTAGTTAGTTTGTTTTATAATCAACCTATGAACTTAACTAGTTTAATTTACAGTTGAAATAACTTAGTTTTTTTCAGTTGATTTAAAAAAAAAAACCAATAAGTTAAAAATATTTTGAAATTTTGAAATATTACTATTATAGTAATATTTACGTATAATCGAAATATTATCTGATATTATCAGTAAAAAAATAAAAATAAAACTTAAATTGGAAAGAAAATTCTAAAAATAACTTGAAAACTAAATTATCGTTTAAAGTATATAGTTATAGTTGTGTATAATATATACATGAAACATGATAATATTATGCCGGTCTATACTAGTAGACAATAGTATGAATTATAGTGCGCTTGCATCGACCAGTCCCTTACGTTGTTTGTGAATCGTAATCGTACTCTATCATAATCGTCATTCGTTTACCTACCGTGTGCGATATTTATTTAGTCCATTCGTTATATTGACATATTGTTATAATATTATATGGTAGACATTTTATATTTCAGATTTCGTAATATTATTTATTACATTATTACTTAAAATAATTAAAAATGTCATTAAGTACGGTAACGAGTAGTGAACGCATAGTTTAAATTAATAAATAGGTAATAGAAAAGTAAAAAGGTATACAGTGTACATTATGATAAAAGTTCAATCAAATTGTTTTTATAATTTATAAATTAAAAAATAGGAGGACACATTTACTCTTTATTTGATTAACATAATAATTTAAAAAAAATAAATCAACTTTTTTTAAACTGAGTTAAGTTAATTTTTTTTTCTATATTAATTTTTAACTTATCGAGTTAAATTTATAATTTGTTAACTGTTAACTTTTAACTTATCGATCTTGTGTCCCCTTAACTTAACTTAACTTGAGTTAATTTTTTTCATTAACTTGCCCACCTTTGGTTATGTGTATAGTACATATAGTTATATGTATATAGATTTTTTACCATTTAACGTAGGTACCTATTTTATTTCTACGTTTGTCTTTTTACTTAAAATTAGAACGATTATTTATTTAGAACTTATGGCAATAGTACATAAACAAATATACAATATTCTTCAATAAGACTGTTGTTTATATATAGCGAGGAGGCCTTTAAATAATCAATTTTTTTTTATAAGTATCTATTATTGATTTTAAACTAATAACAGTTTTTAATTTTTAATAAAAAATCATGTAAACAAACTATATGAATATAATTTTTATATTAGCAATACATTTTATTTCTCTGTTAATCAAACTATTTAGATAGCCACTTTGAAAATATCATTATATTTATAGTTTATTTGTACATATAATTATTTAAAAAATATAAGCTAGTTATCATATTATGAATATAAAATACAACTGCTTGTTATTATAATCGATTAAATAAAGTATTTACCTATATTATTATACTATTGAGAATCAGAAAACATAGCATTTTCTTTAGCTGACTTAAGTTTAACTAAAACTTGTAACTATCATATTTTTAAAACAGGATCTGCAGAAAACTTTATACAGTTAACTTAAACTTAATTGTTTTTAACTTTTTATACGTACTCGTTATGTTCAAGCGATCCCGTCTACCTGAATGGGTGGAAAAAAATCTTTGAATCTGGGTGTAAAATATTAAATAAGAAAAGAATTCCTGATACGTGCAATTGCCTGAGAAAAGAAAAATGCTATAACAAATTTCATTTCTGACGTTTGTGAAATCCTCCTCTGACCACTTGCGGGAGAAGTAATGTCCTATTAATCATCATGACGTTTATAATGAAACAATAGCCGCAAAAGTATCCTGGTTGAATTTATCAAGTTTTATTACGTTATAAAGATATTAATAATATATATATATATATATATATATAAATATAATAACTAAATATAATAACTTTTGTAGCTCTCTTTCAAATCGTTATTATACGTCTTTTTGTAATCAGATATTTTTTGAGAACTGTGTTTACAAAAAACGTGTCTTCTACAAACACTACAGCTGTGGTTGTTTAAACCCTAGCCATTGAGAAATTAAATAAATAAAAATTAAGGTTACAACCACGTTTCAGTAATTAACCAGAACGGATTAAGCATGAATAAAGCAGCTCTCTATTAGCGTTAAATCTTTAAGAAAAATGACGACGAGATAGAGACAGGTAAAAAGATGTTGTACCAACATATTATTATATTATAAATGAGCTAAAAAGCACTTTCATTAATTTGTCTCACTAAAGGATTAACAGAAAATTGTAGGAGGACGTCGTCGTCATCATCGTCGTCGGAAATACTTTCAGAATACAAATAAGGACGTGTGAATGAAAAAAAATTAAATAATACTAAACCCCCGGGGGGGTGAGAAAGAAAATGAAGGAAAACCGATGACGGGATTATGACACTATGATTAATTAAACGCACCCCTTCCTTGAAAAAATAAAGAACTTAATGAAGTTGGTATATATATTATATAATTTTTTTTCGAACAACTTCATTTTTCTCTCCCTGTCCATCCCATCTGCAACTCTCACTTGCCACCCCACGAGAAGCGGTAATTAGTGCTTTTCATAAAATGAGCCACGGATGCAGGGTGGTAGTGGTGAATGAGCCAACGAATAATAAAACGTAGATAGAGTAACCTAAATCAGAAATAAGTGGAGATATTTCATAACAGAATTGAATAAAACTTATTTAAATAAACCACTCTAAAATTAAAAAATTAATCGTAAATTGAAAAAACTAGTTATTTATTTGTGATAAGTTCGCTGAATCATTTATTTCTTTAAAACTATTTACTACTCAATTAATATAAGATGTTTGATCAAATTAGATTTAATTACATCAGATTTTAATTAATTTTAAAATTGCAGTCAATAAATTAAACTTCAATCAAATTGGAGTGCAAATAAAAAATAATGATAAATCTTATTTTAATATAACATTTTTTTTACGAATAACAGCCTAGCCACAATGATAAGAGAAAGGCAAATTATTTCCCGATCAATTAAGCACTCTTATATGTATTTTATAAATCTCTGTCTATATAAAGCAATCAAATTAAAAATATCCTGGTTATATAAAACGCCGTCGAGTGACATAAATATCAAGAGTACGATTTTTTTTTCAGTACTTTCATTTAAAAATTAAGATATGTGACTTTAAATAACAATTTTTAAACTAACCTTGCCAGGACTTAATAATTTGAATAAATCGGAACTAATTGTATGTTTCAAATTGATACCATTTCTTTTTAGAATCAGTTTGGACCTACATTATTGCTTTGTACTTAATACCTAATAAAAGAGAATAAGACAAGACATATACTGTTTATAACTTTTTATCTTTAAAAACACGTTATTTACAAATGCCATAAAATTATCCTGTATCAATTATAATAGTTGATGTATCCTTCAGCACACAAGTTTATTTTTCCTAATCGTATAGTACCTACGGCACCTTGACCGTTCTAAATACAATATGTTCTCATCGAAAAAAATGATATCATTTTTTCATTATAGTTTTTCTTTAAATTTTATGAGTAGTACACTCACAGTCTTTCAAATTTTGAGTGATAAATGTTGGTGGGGATTAGGTTGATTCTTACTCGTTTTTCCCCAATTTTAAAAAAAACTGTCTTTATATATTTAAAAAATCCAAAAACCAGATTTTGAATAACTGCACTGTTGAAGAAAAAAAGGCGGTGGGTATACATGGTGAATTACCCTATATATATATATATATATATATATATATGTGTGTTTTCTAAATCTATCACGTGACCATTGTGTAAGTCTAACGATTTAAGGATTTTCGGGAATTGAATTCAATAACTATATTGTTTTTATAAAAACCCGTGTACATGACCAAAACCATATAAGTATACATTATTTTGTTTACAAAATTCTATCCACGTGTTATCCAGAAGGCTCTTAAATTGCGTCGAGTGTAACCTGACCGTATAGCTTCTTAATGCCGGACAGTACTCTTGGGAACATCTCAGTGAACCTTAATATATACTTAGAGGAAAAACGCCAGAGCAGAATGAAACTCGTGTCGGAAAAATTAGAACACGACTTAAGTCTTACAACTTACTATTCACCAATAAGCAATAACCTATTATACACATTAGATAGATATGTCTGTAATCATTAATATTGTATATCCCACACAGCAAATTAATATTTTCAACATATTTACAGGAAATTATAAAATAGTTTTTAATGACTATCAAAATATTTAACAATTGTGCAAAAATACTTTCACATTATTTTTTGGCAGTAATACAAATATTTCGACAATTATGTTATAAGTTTATATTATGAAAATATTTTGTTTCAAATATCATTACAAAATTGTCTTTGAAATATTTCTTAAATCTATTTTAGCAATTATTGTCAATATAATATTTTGCTTCAAATATCAGCACAAATTTATCTTTGCAATATTTCTGAAATGAAGTTATGCATATTATGTCAAAATATTTTACTTCAAATATCATCCCAATATTTCTAAATTAAATTAGGCATACATTATCAAAATATTTGACTTAGAATAATATCACAATATTTCTGAATAATCAAAAGAAAAAATGTTTAATACCTTTTAAAGTATTTTGTAATAATGTTCTTGAATATTTAGCTATATATAGTATTTAAGACAGTAAGTACTTTATCATCATATTTTATAAATTAATAAAATCATAATGAATAAAAAAAAATATATTATATAATCATAAATAATATATATATCCTCTTAAAAATCAAATCAATTATATTATTAAAACTAGTATTACGTATGCGTTTTGCTTAAAAAATAAACATTTCCTATTTCGATTTCTTTGCAGTTATTTTAGTACCTCTTTGTCAATCGTAGTATTGTATGTGCCTATATAAAATTTAATATTCGAGAAAATTGAAATAAAATACTGCCATTTCATATCAAAATTCTTCACAAGGTTATCAATTTCCTATACCATGTATAATGTAAAATTAACAAACTATGTATTTTTTATATTGTTTGAGTTGTAATAGTAAGTTATATCAAATCAACTATCTGTATGGTTATATATTCATAAAAAATAAAACAATTAAAATATAAGATATAATCTCACTAACCTAATTCAATAATAACTAACTTCTCGGTTATTTTTTTTTTTTTATATAGAAACTCAAGTTTAAGAGATAAATTTTGATTAAGTTATTCATTATGACGTACCATACTATTTATTAAGAGCAATAAAAAATGTAAACAATGTCTATTTAACGGCTTTCAACTTAACTAATAATAATATCACGAGCTTCATTAAAAACAAATACGATGAATAATTATATATACATTTTTCAAATTAAATGAGTGTCCGTTATAATATTATTAAACTATAACATGATCACGTATATTTTCAAAACTTCACCATATAAGTACTCGGTATACACCGTAAGACATATTATACTCAATAATTTTGTTATTAGACGATATTATAGTCTTTTAATGATTTTCCAAAAAATTATTCCTCAAATATAAATGATCGTTTTAGTTTCAGTTTCGACATTCGATTCATGAAAACTTTAATCTGTGATTTGACTAATGTTTAATATCTGTAATACCTATTTTAGTTCAACTAATTTAAGATTTAGAAACAAAATACACATAAACTTTATTGAGATACTATTACGACATTAATAACTAATATACTATAATAAAAATATCTACAAATCTACATTATAAACTGATTAACAGATATATTATAAATTAAAACTGAAATTCGTAGACCATGCAGTTATTATTTTAAATTTAGTATATAATTCAAGTACGAGAACCCACAAATAAACTTTTATATGTTTGAATAAAAATAAAGTTTCTCTGAAATTTCAAAAAAGAATACACATAATAAAGTGAAAACAAAATGAATAAATACATTTTCATAACTTTATCTGATTTAGATAACTGAAATTACTAATTGTTGTTTAAGTTATACCGATAGTATTTTTTAATAATATTGTGTATACTAATGAATCAACGATATTATTTAAATATACATTCTGATTAAATCTCTGCATCAGAAGTGACTTACGCGTTGATGCAATATAGGTGGGTAAGTAAAATAGAAAGCATATTATAGAATATACTCAAATATAGAGATAAGTCGAACCTTTCTTAATTGAAAATTATATATATATAATTCGAATAAAAGCCGAAAATCCTATTTGTCATTTGTATCAATGTATAGAAATAGAATATCAAGAAATGTACGGAAGTTTTCGTTAACTCGCCTTTCTGAATAGTCCGAATACTGTTTTCGGTCCCCTCAAAGTTCGAGTAATATACAGAGAGCCGACCATATTTATATTATTTTAATGCTTACATATTATAATGTATAGTTAATTATTAATCAAACTTATCGTGATAAGAGTTGAATGTACGATCATTCTTATTGAGATTTTATTCGATACCTTGTATGGACGCTTTAAGTATTTTTTTAACCATTGCATTGAATTAAGTTTGAAATGTCTATTTCTGATTTATGCAACTTTATAACAACTTCTCCTTTTTTCTGACTTAACGCGACACCGACCGATTTGAAAGCTACATCGAATTTTAGACAAAAAAAAGCAGGTATTAGTTAAAAAATTAAACATAATATTAATTAATGACCATTTTCAAGAAAAATTAACAACTAAAAGGTGTACAACGTTACTATCTATCTGAAAATTCCCAAAATCGATGACTTAAAGAAGTTCACAAGGATAATGTTTTAGTTGAAGTAATAGTTATATTTCTTATTACCTATACGTATACTCACACATACCTCAACAACTGTAACGTTATAGTTGTAATCTGCAAATATTTTATCAAGTATAATATTACAATCATTCCATACATAACATTAAAATATATAATAATAACTTGTTATTAATGAAAAATTACCAATGCCCATAACATAAAATGGTGCTTATATTTCTAATTATTAATGATCTACCCACAGGTTTAGACGACAATAAATGTATCAGTGAAACTTTTTTTTTTATTAAAAATAAAAAAAAAAACCAAACAATAAATTGTTCACGTGCAATATCGGATTCGTATCCTCAAAACGACAAAGGTAGCCAATTAGAGCGACCCGTTGACTTTCTAACGTCACTGCATATATATATAGGGTCATACGCTGATGCGGCGGATAGTCTCGTTAGTTCACTCTATTGTCTATACAATGTATATTTACTATATGGTGACAGTACGAAACGTTCGGTCACCCATTGTTAATCAATCAAAGTGGTCGGAACTGCTGCAGGGTCGTCGGCTCGATCTTCTCGAAGGCCCCGGCAAAATAATAATAATCGCACAATATGAGTGATTTCACATTAATTGCCGAGGGCGGTGGGAAATTGGCATATTAAAATAAACTACACATACAAACCGACTAATCTCCATATTGAACAGTTAACACTTATAAAATATATAAAATTTTATGCGCGTATTTTTATTCGCCCCGCCTAAGAATAATATTCTATATTATTGTGCCGTTATTAATTTCCGCACACTTATATTTCTATTTCAAGTAGGTAACTTCTTAAATCTTATTATACACGAAAATCTGATAATGCGATCGGTTTATTAAAAACCGATGTGAAAAATTCAAATTCCAATAGCAATAAATTTAAATGTTTATCTTCACAACTCTTTTTGTTGTCACATTTTGTTATAAACGCTGGTATAGATAAAATGTGCTTATTTATAACTGTAGTTTTTAAAGTCGGAGTTCTCGAGCATAATAAAACGATTAAATATAACAATTAATTTTCATATGGTTACTGCAGATAAATAATTTCAGAAAAAAATTATTCTAGAAAATAAAAAATAAAAATTATAGGTTTCAATTTAAAATTATTGAGTTTGTACCTATAAAGTTTAAATAATGATTAAAAAAATATATATATTAGTAATAAAAAAAAAATAAGGTTAGATTATATTGACCGATTAACGTTACTCTATAGAGCATAATGCAGATTTATAGTATATAATATAATCAGTACTTCGACATGATATTTTATTATTATTAGTGCACCCACCTACTAATATGTGTATTAATAAAGTTTAAACACAATATCTTGAATTAATTTGTATTAAAGTATTATAAATTGTAAATTGGATTTTATTATCTATTTCATTATCGTTGTATTATTGCACAGATTGTTTAACGTGTTTTATTAAAATAAATAAGCTGATTTTCTGTTTTGAGTGCTACTCCGTCTCCTGCCTCATTTGAAAATCTAAGAGTCTAGAAGTCCTTTGTTACCTTGTCAATCCACATTCTAAAAGCTATTTCCCATTCAGTTCTATTCTCACATTTCCTCTTTTAAAGTGTTTTCTTTTGTTAACGACACTTTTATAATTGCTCGAGCCTTACATCAACTATATAACTTAGTAATTGTCCACGCACGTTTATAATAAATTATAAAACTATTTGTTTTTAACAAAAAACAACAAAATTAACACAGCTTAAACAATTATTATTAATTCATTTTACTATTATAGCATATATTATGTACATATAGAAAGCGGTGATAATAATTTTAATTAACTTCTATAAGATAATAATATATTTACGTTAGGCTAATTGTATTTGAATATTTATTTTTAAAACAAAAAGTAAACTAGAAAGGTAATATAATATTTATCTTTTAATTATGTTTCGTGCTTAATATCTATAATTGTGTAGTTATTCAATTATATTGTCAGTTTTAATTCAATTTTGTAGATGTGATTTGAGATTCAAAATACGTAGGTAGTTAATTCTTCCAGGGTTCTAATGGATTGTTTGACATTACTGATAAATGACACATAATTCATAATATTGCTTAAAGTACCTACAAGAAAAATGCAACTATTTTTTGTTTTAAAAATATAGCTTTCTATGAGCTAAAACTTTTAATGGGAATTGCACAGCGTAAAATGCAAGAACACGTAATATTCATTAACATTTCTATTTTAAAAACAATTACGAAAGAATTAATTATTGTAAATTAAATATGTGTTTTTTTTCCTTTGACAACAATATACGCAACTGAAATGACAATTTGCAATCGTTAATTCTGTCAACGTATAATTTATTGTATACAATCGGGTTTTCAGACTCAATACACAAATAACAGTCTCAATATTTTTACAATTTTATGTCTAAAAAACTGTGGAAGTGAATTTGCTGTAGTATAGGTGTGCCTCGTCATTGAGAAGGTTACTAATGGATGTGTTAAATTTGAATTAAATAATAAATCATTAAACACGAAAAAAGATTCTGAACGGAAACGGTCTGTTTGTCTATATTTCTAAGGATAATTTATTGTATATTATTGTTAGAGCTATTGGTAAAACGGCAGAGCGAACTAATTTTTACCGAAATAAGATCTCAAAACATATTATCATATAGTAATTATTAAAATATTATTTCACATAATATTACTAGCTGTTATTAATGTGTAAGTGATTATTGGTTTACCGGGTATAGAACAATGTAAATAGGTTAGTGGTATAAATCGCTTAAAATTATACTAAATATTTTTAAAAATTAACTGTGTATGGTAAATAATAATCTACGTAGTTCCCAGGACCCACAAATAATATTTTTTAAATCACAACAAAAAAGTACCAAAATTATTATTTTTTGTTAAAATTAAATATTCAATGTTGTCAGAAACTCGAACTTAAAATTATAAAGAAAAATTATTGGTAACTCAGTTTTTTCGATGTTTTTTAATTAAGATACGAACAAATTATTACAAATCTTGTATTCAATTATCAAGCTTGTTTACTCATTCATATACATAGGTAGATAAATCGAAAAAAAAACTAAAATAGCTAAACTAAAAATTTAAAATAATTAGCACCACAAAAGCAACCGAAATATTTTGAAAATTATATTAAGTCTATAAAATGATAAAAATATTTGGTGAAAAATGTAAGTCTTGACATTAATTAATTTTAAATCACGTCAAAAATACAAAATCAATTTTGCTATCAACTTGGTTTCGCTTAAAAATTTACGATTATTTTGTAGTGTACTGGGGTCATCTTACTATGGACTCACTCCCCCTCCCCCGAGGCTTAAGTTCAACTAGATCCAAGAAAACACCTGCAAAATTGAAGAATTTTTATCACTCCAAAATATAATTGATGAACACACAAAAAAAATCACACACACACACACAATTATTGTAAAATCAATACATTCAAACTCCGCCGACAGTCTAAAATAATGTGTACGGTTTATATAATAAACCGTACACATTTGTACACGGTAAAATAAGTAGGCAAGCATTATTACCGCTGAATGCATAACACATATTTCAGGCATACGCGAATAACGATTTTCTGTTCATCGAAGAATTTATCATTATGCTTTATCATCCACTTTTGTCTTTAAGCGGATTTATAAGCTTAATCTACTATTTTCATAATACTACTGCAGAGCTATATTATAAAATAATATAATACTCCATTGTAGGCATCTGTTCAACACATAATATATATATATATTATATATGTATATAATATATATGTATACGTATCGTATATACGCGTCATGTATTGCGCCATTCTGTACATAACCACTGCAGCCACTACAATATTCTTCGTCGAATTAAACTATTATCATTACTATTGCATGCATATCGCTATAAATTTGCATTAAAATAATATTACAGTTCAGGCGCAATACGAATATCGTCCTAACACGTTATACTGTATATTACTACGATATAACAATATTATTGTATCACATAATAAACGCCAAACGAATTTTAATTTATAATATTCACAATTACAAAAGTCAAAAAGAAACAAAGACATAATAGTTGAACGAAACAGAATTATTGTAATCTTGCGTCATCCTGGTCAGAGGTGCATTACTCACGAAGTTAGTCTGCCTTGGAGGCAAATAAAAAGTGTCATGTAATCCGGTGTTACTAGGTACCCACTAACGGTTTTGAATATTTCTTTTACATAATGTTAAGTAGTTATAAAACAACATTGTTAAAGTTGTTCACTCTATTGAGTGACGACATACATTTCTATTCCGAAGCAGAATATTATTCTGAGTATTTATATCTATAAAAATCAAATTTAAAACTATTTCAGTTATAAGTATTAAAAACTTAAATGAGTGAAGTAATGGGCCAGCATTTTACGGGGTACCGTTCTTACACTCCACTAAGCTCATCAAAACTTTAAATACTTAGGTATAACGCATAAACTATACTCGTCCTAATAAAATAAGCTACCAAAAAATATTCTACTTTGGAATGAGTAATTAAAAATGCGGGTTGTCTTAAAAAAAAAGAAAAATATAAATGATCTTAATGGTAAAAAAAATAATTTTTTTTAGATAAATGTTGTTTTTAATAATTTACAATTAGAGTAAAAAAATATTTTTTAAAAATGTTTAATAGTTTAGAGTGTATAACGTTAAATGGATCAACCAAAATATAACATAATTTCGTTTTAGTTTAATCGATAAAAATATCGGTATTTTTAGTAGGAATTCGTTTATTACATATTTTTACCCTTACTATTATTATGACGTACCTATAGAAACACAGAGAATTCAATTATTTTATTATTGTGCACTAGATTGTAAAAAAAAAAACAAACCGTAACATTTAATAAAACAACCATTAAAGTGTTTTTCAAAGGTTATTACCTAAATATTAATAATTCTATTTTGATTACATTTTCTGGAATGTTATAAAGAAAAAAAGTATTTTTAAAGCGATTAAAATTATTTTATTTTCCTTCGTGTATATTATTATGATAACGATTGTAAACTGTGTTATGTAGTCTTAATTTTTTTGACGAGTTTTTATCAAACAAAACGTCAATGACATTTTTCGATTTTACAAATAAAATAATGAATTTACTGGTGGGGGGGGGGGAGTGTTAACATTGTTTCTTATAATACACTTTTTATGGTTTCAATTGCTTGGTCGATATCATATTCTGGAAAAGGTAAATAATTATTAGCGAGAAATATTAGATAGGAAATGAAACACAGATTTAACTGCCCCAGCAAATAATTTGTAATACGTAGCAATATAGCTTACGGAAAACGTTAAAATCCAATACTGATCAATGTAAGCAAGCCCCTGTACAGATATAACAAAATGTCAAAATATAAAAACGCATTTATTTGGGAGGGATAATCGATCTTCCTTTTTTCGTACATTATATTTTCATAACTGCTTTTAAATACAATAAATATGAACTTACCCTTCAAAACTAACAGCTAGTGGCTCACTATATCTCGTAGATTTGTATGTTTAAGCTTTGGATTGAGATATACATTATAAAATATGTACATAGTTTCGTCGGGCACATGTATAAACACAATTAAAATTCATATTTGTGTTTATATGTGTATGAAATATTTTTTAAATGCTCATATTTATAATATTCCGTGTTTAGTTGCCTATTTGACGTACAAAAGTATGACCAAACGTAAACGACAGTATAATGTTGTCTGTAAAGAGCCTTTATAATATAATATTAACTCTCTAGTATAATGAAAATAGACATATCTAGTCCAGCTACATCGTTCGAAGCGTAAAAAAAAAATCGTAACTCAATCGCATTACATCGTTACGACTGTCGAGAAGTCTGCAGCGTGTTCTATATATAGACATAATATTATAGTGCGTGTATGTCCAGAGGACTGCTCGGTCGATTCCCGTTGCACAGGACCGGGTTTCCGCCTAGGCGAACGAGGCAGCTGCCTAGGGCCTCGACCTTCAGGGGGCGCCCTAGGCTTGTAAACCTCAATTTCCCAATAGACGCACAAAGAAAAATAATGTAAACAAATTTAACAAATTTAGTTTTATTGATTTATAATAAAAAAAAAAATTGATTTTTATAATCACGGGGAAAACATGGGATAATTAATTATTTAATATAATTAATTTACCTTATTTAGTGATCGGGTAGTATAAAAATGTAAAAACAACATTCACGATCGACAATAATTCCGATAATCATTCACTGGCTCTCTGTTTTCTAGTGGTATAGAAGTTATAGTTTTTAAATTATTATTATACGGTCATACGGGTCACCACGTACATTAACTAAGCGTATCTATACTACCTACACTATAAGCTTTGACTTGTTCGGTTGTTCCATTCTGAATATATTTCATGTTATTTTTACCTGCTGAACCATTACGTTGACACTAAATGCCACTTGTCTGGAAAAATAAGGACTAACGCGAGTCTGAAAATAATTTAACGTTATAGCCACGATATTAACGATGATATGATCGCAGAACTCCAGATTTGCTTGAAGTTCGTGCAACAAGTCATTTGCTTACCCATATATTATCATATTGTCATAAGATTATTATCACTATACGAATACAATACGTGCCTGCCGAAGTTAGAGCTGTCAAAAAGTTATGAATTTTAAATCAAGTTATAGTCAATAGACTAGTAGTTGACAATCGGCAGGCCGCATCCGCATATTATACTGTTTCATACGTCATCAATATTTGTATAGATGAAATTAGAATAATTAATTATTGACTATTTTTCGGATTTCATAGATAGACCTTTTTTTATAACAGTAAAGGATTTTGTTTCAATGTTACAATCATTGGTAATTTATTGTGATTTCCTATAAACTAACTAACAATTATTTTTAGCTCAAAATTCGGCAGCGAGTTCATAAAGGTTGCGTACAACTGACGTTGGTATACTGTTGACTGATTTGTGGTTTTAGGTTTCTAAAAATAAACGTGGAACACATTATATAGTTATATCCCCGTTGTATCCACCCGTATATTAGTTATCAATAAATAGATAGGATTGTTGATATTTAAATATTTATTTATTGTCCGTAGTTAATGTACATAAATCATAAATGGAACTATAGTTGATTGTGATTGTATTAAAATACTTTAGAAACCAGCGGGACTTAAACACGCTCCCTGAGTGAGCTTTAATAACTTTTTATATTTTTTATAAAATAACAAAGAGGGGCCCTGAGACCCTTGAGTCCGGCCCTGCCTATATGTATTAATAAATTATGCATGCGACAGGGTCGTCATTCATCACCTCAAATAATTTAAATAGGTATACCTTAATAACTAAAAAAACCATATTTTCAAATATTTTGATTTTTTTTATAATTTAAGAAGTGTTGACGAAGCCTTGACAACTTATTTTCTTCAAATAAGACTCGACATTTCTTTCTGACAATTATTCAGCAGATGACATTTTTTTAACGTTGATGTATCTCAATCGAAATTCAAACGAGTAGTTTTTAAGTTGTTTAACTTTGTGTATTAAGGGCAATAGGTCCATGATAACATAGATTTGTCAAATGGCCATGATGATTTAAACATTATAAAAGTTATTAATATTAACCTATCAGTATTTTATAATTTATATAATTGTCTACGTATAATAAAAGCTAGATTCAATATTACATTTATCTTGCATATTTTCAAAATATTTTTAAGGACTTTTATCTGTAGACATGTAATACATACATTTTAATAACTTTTAAACTACTCTTTTTAATTTTAGATATATCGAAACGTTCAACAAAAAATTCATCTGCTTAATAATATTTACAATAAGAAAAGCTGATTTTCGTTTGAAAAACAAAGTTATTTATGTAAGTCTGTATCACCAGATGACACTCCTTAAACGGTATAAAATCTAAGCAATTGAAAATATGGACCTTAAGTAAACTTAACAATTTCAAAATAAAAATTTGAATAAATTCTCGTTATGTATTAATGGAAAAACGGGGGTGGATAGTGCATGCGGTGAATCGTCCTGTGTATGCTTCAATTTTTAAAATACAATCATATTATTATGATTAATTCGTGCGTTGATATACGCCGTGACGTATTACATAGACAATGCCGTGCTATACCCGGAAAGCATATATAATATATATACGCTATATACGCTATTCGTTTCCGGTCTGGACCCAATTATTGTGAGCTCTTTTTTTCTTTCTTTTTCTTTGTTTTTTTTTTTCCTTTCCGTTCTCACAGGGTTCAATTGGTGCACGTATTTTTTTTTTTATTATATATATATGCCGTTGCAGCCGACCAGGACGACGATGCGGTTCGTTCCGAGTATAACACGGACCCTCGATCGCGCACATACCGCGAGATATAGATCGCAACCAATCCGACAGATTGGATGCACGCGGGATCCGGCGCGGATTAAATGTATACGTTTTATCGCAATGTCGGAGGTTGGTGGGGGGGGGGGGGAAGTACGAGAGGAGCAGGAGAAAGAGTAAGAAAAGGAGAACAGTTGCAGGCGTCCATAACGTTTTGTTAGCCAGCCGAGAATAAACAACGAATTAAATAAAAACCGAAAAGCCGTAAAATATGTATTACCGTTCACGTAACGGTTCGGCGTGTATACCTCTAATATCATATCATATTATTATGTATATTATGTGTGCGCCGTATGTAATATTATAGTTTCCTATAATATATGACGGGAAAAAAAACACTGTTATATTTATTTCACATCTATATATATTCAACAAATTTTACATTTAAATTTGTCTTATCTTCCAGATATACACGCTGTATATTATATAGAGACAAACATGTAGTTTAAAAGTTAAGTTGCTTTTAACTAAGTTATATAACGAGTTGAAATTTGTACTGCACGATATGCAGTTACTAATCAGTAATTAGTTTAATTAATTTTAAAGTCAAACTAATTTAATTTCTTTTCTAATTCCGTAGATTTAAAATATATTTTGTTTTGTACAAATCATTGTTTTAACGAAAAAACAAGAATAAATAAATGATATATATTATTATTTATAGTTAGTTACCTATTTTAAATACTTAATTTTAGACTATCGAAGTGTTGCTTGAGTTTTAAGTACATTATTTTTGGATTTCAATGGGAATCAATATAACGTTTATAAGTACAACTTAGTATGAATTTCCATAGAAAATTTTCAATCTCACCTAAATACATTAATTTAAAATCTCATAACACTACCAAATTTGGAATTTCTGTTAGTATAGGGTCTATCATCATAAAATGGACTCCCTTTCTGTAATTTTATATTCCTAGTGGAGCGATAAATGTATTGATTTTACAATAATGTGTATTTTTATTTTTATTAATTTTTGTATGCGTCTGTACCCGTTTTATAGTAAAAAAATGCTACGGTCTTCAACTTTGAGGGCAGTTTCTAGTAGCATATTGGATCTAGTAGGTACTTTTGGGTCAAAAATGAACACTCAGCACATGGTAAAAATCGGTAAGTAGTTAAATTTCTAATTTGGTATCGGTACCTTGTGGGATACCTCAGGGAGGGAATCTATCGCCTTTACTCTTTTTAATTCTTATCGACGACGTAGGAAATATTTTAAAATATTGTACCTTTTCACTCTTTACCAATGGTTCAAAGATATATTTAATTTACCTGCGCCATAAATTCACAACGCTAACGATTTACAATCAGATTTGGCTTAATGGACTTTCTTTGAATATATCGAAATGTGTTTGCATTTCATTTAATCAATCAATAGTAGATTTTAAGTACAATCTATGCAATGATGAAACTATTCAGATAAATAAATTTCGTGATTTAGGAATAATCTTTTCAAATGATCTAAATTGTGATGCACGTATAAACTAAATTTATGACAAAGCGTTAAGAGTACTCGACTTTTTAAAAAATAATTGTGCTAAATTTAAAGATTTTAGATGTTTGATTGCACATTATTGTGCATTGATAAGGTCCATTTTAGAATTTGGTCCATACATATGTTTGGTTATAAAATGGATTTTTTAAGTATGTCCACCTCTGATATTACAAACCAAATCATGATCTTCTATCGTTAATTACTCGCCGTAAGTATTTTGATGTGCATTTCGTGTAAAAATGAATAAACTGCACGATTAATTACACTGAGTTCTTATCTCAAATTGGTTTTAAAATACTTGCTTTTAATTCTAGAAATAAACCAAGCTTCCGTGTTCCCTGTAGCACTATAGGGAATCATGTAAATAACAGAGTCTGTTATGTCGCTTGCCCAAGTCATTTAATGAATTTATTAATTTTGATTCAGTAGCCAAATTAAAATAACGTTTGAATTTAATTAATTGTATTAGTTTTACCCGCTGTTGTATTGTAATTTTGTTTTAGTTGTTTGTTAAGAGTAAGAAACTTACTGTACCTTCACCCCTTGCGGGCGTTAATTATATTAAATAAATAAACAGATTTCAAAATATTAAAAAAAAAAAAAAAAAACTAAAAAAAAATTGGCCCGTGGGTACCGTTTTGCTATACCTACATCAGGTGTCGAGTGGGTCGCTGTCCTACACAGAAAATTATTGAATTTTCGATTGATACGATCGTCGTTTAAACACGAATAACGTAATGTATATACGATAAATCGTAGAATTTTATAGCACAACGCCGGCCGTACGTTTATATACCTATACAGTATATGCATGTATAGGACGCGATAGAGACGATGCGTCCCTGCGCTGTCGGCTGTAGTCCCTCGATCTATATACTATATTATGTCTGTATATTTATTATTTATTATTACAGAGTTTTCGCTTCAAATCATCCGAATGTAAAGTATAAAAGTAATCTCGTCTAGGTGCGATCGGGGCGGCGGCGGCGGCGGCGGCGGCGGTGCGGGGAGGTTAGGAGAAAAACGATATATTATATTATTATATATTTGAAAAAAAAAATGAAAACCCGTGTAATCTGTAGAAATAAATATCACACTACTCGACCTCTTTTAAACGATATCAGTATAATATTGACATCCGTGATTATAATTAATTATAAATTATATCAAACTATACTGTTAATATATAGAGAATCGCCAATCACGTACCTAGGTACAACATTTAGTTTCGCTAAACGCATATTTTCCATTTTTACGACAATAATTGTTCATGGTGGGGGGGGGGTGTTATTTTACTGGACATTTGTTTTCGTCAATATATAATGATAAATATTTATATTCGAAATCTGTTTCTCGATTCATTTATGAGCGACAAATAATTAACTATTACAGGTATGTAACTACAGATCACTAAACATTACTGTGTACTGACAAACGTCACATATATAATCGTTACGGTTTGTTGATGTCGCAATTTTTTGCAATAATTTACAGTAAAAAAAGTTGGTTCTTGTTTAAAAAAAAGCAGGAAGTCAAAACGGGTTTGAACCCGGGTTGTAAAACATGGTTACCCTAACAAATTTTGCCTGGTTTTGAACACGAAACACAAAACCTGCAAAAAAATTTACCTGGTTTTGCAGAATACGAAACCCAAAATATTTTAACTCGTTTTGACTCCTTCAAAAAGAGTTAGTGTCACCAAAAAACACTCCTTAAATGATATAAATAACCTAAACAATTGAAAATACGGTCCTTATTTCCTTAATTACCGCAGTAAGAAATCTGTAGTTGATTCTACACGCATTGGTGTCAATTTCATCCACAGTTTTGTGTGGATTTTGAGCTAGGCGAAGCTATTGGTGTTTATTTCACATCAAGCGATACTCAAAATAATTACTCTCCCCAATTGGTTTTTCAATATTTTTAGCTCGATAACTTCTGTATAAGTATTAGAAAAATTAAATAAATATATAAGTATATTAGTTTTGATTGTCAACTCAGAACTATAACTTTTTAGTGTTAATTCATAGTGTTAAACCATATGTATTTAATTCTACACACCGTTGTTATTGTAACACTCCAAAGTACATAATTTACAACTTAACTGTTTGACAAATTTAGTAAGATTTAAAATCAATCACATGTGTATATTTAAGAATTTCATAAGTCAAAATTTGAATAAATTAATTATTAAAGAAAAAAAAATGGCGGTGAGCATGCTTGATGAATCTCCCTGTATAATAATATATTCCTTGTATATTATAATGTTATATAATATCATAATATATAGTTTTTAGTCATTATTTAAACAGTCCACTTTTTCTCATCCTCGCCAAGACAAATGTTCTCCGGCTTATTCCTTCCGGTATAGTTGGCATTACCCTTGCGATTTGTGCATTTTTTGGATTTGTCACTCACGTTCGTTTTTTTCACGCCCCCTAAAAAGAGTAAGTGGAACTATTTCTATAAAGGCCCGTAAAAATATGTCACTAAAATAATGGTTGCCGTTTTTCAAGTTTAAGTCACTTTGGTAAAAATATAATAAAAATCCATTGTAAATTATTCAAACTAAACAGAGAGGATATATAATATTATAGTTGTACAATAAAAAGTAAAATATGTGTTTTATTTAATCGAAAATGTATTACTATTTACTCGTACTCAAACAATTGCTATACATTTGTTAACAATTGTTATTTTTGAAATGATATATATTTGAATTTCGAATTTAGATACCAATGCCCACATTTTCAGAAAATCGTCTGCTCAACAGTAAACACTACAAAAGAATTTCATCATAAAAAAAAAGGTAGTACCTATCACCACAGTATTTTAAAATATGGTCTTTAAGTATGCTCCGGACTTGCTTAAATCAGACTTTGAATTATACCATATATCATACATTAAGGTATAATTAAAATGGTAAACTAGTACGAGCGTATAATACAAATAAATTGTATTGATTAAATATATTTTAATCCATGCTAATATTGCAAAGAAAGGTTTTTGTATTATGCATTTATGCGTTATGTATATGTATGTATTAAGATTATTGTATAATAATACCTAAACTATTATTTAATAATATTCATTTTTAACATCGTTTGCCGTGTAGTGTTAACTGCAGTACAATACACACACGGCCGTGTACCGCATAAGACGAAAAATATAGTTGAATGTAGGTACTATGTGCTTTTAGTTTACTGTTTACCGGGCGTGCGGTTCATACCGCGTGAATTTGCAATCGTCGCAGTGCGGTGTCCGATTCCGAAACTCTTCGTCTTCGTCTGTACAGCATAATAATAACAATAATAATAATAATAATAATATACCTACCCTGTTTACCAGTCTTCGCAAAACCACGTCGTCGGAGTAATATAATATTATCGTGCGCACAAAACAATATTACGATATGCGCCCTTTGACGGGATGATTCGTCTGTTACGACTACAACTGCTGCTGCATGCGCCTATGACCTGCTCTCGGAAGCGATTGCACGTGATCGCGGCGGCGATCATCTTCCAAGCCGACACTTTATTCGCGACCTTTGTCGCACCGCACCGCAAACGCTAGACTGATTTCGGCGTAATGCGATACTTTTAGCTGCCGTGCTTTTTGTATGTAATCTGCGTATCCGGGCACTGTGCGCCGTACAAATCCCATACTTAAGTGGGTATAGTAGAACAAAACCATGACCGTACATTATTTTCGTAGTAATTTTCATATTTTGTTGCAATTTATCTATTTAAGTAAGCATTGTAAAATTAAAAAAAAAAGTCTGGATTAAACTTTATAGATCATTTTTTATACCGAATGATTTATTTAAAACTTCACTCGGATGGAATTAGTGGGTGACAAATTTTTAGATAATAAACAATAAAACATAAATATTATATCTGAGATCGTTCTGTGCCATGCGATTATTATTTACTAGGATGAAATTATTATAACAATATATTATGTTGTATCGGTAAAATTACGGTTATCATTAAACAATTTTTCTTCCAAATTTTTCTTAAGAATCGTTGATCTGGAAAATACTCCTAAAATAACAAAGCCGTAGATAAGAGCGAAATGTCTGATCAATTAACCTCAGGGTAGCCCTCGTCCTCCGCCGAGCGGGGACTTGTATGACCAGTAGTATGTTCATTTTTTATAGTTATCTCATCGTCGTTGGACGGTCAACATCAGTCGAATTACTGTGCTCACTTCATTTTTTGCTCCAATTCGTAAAAATCACGTAATTTTCGTTAAAAAAAATACCGTGTTCTACAATATTAAATATGTCATATAGGTAGTTATTATGTTATTATACATATATATATTTTTTTTTTTTAAGACATGTGAATCGTTTTTGATTACCTAAAATTACCGTACAAAATTACTTCGCAACTCACAATTTAAGAGTAAAAATCGGTTTCTGTCAAATCAAACTTTTAAAGCAATTTACGGATTTAATACGGGCCTATATTGCTTATAAATTATTCGCTTCTTGTGAAATGACAGCAGTTTTCATATAATAAGCTCATTTATGATCACTCGGTAGAAGCATATTATACATAATATAAATATATAATACATATTATGTAAAAAAAAAAATAATAATATATTATGTATTATGTATAAAATACATCTTGTCACATTATATTAATTAAGTAGGTATATTTGTGCAGATCAAAAGAAAATCAGGATTATCTGTCTCTTGCAAATATATAGGTAGGTACTAACGTGTAAATACACGCGGTGTCTGTCCCCACCAATAGCTTTCTATTTCATATTTTTTAAATATGATTTTGAAAAATTATAACCTGATAAGAGATAACCACAATCATTTAAATTCATCATATTGTTTTTATTAACCCCGAACTCAAACAAAAATTGTTATTTTGCGTTTCTTAATAATTATTAATAGGTATAGCAATAGATTTAATTTTAGTACCAACCTAAATATTTTAAAATGTCATTACTATTTTCCATTAATTTGGTATTTAAATACTTTTTTTGGTACATCTCAAAGATATTATGATAGAATAGATGAGTGGATGAGTGTCTAATAAATAATATCCATAATAACTACCTAGTTGGAGGGTCAGATTTTGAAAGGTTAATTACCTATGGGAAACATCCCTTAATTTTGTACATTAACATTATTGAAATTTACTGGTCGCAAAGTTTGGTCAAGTAAACGTGTCGCTAATTTTTTTTTGCTTACGGTTTAAAACGATAATGATACCAGAAAACAAATGTTATAATAAATACAACATCATGATAATGTTGGGTATAAATCCGTGTGGAAATGTTGAAATGCTAGGGCTAACAACATACAGTTTTCCCTTTACATTCTGACGTAAACGTTCGCGTTTAATTATTTTAATTTATCTTGTAGTTATTTGATTGAAATATATAATTTTCTTTCTAAGTGGAATGTTGATCTAACTACTTGCATTTATCAATGAGATTCAATATTGATCGCATAAGGTGGACTTATCGTTTCTATACAGTCGTTTGGAGCAAATAGCTCGATTTTGCAGGTATTACATTTCATAATACGGTTAAGACCGTTAAGTCCATGTGAGATTTTTTTTAACCGAAGCTTGTATTTTAGTATTATATATTTATTATAATATAAAATGAAATCTATTACAATATAAACTATTACAAATATACAGTGCACAGTTTCTATAGAATCGTAAAACTAGGCAGTGCGTACACGCAGCTGTTTAAAATTAATTCTGTATAATTACATTTTGTTTCTTCTTTTTTTATTTTTTTCATTTCTATAAATTAGTAAACAGACAAAATATGTAGGTGCACTATACGTTGTTTATTTTATTTTTTTGTTTGTTCGTTTGCCTGTTTTAATGCGAATTGCGTGTTTAAATATTAATTTGTTCCTTTTTTTTTCTGGTAGACATAAATCGTTTTTGTTTTAACGGTTTAGGAATGTTAAGAATTCCAAATTCCGAATTCTTTTCTACCTGGAACAAATATATACTTATCAAGAAAAACGTAGTATAAATTTAATATATTTTATTAAATTCTTCCTGATTTTAAACCTATACTAATTAAATCCGCCCAGAATATACAATAATTAATAGCCGTCCGGTATGTTATATTCTTACGTATATAAATAATCCCAATTCCATATACGAGAACGTTAAACAATACTAAACGAAAAAATGGGAATAACACAAACATACGGTTTAAAGATTTATAGCGATACAATGGTCATAAATTTGTTTTTCTTTTTAGTATAGTTGTTGTTGCGTTTCACAACAGTCCTCGAAATTGTATAATTCGTATTTATTTTCACTTCAGTATATCTACTATCCAGTATAATACTTCAAATTGTTATCAAAATAAAAAAGATATTTCGTGTCTTGTAATAATTTCAGAATGCTCGATAACTGTTTGTTTTGGACTTTGAGCAGAAAGAGAACGCTGCAGCTATTGATTTAAAACATTTCGAAAATAAAACAACTACTTAAACGTAAAAGTATAATATGTTCCAAAAGTGTTACGTACTGTATAAAATCTATTCGAAGTAGATTGATAAAATGATTTATGCATTTTATTTTTCTATTACAAAATAATTAACGATGTGACGAATATTATGCCATTTTTTTCATATTTATCTAATATATTTTCGACTATAAAAACAACTGTGTAAGATACTTAAAAAAAATATATTGACAAGTGAAAAAACTTTTGCACAGATACGTCTTATAATAAATAACTCGCTATCATAATTATTGTTTACACTGTTTTCGACGATTATTATTACTTATTAGAATTACTGATAAAATATGACTGGATTTTTCTGTGCGAAAAATCAAATGTACGATGTTAAGCAACGCCCATATTTTAGCTGAAAGTAGATAAAACTTTGAATCTCACGAGAGTTTATTGCAATGGATTTACCGAAATTTCCACAAAGCTTTTTGAGGTCACTTTGCCTTAAATCATAGGTAAATGGTTGGAAGGAAACATTGTATTTCATCAAAATTCTTACCATGTATGTCGTCAAGTAGAGAAATTTTACAATGGTAACTTTACCTCCTCTGTAACACAATACTTCTGGGAATACCGGTATAATGGATCGAAACTAGCTAGTGTTTACCAAGGCGGGTAACATCTGAAATACTAATGTTTTGACGAAAACCAAACGCTAAAATATTTATTTATAGAACTAAAATGATTTGAGATAAAACTTAAAATATATATTTAAGATAGGTACGCTATTTATTATAAATCATAATGACCCAAATTTAAACAGTGATTTGTAATTTGTGTATTTTAAAAAAATAATAAAATACAAAAATGCAATATTGTTTAGTGCTTTATAAATTATTTATTTATTATTTTGATCACTTCGTTTTTTTCGACAACGCAACATTTTTTTTATATAGATGATATTTGATGTAATATTATGAATCTAATGATATTATGAGCTTAACATTTTAACAAAGTCATGATAATATTTTATTATATTACAATTATATTTTGTTTATTTTATATTATTGTGTTCTAGTATTATTGTAAGAGCTGTATTTCAAACGGGGATTAGAAAAATGAATGGATTACGAGTATATCTTGTATATGTTCTAATGCAATTTTGTATTATCGATGCCAATTTTTTCAATTTGCATTCCTAATTTTAAAATAGTTAATCCCCCACATACTTTTACACATGAAAGTGTTTTATTTTTGAATAAAACTGTCCAACATGGCAACATAACGATTGACCTAACTACTATAGTTAGACTTAAATACGTATAGACTCCTTAAAACAGATTTGGATTTGTCATCATTTTATAGATACATTTTTCCACTTTTTCTTTTATTTTATATCCATGTAATATGTTAAACATTTCGGAAATCAAATATATTAGAACTTTAAATGATTAAATTAAAAAAATTGAGAAATTATACCTATTTAAAATAAACTTCATTGAAAATTCTAATCTGTTTTCAGACATTTTATCAATTGATTAATATTTGATCGACAATCGGCATATATAATGGGCAAAATATGGATATCGATATTTTAGTACAAAATATTATCGGTTTTCAATAATACTTTTTTCAATAATTGCAGCTATGAAAAACAATTGAATCATTTTCATATAACAACGACGTTTGAGTAACATTTTATAATTTTAAATACAATTTCTCGGAATTGTCTAAAAAAAACCCGGCTCGTACATTACAATAACTTCAAAATGCCCATTAAATATTCAAAAAAAAAGTTTACTGAATTTATTGTTTTAAATTTTCAATTGATTTAAGTATTTGTATGTCGTGAGAAAACGAGTTGATCCCGGAAATAGTATTTTCTTTTCATTCTCTAAAACGCAGCCCTTGACTTATACTCGCCACGGTACGAGTTTGATCGCTCGACCAACTATATATATTATAGTCTGATGCGAAAATTCCAAAAATAATTAATCTAATTGAGGAGAAGAGATTCTTCATTCTAGACGGCGCGCAGCGTAACGTTCACGGCAGCGACAGCAATTATTATTCTTTCACGTAAAATCGTATCTGTCATGTAAGAAGACGCGGGCAAAGTGAGTTTCATACATATATACAATGGTCGAGAGACATTATATTTTATTAAAAACTTTATTCCGAAACTGAACAATAATAATTCTTTCTCAAAGCCATTTTATATATAAAAACTGTCTTGTCTTTGGTGCAAAAAATTAATTTTTTCATTTCGTTTCTATTCCGACCGTCGTCGTCGGGCTTGCTGCAGGAGTGGTGGCAACGTCACCCTGCCACAGTGCCGCCCCTACTACCCACTCGACCAACGCCACCACCACCCAACACAAGTGCGTCCGGCCCGCGCGGGAAATGACGAGAGACCGTTTAATCCTAGTGAGAAAAAGTTCGACCATAAATAATCATTAAATATAAGAGGGTTTATATGAAAGGTAAGGGATTAAAAACATTTTTCGCTTAATACACGCGCCCACCGCGCGTATCGGGTGGTTTTGCTTTCGGGGGCGCTCGTCGGTGGACATACGGTCGTGGCTTTGTGTAGGTGGTGTGGAGGGGAGTGAGGAGTTTATTGTTTCCGATTGTTTTTAATTTCGTACACACACACACACAATTGGTATACTCAGGGAATGAGCGAGTGATCGAGGAGGAACATTGAAGAGGGAGATCGAAGGATATATATATACTGTGTGTGTGTGTGAGAGAGTATATAGTTTATGTGGAGAAGTTCGTTATATTGGCTTAGCGCTTTAATAACACGTAAAAACTTTTGGCGCTGTCGAACAACTTAAGGGAACTCCAACAGGCAATCATCCGACGGCCGCAGGCTGGGGCGGGTTAATCAATCCTGCGGGTTAAAGTTTTTAAAAGCTCAAACCTCTTTCCCCCGACGCGCGGTGACAACACGGTGTATTATACCACGGCGCTACTGTATATAATAAATAATAATAATAATAATAATAATACAGGTACAAGTGGAATTCGCGACGGGGTACCTCTATAATATAGTTGACACGCCGCCGGCGACGTTTAATTGGTACCTACCCCTATAAACACGCCACCCGCCGTCGACTAAGTAATATCACCAGCACCCTGTCGACCTGCTAATGAGTGGTGATGAGATGCGAGCGGGCCAGCGGACGTGGATTATATTCCGTATGAATGCCCGCGGTGGTAGAATAATTAAAAACTTATAATATAAGTAGTACAATGGACTTTGACGACGTTTCAATTTTTTTTTTTTAATTTTAATTTGTTATTCTGCAATAGACTGCGGCGGAGACTAGTTTAAGCCAAGGGCTATATCATACAACGATGTTACGAGCTTATACACTATCTAGGTATGTTCTTTTAATGTTTCGATTAATCGTCCGACGTGTCAGATCAGTGTCTGTAGTGGATCGATTATCTGTGGATCGGATATTAATTTTTTTCCAATCGTATCGACTTATCGATTATGCGGCTTGTGTGCTTATTTACAGATGATATCATATGTTTGCTGTAGCTATCCTGTAAATCTATAAAACACATCAATTAATTCTGTCATTATCAATAGCTACAAAATGTTGGTAGCTATAAATATTATAGTGGCTTAGTCATCTATCCGTCTAAGATCGTGGAATAATATTATTATCTTTTGTGTAACGGCTTTCAAATTAAAAACATACAAGTTTTGTACATAGATTAGATAGATTGTATAATATATTATTGACACTATTATGGGCACTTGAGCTAATAATAAGGTTCACATTTATTTAATTTTAACCACATGTACAGAATATCTTATTAAAATGCAAACTAGATTATTACGTAATCTCCTCAAAAATAGCCGAAATATTAGTTAGATTGTCAGATTTTCCAACGTATTTAAAACATGTTATAAAAGCAATGTTACATTTCCAGACTGTCATAACAAGTGATGAGAAGTTATAGAAATTGAATATTTTTGTCTATGTCTACAATTTATAGCTAGGTGAGGTAAAAATCGTTTCCATAACCTAATGATTTAGGTATTCATATATTTTGTAGTTTTTGGGTTTTTGCATATTTTTACATGTTTTGGTAATTTGTTTAAGAACTGCATATTAATGATTTGTTTGTGCATATAAATGCATTTTTAGTAAAATGTATTCCATAAAATATCCCATAAGTATCCCATTGAACACAAAATCTGTAGTTTTAATAATATAGCGATCGAATATAAAATGTAAAACGTACATTTTGTTGACTTATATAGTATTGTTCATTAGTTATAGAATACTACTTAAATGCAAAGAAAAGAATTACAATGATCATAACAATTTAGATTTTTTTTAGATTTATAGAAGTTTTTTCTGCTTAAAAAATATTCATTCAGACAATCATCGTCGATTAGATGTTGAAAATACAATGTATTCACTTGTTCAATGCAACAAATTTACTTTATTTACAAGTAAGATTTTCATATTCATAAAATTCTATATTTTCAATTTTTTTTTTTTTAGTATATTTTACTCGACCCCACTCATAACACTCCCGAACACACCCCTAACCAAAAAAAATCACACATCATTGCAAAACCAATACACTTACTTCCATTAGGCTCTGCTTACGTATTTGTTTTATGTATTTTTTCTACATTTACCTCATAATCCAACCGCTAATCAAACACTTTTTGTATGAATTTATTATTCTACACTCAGCATCGGTTTTTTTCAATTAAATTTATAATATTTATACATTATACCTGTATAATAATAAAGGCGTGTCTTACGAGTGGAAATAATCAAGAAAATAACAAAACTACAAAGTATATGAGAAGATACAATTCGTTTTAGGTACGTACCTTATATATATATTATATATTATGCAAGTTTACATCTATTTTCGTATTTTAACAACAAAATATTCCTTTTAATAACAATAAACAACCTTTTTTGAACGCACATTTTTTTTATTTTGTACCCATTTCTTTTCTTTCACATATTCTATATGTATATATTATGCACTTCCTTAATATGCTATACATACTTTAAACGCATATCCATTGTATTTCACGATTAAGCTAACATGGAGAAGTGGGTTCTGTACTAAATGTCATTTTAGATCCTTTCATTTTGGTAAATTTACATAAATAATTAAATGTATTCGGATTATATAGATAACTATATAATATAATGTTATGCGCATGAAAAAAATATTGTATGTGAAATAAGTAGGTATATGTAAAAATAATTGTAATATGTTGCTTACGTTTTATCACATACCATAGTATTTTTAACTTGACTCAAATTTTTTTTTTACAACTATACATTTTGTAATTGAATTCTAAACATAAATCAAATGCAATTTTTATTTTATTTCATACATTTTATGTCATTTTTACTTTAAACTAAAGAATTTTAGTTAGTTAAGAATTGTAATTGCCAACAAAATATTACACTCGTTTAGATAGTTCATTAATTTTATTTAACAACATTTTACATAATACCTTTAATGTATTTCTGATTATAATATCAATATGTCTTAGTAATAATTATAAATTTCTATAGTGATTGCTTTACTACACAGAATATTACTTTGTAGATGTAATAGAAATCGAACATTTTAACCAATCGTTTTATATCATATATTACATAGTATGAGATTATAAATATCAAATAAATATATATATATATGAGGACTGGAAAATGGATTATTATTTCTATACCAGTTTTGCCTTTTGTTTCAAGTTTCAACGAAATTGGTTTAACCATTCGTCTTCAAAAATATAGAACGTGAAAACAATTTTTAATAGCAAGAGAGTACAATTGGGTTTTGATCAATAAATAACACGAGTTCAACAACGCTGAGATAGCTACACATTTACTATATCAGTAATTTTATGACGTTTTTATGAAAACATCTTAAACGTATAAAAATAATTTACAAAACTGTTTTTCGTCAGATAAGACACCTGGTAGTAAAAAAAAAATCCAATAATGTATTTAATATACTATAATAATAATATATACCACTACTGCGTTTTATATTTTTAACCGATAAAAATAAATTGTATAGGATGTTTAATATTGACATAATATTATACTATTATATTATATTATTATCCGTTGATTTTCATCACTCGTACAGTATATTAGTAATGAACTGTAATTTGTAAAGTCATAGTTAATTTTTTTTTTTATAAAATATTTTTGTCATGTATGTGCATTAGTTATGGTATGCATATGTTATGTCTAATAATAAATTAATAGTTAGGTATATAATGAATAAGTGAGTAATTAGTTATTTATATGAAAGGTTATAAATTAAGATTAAACTAATGAGGGAATTATAGAGCTAAAAATAGAGATAATTATAGAAGTATAAATATTCAACTGAAGAGAAATGATACCTTTAGAGATAAATGCATTTAGAACAGAAGAGAGATGGGGAATTAGTGGACTGATTATTGTATTTAAGTTAGAAATTCATTGTGATAACAATGTTATCAATGTTATCATAACATGGTAAAGACGATTTCTGACGGTGATGAGCTTTCAGTTTTCGTTTGACACGACTTCTGTGTAAGTTTTCATTCTGGAATGGATTGGGTATATAAAACCTTGGTTGTCGGAACCTTAGGGAGCGTTTTTTTTTACACTATTTAGAAGAAAATATTTTTCTTGTTGTGGGTTAGTAATAACTTTTTTTAAGACGTGCAGCCTTTATAGTTGGTGGATCGCACGCCGGAGCATAGAGCACATATGGCCGGCACCTTATGCGACCCAAGTCTTAGTAGTCTCATGGCATTTAACACGATGTGGTGGGTATAGCAACAATATATCTGAGTTTGTCTGTGCCAACCGTAGAGCTGCCCGATTGGCACCCCTTACATTGTGGCTGTTTAAAACTTGTCTGTGTTTTTTTACGATAATTTTTTGGTTAAGCAATATTGTCAGTTTAAATATGTTTAAGTAGGACTTATTTTTAGAATGGTTCACAGAAAATAGCGATAGTGGCAGTCTGTTGGTTCTATTGAAGATATTTTCAACGTTTAGAACGGAGAAACCCGATTCTGTAAGGGCCTCGATAGAAGTGGAGTGATGCAGGTGACGAATTACCACTTTGATTGAACGGATGTGTCGAGACGTGAATGTGTAAAAGAACATATCTGACTCTATGACATATTTCAAAATGTTATTTTTGTGGGCCGCAGTTCGGTGTTCTAATTTTTAGGAAATCTTTTGATGTTGAGAACGTAGACCCATTTGGTCCCAAATTATAGGGATAAGATCGTGCTTTACCTCATTAAGGTTAGTAATATTTTTAATAAATATTTGCTGTGACATATGAGTAGTTAGGTTATCGTTTTCTGTTGTTGGAGTTTACCACGACCTCGTCTTGAGTAGGTGGTGGATCCGTGATCGGAGGAGGGCTGAATACATCAAATAGCGAAACTAAGTCCTCAGAGAGAATAAATGTGGAGAAACAAAAAGTATGCTATTTTATCGCCCAGTTTTGGAGACGAAACGGGTGATGAAGATGACGATACATTTCGTTTTGATTGGTTATTACGAGACATGGTCTGATATTAGATATATTTGTATCACAATAATGTATACAATCGAATCTTGTCCGAGCAATTGCATGGCTGTAACGTTAATGTTAACGAGCGCGATGTGTGTACGGTAAGATGCGACGATCTACACACAACTGACCATTATACATTCTTAATGACATTAAACTTAAGAAATTAACCCAATTAAAAATAGTCTATAATTGTATAATATTTTGCATTCATTGAAATGGTATATTTTATTTAATAAATGAGTTACGACAGCTCTTTCGATTATGATATAACAGTATATAACATGCACATAAATACTAGAATTAATTCTCTAATATTTCTAATTGGATCAATAATTATTATTTACGAATCAAAGTAATAATTTATAATGGTATCTGTCAGCCATCAAGTACCCTGTACCTATATAGAATATAGATCGAAATATTTATTATCAATACAAAACATTTGTGTTGTTTGTCGTGAACGTTCCGAAGGTATCTAGCATGATATCGCATAACACTTACATGGAAAATATTTTGATTCATTATCCGAACGGTTCTGAATCCCGCCGAATCAACACACAATAATCATCATCGTTACATTATTACAGTAATGATGTGCAGAAAATCGTTTCGAGAATAATCGTCATAATAGTGGTTTTTCCGGGGAGATTTAAAATTGGAACCATAATCGATATTGTTATACAGGGTTCGGAGTATTTTGAAGACATAATTAAATGTGATTTCTGTGTAAAATTAACAAAACCTGCCCTGATACATCTAATGTATATGATTGATTTGTTCAAAATGTCTTGCATACTCATTCCTTTTTTTTTACTCGTATAATCAAAACCCGAATCGACCACAGTTTTTACAGTGGACTTGTCGATTTATTTGTTAAACTCGTGTAATTACAAGATAGACTCGTGGGATTTGACCTTCTACAGCCACTGTGTGCAGGCAGGAAGTCCTATAACTGAACTATTAAAGGGTATATATATATGGTCTCAGGGGATAACACGGCTCGAGTCCGCGTATATACATGTTACCTCTGACAGGATTGGGACGCGTTCGAGTTGAAAAACTGTTATTTTTTTCTTACAGAAAAACTAATTAGTTTAAATTGTATTTATGTTTTTAGAAAACTAAACTTTATTTATAGGTATATAATAAATACCTACCATACATCCACACGTCTCGGTCATTGAAGCATTAGTACCTATATTATCTTATAATAAATATGGTACAGTATGCAGTATGTATGATACATATTTGAAAATATATTGTAGACAACATTTTGGATTCAAAACGTAAACCTAGAAATTTTAATAATAAAATAATTTTAATTTTTTGTTTTATCATTATTTTTGTGTAGGTACCTAATATAAACAAAATATTTTCTTCGTACTATACAAAATAATAATTTATACTATAATACGTCTTATACAGCCCAAAGCTTCAGTTCTATTTGTACGCTCGTGCGTATATCTAACAGTCACCACTGCAGTGACCATACGGTCATTCTTTTATGGGTTGGCCATATACGACACAATATGTTCGGACAGCGTCGGAAACGATTCGCGTGACCGGCCAGCCGGTGAAATAATAAGGTTGTCGATTTAAAACCGTCTACGATCAATTATTATTAGTAATCCCAAGTAAACCGTCGTCGTTGACAATATTATATTATGTTGATATAAGAGGTAATCCGCATTCCGCAGTGCACAGACGACGTATGGCTCGACGTTATCGTTCAACGTCTATTTTGTCTCCGTCAGCTTTTATCGAATACAAAATACGAAAGTCTATTGAAGACTTTTGATACCAACCATTCGTTTTTCTGTCCAGCGGATTTTCTACTGGGTTATAAGCATGCTCTCCTCCTTTTTTTCCTTTCATAGTGAAGTTAATCAAATTCTAATTTTTGCAATTGTCGAATACATATTTTAAATACCATATATTGTCAAATTATTGAGATATTTTGTACTATTAAAAGAGTGTCCTGCGAACTTAACATCTTGATAATATGGTCTTTAGTAAAAATGCCTATACAAATTTTAAACAACAACATTATTGAAAACAAGGGGGAGTGACCATGCGCTTGGTAAATCACCCTGTAAGGCTGTAAACTACAAATCCGCGAACTGCAATCATATCGACTTGTCGGCAAATCTATGTAATACCAATCCAATCCAGCTGTGTTTCTGATTTTGAGCGATAAAACCATCGTATATTGATTATTAATTATTATGATACGTAATCGAACGATATAATGTAATCAATCACTATATTATTATATTTCGTACTATTCTAAGAACACAATTTATTTCTTCTTGCCCATTAGTTGTTGCGTTTCGTTAGAGTAATAATAATTATTGTTCATTGTTGTTCCAGAGTCCTTGGCTAAGCAGGATATTTTATTAGGGTTTTGTTGGGTTCGACCACATACACACATTTAACTGTTGTGTGCATAAATTAAACTGCAGTTGCATTAAATTTGCTTAAAGTTTTAAAAAAACTGTTCTAACATCTGACAGCTATAGCATGGAAGTATATTAGTATACCCAATACTAAAATCTGTACATTTATATTTCCATATACGCATACCTGCTACGTCAAAGTGATGATGTGACCGCTGCAGGTAAATGCTTTTTAGACATTTCATCTACTGCCCTTTTTTAATTTTTGCTGTTAATGAAAATACAAATTAAGTTTTTACTTTTTAAGCTTTAAAAACCACTTATTTTAAAAGATTTACATTCATTAATAGTTAATATATACTTTTCGAGATTACATTAACACAAAAACAAGTTTGTGACAACCACGCGGCATTGCATTTTTAATCGTTTTTATCATTATTTTAATTGAAACTAAGTCAGTAATAATAACATAAAAAACTCAAGACTAATTTTTGTTTTTATTTTTCTCTCTATAACAATAGTCAAACAATATTTATATACAAATCAAAATATACAACACAAAATAATTTTAACCCATCATTTTACGTATTATTGTCACATACTTTAAATCGAATACGTGCCATAACCACAATAACTCTGTATGTTAATTAAAATGACTTAAACATGGTTTAGGTAAATTATCATTTCATTATATAAATAATTATTATGATTTAGAGCATTTTTCGGTTAACCTAAGCTTAGGTAATTAGATGAAAAAAATGTTTGTATGATTATTAATAATAAACTAATAACTACTAATCATAGTCATAATAATAAAAATTCTTCATATACTTTTTAATATTGATTAAAAAAAAGTGATCCATAAGGTAGGTTATTATAGTTTATGATTACTTCAATTTCGGCTGTACCCTACAAGTAGTGTTACAATAGTGACGGTTGTGTGGAAGTCCCCGTGGGTATATTATATATTATAATAATTCATGAGATACAAAAACACACTCGCTAATGACTTATACGACGATATGTCGATACGTATATAATATTGTACCTAACTATTCTTATAATTTTATTAAATCATGATATTTCTCCTTTAATTTTCCATTGTGTGCGAATACATAGTATACATATTACGAATATAATATATAAGCACCATTGATAGATTATGTAAAAGTTTAATATAATAAATAGTACGTGAATCCGTCATTTTACCGTATGTATGAAGTTTGATGAATAAAATGATCTTTGAAATGCTATTTTCCGTGAATGGGAATTTGATTAAATCTCAGCCATAGTATATAATAATATATTATGTGCAATACGTAACTATTTTAATATCGGGATTAAATGAAAAAAAAAAAAAAACGAGTAAATAATCTTTCTCATGTTGTTGTTGGTCTGATAAGAATTTAATTATATTCCTTTGCCACTCTCCCCTTACTCCATCAACACACGCGTATTACACTTTTCTTTAATTCCACTTTCTTCCTTACGATCCTTTTTAAATATAACCATTAAGTAAAGCTTACTATTATAAACTTTTAAGGTACCTACTATAAATAGTTATCGTAATATTAAAGCATTAAACATCATCGTGCAATGACTTACCTAGAATAATTGTGTAATTATTACATAAAATGGAAGTTCTTAAATTTAATACTACTTATAATATATTTATAAATATATTAATTATTTATATAGGAATATACGACCAAAGGGCCAATGAGGTGGCTAGTAGACGATATAGTGACCAAAAATGGGAAGCAACAGAGTAAAAGGCTTGAGTAAAGTAAGCACGTGAAGTCTAAAGTGGTGAACTCTCGTCGATCCAAGAATACGACTAGTGTCAACCAATACCAAAACTAAGGTAACGATGTAAAGGCTAGTAAGTCGGGGCATGTCTTCTGCTCTATTCTTAGACATTTGAAATTGTTTACTTTTTTAACCTTTTTTCGATTTATGTGATACAATTTTGGTTTGTCAGTAAAAAAGCTTGAAACTTCAAAACAAAGTTTCTTAAAAGTTTAACTTACACAAATTTAAAAATATCACAAAAACATGCTCACAATTTTTTTCTGTTTAAAGTTAAAATTTCAAAAAAGTTTTTTTTAACCAGAAGTTTTAATTTTAGAAATTTTAGATTTTTTTTAGGTTTTTTATTAATGTTGAGTAAAATTTTATGCTCAGTAGAAGTTTGAAAATGTCAAGCTAGATTCCTCATACATTATACTTTAATTTGTTTTAAAAAAATATATCGAAAATACAAATGCACGACTTTTTAACGTATATATACATATGTTTTTGGACTAGATATAGCTAGTTTTTTTCTGGCTAAAACCTAATTTTACACCATTGTTAAAATTTTTATCGTTCACGTTTTATTTATTTGCTTTATATAGTTATGAACCGGAAATTCAATTTGTCATGCATGTACTATAAATACAATTAATTTATTAGAACTCTCATCTCCACACAACCATTGGCTTACTCTCTTTAGTTCTAATGAAAATTTTGTTGTGTAATATGGTTGTAATTGGAATCTTATTTAATAAATAAATAAATAATCTTTGTTCAAACAGCAACCAAACATCAACTACAAATATAACGATTGCATGGGTGATATCGATTAAACATTATTCGATTAAATCGATTATTTTCTTAACGATTTCGAGTAGAATTTTCAGTTACAGTTGCAATGGCAATCAAACATCAACAAATTATTAAATAGTATTTTCATAACCGATTTTCAATATATTATGACAAACGCTATCTTTTGACATATTAGAATTTTTTCTCTATTTTTGTTACACTAGAAATTTAGAGCATCGACCACCAAAAACACACGATTCAGTGTTTTTTCCAGGAAGCGAAGAAAATATCAGATATTTGTCAAAAATTAGTTCAACCTACATTAATATCTATTACTTAAAATAAAAATAATTACTAATAGGAATATAATCGATTTTTTGTGCAGTGTCTTATTATTGAATTCAAATTTAACACAATATCCATTACAGTGAAATTTTCAATGACGAAGTACACTCAACATCTATACTATACATGAAAATGAATTCCCCAGTTTCGTCCTATTATTTTTTTGAATTTGGTTTATAATATTACTTTGACTGAATTATTTAATCCATAACTCTACATAGCATATTATTTTATTATACGATAGGTTTTAATTTTTAAATCTAAATTTACAAAAGTTTTATACTATTTTTCATGTCTTTTCTTTTTCGACCGTCCTGATACTTACTGATTTATGAATTGTTATAACAGTATTACATCGTATAGAGATTGTACAACGCTCCGGTTAACGGCATGCATAAATCAAATAATTTTTTTTTATCAAATGTTAACCACTATATTTAGTTAAATAAATCTGGATATTATACGTATACTTTGTTTTCCCAAGACTTTTGATAGTAAAATCATAATTTTTGTTCAATTTTGATGACTTTTTTAAAGTCTAATATTTATTGACTTAGTTTTAGTCTTAGTTTAAAATCGAAAACTGTTATTTTAAGTGGCTGACGGATTGATGCAAAAATAGTCTTTAACGCGATTTGACTGGGAAACTAAAACTTGTCGTTATATATTTTTCCAAACACATCATTCCACCGTCATTGTAAACAATTTAAATTTTACAAAGGCCAGACAATAACGGACAATTATTAAAAATGAAAAATAACAAATTCCATTACACTGACTTCCAGAGTGTAAGACATAACACCGGCCAGTCAATTGACATAGATCCTGAATTACCCTGCACGAATTGGACGCCATACTTATTAAATTTTTTATTGTTAAAATAAACTGCAAATTGCTTAGAATCACGGGCATAAATATTAAATAAACAGTAAAATATACACACGTTTTTATAGTAAATAAATATTACAAAGAATGTCAAATAAAATCCGAATAATACTTCAGCGCAGGAATGTACCTATTTTGACTATTCATAGCGCCGTGTTACCGCGTTGTTTTACGCTCGACTCGATACCGCGTAGAACTCGTCATGGTACGCTCATAACGATGTAGTCTCTACATTATAGAGGGATCGTCATAAAACAATAGTTATAATTTAATAATTATTTTTTAATTAAAAAGGTTATTTTTAGATTTTATTAGCTTATTATAAAGGTACTATTATTATGGGTTCCCGGTGGCCCGTGGGATTCATAATATTATACAATAGTTTTAATAACACTAATAAAATAGAGACATATTTTGATTGACCTTTGTAAATACTGTGTATTGTACACATTTTCTATTAAACATTTGACAAAATTTTTAATATTTAATACTTAAAATTCCTTTATGCGTTGATCAAATATATTAATGTTAACCCACCCTCATCCACTATAGTCCATGGGTCACCAAATGGCGCCCGCGATCAAATTTTATCCGGCCCGCATACGGCCCGCAGACAAAAAATAAAAACACATATTACGACAATATTCTATGTGTTATTGTTGTAAATTATTATTTTTGTTAAATTTTATTGGTTTTCACCGACAACTGTTGATAAATTGGTCGCAAAGCATATCTTATCTAAACTTTTATTGGGTGACTTAGAATTTTAATGGCCCACGAAAAAATTTCAGATTCCTAATGTGGCCCTTCAAAAATATTAATTGGTGACCCCTGCACTATACTATGCGAATCTGCGTGAAAAAAGTGTTCATTCGGCAAATCAGTTAGTTGTTTCCCTAGTCTAAAAACTGAAATGACGCCATTGCCTCATAAAGTTGGAAGCGAAAAACGAAGAAATAGTAGAAGAAGATATTGTATTATATTATTTTATACCATGACGGTAAAACAGATTAAATCGGTACAACTATCCTATACTATAAATTATATTGAGATACTTCTTAAACTATTTTCAGAAATCGTATGATGTATTTGTGAAATAAATATACGCCGTCGTGTTATCGTCAAGCTTATATATGAATGTTGAGAATGAAGCCCCATGCAATAATGAATTTGACAAAACTCTTAGTTATTTGAACGGATATTAGACTAAAATCAAAGTCTAATGCTATCACGGAATTTGTTCCCATCCACGGCTGTGCATTTCCTTTGAACCCTTTTGATCCGAAACACTTTTATTATTATTCTTTGAAAACCAACAATGAACTGAAAAAAACATGCAATATATATTCAACAACTATAGGAGTTGAAGAAAAACCATCTCAACACATTAGCATTAAATGCCTTATATCACTTATTTTGAATACCGAGCAGTTTCAATATGCAATTATTTTCCTGAACAGGAATGCGGAGAATAATGCTATTTGGTAGGTTTATTGGTGTGATTTACACGCACCCTATTGGAATATTTTCGACAGAATATCCGGATGACTGTTATTGTAGTTTGATGGACCCAATGGAACTCGATGCACACTCCATAGACGTTCATCTCGTGTTTCAAATTATGACATTTTAAAACGTACTTTTTTCGGTTATTTTATTTCTGCTCGTCCGCTGAGAATGCCTGGAACCTATTCTAGTGAGAAAAATACAACCGAGTGAACCAATAAATTTATATGTTTGTTGGCAGTACATTGTAGGTCTTGGAGAACATGGAATGATTTAACTGAGAATATAATATAGTGTGTAGGTATTTGATTTAATGTAGTTTAAAGTTCGTTTCATACATTTTGTTGTGATGTAATTTTGTAATGTAGTTATGGAAGCAGATACGCGTCTTAATACTTATCATTACACATTTAATTTACTTGTTTCAATTATTTTTTCGACTGTCGGTATTGGATAATTTATAAAAACTTTGAATAACTACGTATTTAATCGATATCAACTATATATCAATATGACGAAACGTTTACAAAAAATATCGATCCATTTTGCGTGCGCAATACGCCTAGGTATATATTATATATTATTATAATATTATTCCATACAAAGTGTTTTAAACATATATCGATGTATGTTGCATGTTTATTGAAATATAATTTTAAAAATCTTAAAAAACTGAGGATGTAAGTGCGTGGCATGTGACATTAATTAAACCTTAAGTTGAATTCGGCATATATGGTTATGTATATGTAATCAATTTGTAATTTTGAGAAAAATTATTATTAGTAGGAAAGAACACATCATCTGTGAGGTAGGGGTGAAAAAAAATGTTAAATAATTATTATAAGACCTCCATAAATAAGGATTCCACTCTGATATTTACCAATTATTAATATATTGCAAGTTAACCAAAGTATGTAGGTCTCCAAACCCTTATACTCATAATGGATATTATTATTATATATATTGGTGTTTTGTCACATATTATTACGGCGTCGTATATATTTTAATCCATTATTCAAAATCTATTAACAGATTGTCGAAATACTATAGTAAAAAACGCGTCTGGCATTTCACATACAAAAAAAAAATCGCAAGAATCAGATAAAAGAGAAGCCGGGTGGTGTATTATATCGGTTAAAAAGAAAAAAATAAAGATAAAAGAAAAGTGCGTGGGACTAAAGGGCGTGCCTTTATTTCGTTAAATCTATCGATGTTATTTCGTTCCCAGCGTATACATATACGGTCTCCATTCTCCTGCTCACCCTCGTGCCCTATTCCTATCGTCTCAATAATATATATAATAAATTATACGTGCATTGTGTATATTGTATCTTAGCGGAATTCGAACGGAAAAACGTCTTCCCCCTGCCCCCCATAAACGGGATAATATATAAACAGAGACAAACAACTGCACATCATAATCGAACGCAGACGCACTCGCGTGAATATTCGCCACGGCCATTCTAAATCGTCAGCTGGCCTATGTCGAGCCGAAATCGCAAACTAATCAAATTATGCCTCCATCGTCCTGTGTAATAATATATTATAAGACCGTCCAAGCGTGCGAACTCCTACGGTCCACAATTTATTCGAAAACAAACCAGATACGTACACGACTCCGAGACGAAAAATAGTGAGAACAAATTTTATCCTTATAATAATATTATTATGATGATATTATTTAACATAGGATTACGCGTCAAACGGACATTATACCGCCGAAACGCCTATAAGAGACTTAATACTGGCGCGTTATGTTTTTTTTTTGTGTTGTTTACCAACCATAAATGTCTAGATATGGGTAATTATTATTCCAACACAAAATACATTCGTAGCAACACCGTGCGAAAAAAAAATATTTTCATGTAACTCAAAAGTCAAAGCACAATAATATACTACGGTATACCATACACTTTTACAAATTCAAAATAGTTTTATGGAATTGTCCATCTATATAAAATAACGAATACTGAACTAATTGTTTTTGTTTACACTCATTTCAAAGGGTAGTGGAAATTGAGTAATTGCCGTTAAATTTAATGGTTTATTATTAAATCCACTTCCACTCTACGCACTTCACGCATTTAATCTAAACTATTAAAGCTTAAAGTGCTTAAAAAAACATTATGTAAAAAAACAACCATTGGTTTTGCATGTTTTATGAAAAAATGTTCGTACAAAGATTTTGTATCAAAGCAAATACAATTATGATTTAAGTTCTAATGGTATGTTATAACTTTTAGTTTAAATCTTTAATTTATACTAAACCTTTTTTTAAATAAAAAGCCAAAAAAAAATACGACTGAAAAAAAAGACTATGTTCTGAGATTAAAAAAAATCATCCTGCAAAATATATTTACGATTAGTTTAATATTGAATAATATTGACAGTAAAGTGTTTGATTTAAAGAAATTAAATATATGATTCTTTTGCTAAAAAATTAATATTTCAAAGTTAAACCTAACGCCTAATCTAATCCGTCTCTTTATTTTCCTAAATTGCATTTAGTCAAACCGAAGAGTGGAGAGTCCCATCAATATTCTATAGATTCTGCCAGCTCATGTAGTTTTAAAATAACCTTTAGATTCCAACACTTACCAATTTTACCTAGTGATCATCCTGGTTACCTACGTTTTTATTAATTAATTAAAAAATAAATTTAAATTTGACTCGATTATGTAACATGAAATATATTTTTTAAATATGTGCTAAAGGATTGATATAATATTGTTAGTTTCTATGTACACATTGCAGTCAACTAATGATATGATCCGATATAGAATATCAAACGTGGGTTTGAATTTTTAGAAATAAATTACTAGAGTTGGTGCATATAAATATCAATGTAGGTATTTAATTGTAGTCAATTGAACATTTTTTTATATGATTCGTGTATGATAGTTTAAAAAAAATTAAATAATATTCTACAAAACAACAAATTTGGTACCTACACAGTAACAATCATCTAAATATTAAAACAAATGTTTTAAAACTGATAATCCATTAAAAAAAAATAAATACTATCAATAAATATAAAAATATCATTACGCTTGTCAAATTTGTACAAATTATTTTTTTTAAATGATAAATTGTCGGCAGTTTTAATTTTTAAGTAGGCACCCATACTCAGTACTCACACACATTATGCAATCAAATTGGTATAATAAATTCCCTGTTAAACCTAGGTTGATCGTCAAGGCCGCAAGACGTGTTATTATTGCGTTTTTATTATAGTTATTATTATTACTATACTCCTTATTTTTGTTTCCAATTCAAGCACCGATTTGGTAGACATAAATTTGTATTATTTGCACCGTTTCTTATTATTATATCAGACAACACGACGATCTATATATAGGTGCACAATATGGTGTTTTTTTTTTTGTACAAACGTTTCATAAAATATATTCATACTGTGCATCACGCTATTGCCTATTAATAATGTAATACAATATTACAATATAATAAACCAGTCAAGCTGTTGAATTTTTTTATACACACATGCGCGCATATTATTACGTTTTTGTATTTAAATTGCGTGCGGGCTGCTCAAATTTTAATAAAAAAGTAAACGAAAACATTTTCCAATTAGGTGAAATTCCGTTTTTTAATGTTCAAAAATATATGTCGGTCGCGTGTTTTATACATGCTTAAATACCACAAATATTTGAATATGCCAGTTAAACTATTGGTTACATCCAGTCAAAGAAAGAAATTGTTTTTTTCTTCGGTACCAAAACATAATACCATAAAAATAATAATATTCTGTACCTATAATATTAGTTGTGTTTGTAAAGAAATTATAAATAATTGTACTGAAAAAAAAAAATGTTTATTTATTATTTTAATAGAATTATTATTCTATAGTATTGCAGTTATGTTATTGTTAGTCACGAATCACGATTTCCGCATAATAATCCGTACCTAGAGTAAGGTGTAAATTTCCAACAGTATAATACTACTACCTACATGTTCAAAGAAAATATTGAATTATTTAAACCCACATGCGAAACGTTATTTTCGGCATTCACATAAACACGACGCGACTTATTAAATCAGCAAAAATAAAAACTATACGACTTACAGTTTATATTACTCATTTTAGTGTTTATTATTGGCGGTACGCGGATTTTACTCGGCATTCGGAAAGTTGTAACTTGTAAAAAAAAATAAAACACCATCTAGCGAAAAAAATATATGTTTATATTGTATGACATTAGCCGCCGCTGCAGTATTTCCGTTTTAAAACAATGTATTTGATTCGTATAAAAACCTAAAGAACAATGAGTATATAATAACTGCTGCAGACTGTGTGGAATAATAAGTGCTCATCGGCGTATTGTTTGATACAAAAAAAAACCCCAAACCATTGTTTTTTTTGTTTTGAGAAGTAAGTATCCTATGGGTCAGGCGTACGAATTAAAACCATCTAATAAAGGTATCGTAATATTAATTTGAATATTAAACGGTTTGAAAATATACAGGTGCAGCGTACTCTTGCAGGCCTCGGGGAAAACAAAATCGTAATGTACCGCTTGGGTCTCGTAGAGTTGGGCAGGTATATCAAATATTTATAAATTATTGTATTCAAAAAGCGAATCTGTACAAAACTTTATTCTCGCAAAATGCAATCAATATAACATTATTATGCTGATGTTCTTCCATAAATATCTTCGATGTTTTAACTGTTTTTCACAATTTTCTTGAGAAAAATTACTATAGAGTTGGAAAAATGATTAACTTTTCAGAGTGACAACAATAATTAGAATCTACACAGCAGAAACTCGTGAAATCTTTATAACTGCTCAAAATTGCGTTTAAAAAAATCAAACGTTGCTGTAAACCGGTAATTCTCACACTTTATTCCTAAAATAAATCAACGATATTTATTATCTTTGGAAAAAACCAACTTATTGATATAAAGACTTAATGTATTATATTAGCCATTAGATGACTAATAAACTTTCTGACAAAATTAAAATAAAACTTTTGCCAACTATTTTATAATTTTTTTTAAAGTCAAGGCCTCGATAAGACGATAACTAGACTATTGGCTTGTGTTACATACTTGAACTAACCTAAACTAAATTGAACAATTTAATATATTTCGTAAATAACAGTGTTTTAGTCGGGTCTAAGTGCGTCGTGAAGGTGTATTGAATTTTTTCCGGGCCTCTTGTGTGCCTCTACATTCCGTGAAAATATGTTTGATTAATACTGGCTAGCCGAATGTTTGACATGTTCTTGGTGGCTTTTGTTTTCATAAGATGGACATGTGTGCAGTGTGTATGACCTATTCTGAGGCGATTCAATACAACGTCATCTCTTCGTTTGAGCTACTTTGGATTATTCCATTTTTCTGTTGTTATTTTAATTCCATTTGATATACTGTTTATTTTTAACCATTCATTTTGCCGGTTATTTTTAAATCAGTTGTAGATAATTTTTTTTAAGTCTTTGTCCGTGTTTGTACTCTAGGGGTGGTGTTGATGTGGATTGTTTGCTTTTTCTTTGGCAAATACGTCTGCTTTTCATTACCAGTTATTGCGCAGTGCCCGAGTATTCACAAAAAAAAATGATATTATTGTTAAACTTATTGGTCAAGTTGATCATTTTATTAACGAGAACATTATCGTTGTTATATTATCTACAATATAATAAGGCTTGATACAGTGCACATGGAGTCTGCTAAAATTATGTAATTTTTATTTTGCACATTGGCACTGATTTCATAGGATAGAGCTTTATATAATATAGCAATAGTGCCTCAACTGTGTTATGCTACAGTTATCTGACAACCTCTCTGAAAGCTCAGTTTGTTGGATAACTGCCGCAACACCCACCCGTTTGTATGTTTTTGATGCTTCTGTATATATATAACATGTCTGTGGTCCGGTAATTTGTCTATTACTTCGTTGTATACATTTCTGTATGTATGGTTTGTAGTTTCTTTTCTGTTGTAATCCGCGATTGACATCATTCATATAAAATGATTATTTTATTGTTGTCCCTGGTGGTTTTATGATTACTTCTCTAGTCGTAATGTTTTTTATTTCTAATTTAAGCTCGCGTTCTTTCTCTTTAATTCTTTTGTACATAAGTTGTATTCATTTTTCGTTCAAAATATTTTCAAACCGATTGTTGAAAACTGTAGGATAAGTTAATTTATTCGGGTCTGTTGCTGTTATTCTTATTGCGTATTATAAGTATTTGTAACGTCATCGTCAGTTGATTTCTTCGTCTACTATGTGGTTGTTCTCCAGTAATATTAAGTATGCTGTCTATTTTAGGTATATTATAATTTATTGGCATTAAGTTAGAAAAATAAAAACGACGTGGATTAATTAAAATAACGTATGGAATCAATGATGTGGACCCTATACCTATTGAACAATTTGGTGAATTTTTTCGTATCAATAAAAAGTAAACATCGCCCAGTAACATTGAGTAGAATATTAAACTATGTTAGAACATTTATAAAGTCAATTAAGCAGCACAACAATAATTAATATTATTATTACAGTTTACTATTTATATTTTATGAATAGATAATAATTATTATAGAAGCACCAGCAAAGTGGTGTTATTATTAACACTATGATAGTAATATTCAGTACAATCAACGCGGGTTAATTACTGCAAATGTACGCTTACGTCTTAATAAATAATTGTCGTTTAAATTACAATTTTCCATGAAAAAATTAAGCAACTTATTAATGATTTCGTCTTCAAAAACCTAAAATATCGTATTATATCTGTCGTGTATATGAGGAGGTAATGGGGGTAATAAAGGGGATAATAGAAAATCCCCCCCACCAAAGATTTTTTAGCAGTGATATTTTAGTAAATGATTTATGCAAGCTAACTGTTTTGACTTTTATAAAAAATATACACAAAAGTTATTGAAGCGGAGTCAGAGTAATACATAAATCAATTTTCAAATGAAAAAAAAATGGTCTATACCTATTATTACTTAAAAAAATATTCATTTAATGGGAATATATTTTTTTTTTATTATTTTAAGAATTTTTGTATTTTTATACATTAGTTTGATCTTTGATGATAATATAATATAATATACTGTCAGACTTAAAATAAAGAGAAAGATAACTAATCACATATATTTTGGTGACGTCCCTCTTTTATTTTATTTTTTTAACTATTTTTGTAATATATTACCAATATTATTGTTTTATTTGTTTCAATTTGGCTTTATTGCACTAAAGAGACTCTTTATCTGCTTCTTCTATTTCTCTTTTCAACAGGTACCATCGGTTGTGCCGTTCCAGCAGTGATAGAAAAATCTAGATTCTAAAGTGTGTTCTTCGTTCATGGTTGACTGTGGCTTTGAACTGGGTTTTTCGGGATAATCTCTCCTACTCTCCACCCCCAAAAATGTTTGGACGTGGTAATTTTTCTGAAATTTATTTTTAGTTGTTTAGTTTTCTAGATTTAACCCCGCCATTTAATGTTTCAATTATTATAAATGAAGGAATCCATTTAGCATCCTTCAAGACAACAATATTACAACGTTATATAACACCATACTAATACTAATCTACCAATATCGATTTACAAATAATAATGGCTCATTTTTCCAAAGATATCGATTCGTAGATAGGTATAGGTACTATATTTGTTTAACGTTTAATTTTTATATTTTTCTTAATTATTTCTCTTATTTCTCAGGTTAAATAATATTTTGAACTACGAAATTAAACCTATTCATTTTTACACTATCTTTTTAGTGACGTGTTTTTTTTAAAAAAATACTATCATAATACTATTTTTCCATTTAACTCTGTTGGCAGATTTATCCATGGCAAAAAAAACTGTTGACTATTAGGTATATATTTATTAATTACGAACAAGCACAAAATATAATACTATTATTATGTTATCACATAATTTAATAATTTATAAACGAACAAATACATCATTAAAGGTGAATGCAAGATAATATTATTTTAAACCATCGTACCAAAAATAATATTGTATAATATAAAAAAAAATTCGAACTAACCAAAATGTCGTGGCAGTCTTTTACACCACAATATACAATTATACTTTATAATATTGCAGTATTAAAATGATGCGAAACCAAACTTTTGAATTCACGAGGAAAAAATCAGTCGATTGAGATGCAAAAAAACTTTTTAAAAACGGTACCGTGGAATAATTCTAAATGCATATATTATTATGTATACTTTTTTTTTATATATAAACGCGCATGTACATACCTCGAATTTGACAACGCATTTCCATTGAATCAGATTAGCATAATAGCATTATTCGGTTATTAATTTAAAATATTATCTAAAAAAATATAACGAAAAGTGATTATATTATCGGGGAAAAAATATTATAATGTAGTACGCTACATTCCGATACACGTAGGTATTCTATTTGCATATACGGTACGTTTTTCAATACAAATAAGTAGGTACGTTTGGTCGGAGACAATAATAAACGACACTTATTCTACTGCGTCGAAATGTTGCGACGAATTTTCGTGGAGAAATCAAAATATTTCACAACAATTTATGTTGTAATAAATAATAATTTATAAAAAATAATAATAACACATTTATCACGAGATCGTTGAATTCCAGGGCTAACTTAATTCCACGTCCAAGGGCTGTTGCAAAAAGTTATTAGATTTAATGGTAAAAACGTTGAAACTAATATAATATATTTGCTCATTTGAATATTGGCATTATTATTGCATTAACCGTCTGTTCCTAAATCGATCGGTAATACAACACTAAGAACTAGGAACCCAAACGGCCAAATATGATGCATGACAGAGAATTACATTTTAGATTCTGAGCGGAGCGATAAACGTATGCATATTGCAATAAAGTTGGTTTTTTCTGCCAACTTATTGGGCAGTAAAAATGCTTCGATTTTCCACTTCAGCATCTTTTCTAGTATGAAAGTTGATCTAGTTAGTTATTTAAAGAGGTCAAAAGTATAAAATTCACAGTAGACTTCAAGAGTGTCAGGAAAACAAAAAAAAAAATTTATAAAAAACCATAATTTTTACGCAAAACTACTATTCGACAAAATCGATTTTGTTTTCAAATAGGATTACTGTAGAATCTTGAAATTTTCACCATTTGTTTGTTTTAGCATTTCCTATACATAGTAAAATTTAAAAAATAATTTTACTCTTTTAGAATTAATTATTGACATTTTCAATTTTTATTAAGTTTTTTTTTTTATATATAATATGTGGGTAAAGATATTTTCGCAGGGTCCAAAATAATGCATAAGTATAATAATATTACTTTGTAGATATAAAAAAAAAAAAATTCTTAGTTTTTGACAGCACTGAGTTCAAAAGCACTTCTCTACATAATATTGGCAAAAGTTTTATTTTAATTTCGTCAGAAAGTTTATTAGTCATCTAATGGCTAATATAATACATTAAGTCTTTATATCAATAAGTTGGTTTTTTCCAAAGATAATAAATATCGTTGATTTATTTTAGGAATAAAGTGTGAGAATTACCGGTTTACAGCAACGTTTGATTTTTTTAAACGCAATTTTGAGCAGTTATAAAGATTTCACGAGTTTCTGCTGTGTAGATTCTAATTATTGTTGTCACTCTGAAAAGTTAATCATTTTTCCAACTCTACAGCAATTTTTCTCAAGAAAATTGTGAAAAACAGTTAAAACATCGAAGATATTTATGGAAGAACATCAGCATAATAATGTTATATTGATTGCATTTTGCGAGAATAAAGTTTTGTACAGAATCGCTTTTTGAATACAATAATTTATAAATATTTGATATACCTGCCCAACTCTACGAGACCCAAGCGGTACATTACGATTTTGTTTTCCCCGAGGCCTGCAAGAGTACGCTGCACCTGTATATTTTCAAACCGTTTAATATTCAAATTAATATTACGATACCTTTATTAGATGGTTTTAATTCGTACGCCTGACCCATAGGATACCTTCTTCTCAAAACAAAAAAAACAATGGTTTGGGGGTTTTTTTTTGTATCAAACAATACGCCGATGAGCACTTATTATTCCACACAGTCTGCAGCAGTTATTATATACTCATTGTTCTTTAGGATTTTATACGTATCACATACATTGTTTTAAAATTGAAATACTGCAGCGGATAATGCACAAATTTGCAGTAGGTGCCTACATAACTTTTATGTGCACACACTGACATACGTTTTATTATATAAAATAATTTGTGCAAGTCTTAGATTTTTACCGTTAAATATAAGCCAAGTCCAAAGCAATAGCACGTGTGTATACGGTCATTGAGTATAGATATTTCATATGGGTATATATAGCATTATAGCCGAAAGACCCAGCTCGATAGTGTTTCCCAACAATAACGATTTGTACGCGTCTCCGGCACGGGCGCGCGTGCGGCTATTTTATTCGATAAAATAGTAGGTAATAATAGTACCCATACCTATTATAGGCGTACATATCGTAGTTTTCTAATTAATCGCTAGAAATGTATTTAGTGTTTGCTGGCCGTGCACAAATCGCGAAAGCGGTCTCGCCGAGGAATTCGACCGTGTATATAAAGTATATGAATACAATGTGTGTATGTATATTATACATATACACATTATTATTATATAATATAAACACACGCCGCCCACACCTCGCCGCACCTCCACACACCGCCACGCCGCATTGACAAACGCCAACGTTATACAGTCCTGTTTTATTTATTTAAGTGCGTATATATTATACATGTATATATGGTGCGCGGCGGTATACCGCAGCTATAAGTGGGTATTTTTTGTTTTTTCCGGTTTTTTTTTTTAGCAGTATTTTGGAATTTGTACGCATAAATTACAGAAAGCCCGCTAAAATACTGCGGTGGGTTTAAGCTGGCGGTGACAATATTAATGGCTGTTGCTAATAAGCTTAAAACCCGCGGCGCTTTCGATATCAAGCAAAACGGATCCGAGCGTATTTCGCAGTGTTATACCTCTATATATACACATTATATGTATAGGCAATATATAAGTAGGTTATACATATAAAACATATACGCATATATATATTATCTCTTTTCCCGTTTTTCCTCTTTTTTTTTATGTGTATTTCAGTTTTATTATTTTTGTTTCCTCTAAAAACGTAGGTATAGGTAATATAATACAATACAAATTATAAGGTTTTATGTGCGTCTAAGACGCTTATATATCTTACGGTAATGGGTAATCCATCTAACCGACCAGACTAATTATGTATCTAAGTCAATTCTTGTGTTTTTAAGTGAATCTATTTTTTCCTTTTTAAATACCCATTTGTGGTATTAAACTTTTTATCACACTGATGTAAACTATTTAAATTTAAAAAAAGGTACACCTATTTATCATAGGTACCTAGGTAGGTACTCTGTCGGGTTAAGAGATTGTAAATGGAAATATGGGGTTTAAGGGTTAGTAAATGCATATAGTTCTTGAGTATTTAATATTTACTATTTTGTGTATGACATACAATACATAAACAGGCATCAGCAAACAATTGCCAAATTAGTATACCTATAGGTAACTCGACAAAGAGAAGGCAGACAGTTATAAGTAGACCCAGAATAGGACCCTCGCATCTTACCTACTCGTATCTGATCAGCTAAAAACCCTGACCAGTGACCATGATATGTCATTTGCAAAACACCCTTTATAATTCAGTACATCGTCTACGATTTTAGAGGCCCTTATTAGTGGTGTCTTCATTTTGAGTCACTAATTAATTCATTAGGACATTGGCTTTTCTCTTATATAAGAGAAAGGTTAGGTATTAAAAAACTCAGCACTCACTACAAGCATGGCCGTATCCAGCATTTATTTTTTTTTGGGGGAGGGGGTTCATTTTTATTCTAAAACTATAACATAATTTTTAAGAATTTGAATTAAATATAACCATATTATCATTGTTTTAGTTACCAATACAAATATAAATTTACTTTATTATTCAAAATACATCAATTTTTATTTTAACTGTAATTAGTTAACAAAAAAATATTAATTAAATTTACAACAAATCAGAGTTTGATATTAAAGCAACATCATTTTCCTTGACTGTTTGACAAACCAATTTAGCACCTCTTCTGGATCAACATTTATTTCCCCGTCTTCTGATAAGGACGATAAGGTACACTAACAAAATACGAAGAAAACTAAAAATAACGAAATTAAACTTGTCGCGAAACATTCATTTATTGCCACGTCTATAAACCAGGCCACCAGGGTTGGCAATAACGATAACGTCACAAATATATTATTATAATTGTAAATAATTGTATTTTGTTTTTGGCTTTAAAATTAAAAAAACAAATCTAGATAAAAATATATTTTTTTTTATATTTCACGATTTTTAGGATTATCAAAGAGTTAAGAAAAATATTTTTTGATGAAATTTCGGTTGGGGTTTGAACCCGGAACCCCCCCCCCCCCCTGAATACGGCCATGACTACAAGGTTGTTTTAAATAATAAATATTTTATCAAATATTCTTTTCTTATAAAATATTAACCTTACCCATCTACTTTTTGTATAGGAACATATTATCGTTGATTAATGATTACTATTAATAATAATCAATAGTATTCTATATTTATATTATGTACTTAGTATTATAGATTCTGAGCGGAGTAAATCTGATTCTTGGGACTTTTGGTATGAAGATGTCAAGGATTTTGGGGCGTTTTCTTGAGGATGTAGGCCAATATGTTGGATCGGGTGGAGAGTGAGTTAGGTATTGTTCAGAGGAGGTGATACGTAGGAGAGTATTACCTCGAGAATTGCTGGTTCGGCCGCCCCAGTGTGGGTGTTTTGCGTTAATATCTCCACCAACTTTGAATTTGTGGCCTAGATATTTTAAGAAGAGTTTAAATTGGTCTAGTGTGATGTTATGTTTAGGTGGATAGTACGCAGCAGCCTCCGTGAGACGGACGTGATTTAGGGTCAAGGATATTGCACAGGCTTGTATATAATCTTTGTTGGTAGAGGATAAAATTGAAGATGTGTATGGATTAGAATTGCGGATCCGGCGTGAACGGTACCATCTGGGTAGTTCGATGTTATGAGTTGGTAGCTGGGGATATTTAGCCTAGCTCGGTCTGTGAGGTGGGATTCTGATATGAAAGCTATGTCGATTCTCTTTTCGTGTAATGTAACTGTAAGTTTGTTTATGTGGTTTAGGATGCCGTTGTAGTTCAACGGGAGAACAATGAGTGAGTTGCTGATAGTATTATTTATCGTTAATCTTTTTAAATAATTGTGTGATGATGGTAGTAAGAATAAGGGATAATAGTGGATTTATTATTGATTTAAATTCAACAATAAAGTTATTAAGAGCTGATGTGATATCAGGTGATTGGTCGGGGGTGGGTGTGGGATTTGGTTTAAATCCTGAGGTAATATAAGCGTAGGAAGTTTGGAATTGGGCATGAGTGGAGAGGGAGGCCGGATAAGTCGCCTGTGGGTTAGTTTGGTGGGTAGATGGTATTAAATTTTGGGAGGAGAATTTTAAGGTTGGTTTACTGGTTTTTTGAAGTTTTTGTGTATTTTACATCTTCTGGTTGGCAGGGTAGCTTCCTTGGTGAGAAGGTGGGAGTTCGTCGTTCGGCTTGTCACAGGATGGTTCGTGATTTTTACCGCATCGGGAATTGTAGAGTGAATTACTCTTGAATCAGAGCGAGTGTGGCCGTAGTCTTGACATTTCTGGCATTGTACTAGCTCACGGCGTTTATTCAACCTTGGTTCTTCAACCTTTATTTTAGTATGGAGAATGGATGTGATGTCAAAAATTGTTTTGCCGTTTCAATTAAACCTACATTTAAAAATGAAAAAAAAATGGAAGGGGAACACAATAGTTACTTACCTAAACTGAAATACCACAAACTTTTAACAATACTTCTGAAAAATTTTGTTTTTGCATCGTATATATTTTGATGTGATTTTTTTTTTTATTATCTGCAATTAGAAATATCTATAAAATATGTTTAGAATACACTGCAGGTATAATAATGAATTAAACTGCGTGAAATGGTGAAATTGTATCTTTAATTTTTTTTAATAGCTATAGTTCAAAACTCAAAAATTGTTCCCTGAGAAATTGTTAGTTAACGTGTGAATATCCAATGTATAAATTTAAATGTTTATAAAAAATGTTTTTAACGTTCCAGTAAACTTTTTTTTTATGAAAGGTAGAAAAACTTATTGAACATTTTCTGTCAAATTTTCAAATCTTCGATTATTTAAATATACATTTTTTTATGAATTTCTAAATCAAAAAAACTGCAAATATTCTTGACTTTTACGTATTTTGTTGAAATTTTAACTTTAGACGCTTATTAAGAACTATTAAAGACTTACACTCAATTTTTTTTTAATTTTCATTTACAACAAGTCATGAAGAACCTTGTATACAATTTTCAAGTTTTTTGACCACTTAAACATTTTTTATTGACAATAATAATAAGAAAAAAAATTACCGACAATTTCTCATGGTTATATAGCTCAAAAAGTGTCAAAATGTATTGAATAGTGTTAAAATATTATTTAATGGCGTATAGAAAATGCTTATATAAACATTTGGTGAATATTTCATGAGCTCCCCATGAAAGTATAAAATAAAATAAGCATAATTGTGATAATTGAAAAAAAATTGAGAGAGACATGGGGACCCACAGGCATATTCATTTTAAGAAACGGAAAAAGAAATTTAAAAAAATTGTACAGGTATAGAAAAGAGAATAAGACTGCAGTCTAATTTCCAGTGAAAATGAAAAATTAAGAGAGTATATGTATGATAGGTACGATACTTAAAATTAAAACGATAGAATTTAGTTGTTGCTGCTGACGCTTTTTCACCCCATGTTGGTCCTAAGTATGAGTCCCCTGTTAATAATGGTGTGTCATTAACATAGTTGCAACACTGAATTGAACATATAATTATCCACTGCGCCAAAAATACTCAATAGCACATCATCTCCTTGACAATCCAACAACCTCAGAGGCAGAAGTTTACAACCAACACAACACACAACACTGAGAATAAATCTATTTCAGTTTTTTAAACATATATACCTAGATAAAAAAAAACTTAATTTAAATCTGAACAATGTATTTAATCTAATAATAGACTAATAATCTATGTCATTGAAGCCTGTACCTCTAATAAAATAAATACATAAACATAAGAATTGTATATTCAACCATGCATAATAGATGAGAGAACACATCAGAATTATATCTATCTTCAAAGTATTGTTTTTTTCACAGATATAACAAATTCCACTTAACAAATGAGACACTTAATAGTTTTAAATAAAATATTCAGTCATATTGATTAATATTTATGAGAATGCACTACAATTACATTATTTTCATTTAGTATTTGGCAAATTAGGTAAAGCTTAAATTACATCCAACTATTATTTTCAACTTATTTGTTTAACTTCTCTAATCTCCTAACATTTTTTGTATTTTACAAAAAAATTAATTACTATTCTTAAATAGGTAATAGTTTATTTGTTATTATTTTTGACCCTTTATACCAGTACTTATACTATTAAAGTATCAAAACAAATATTAAAACTAAACATTTCCAATTTGTATATTATAATCATTATAATATGCCATGTAGGTACATTAAAAATTATAAGACCCACATTTATTTCATAATCACATTCACACAACACGATATGTTGTTTCTTCTGCACATCTGCTGTTCCTACTAATTAAATACACATTTTTAATAATTTATTTATTTGGAAATTTAAAATTTACTTGAGTACTTCATTATGCATGTAATGTTTTATTAAAAAAATAAATAAAGTTAATTGTTTACAATGCAATTCATTTTTTTAGTTTATTTAACACTATTTTTAACATAGAACTTGAGCAGTCATGAACAAATAAATACATTTAAGTTTGTTACCCAACAATTAAATCAATAATTAATCAGAATCATCTATAAGTCCATCTGAATCATATACTAACACTTTTCCCTTTCCTTTAATAGGAGAATTTCTTATAGGTAAAGAATGACATCTGGCAAATACAAGTGCAGTTTCAGAAAATTCTTGTGTTACATTACTTTTCTTGTTTGCATATGTTTTAATTGGTTCATTATTGACATGGAAGTCAGCAACCTGAGATAATAAAACATCTTCTTCTAAACATTCTTCTCTGAACTGCTCAATTACTGAAATAGAACTGACTGAATTGGCTATTTTTGGCAGTTGTTGACTAGTTGATGGGTGTTTGCGTTTTCTTGAAATACTATCTGGATACTCAACTTGTAATCGCATAGGAGTTCGTAAGTTAGAACCTGCTATTTGAGTTCGATTTATATTGGGTAACAGATTTTCTGATTGCCCATTACTACTTTGAGTGTTTTCGATAGCGTTAATATTTAAACGTATGGAATTGGCATCTCCTGATATTGCATTATCATTCATTGTTGATAATATATACTGACTTTCAAATGTTAAGCCATTTTTAAGTCCAAATACCATAGGCCTAATAAAAAAAAATTAAAAGAATTTTGTAATATAAATTATAAAATAAAATACTCATAGTTATCATTATACTTACATTCCAGGAGAACTAAAACGAATAATAACTGGTAATGTCATGTGCTCTGCAAAGGCCAACAGAGGTCGTATTTCTTTAAGCGAAAATGTTATACAACAGCCTTCACCAACATCATAGATGTCAAATTCTGATGACTGCAAGCTCAATTCAGTTCTCAACATTTGTCTTATATCTATATTTAAATGCACACAAATTAGACATGATTGATAAGTAAGTCTTAATTTAATTACAAATCAACTGCTTTTCTGATGCTAAAGCCATCTCCCATGCGTCAGGTGTATTTTAGCCAAAATTGGTCACTGGCAATATATGACCTATACTGGTCTTTGCTGCTACAATCCTATACTATTACTGATTTGTGTATATCAGTGGGTCTAAACTGTAGTACACATACCACTGGTGGTATTCATGCTTAACTGTGGTATACAGAAAGCCGTGTGGTGGTAGAACTATCAATTAATAAGTTAATATTTTTACAAATGTATATAACAAACCTAATATTATTTTATGTTTTGAGTAAATAGGTATAGGTATGTGTAAATTGGTACTAAATATACCAAAATTATTATTTTTAAATATGTATTGAGATGTTAAATAGTTCTATTTTTAGTCATTAGTGGTACATGACCAATCCATTATCCATAATTCATAATATGAATGGTACATACAATTATAGCACCAATTATATACAAATAATGGTGGTCCTTACTCATATCAAGTTACCAAAAATCTACTGGTACAAGCCAGTAACCAACAATTGTACATATGATTCCTCCCTATGGGAGCCTATATAGCTGGTCACTGGACACCAGTGACCAATATTGGCCCAAGTACACCAGTCGTGTGGAACCAACTTAAGATTCAATTCAAACACCTCGACAAGATTCAGAGTGGGTTTTCAATATAACTTTTTCAGTAGTTACAATTAATGTAATGTCGATTTCACTATTTTGGAAATGTTTAACAGCGGCAGATAACACCTTGGAATCAATGCAAAGTACATGACTTGTATCAACATTTTGATTCACCTAATAAAAACAAAATTAGATATATTATGACAAATTATAACTGATCCAGTTTGATCTTAAACAATATGTATTATATTTTTATTTTATTTCTTGCACATTAACAAGAACCCAGTAATAATATTATTTATTTCTAATATAATGATGCGATCAAAAACTCACTTGTAATGCTGAGTATTCTAATACTGGTATCAAATGAGTTTTAACACAAAAATTTGAATAACGTAACTGAATAGTGATTGTATCTGCATTACTTTTAATTTCCATATGACATGACTCCAAGCAGCGAGATAAATGTGGAGATTTGAATATTGTAATGCATGACTAAATATAAAAGATAAAATTATCAGCTTTTTGATGAGTTTAAATTTGTTTAATATTAAGTTATGTTAGGCAGATCAAAATATACCTTGAGTGAAATTTTACATTTCAATGAATTTTCACTGTTTTGTTCGTCGTCTTCAGTAAAATAATAAGTAGAGAAAAATGAAGAGTCAAATGTAAACCATGCATATACGGTATGCCAACTATTGGTAGTATGCATGACTAATTGCGTTGAATTGGGCTCGATATACAAATCTTCCCCAATGCGGCACATTGTGTTCAATGCTCGTGATAGAACTGTAATTGTGAACAAAACATTGTATTAATCAAATAATTGGTATAGATTATAAAAGATATTTTCTTATATATATTTTAACAGTAATAATTCTAAGCCATGTAGGTATATCATATATGAATATAATTAATGATCCATTTTTTGGGGTTTTCTTTTTAGATATATTTCCGCTCGAGATGATCATGCAATTCTTTGAAATCATAGGTATAAATCATAGTTACTTTTCAAATTCTGTCTGGGTATAACACACTTCATAATGATTAAGCTTCCTCGCGGTCATCTACGTTTGAGGACATTTCATATTTATTTTTATAAGACTGCAACGAACAAATATACCATCTCAAATAAAACTCGGTCGTCTCTAATTACGCTCCAAATCAAAGCTCATCTGAAATAACAAACAGTCGTGACTATTGATCTCTTAATGGTCGAAGACTTGAGTTTTAGTAATATTCTAATTAACAGTCTATCGAAGATTCAAAGCAAAACGATAAAATTGCGGTGAAAATTTCAAAAAACGAAATATCACAAACCTCGACTTTTATTGTTATCAGTTGATGCTTGCTGTGGGCCGTGATAGGGGCACTTCCGACGTATGTTCCGCTAGCAATATTTGATAAGAATGTCCAGGGTTTCCAAAACCATTTAAAATCCACAATATAGAACAAAACAGTAATTTACCGATAGATGGCGGACTAATTCGATATAAGCACCAACTGACGCCAAACGAGACAATGACTTAACTAAGTTATAACTAATATTTAGAGATACTTAACAATTCTGTCACCACTTAGACAGCTGTATAAAAACTTTTGTAAGGTTCAGCGGAAACTCGGAGTCTCGCGAAAACATCAGGAGCTCACAAAAGCCCGGCATTCAGAAATAAAAATACCCGGGGGGTTTAGAAATTTTTTAAAAATACTTACAAGTCCGTCTCCACTTTCTAAGTAGTATGAACATTTTCATTATAACACAGAGAATCAGAATATGCAATCAGATAGCGGCGAGTCGGCTCGCGAAAACGTCGGGAGATCACGATAGACCGGACACCACATATCGAAATACGCGACCAATATCTCTAGAGTTTAGAAATTTTTTTAAAATACTTATAAGTCCGTCTCCACTTTCTAATCATTTCATAGTCTGTGTATTGATTTCATTCTTTAAACTAAAGTCAAATTGAAATCCTATTTAATACTTTAAAAAGCTATATGCAATATTGTGATCTCTATAAATAACCAATACCTAGGTCTAATGTGTTAAATTGTTTTGTTGCATCGCACACCTTGCACACTCAGTAGTTGCGGCACTGCTGCAACAGTTCTTATTATTTTTATCTATTTCTTACATAAAGGTATATTACACAACTCTAATATTGTGTTAGTTGTTAATATAATCCCATTTATTTAGTTTTTGTTTTCTTGAACACAATGTTTCAAAAATTAATATATAATTAATGGGTGTAGTAGTTATTAATAAATTATTGAAATAAAATAAACACACCATAATATTTTTTCAGTACTTTATTAATTAATAAGTAATACTGTAATAGTAATAAATACTTGTATAAACTATTTTTAAATAATTGACACATAATAACTAGATAGGTATAATAAAAATTTAAAAAAAACATTATTCATAACATTCAACGGATAATATTGAAAACATGGTATATGTCTATGATTATACTATTTTAATAGGTATTTTATCATAATATATTGAATTCATTCACTTACATATATAACACAATAATAACATTCATAACAACAAAAAGTAAAAATTATAGCAGGAAGTGCAACTGTGCAAGTACAATATTTTGGCTTTTCTTGTCCCATCTTGTGATTCTGAAGTTTTTCTACATTAAGACATATCAAAACATACCTCTGAAACTCTGTTGACCAAACCATATTAAATGATATCAATCATTTTTACATTCACAGTTCAGTAGATTTAACAGTTGAAGAAGTAATTATTCAAACTAGGTAGTAGGTACCTATAAAAATAAAAGGGGTTTATATAGGCAAATTTAATGCATTTTGTACACTTAAAAAGTAAACAATTTAAGAAATATAATAAAAAATGATAGTAAAATTAACGAAAAAAATATACTATTTTTATTATACAGTTGACTTCAAATAGTAAACAAATTAATTTAATTATATTTAATCATTCAATAACTAAACCAATTGCCAAAAAAAAGGATTATTATTATTATTATTATTAGGATTATTATTATTAGGTACTTACTAGCAGGGCACTGAACAAGGAAGAAGACAATTGAGAATTAAATCAACAACAAAATTAATTAAAATTAATATTATCATATTTTTTTGTGTCTCAATTATTCATTTTATTTCATGAAAATAAGAAAGTTTATTAAGCATAAATCTCTGATAAACGTATTATGATAAAATAATTTTAGGTATCAAAATCGGTCAAAATAATAACTTAAAATTAAAAGAAAAAGTATTATTAGTCGTTATAAATCTATTTTTTAAGTTATGCAAAATTCATATTATGGTTAATGATTTATATGGTATGTACTACTTAGGACAATAGTACAAAACCAATAATTGAACCAGCAACTATAGCAGGTTTGTTTTAAATTGTTAAGTAGGTACTAAAAACATCCATATGGTAGGTATACTATATACGTATCCACTAACTGTATGCATTATGTTGTGTGTAACATTCACAACCGGTGCGAGACCGGTCAAGACAATAATGATGTATAACAATTATTAATAAACAAAAAAAAAAAAAATTAAAATCGATCCCTCATGAGTCATGGTCGTGTATAGTCCTGGTCTGTACGGGATAAATGTATGTAATTTTATAGGTTATTATTAATTACTAATTACCTACTGTAAATACGAATACCTAGGTTGGAATTTCTTAAATACAAACAGTGGCCAGTGCATATGGCGTGTGACATGTTTTCATAATATATGCCTATAAAATAAACTATACATAAACCTATATTATTATAATTTATTTATAATACTTAATGCTTATATACGTATGACTTGCTCGTAGTTGCGTGTCTACTGAACATTGGTTAGGTATATAAGTATATTGTCATTGTGTACATCCATCAATTCCATTTTAACAAATGCATATTTTTATAGTCTTACGGACGATTGTATGAATAGGGGTTATAAAATGGTTACATTTTACACAATGCAAAATTTAAGGCAAATACTGCATTACGAATAGAAACGCACGCCTGCAGTAGCATTATATTGTTTTACATAAGTAGGTATTATTCTTCCTATCTACTAGACGTCAAGACTATACCTCATACTTAAATCCTGTCTTATTTATAATTGTCGTACCTTCACTTTATGAAGATGAATACCACTCAAATTACTCTATGGGCTGAACCAAAACAAAGTCATGTTGGTCACACCGATCGACGCGGAAATATAAAAACATAAAAATATATTATAATAATACATTGTTTTAATATTTTATTATTAAACCTATTTCAATACGTCTTGTACAGTCGTAAACTTAGAAAAAAATATAATGTAATATGTGGACACATTTTAGACATTTTTAACTACAAAATAATTTGCAAATTTTCGATATTTTTATGAAAATCAATTTTGTTTTTTCATGTAACACAAAAAAAAATAATCTTAGATGCCTAAAATGTTTACCTATTGTTTATATTAGCACTTTATTCCATACAACATACAATGTCCATTATATTTTGACTCTTTTTGAGATATTTAAAGGCATAAGAAATGTTTGGTTTTTTTTTCTTATAAATAGGTATAGATAATAAATTTTTTATTGTGTCGAATAGCTTAAAAATGTATAGTACAAGGTTTCTCATTAGTTAAAATACATAGGCAGTAGGCACACACTTTTTTATAAGCATTAAAATTTTTCAAAATCTTGAATAATTGAAAATTATTTTGTAGTTAAAAATGTATAAAATATTCAATTTTTATAGCTAAAAATTGGAAATTTAAAACAAGGTTTCTCGTAAATAGTTAATATTATAAGTTATAACCGAAAAATATAAAAAATATATTTACATGTTTGATTTGTATACACATTTTAAGCTAAAATGTGGACTAAATTAAATATTGAAATGAAGAATAACGATGTTATAGTTATTTTGTTATAATTAAAAAATATTTTACGTAATATTATAAGTGATTAAAACTTGAAAAGCAAATTATTATTTTTTATACACTCCCGATTACATTATCAAATGTTTTCGGCTAAAATTAATTCAATCTACTGTGTTATTAAAAGTAAAATGAATTACTTAAACAGAAATTATAAATTATAATATAAAATAAACTTAATATCAGCCTACACATTATAGACAGATACATCCATTACAGTTACCCACTCAACACCTACTGGCTACTGTACAGCAGAATGGAACCTACTCGTCGACCTTTATTTTTTAAATTTGAAAATAAATCATTTAATTTTAATTCATAAATTAATATTTATTTCCGATACAAAAAGTGTATAAATTGTGTTGCTATAATTGCTATGGGCAGGCGGGCAGCTGTAGTGTTAGAATAAATATTACTATAAAATAATTCGTCTCTGTGTCAGTAATATTTCAGTTGTTAGTATACGAACGCAACAAATAATTTATTCGGTTGTAAAAGTGAACTTAATTTTCTTGTAAGACATTCTAACGTGCTTGATCATGTCTAATGCCACAGAACAGTCGTCAACCGAAGTCGAAATCCTCGAGTTACCGTCTGCTGCCTCTATGCAGACTTCCTCCGATCCGCTGTATGCCGATTCGATGCAACTGCTGCAGATTTCAACGGAACCGTTGAGTGCAGGGCCGTCCTTAGGGGGGGGGGAGCGAGCAGGGCACTTGAGTGGCCCTAAAAAAATCGTCTTGGCGAGTCGCGATCTTGCGTGTCCACCTAGGAGACTTGCATGTTCATTGCCAAACATTGCACTGCACTCTGATGCAGCTGAATTCAAGTCCACCCCAATGCAGGTTTCGTCGACCGAGCCTGCAATAAACAGCCCAACCGCAATGATTGCAGCACACGCTGGCTCCAAAAAAATCTTGGCGAGTATCGCGACCTTGGGGGTCCGCCGAGGAGACTTACATGTTCATTGCCGAATATTGCACTGAACTTTGGTGCAGCTGGATTAAAGTCCACCCCAATGCAGGTTTCGTCGATCGAGCCGGCAAACGGGCCGACTGCAGTAATTGCAGTGCACGCTGGTTTGGACCCGGTAACCAGCGGCAGTGACGGGACGGACCACCCGGTAACCGCGATCAAGCGTAAACGCCGCTCTTTATGGAAAAGGACGAAAAAGTTCGTTCGTCGCATGTTGTGCATCGCAGCTTAGAATATAATAATATTATTGTTGAAAATTTCCTAACGTGAATCAAAAAAAAAGCGATATACCTAGATTTTTAAGATAGCTACTGTAAATCCTGTTGATTTACGCAAATAAATGTTTTTGTTATGTTATTGAATAGGTTATTTTATTTGCTATATTATTATTATTAATAAACATCAATACGATAGTGTAAAATTAATTTATGAGGCTTGTGAAAATCGTGACTATATAATATAGAACATTAGAATACAGGTACTTTCGGTTAGGTTTTTTTTGAAACCGGTGTAAAAATCTCAATATGAACTATTGGTATCGAATTAAAAAATTTTTTGATCAAGGAACAAGGCAATAATAGTCTTTGCCAAAAGAGTAAAAAACTTAAAAATGTATAATTTGTACTCAAAAATGTTGTTTTGAAACGACTTCAATTATTTAAAATATAAATCTTCAGAAACATGAGTGTTTTCTGAAATAACGAGTGTCATTTATTTTAAATGGATCACCCCCGTATGGTCGTATATAAGTATGCATTACATGTTTTAGGAAATATTTTATCTCAACGACGAAACCATAACATATAATAATATATAACAATAAATTATAACTGTGTAACTGTGGGAAGCCGGGAAGGTATATTGTATATTGTCTATATTATTATATGGTTCTATATACATAATATAATATTATAATATTTTACGTCGACTGTCACTAGAAAGGCAAAACTTATTTATTCTTTCATATAGGTAAAAGTACCTATAGTAAAATATATTATATTATTACGAACACGAACACGCCGTTAAGGGGGTCGAAGCCGGTGCGTTTTTAATATTACAAAAACACATATTACAGGAAATACTCACAAGTCGTGGAGATTAATCGGATTTCGTTAATTTTTTTTTTTTACTCGAAAGAATAGAACATTTTTCCGGTTGTATCAAAGCCCGGTTTTCAGAACAATAATTATAAAAGCTAAAATATGGATTTGAATAATGCACAATCTTTGTTATTTTTCAAAATATTTTTTCTAGTAATTACTTAAACCTATATAAGGATATAGCGCCACAGAAAATCTTCAAAATCACGCAACAAATCTACAAGATTGTACAGTATTTCAAATGTATAGAGAATAAAAACCAACAAAAATAAATCAGCTTACATTATTTTCACTCTTTGTCTAAACTCTAAATCATAAACAAGTATATAGAATATAGTATGGTCTAAAATTCTAAATGACCTCCCCCTCGGCCCCTCTCCATCATTGTATATTTAATTAATAAATTAATGTGCTTGCTATCACGAACTCGTGAACACGATTGCAAGTCGTAAGACCACGGGACTTAATTATTTACGCCCGTGGAAACGCCTGCCCGTTATCAGTGTCCCGTTGCGGAAAAATGCAAAATTCTTATCAATCCCATCAATGTCCAACTCATTCTCATAGTTCATAATCAATTATAATTTATAGAAGTACCTACATTGAGAATATTCTATTTTAATTAATTTTTTTTTCTGTGCTTCGGTCATTACCCATTATTTTTGATTATTATTCCAGTTTTTAAACAATTTATATTTCCTCAATCTGTACAGTTAATATTGTTAAACCTAATTTAGTTTTCAATTAGAGTCATGGTTCATTTAAGTGGTAAGTTTTCATTTTACGTGTCTCATGATTCATTATTGGTTTGCCAGCTTATTATTATAATTATTTTTTTAGAAGCTCAAGATAAACTTAAGAAGTATAGAGAAGACAATGAACGTAAAAGTAAAGAAGTATTAGAACTATGGGATTCATCTGTCAAACATAAAATTAAGCAATTAGGAAATGATCGTAAGTGCTATATTGTATTTAAAAAAAAAAAAATGTTAGTAAATTAAACAGAAATAAGTAATTTTTAATGCAAATTTAAATTCTATATGATTATTTTATCTAATGATAAGCAACTGTAGGTAATTAAAATTATTGTATACAAGTATATTAAAAAAAGTACCAGTTAACATTGATTAAAACTTTATCTAGTTAGGTATAATAGATCATAAAAAGTTATTTATAGTTGAGAATTACAATTTTTAAATGTTCATAACTTGTTTCAAAATTAAAATATCAAAAATACGTAGAACCCTTAGTAGGTAATACGTGAATTTATTCTAATATTAAAAATAATGAGTAAAATTGATTCTGTTATACATAAGTTAGACGAAGTCAACATATTCATGTACAATACTAGTATATATTCTTTTTTCAGTGCATTTATGATACATCTATCATAGGATTTTAATAAGGCTAATTAAGTTCAAAATGTAAAATTGAGTACAAAAGACATTTCTTTAATAGTTACATAATATAGCTCTTAAGTTATATATTTAACTGACTACATACATTTTCGTAGTTAGTTTTTGTGATTTTTTTAAAATCTATTTTTATGTAGGAAGCTTGAAGTATTTTATAACATACCCATTTCATCATCTTTTTGAAATAGTTAACTGTAGTTAACAATCTTAATGCATTTTATTTTAAAACCAAAGGCAGAATACTTTTCTAAAATGTTGATGTATAAGCATTAAAAATGTATCAATCATAAAAATAATTTACATTTTAAATAAGAAGAGTAGAAAACCATAATTTTTGAAATGGCTCTGTCCATTTTACTTGACTTTTCCAAACTTAAAATGCTTATTAATAAAAATAATCTATACATCAAAATTATCCTACTTTTTGTCTTTTTAATATGAAATAAATTATATATAATATTAAGTATAGTATAAAGTCAATAGTATTTTGTACACAATATATCTGATCAATCAAGTAAAACAATAAATCAACCATTGAGTACCTTTTTAATGAATAAAGTTAGTGTTTAATTGTTGACTTTGTAATATAACATGTATAAACAATTTATTCGTTTCACTAATGATGATTAACTATGTTTTTATTAAATTTCTGATCATTTATTTTCTAACATTACAGGTTACCTAGTTTTGGAACAAGTATTAATAGCAGCATGTGATTGTAACCGTATTGATGTTGCCAAAGTATGTTTACAAATGCTTCTTAATAAATTTCCTGACAGTCTTAGAGTGCGTAGACTGGCTATAACAATACTAGAAGCAGAGGAAAAGTAATTAAACCATATTTTTGTAAAAATTTACATTATAAATTTAAAACCAATTATTGCTTTAAAAGCAGAATCTATTAGATATTTTTTTAATATATGTTTAAAAACTTAACATTTTGATACTTATACACTCATAAAAGAAGTTATTTTTAATGTTGTGTAAATTAGATATGATGAAGCATTAGAATCTCTTGACAAACTAATCAAGGCAGATGAAACCAATGCTCAAACCAGGAGACATAAAGTGGCAATATTAAAAGCTAAATGTCAGATAAGCGAAGCCATAAAAGAACTTGTTGAATATCTTAAAAAGTATGTCAAACTTTTATACTTTACCGAACACCCTTTTTTTTGTAATTTTTTTTTTTGAAAGAAACTAGTTTCGTATGCTTAAAACAATAATGAAGTCAGAATTTGGGGCTCGGACTTAGTTTTCAAGTTACAGGCCTATGAAGTTAAACGCGTTATACTTATTATAGTGAAAACGTTATAGTGATTCAAATCGCTCGCTTCGCTGAGCTCGGACAAAAAAATCAAAAACATCCCTCGATTTGCTGTGCAACACCATCTCAAGTAGATCACAAAGTAAAAAAAAAAGATAATAACAATAATATTAATTCAAAAATAATAAAAAATATTGCAAAAAATATTTACAGAGGGGCTGGTTTAGATCCCGGGGTGTTGCGGGCCTCAATCAATTATGAAACTACCGCACCACAACTAACTAGATTAAATTTACCAAATTACTTATTTAAGAGAGTTGTGAAAAAGCGTTTAACTTCATACGCCTGTAACTTGAAAACTAAATCCGAGCCCCAAAGTCTGACTTCACTATTGTTTTAAGCATATAAAACTACATTATTTCAAAAAAAAAAATTACAAAAAAAGGGGGTCCGGTAAAGTATAAAATATATACCAAGTATGTTAATAATTAAAAACCGGTAATAATAATTTATTTGTCATTGTGTATTATGTCATAATAATTTCAGGTTTATGGTAGACCAAGAAGGCTGGCAAGAATTGAGCAATTTATACTTGTTGGAAGGAGAGTATGCAAAATCTGCATATTGCATGGAAGAAATGATTCTACATAATTCTCAGAATCATTTATATCATCAACGAAATGCTGATATACGATATACACAAGTATTGAAACTTTAATTACAAACTTGTTAAATTATTTTTAATTGTTTGTTTAATATATATTATAATTCTTCTAGTATATAGTGAATTATCTTTGACTACTGTACCTATAATAATATATTATATTCTAAACGTTTATTAGGTATTGAATCTTTAAATCTTGTAAAAATTATAATTCCTTCTTGTATTGTATGTATATATTTAAAATTAAAAATTGAATTTTATTTTTCAGGGAGGTACAGAAAATTTGGAATTAGCACGTGCTCATTACTCATATGCTATTCTTCTTAACCCTAACAACATCCGAGCTTTATATGGTTTATACTTGGTAAGACTAAATAATCATTATTTTATACCTTTACAATAGTTGAAGTGAAATCATTAATTATTATTAGATTCTATAACACAAAACATCCACTTAATATGTTTACTTTTTATGAGACAAGCCGCATACTCACCATTGACCTATTATATAACATTTAGGATAAAAATATTATATGTGATATTACTTTGAGTTCTTTTATTAAAAATTTACACTGAAATTCACTGATTTAAAGTATCTAAGCATCACTTTAAAATCAACAATTAAAGAATCACAATTATACTCAACTTTATAATAGGTAGGTTGACTCTAATTTTACTCGACACTTGTGATAGTCCCACACAAAATAAATTTTTTATAACAAATCAATACGAGGAGTCATCATTTAGATTTTTAAGTATAACAATTTTTTTTTTTAGACTGCTCGCAGTTTGATGTCATCACAAAAAAATAATCAAACAAAAAAAAATACGTTCAAGAAAATTGCTACATTGTCATTAAAACGAGTAGAACACATGTACAGGTAGATAATATAACTTATCCTTTTAAATCTTATATAGTAATTATAAAATTATTTATTTATTTTTCAGTGAGAAAAAGCAATTGAATAAGAAAAATCAGCTGTATGTACTCGAGACATTAATGGGATCGTTACATTTGAGCTTAAATTAAATTAGTCTTAGATATTTGGTTTATAACTCTATATTATTATTTTTACTTCATAAAAGTTTCTTTTTGGTATTTATTAAATTGATATATCAAAACTTCTATATGATAATGTAAATTTTATTTGATACATTGTAACGTGTCCAGCCAATATGTCTAAAAACATTTTCTGAATTTTATTTTGTTTATGGTTTCTATAAAATTGTCAGTGTAGTATTAATATCACTGTTTTTTCTGTGACCAACGCCATTTTTGGTTTCACAAATTTTATCTACCACTTATTATTATTATTTAATTAACTATTCAAAAATAATAAGAACAAATTAATTAATTATCTGGAAAATAAATAGTAGTTTGTACAATTTGAATAACTCTGTCACAAATGTAGTACTTTCAACATTTCAGTGCTACCGATTACACTGCCTTTTAGATGTGTTTTCATCTATATTTTGTTTCAACTGCTGTACAGTGTCTAGTAAATGTTTAAAAATTTAACATTTACTCCAAAGAAAGTTATATTATACAATTTAATAAACTTACATAATTTTAAAGTTCTGTTTATTCAAATATATATAGTAATAAAATAAATAAAACTGAATAAAAATGTATTTAATTTTAAAATAATATTGTGTCATCATTTAGTATCTAGAAACCCAAAAATAATGCAGCAGCAAGACTAACATTTCATTATAATATTCTAATTGATTTAATGTGAGTACTGAATGATTATCTATGTCAGAACCTAAATACAGTATTTAGTTCAGTGATCAAGGCTTGTCTAATAAGCAATTTATTATTTACCTGTTATTATCTGTTAAATCGCACATAATATTAGTTTTTGGCTCTCGAAAAAAAAAAATGTATTACATTTATTTTTAGGGTTTCTATTGGTTACTTATAAGTAGAGTTAGGATGTTGATGACTTTTGCATTTTTTTTCCTTTTATTTTGTACAATGCTATCCTAGCTAAAAATTTGTTTCATGCTCCCTTGATGCAGAATATTTTAATTTTATTTTGCATTTTTTTGTATTTTTAGCTATAAATGCATTATTTTTGTTTTTTTATGTCATTTTTCAACATTTTTAAGTCATTTTTTCATCTTTTAGGGCATTTTTTGTACTTTTTATACAATGTGGGGCATTTTTCACAAATTATAGATTTTAGGGTAAATGTTACACCCAAGTTTAGAAACAAATTTAATTTATTTAAAATCTAACTTTGGATTTGGACTACTAGTAAAAAATAATTTTAATATTATTATTGTGGGGTTTTTGTTGTGATTACATTTATCGTGTTCCGATAAAATGTACTCTTTGAGTAGATCATACACACTTATCGAGTATTATATATTTATATTTATAAATTGTATGGAATAAATCCGATAAACAAGATATATTAGGTATATTGACATAGACATTAGACCCATTGATTGACATTTTTTTTTTTATTTATATTTTACTTCTTAATTTATTTTAAATATTGAAATTTATTTATAAATTATTTGAATGCTTAATATATTTATAATTCATATTTTAAATTACTATTACACCCATTATTATACCCATATCTTTAATAAAAATTATTATTTATAAATAAGTTTTTTCACTATTACTTAATTAGTATTTTAGATAATTTTTAAGGTCATTTTTTGAAGTTTTTAGGGCATTTTTGCACTTTTTTTAGGGCTTTTTTGCATTTTTTTTTGGTCATTTTTGTGTGTTTTTTAGGTCATCAATATCCTAACTCTACTTATAAGTTATTAGTTATTATATATTACTTTTATGATTAGTAGAAACATCTACATATCTATCTTATATAATATACTTGTATATGATCCCAGTAAACAGAGCACGTATAATCTATGTCTATAATAAGGATAACTTACTTTAGTACATGTATATAGGTATGTAGTTTTTATTCGTATAATTATGGACATAATATGTTAAAATGGGGTTATTTTACGTTGACAATATGTATATTATATATCAACATATTTTATATATATTTATCGTGATCAAAAAATTACATACGTTTATTCAACATTGATCATTGATCCGTCGATAATTTGGTAAAAATAAACGTTTAATAAAAGTACATATTTGTAAAAATATATAATATATATATTATACAAATTTAAGAAAAATATAACATTTTATGTTTACCATTAACCATCATGCATAATCCAAACTCCAAAGTCTCCAACCAATTTTAGTGACTAAAATGCATGATCACTCACCCCATCATGAATTCCAATTGTATTATGTTGAATTCTATCAAATGATTTAGAAAGATTAGATTTTCAAATAATTTTAAACTTTTTAAGTTATAGCTATTTAAAAATCAAAGATTTAATTATTGGGTGTGTGGTGTGTACAGAGGAAACTCATGTAGGTACCTACAGTATAAAAAATAAAGAGGCAGGATATTATGAAAACTAAGTCCATAGCGGTGAAGTCGGCAAATCGCACCCGGCGCTCCAATAGTTAGAGACTAGGGTGCGTTGTCATTCAGCGACAATATCAACTAGTATGACAATATGGAATCCATTCGAGTTTCGACCCACTAAGATTTACAATAGTTGAACAATATTATTTAATAATAAAAGTTTGTTTAATTTGTCGACGAAATGCCACGCCTACCCAATACAGCCATACTAAAACACATCAACATTTGAAATTTAAAGCCCACTCTAAAATCGTTGTCAAAATATTCGGATAGATATATCATAATATATTATGTATAGTGTATACTGCACGGACACAAATTTATATCCGTAATTTCCACTCGTAGTCCATATTCGACTAATTATTAGTAATTTTGTTACAATAAGTCATAAGCGGGCGCACGAGGGATGCATGGAATGTCATTGCACCCTTTAGCTGTGGCCTGTGGGGTCAGCTTTATGCCTTAATCGGTAATCCGTACTTCGTAAGTATGAACATGAACTAAGATAGTACTATAGTAGGTTAGTTATTAATTTATTATAGTGTATTTAGTAAAACTATCTTTGGTTAGCTATTTACTATCTTGGTTCATGCCTTCATGGTATGGATCATACTATCATAGACGGGTAATACCACTGATTATAAATATTATTTATAGTATTTATATTAGGTATATTATATCCATTAATGGTCCATTATCCACCTTGGCCCGAACAAACCGAGCGAAAATAATGTAGCCATAATAATATATTAATATTACTGTTATTACAACTGTTCTTTTGTTTTGTTATTAAATTGATAGATTAAACACCATTTGTATTTTATATACATACAATAGATTAATCCTTAATGATGTAGGTATACCAAAATTAACAAAAATTATGCATCTATTATTAACAAAACGGGACAGGATTATTGGAGCGATGAATGTAGCTATTCGTTTTACTATGATGTTATTAAGAATCTGAGCAAAGATGTATTGATTTTACAATAATTTTTTTTACAAAAAAAAAAAATGTTTCTATTTTCTTGATCAGCACTTTTTCTGGTGGGAAACTAAATCCAGTTGGTTTTTTTAAGGAGGTCAAAATTGAAAATTCTCAATAGATTTCAAAAGCGTCGGGAACACCGAAATGAATAATCATAGATACTTGAAATTTTCATTCAATGTAATATTAGTATTTTGAATTTTCTATACATCAACAAATTTTCAAAATATTTTAACTCTTTTTCAGCTATTTATAGGCATAAGACATTTTTTTTCTTTAAAGATCGATAACAAACCTTTTGTTCGGTCAAAATCAGGAAGATTAGAGGGAATCTAGTTGCTACTTTGGGCGGTCACAAGTAAAAAATTCCTAAAAGTTTTTAAGCGAAAGGAAAAAACAAAAAAAAATTAAGTAATAGCGGGAATTTTTTCGCAAAACAAATGATTCACAAAATCGATTTTTGTTCTTGGTGTAGCAAAATAAATAATGACACTAAATACATGAAAATATCACTGAATGTTTATATGTTTTTATATTCGATACCTACACTATACAATTTTCAATATATTTTGACTCTTTTTGAGCTATTTATAGACATAAGACATTTTCAGTTCATTTTTTTTTTATTATTGTCGATAAAAAATTTTTTGTTTGGTCAAAATACTTGAAAATTGAATACAATGTTTCTCATAACTTGTAAGTGAAAATTAAAAAAAAATGATCGTAAATCCACAATTGTTTTTTTATAAGCGTCTACAGTTAGAATTTCGACAAAAAACGTCAAAATCATAAACAATTTTCTGTTTATTCTAAGATTTGAAAATTTAACACAAGATTTTCCATAAGTTTTTCTATCATTCACAAAAAAAAAAGTTTAACAAAGTGTCAAACAAGTTTTTCATGAGCGTTTGAAATTAGACATTGGATATTCACCAGTATAAACAACTGATTTTTCAGGGAATGATTTTGTTGAAATTTAAGAACGAATCACCGGAGGCACTAGACATTTTCACTGAATGTTGGGGATTACCATTTTCTATACACCATAAAATTTTAAATTTTCGATTTTTTTTTGTTATAAGCTCATCGGTACTTGGAAGGTAAAAATAATAACGATGTTCAAAATAAATCGATTATTCGGAATGTTGACTATAGTTAACATAATCAAGTTATGTTATCGAGCATCTAAAATAATCTAAAGTCTCTGCGCTTGCAAATTGAATATGTTGTCGGGTATTTAATTAATAATTGTATAACAGGACGTGCACCAATATTATAGTCAGTTTGAATTTTGCGCCTAAACTGCGGTGCAGCGAAAGTGCATTTATCTAGTGCAGTGGTTGCATCTTGAATTATTTCGTTTAGCCGGTCAGTGGCATTATTATAGTTGCAGCAGCTGATAAAAATAAAGTAAAAACAATGTTGCCGGCAAAGGGTATTTTGCGCGTCTTTGCCACCGGTCACACTGCGCGCCGATCGGGCCGATGCCATTGGCTCATCCGCATACGCACCGTATAATAAATCGCCGTAACGCACAATTTAACGAGTGAAAACAATTTTTTTCCTCGTGGTTTTTTGTTTTCCCCTTACCCCGCCAGCGAGAACCAAAACCAAAACGACAAGTCGACTAACGTACACAACATCGTTTCCTATAATATTCCCCGGCAGTCGTTCACCGTTTAATGCGAATTTTTATAATTTCGCACCATATTTTACAAACGTGACACGCATGTTACGACAGCTCGCAGTAACAAGCGAGCACAAGAGTGCAAAAAAAAAACATAAGATTATAAATGTTTGACTGCCGCGACGACTAAAACACAATTTTTGTTTGGCCCCGTCCCGTGTGTTCTCCCCGCAGATACTAACCGGTAGCATTCGCGGAGAACGCCTGAACAACGATAATTCTTTTTGTCGCGGACGTGGTTGCTCGTTAGCGTTGGCGTAGGCTGGTTTTATTATTTCAGTCGGATTAGCGGCCAACGAGCTGCACCGCACAAGCGTAAGTCCCAAAACGACAAACCGACAACCGTTGAACCGCTCGGCGGACGACGAGCAGTCAACACTGGGCAGAGGAGCGGCAAATCTCGTTTTTTTTTTTTTTTTTTTTTTTTTCCCCCATTATTCGTCACTGCCACCACGCCGCCGTTGCGCGCGCGTCCCCGATAACACTCGTCGCGAGCACACGCACGCACGCACGCACGCACGCACTCGCTCACTCGCCGACCGAACGTCCAAACGAAGAGCAGCGGATAATAATATTGTACAGTGTGAAAAACGCCGAAAATCCCCGCGTATCGTTATTCTACACACGCACGCACGGAACGTATACGCGTTTTCGATCAATTATATTATTAATTTTATAGCTATTTGTATCAATAAATTGTTATTTTTTTTTATTATTTCAATAATATTATTATTCCCGTGCACCGCGACGCCGCCGAAGCCGTATCGCACGCACGCACGGGCGCCGCCTTACCGCACGTACGTTTCGTAGTCGTGGTCACGTCTGTCGTCACTCGCCGTATACGCTCACCGCCGAATCCGCCACCGGCACGCTGAGAACGCCTCATCGCTGCTCCGACACCGACACCGCCGCCGCCATATACAGCGCACCACCCAGACACGCGACGAGACAAGCAATCGACAACGCCACACACCCGCACACACACACCCGGCTCAGCAATGGACGATCTTAAGGTCGAGGTGCTCTTCGAGAACGGCGCCTATTACGAGGTGAGAAACGAGTTGGGTTTGCGAAGTGGTGGCTGCCGCCATAGCGTCTACCGCCGTCGCGCCCGTGTGCGATTTTAATAGGTTATGGTTGCGGACGCCGCCGGTTTTCCCCGTCGAGTCGGCGGCGTGCGACTGGGTCTCCAGGCGAAACGCCCGTAACCCCCTCCGACCCCTTTAAAACAAGTCTTTTGTCCATTTTTCAAAAGCTCTCCTCCTTGTTTGAGGTTAATTTGGAGTGTTATTTTAACTTTTTCACCACCACTCACTCCATCCTCACTACTTGGCACTTTCTGCACGACATTTTCCCTTGTAATAGCGGTTGGTCGTCAAACGATTGATTGTAAACGGCCGAGCTACTGAAAGATATACTGTGCTCAAATCGATTCCATTCTTCTACAATACGCTGTTCTCACTGCTTTGTCGTTGCGTACTTACAATTCAGTCCCATACGCTGATTCTGAGATACTGCTATTTTAATTTTGCTTGGTTTGAACGAGTTTAACTAATTGCCTACCTACCGATCAATCCTACAACCTTGTTATGCTATCATTGTTAGGTATGCAAATAAATTGGTATATACTAATAGAGTCCTAGGATTATTTGAGAAAATCAAAAATCATAAGATCAATTTCAATATAGATACTTAAACCTAAAGTATATCTCATACATTTTTATCAATATAAGAAATCAAATGTAATCATAACCCCGACCATAGCCTATATCGGGGCCTATATTTATTTATTTTTAAGCAAGTAACAACTAATTAGTCAAATGTTTACAAAACTAACACAAAGCAAAAACCATTCATATAGAATTTTTTGTTATCGACAGTCTTATATGTCTGTTAAAATGGGAAGGAAGATGTTTTTATTCTAATTTTGATTGGACTCACTTAGTACTTATTATATTTTAAATTTCACACAGCTTAAATGGTATGAACCTCGAAACTACTAAAAACCCATTTCTTTATAAAAGATTTTATCGGCAGGTACTTAGTTTGAATGCAGCCTAATAAATCAGTTGATTCAGTTCTATACATGTTTAGGTAACTACCTACCTACATATATCTCTGACATTTAAGTTGTCAAGATTTACTAAACTTATTAAATAAAACCATTTTTTAATTTGGTTATATACATTGTTTTTAAATTTAATATCTCAATATAAATTTAACACACCTAACATGAAGTTGGCAAACTAGATTTCTTTTGGTGTACAATTCTTTTTTTAAGATTTTTTATGTAACTTAAATATGCAAATAGATTTAGCTATCCATGTTTGTCACCAAAGCCTAACTATACTAAGCCCTGTAAGATTATAAAATAATTTTTTTTATTTTCCCTTAATATAGGATAATAATCAATGTAAGTACCTACCTACCTACTTGTAATACACCTAACTACATAATATACTTGCTGATCAGAATTTCATGTTACAAGTATGGTCAGAATTTCATAAGAATAGTATGATATGCCAAACACAAACATTTTGCTACACACACATCATGATTATCTATACTGATATATTATATTTTTCCTAACATTCACCTTAAAACGGTTAAAAATCTGTTGGTAGATTCCTATAATTTTATATGTACTTATTTTGAGATATATGAGATTATTTTTAGTTTATAAGAATGATAATGAACTTGAAAATTAATTTTAATTTATATATTTTAGGGTTTTGTTACGGGTGTAATGGAAAACGAAGTTCTAGTTTCTTTTCCTAATGAGTAAGTATCTCTTTTATGCATATAAACATACTTTTTTAAGCATTTTAATCAAAATTACAACTATACATTTAGTGGTTCTTAACCTTTGTTTGTTTTTTTACCATAAATAATTTGTATCTCAAAAGTAGAACTTGAGTTTAAAAAAATTATATCTGATAAATCAGGTTTTATACAGTTTTATATTAAATTATTCAGATAAGATCAGGTGGGGTAGGAATTAAGCTGGCCTAATCAGGTTATAAAAAATATCTTCCAATTTTAATGTTGATTATAAGAAAATATTGAAGTTCCCCAGAAGTTTCATACTCATATACTATAGATCAAACACAGTAGTTATCACTATGTGAAAAGGTACTCAGTTATCAACTCTTATTTTTATAAATCTATATAGGTACATTTAGCAATCTCGTTTTTACACTTAAACATTGTTGGAAATCGTTCCAAATTTGGCAAATTTGTATTTATATTTTATTTTGTATTTTATATTTATACCTATTATTTATTCATTTTTAAGTCTTGCTAATTTTATGATACAAATGATTATTAGCCAATTTAGCTCTTGAATATTACATACAGGGAAAATACAACATGATCAACGGGATAAATGTGACAGGCCTTGTTTTGAGTTGTTACAATAGACTCATTCATTAATTATTAACAAATATACATTTTTATATGTTTAAGTCATATACATTAATATGTCTTAATATTTTAACGGATCAACTCAAACTTAAAAATAATAAATAAACACAAAACATCATAAAAATCAATTTAAAAAAAATATAATTTCTTGTCAGATTGTGATAAATTTAAATATTTGAATTCTGTTAACAGAATTTTTTCTGTTCAAGCAGGGAAGTTCAATATAATATTTGTTTTGAATACAATTTTGAATCTCTAATTTATTTATTAATAGCCGGATACTGTTTACCGCCACCTTAGCAGTATGTGGGGACCTTAAGATATGTTATATTTAATTTTTGTAATCTCTATTCATACTAAACTAAATATGCTGTTTTAAATAACAAATGTACTATGCTCTCAATAGTACTGAATACTATTGTTCACTCTGAAATTAGTAATTAATTTAAATTATATTTTAATTTTTTTTTAATTTACATGTTTTTCAATTGAATATTTTGTTGATTGCTTCTTAATTGTTGAATTAGATTGATAAATAATCAATACATTTTCCATTTTTTCTTCAAATTAAATTTAATAAAGATATTCTGTGATTATTGTTAAAATTTATGGAAAGGAATAAAATTAAGCTAACCTTCTATAGATGTTTACAAAATTAGGCAGTGAAAAAAATAGAACTAATAATCAGTTTTCTAATTAACAATTTTGTTTGTATAAATATAGATAATTATTCTTGTTATAAATGACTTTCCTTGATTGTCCTTGATAATTTTAAAACATTAAATTATTAGTACCTAGTTGATTAATATTACATTTTTTATCATTTTTAGTTGGTATCCTGAAACTAAATTCAACTGTGACAATGTTCGTCTTCCCTTGTCAGATGAACAATGTACTACAGAGTTTAATGATAATCAAGAAATAGAAGTAAAATCAGTCAGAGAACCTCATCCTTGTTATGGATGGGTAAAAGCAGTGATAAAAATTATCAGTGGTAACCCACCATCCCAGTTTGTTGTCCAATATTTCAATTCATCAGTTACAGATATAGTCTCTCCTGATAGAGTCAGATGCAGTAACATAAATTCTCACATTAATGGCGATACATTTTATAAGTTCGATATTGATGTACCAGAAGATGTTAGAGAGTCGTATGTATATCAAAAAATAGTTTTAATAGTTAAAATTTAATTAAGCTACAGAAATATTTTGAATAATTACCATGTTTAATCTTTTAGTGCTAAAATTGATGGTATCCACAAAGATCTGCAGAAAGTAATTGGCGCATCTCTAGTGTTATATAATCCTGATCAATCGGTGTTGAGTGTTATATCTCGTTCTCCATTGACCAGTAAAAGAGCATTAATGTTAGCTGACATGCACTTCAGAAACCTGAATCAAAAGGTCATGTTGCTTAAGAAGACTGAAGAGTTATCCAGGCAACTAGAAAGTTCCAAACTACAAATTACATCATCATCTTATACTGATGAATTTAATGTTCGTGATGATCTTATGGGTTTGGCTATTGGTGCTCATGGCACTAATATCCAACAAGCTCGCAGGGTTGATGGTATTACAAATATTGAATTAGATGAACATACTGGCATTTTTAAAATTTACGGAGAAGTAAGTTAGTTATATTGTACTTAAGTAAAAATATCTAATAATATTGTTTTTAGAATAAAGATGCTGTAATGAAAGCTCGAGGAATTTTAGAGTATAGAGAAGAATTTCTTCAAGTTCCAAGAGATTTCATAGGAAAAGTAATTGGCAAAAATGGTAGAAACATCCAAGATATTGTTGACAAAAGTGGAGTGGTGAGTTATTTTATTTATTTTTAATATTAGTAATTTATAAGGCCCAAAATGTATTGCAATTAAAATTGTAATGTTAATGCGATGCTCTCCTGTGCAGATAATTGTTTTGTTAACTTTAAGACAGTTTTAACATTTTGCATTTTTAGAAATTGTGTACAAAACATTACTTATTGCTGAAAAATACTATAATTTTATTCTTAGTATCAATCATTTCTCTTATTGTTATTTATTGGGTATAATAAAAATTAAAAACATTCAGTAAACAATAAATTATAGTTTAAATGTAGTTGGTATACTACTTTATTATTAAGTATAGTTATTTAGTGTAATTTTGAAATTTAAAATAATAAATTATGTCTAAAATAATATTATAATATTATGTTAATTTTTGATATTTAGTTATTGTCGTTAATATTTTAGTTTTAACTGTTGTATTTTTTTCTTGTTTTTGTAGATCAGAGTAAAAATTGAAGGTGATAATGAGCCACAACCTACCATTCCTCGCGAAGAGGGTCAAGTTCCTTTTGTGTTTGTTGGCACGGTAGAAAGCATATCTAATGCTAAAGTTCTACTAGAATATCATTTAGAACACCTTAAAGTATTTATTTTATCTGTTTATACTAGAATTTTTTAAACTAATAAGAAAATTTTAATATTTAGGAACTTGAACAAATTAGGCAAGAAAAAATGGGAATGGAGCAAGAGTTACGTAGTATTCACAGTACTGGACCAGCTTACCCACATACCATACTTCCCAATTATACGATGCAAAGGCGAAATGACCGGTAAAATAGTAAAATTATATATGTCATTGCTGTTATCCAAAAATTGTTGTTTTTAAAGTTTATTGAAGCACAGAAACTGTCTTTATTATAACTTACAATTTCTTTATACTTCATAAACTGTCCAATTTCGGTGTAGGCTGGAACAAAAAAGCGTCATTTCATGCCCCAAAATGCACAGACTTCTGCTGCTTTTTCTCACTTTCTATGACTGGCTTTATAGTCGTATAATTGTGTAGTGTTATTGTATTCTATGCCACTTAAACATACATGCAGTGCAACATGTGCTGCTTTTGTACCTGTTCATACAAAATGTTACTTACATGAGAAGTAGATATTTGAACTGTAAGAGAACAAATTGTATGCTATGCTTGAAGAAACACATCTAAACTCTCGCAGTGTATTATTGACATTTATTGTATATTAAATTTTCTTTATACACATAATTTTTTGGTCAGTTTATTTATGCTTAAATTAATTTTTTATTTTATTGGATTAAGGGATTAAGGATTAAAGTATCCATACACATTTTAAAAACTGGTAATTTTTTTCAAAATTACAAATTTGTAAGTTAAAAATGTATTGCACACATTTTAAGTATAATTCACATGCACTGATCGGGAGTTAACATTTTCATAATTAGATGTAATATTTTTTAGCAAATATATAATTTAGGCATAATTGATTAAGTAAGAATTCTATTTTCAAATGTTTAAATTATTACAACTTAAAATATACAGATTGTTTATAAGTTGATTCAATTGATAAAACATATTCGGTGTATACATTTGATGTAAGTTATAATATTAGGTTGAATCAAAAGTAAATATAATTTTCAAACAAGCTATCATTATTGCTAATGTCTATGAAGTATGTTTCAGCTTAAGTTTGTTATCATGAGTTAAGAAATTAATCATTTAAAATCGCTTGTCTTTTTGAAAAGTGATGTGTTTGTCCATCAAAATTGTTGTTTCTGTTGAAACTGCTTCCCAGCTGATTGTGAATTGACCAAATTAAATACAAAATATTACATTCTAAATTTATCATAGAAAAGCTGATAGTTTATCCACATTTTTTATTTATAACAAACCAGAAAAATATCAAGACTTCGATAAATATTAAACTAAAAGTTAATTTGAAATATATGAATATTTTGTTCTGAACAATGAATATGAATGAGTAGATTTTCATTTTATTCGAGTAAATTTAACCACCTCATTTACTGTATTAGTATATTGTATAGCTTTGGTGAACATAATAGATTTAAAACATTTTGTGCAATTTCACAAAATTATCACTAGCATCAATTAATTGTACAAAATCTGAATTTGGTAATTTGTTAAATATTTAATGATATAATTGATTATTTTATTTTTATTTGTACAGTAACTTTAATGCTGACAGTGAAAACATGAATAATGGCCTGGGTAACTCTATGGGAAGAGGAAATAGCAGACCTAGAGGTACCTCAGGTCGTGGTCGAGGTTCAAGACATGATTTTTATACAAATAGTAAATATTTAGTTTTGTAAACTTAAAAAAATTAAAATGTTCTAAATAAATATTAATATTTTTTTAGGTGGTAGTAGAAATCAACATCCAGATGGAGTTGATGATAGACTTCCTCCACCTCCTCAACGTTCTAATCAATACCAGTATAGCCGATCGGGTGGTCAAGGAAACAACTTGTCCAGAGAACGTCGTGGTGGTAGTAGTAATTCAGCTCCCAGAGGTTCTTCCAGGGGTGGTGGAAATAGGCGAATGGACGATAGAAGAAGAACAGCTGATGATGAGCATACAATTCTTGATAACGCTCAAGACAGTGGTGATAGAGGTAAAAAATTAAGTTATTAATAATTTTTTGTGCTTTTGTTTGTTTGTTTGTTTTTTTTTTGTTTTTGAATGATGTTTTTAAAAGTGTTGCTTGATTAATTCAAAAAATATTAATAATGATAATGAGTATAGTGTATTATTAGAATAAGGCTTTGGAAGAAAAAGTAGATTTAGATTACTTTAATTTTATTATTTTGCACTTTTTTGGCAATATTTTATTAATACACATATAATTTTAACTAGGTATGAATCCAGTGCAACACAATTCAAATTTTCAAACAATTTTAATATAACCATTTGTACTTAAATTTACATAGGATTAAAAACTTTGAAATGGTTTAGATTGTGAACTTAAAAATAAACATAAACATATTATAATCTTTACATCTTCATTAATAACTAACTATGACTAGAGATTAAACTAAAGCTCAAGTTCTCAATCGATCTGAGATTTATGATTTAAACAACATTTTTAATAGATTAAAATTTTATCACAAATAATGATTTTGAACATTCATATAGGTAATAAAAAACAAAACTGTGTATACACTTATTAACTTAAGTTTAAACTATAGTTTGCTATTATGGATAGTCTAATTTATATTATTATTATTGGTATTATAATTTATAATAAAAGTATTTATCAAATTTAAGAATATAATCAAATAGTTGAGTCAACCTGCTAGCGCTAGGGTTGCCAGATTTTAAAATCACTAAACCGGGACAACATATTGAATAACCTTTTTTTTTATATTGAAATAATAATATCCATTATTTTATTTTATAATTAGAAATACAACATAAAGTAATAATATAGTATAGTTATTATTCTCTTTTGTATATATATACAATTTAAAATTATTTATAGTACTTAAATTAAAAAGTTGTTTTAAATTTATATTAATATTCACTAAAATCTTACTTATTTACTAATATGTTTTTTGTTAATGTATGCATCATCAATTTCATCAAACTCTTCATTTTTCGAATCTTTTGATATTTGAGATACAGAAGCTTCTGTCTCTGGTTTTTGATTTATGGATGAATATTTTGCAGTTTTATGAACTCGAATGAGCAGATCTTTATTTTTCATAATTTCTTCATAGAATTGTTGGCAGGGTTTATTTTCCAAATTTGTCATAATAACTAAAGAAGCTTCTACACTTTTGATACATAACTTACCTCGTGACTTTGTCCAACAACTATTCATTAATGAAAATATTCTCCCCACTGCGGCGTTAGATCCAGGTAATGCAAATTCAAATTCTACAATTTTTAATAACATAGTATAATCAACATTATTCTCTGTAAATAATTTAAAAATCGACAGCCATTTTTCTTCAGATGTTTTGCATTGCCATTCATCAGTTTGTTTTCTTAAAAGTTGTTCAAACATTTTAAATTGTTCATAGAGTTCTTCCTCGTTTAAAGTAATTTTAAAATTTAATTTTAGAAAAGAAATAGATGGTTTTATATTGGACCAATTTATTTCATCTTTTTTTGACAAACAAACCCATGTTTATGAATTTAATTCTGGTATATGTTGGTTTGAAGCAGTCCAATCTTTTATATAATTTAATGCATATGTCATAAAATTTAGTACACGTTTTTTAAACTCTGATTTAATTATGTCACCACTTTCTTCTAGATGAACAAGTAATGCCTCAATGTCACTTGGTAAAAAAAAATCATCTCTTTTGTTTTTTAATTTTTCAGTTAATTTTTCCATGATTAGTATAAGTTCCACCGCGCAAAGCTTTTGATTTTCAATTATTTTAATGTAAATGTTATAATTTTTAATTGACTTTGTAAGAAGTTAAGCCACAAAATAGAAGTTTCGTCTTCAAAGAATGGACAGTTATTTTGAGATAAAAAAATACGATTTGAGTGCACTAAACATTACTATTATTCTTTCAATTGCCGTATATAACGATAATCATCTTGTTTTGGAGTGTGATAATATTTCTTTATACTGAACATCAACAAACGAAGAGAATTCTTTTAATGTTTCAACACGTACTGTATAAATATGGAAGTATCCAAATATTTTACAAACTATTATTTCAATATCAATAGGAAGGCTATCCGCAGCATACTGAATACTGTTATGTATAACGTGTGCACAGCAACCTAATCCCAAAATATTACGCTTTCATGTATTTTTTAATTTTAAAAATACATTATTCTTGCCACTTTCTCCAAAATTTGTGTTAGTGTTATCACCTGAGAAACTTATTATTTTTTCTTCAAGTTCAAATTTTTTCAAAATACTTACAATTTTATTGTGAACTAATTCAGCTGTTTCTCTTAGTAGGTTTGAAAAGTCCAAAATATCATTTTTAATTCCATTTTCTGGATTAAAGTATCTTACAATTACAGGTATTAATTTCACAGACTTATGATTTGAGGCATCAACAAGCACAGAAATATAATTAGCTTTCAATAGTATTCTCCATAGCGAAGGGAGCTAAAATATTTACTATTAAATCACGGGTTTTTGTTTTAGCACAAGTAAATTTTTTTTCATTAAATATTTGACGAATAACACTTGCTGTACAAGTCATTGAGTTAAAGCTAAGGTTACTTCTTTGGCCGCTAATTTCAATGATTCGTCGTTAGCTTTTAATGGTGTAAAAAAATTATTTACTTTGCTAGATGTCAATGCAGCCTTTTGTGCCATTTAATGTTCATTAGATTTCATATGATAAGTTATATCACTTTTCCCACCATGGCTAACTGAAAATGTACTCAAACATACAGTACATTGCACAACAAAATTATTGTTGGTTTTTACCTTTTTAAAGAATGGAAATTCGTTTTTGGAGTTTGTCAGTGAAGCTGCATAATTGTTTTGGAGCCATTAATATATATATATATATTAAAGTTCATAATTATTACAACACAATAGTCACAATAAGTTATTAAATTTAATTGCGGGAACAACACAAGTTCATAATACATAGAACATTTGACGTAATACCGAAGTCTGATAATCGTCAATTTTATAAATTGTATACGCTATGAAACATTAAATTATCGGTATTCGGATAATGCTATCTCCGAAATTTCCCACAATTATTTATTTTTAGTTATTCATGCATGACAACAATAAATTTGAGACTAATTTTAAGAAACCAGTACATATCCATGTCCCGGCCGGGAGTTGAAAAATATTGGGACTGTGTAGTAAAAACCGGTAGTGTCCCGTCGAAATCGGGACGAATGGCAACCCTATGCTAGCCAAGCTAAAAACAATATAATGAAATAAATTATTTACAACCTTTTTTTTCTTTGTTCAATGAATTTTATATAATGAAGTATCTTAATGTTATATTTTAAGTTTATAAGAATTATAATATTTTAACATTTTTTTTTCTTTTGTTATGTTTTATTGAAGTGATTAACAGTTACATCTGACACCTCTATCTTTCATACATGTTATAAAGTATAAATGCCTTCATATTTTTACTTTATTTTGTTTATATATTCTGTAGAATATTTGGAAGTCAATTAATATTGGATGGTATTTATTGCTTCACATTTTATGTACTATTGTTTGATACCAGTATTAAATAACTAATTGTATAAATGTTTATTAATTCAATAAATCTGTAGTTGACACTTAAAAATAGGATTAAATATGATCTATTTTTAAAAAGTGGGCTTATTTTTATGTTCATGTAAATTTATTCTAAGACTATCACTGGTGTTATAACTTAAATTTAATTGCATATAACAATCATACTTTCACAAGTTTAATATTGAGTTTCCTAGGAGGGTTTGAAATAAAATTAAATAATATTTCTTTTATTAAAACCGGTTTTGAATTAATATTTTTTTATTATTATTTTTTCTTGTCGTTTTTTTCTACTATTTTATTTTATTTTGCGCTAGAGTCTGTATCTAGTGTGGACGCGCAAGCACCGAAGTCCAAAAGCAGTCAAAAACGAAGAAATCGCGCCATAGCTGCTGCTCAAGGTGAACCATCAATCAATTCTAATCCCATTGGTAGTAATAGTGACAATGCTAATGATTGTAAGTAATGCATAACTAAAAAAAAAGCTTGTAAATAATAAAAGCACGGATAGAAGTTTGTGTTGCAAGGATTAAAATAAAAACAATGTTTTTTTCGGAAGACCGGGTGACTGATGCAGGAGTACCACGTTAAATTTATCATTATTGTATAGATTAGCTACATATTTGTATTTTGATAGCAACTGTATGTTTATTTAGTACCCAATATAACATGGTAATTACGTTGTTAGAAGATTACCTATATTATTTGCATGTTTTTCATTTGTAGATTAACATAGAACATAAATTGTATTTAATAATTCAATAATATTATATAGTTAACCAAACCTATGAACAAAAGCACATATTGTAATCATAGAATAGTATAATTAGACATTAACTTCTTTGCTAATAGATACTTTTATATATCTATCTTTAGACATTTAATTACACTAACATATATATATATAATGTATATTATACATTGCTAAATTAACTACTGCAGTTATTTTAAACTATACTCTATATATCAGTGGTTCTCAATTGGTATGCTGCAAATTTGCCTTAGATGTACTGAAAAATTATTAAAAATATAAAGCATTTATACATATAGTGTGTATAGAACCCCGGGATTTTTATAATTCACCCAAGGGTGTCATGGAAAAAAAAGGTTGAGTACCCCTGCTTATATAGAATAAGAGTACAGTGCTTTAGTGCACGTTAAAAAGATCCCTAACAATGTTTAACCCTCTCGAGCAATGACAAGCATTCTGTTATCGGCTACCCATTGTTTGCAGCCATAGTCGTATGCTGAGCATAGGATAAATTATTCTATAATATATATATTATAGTGGATCGAGCATGCACGAACTTCACAGATTTTCCTGGGGTTGTACTCTTATTCTAAATAGAGTATAGTTATATTGGATTATAAACATGCTTCCTTCTGAGCTAATGATGTTTTGATTGTTTAGGGACATATGACTTCACTAATGACATTAAAAGTGAACCAATCAGCACGTCTCAGACTACCAACAATGGAAGTACTAATAATGGTAATGCAAACAACGGAAACACCAAACCAGCTAAGACTCAAAAGTCCAAAGGTCAACAGAACAAGTCTCCTACTAAGAACAAGTCTAACAGCACCACAACATCAGCAGCTAATGGACAAGTCATAGTTAATGGCTCGTCCTCTGCACCTGATGCCGATTCTGCCTAAGTTTTAAACCTACTATTATAACATCTAAAAGAAACATAAAATTAATTTTCTGTTTCTAAAAAAAAAAAAAATCATGTCTTGTGGTATAAAGATTTCAAACCACAAATATTTTATTTAAAATATTTTTAAAAAAAATAATAATAATTAACAACAAAAGATAGCATCTTAAAAATGTGTGGGAATTAATGTAATTGTATTAGAATTCTTTTCTGCACTTATAGATATTTATATTTTATATTTTCTCAATGTAAAAATAGTCATGTTAAATAAAAAAAAAAGAAGATATATTATATTTGAAATCTGCTTTCTTAATGCATGACACAACAATATATACATATATATATATAAATGTAACAACAAATTAGGTTTTTTTCCTAGAAGACCTCAATATTGAGATTTATTAAGTGTTAGCAAAAATTTAAATATCTATTTACCATGTTTGTCAGCAAGTAAACGGGCTTAACAGATTATTTCTAACAAATTAAAATTAAAAACAAAAAAAATCATTATTTATTTATATATAATTTTTTTCTATTAACAGTGTGTTCTATATAATTTTTTTTTGAAATTTAAATTTCAAATAAAAATTTTCACAAAACAATTTTTAAAAAATATATTCATTACTATATCCTTAATATTCGTAGACATTTTATAAAATACAATTTTCTTAAATAAAAATTATAAAAAAAATATTATTTTGAAAAAGAATTCAATATATACTTTTTTTATTGTTAAATATTATACAATATAATAGTACAACAATAATAATTATTATAATGAATTTAATTTATACTTATAACAGAATTATAGTGAATTAGATTTGTTACATGGCAGTAATCGACAGTCACAATGTCAAAATCGTGTACGTAAAATAAAAACATTAAAAGTAAACACTAAAAAAAACCTTCAATAAAATGATCTTTAAACAAATAGTTTTTTTTCACTTGTATTATGCAAATATGCATTTATTTTTTTGTGTACACTATTAAACAATTCCAATACAATTGGTTTTGTTTATTATTATAGGTACTTATTTATTTATTATTTTTAAAACTAATATTAGTAGTTCTATAATGATTTAATTAATAATTATGTTGATAGCATTTTTTTTAATGTATGAATTAATAGGGTGTGCAGTCCATATAAAATTTGTCATTAGGCTACAATGTATTCAATCGTAGTACACGATTAACGTCATGTCTGTACTAAATTTTGTCAAAGTCGTTAAAACGGAGGGACGACAATTTAATTGTGTCTTATTAATTGTAAAACTTTTCTGCGAGTAGAAGATCACTCATTATGTCTTAAATGTCTAATTATTATGTCTCACTAAGTGAATGATTCGAGTAATTTTGGCACCTTGTTTAGTGGATTCTGCTGCAATCGTTCAGCATTATTATATATTGTGACTTTTTCATTGATGTATACATATATATATATATTTATATATATTATATTACGATCATTATAAATTATACATACCTATCTCTTATATAAATGTTTATAAATGTATTAATATATTATACGTGTATACTATATATTATTATATACATATAATTATATAAGATATTAAAGGTAATATACATCCTCATAATATACTATTAGTTATATAGTATAATCTACTGAAATACATTATTATAATTTTTTTTTTTTTGCATAATAAATAAATTGTACATTTTTGAAATAATTTATATGATATTTTATGTTTTATTTTGTTATTACAATATTTCCTAATACCAACCCCTCTGTGCTGGTTTATTAATGATTTTTCTGGTATTTTCCTGATAGAGCAATAAACAACCATACATATTTTTAAGCATGCAGTCTCGGTCAGGTACAACAAATATTATTACCGACCCATTTTCCTTTACTAGAGACTCACAAGGACTCCTTAGAATCTGAATCCCCCTCTTCCAATTGTTATTTTCGGTGAATATACATTATACTTCCATATATAAATAAAAAAAAAATTGTATTAGGTATGTGTTGTAAAATAATATGTAATTTTCCTAATATTTTGGTATAATATATTCATTTAATGTTGATTAATAATCATCTCATTGATACAATAAAAAGTAGTATTATATAACTTGTTCAATTCATCTTTGTACTCGGTATAATATATAGAAAAATATGTAATCCTACAAACTAAGATAGTGAGATTATGTAATTTGTTCAATATAATAAAGTTTTTTTTTTAAATCAACGGTTGCCAAGTGCCAAGATTAACTGACAGGCACTTAAACAAAAAAAACAAATTTGGGGTGGTTCATAAAAAATTTACAATAATCAATATTACATATATGTAATATATATTACATAACTATTAATTTTCGGGTGGAGGGGGGTGTTTGACCCCCCCCCTCTGTATACGTGCCTGCGAACTGGATAGGTTATAATAATAATTTAAGTTATGTTTAAAACAAATAACTACAATACAAAAATATTAAATAACTTAAAATAGAAAATAAATAATTTTACTACTTTTTATTTACGCTGTTATAATATGCTTATTCAGTGAAGGTTTACAAAAACATTATTTGTAAGTCTCGGCTGTTTTGCATCCTTTATATTCTATAATTCGCCTGGTAATCCCCGTTGTACAGTGCACACCAGTGTCATGCTCAACTTTTTTGAAAGGGAGGGAGATATGAATTTTGGACTTTTCTCAGACCCTAAGAAATATACTTTCATGGCTCAATCATATATTTTATATGACAAAAATAAGCCAAGTATGATACCCTCAGCATGCTCCTGGTGCACATACGCTTGACTGGTGATTTCCTAGACGTTTTGCAATCAACTGAAGAGTGCACTCATCAAGAGTGGTATACGCCACATCTAATGCATCTTGGTGTATAAAATATGTACATTGCACAGTAGTTTTCACTCTTAGAGTCAGAGGCGTCATTTGGGGGGGGGGGGGTCAGGGTGTGCGGTGGCACCCCTTACATTTAAAATATTCTCAATTGGCCTGCTGAAACAAGGGAATCCCCTCTTGTAGATCCGCTCTATTTTTAAATGGCCTGGTGAAATTTCAAAATGGCACCCCCAAAAAAAAACTGAAATGACGCCCCTGCTTAGAGTGGGCGATTGAACATAATCTTGACATTTTTTGCACTAAACAAAGAAGAAAGAACAATATCTTCGTTTAAGAGGATCAAGCGATAAATGTATCGATTTTACAGCGATGTGTGGTTTTTTTCTATTCGTTATCACCATTTGGAGAAGTAAAATTGCTTCAATCTTCAATTTTCAACTTCAATATCTTTTCTGGTAGAAAATTGAATCTAATTTCTAGGTACTTGGAGGGAGGGGGGAAGGGTCAAAAGTAAAAAAAGTCCTGTAGGTAACTACCTACTTTACAAAATTACGGAAAAATATTAAATTCAAATTCAAAACCAGTTTTTTACAAAATCAATTTTCTTATTTTGTTTGATTTCAAATACTAGTAGGTACCTAACCGTAGTATACTTGACATATTTTCCAAATGTTTGGTAATAGAATTTTCCAAACTACTATTATGGTAACTACATAATATGGTATAGTTTTTAAAAGATGTTGACTAAGATATTGATAGAAATTTAAAATTTCATATTTTTTCGATAAATGTCGATAAAAAAATGTATGCTCGGTTAAATATAGCTTAAAAATCTAATTCAAGGTTCCATATTAAACGTTTTTCTTAGAACACTTATATAAAAACATAGGTATTTGTGCATAAACATTTAACATGTAACATACGCATTTCCAAAAAATATTAATTTTATAAAACTAATATTACGATTGAAAATTATACTATATGTATTATGTACCTCTACCTACCTGCCTACTTATAAATAAAAATATCCTACTGAAATGATCTTAGTAAGAATTAAGAGGAAATGGTACCTACTCGCTGTGCTGACTCCGTCTTAGTGGTCTTACTGAGTACTGACGCACTGATGTTTCACGTTCTGTGGCTTAACAGTTAACTTTCAATTTTTTCGTTTATAAGTAGAATCCATTTTGATCTGTTATTTTTTATAATTTTATGTGAATTGACCTACGTAGGGTTTTTTGGTATTTTAATTTTGAAGCAAGTTATGATGTGATTATGTCGACATGTTATGATCATTTTATAATTACAAATATTAAAATATAGGTTTATCTGTTATCCGTTTTTCGACACATTATATAATGATGCACAGGCTTAGGATTTAGAACTGTCAACTTTAAAGTAGGGTTGGTTGAAAATGTGCGTTAATGTGTGTTGAAAAAAAAATGATAGGTAGGTACCTATAATATGTAAAATTTTAAATCGTTGTTTTGGAAGTCAACTAGTCATCACTTAGGTTAGGTACCTATACAAAATACAAATAATAAAATATGTATAATAAATAGGTACAATTTAAAATCGTTGATTTGCAAATTTGAAGCAAACTTTCTTTAAATATTTAATTTGCGTAAGCTTCTCATTAATGACTAGTTTACTCAGTCATACAATTTTTGTATACATTTTTACATTTTCGTTTTGTAGGTATACGTACATATACCTATCCACCTCTGTATGTTATTCTCTGCAAGGTTCTTTTGGAATCCAAACTTGTAATTGTCAATAATGAACAACTTATAGTGTCTTAGTTCCTTTTTCACTAAACATAAACTATACATCATAACGAACAATATTAAAATTGCAATACGATCGATGTTTAAGCGAAAACAAATGTATATAGGTTATAGGTATAAGGTAGGTGATATTATAGGTACGAGTTTAAATGACGATGTGTTATTCAAGACTACTACAGTGCTCACTAAGTCACTAACAGTATTGTCATACGTATATACATAGGGTATATCGATGATATACCATATATAGCGATATAAGTACCTACGCTCAATAGTCAATCGTTACCTATATTAATAGCGATAATTTGCAAAAACCTCCGACATAAAACCTATCTAGCAATAAAGCTATCTCCTTGCGTATAATTTTAGACGGTTTACGTTTATATTTTTTACTATCTAATTTACATTTATTGTCCCAATTATTAAAAATTAAAATTAAAATTGTAAATATTTTACCTGTACACAAACGGGAACCAATTCGGCTCAACCTTATAAAATACCTTTTTTAAACGGAAACCAATTCGGTTACTCCCTCATAACCTACCTATTATTGTTAAGTGAATTGCCTTCAGCGGTGGACTGGTGCAATATTTCAGACCAAGACATTTTTTAGGCAATTATTTTTTTTAATTGTTGTTATGTGAATTAAATAATTTGATTTTTTGTAGGTACTGTTGCCTGACTCAAAATATATGTGCTTGGATAGTGAAAAAAATGAACTCGCGGTGGACTTTTGTCCAACTTTTTTCAAACAGGACTTTTTGTTGGATTAATATAATATCATATTATGGAGATAATCCATGTCGCGTGAACCTCACATTCTGTACTTATATGACAAAAAACAATGCACCGCAAGCTCTCTCTAGACTTGTGCTTCTGCAGGCATTATACAGCTATACAGGATAGGTCGAGCATATATAATATTTGTTCCGCGTCTGCTGATTTGTATTAATAATTATATTCATTTATTTTTAATTTTATTTATTATTTACAGGGCACTTGGACTTGGACTCTTTGCGGCGTGTAGGTAGAGGTAGGTAGGTAAATTTCGTAGATTGAAGTCGTGGTCACGTCGTCTGTCGTCACTCGCATAGTGTCGTGTACAATTTACATATGTAACTAAGATAATATTAGTTATTAGTTTATTATACTTCGTAAAAAATACTAATCACAAAAATGGATACAAAAATAAATCACTGAGCCTGATATTATTTTATCGTGCAGCGCTACGTGCCAACACCAAATGTGTAATGTATAATGTGAATATTTAAATATATTTAATTTTTTTTTTTTGGAGGGGAGAGGGGTGTAATAGGTAAGATGTACAAATATGTCGACATCCCCCCCCCTACAGACACGAGTACATGACCAAATTACGCCACTGGCCGACTCTAGAAGACTAAACATTATTGTTTAAAGCAAGCAGGACATGTGCACGTCGTGTCGTCGTGGTTTAAAATATACACAGATAGGTTACCTATATCTAACATATATTTATCTGCACCTGCTTCCACAGTCCACATTCAAAATATTACAATTGTTTTCATGCAATTAATAAGGCATTAGCTATTATTTGCATGACAATGATCGTAATTTGCAGTTTGCACACTTTTATACTATGCATAGAATCAAAAATTTATCGCGATGAGCTAGAAAAACATTTCTTTTCTCAAGAGATATAATGTTATTTTCAAACTTTTGTGAGCGGCTAAATGCGCAAAAACGGAAAACTGATTTATATAAGAGTGACGTGAGCATTTCGATTTTCGGGTCTGGTCGTGGGAACGGAGAACGAATTCAGAGGGCACGAACTTTTGGTTCGTGCTGCGGGCATGATGGCATTTTGGAAAGATATAGGTATTTCAAAATAGAAATGTGAGATTTTACCGGTCAAACATAAGTTTTCCTGGTATTCATATTACTTTTACCGTAACATATATATAGACACGGCTATATATAGATATATGGTAGTGGCAGAATATGATGACGATTTACGAACACTGCGTGCAATTTTCCGGCGCCCATAATAGCACAATGACGACCGCAGCTCTGAAAATAAGATTTCTTTTTTGCGGTCGTGTGCCCAGCCTATAATATATTGTAATATTATTACATTCGATGTGTGCTTATTTCGGAGCATACTACCTACATCGTTTTATTTGAGTGGCTTACTGCACGGCGTCGATTTTGCAACTCGCGCGTATAACTATGCGTAGAGAGAGTATAAGTAAATAGGTATAATGTATATACCACCTACCCTGCAGGTACATGTACATATCAATACGTGGCCAGGGGCCAGCCACAGTTTATTTTGGTTTTCCCGTAGGCCATAAAAGCAATAACACAGGAAAGCTGGAAAACTCATCCTGGCCCATCCTGTATGCATTTAAAAAACAAAAACTGCAGGACGCCCGTATTAATATATAGGTACCAAACGGATGTTGAAAACGTTTTCCACGTTGAGAATGCTTTATTATATAGGTATTGTAGTGTTTATATTTTTTACTAAATAAAACAATATTATTACGATTCTGATTGATATAAATATTATTTTAAAAAGTATTTTACTTGTACATTAATTATGCTTGGTATTGGTATACCACAATAATTGTATTATCTTAAATATTCAACGTAACCGCCACGAGAATGTAGCAAACTCTAATTTTTACAAGGCGAGGGTGCAACTGAAACGACAGCACTGCAGCTCTCCCTGGATAAAACTTTGATTATGCCATACGTTTTTACTACGTACATTTAGAATTCAAAAATATTAAGGTATAAGGTTGAGGTTATGGTTTCATAGCAACCCTCTTAAAAAAAATCTGTGGTTAATTAGGGGTCGCTGCAAAAATTAATTTGAGCACATACCAGCACACACATAAGTACATATAATACAAACGAATAATGCAATAAAAAATTGAAAATTCCACGGTGGAGGTGCTGTCGTTCAGTAATTCGCGATTCCGCATATACACGATTCCGCATATACCTATTTTCATTCACACTCTCACCTCGAAAAATATTGGTCAGCCAACTATATAGTATTTTATTACTTCTATGGACATTATTAATCGAATACAATTCACTTGTTATAATCTTTTTTTATTTTACTTAATTTATTAGCCACGTGTCCTCATGGGATTGTTGATAAATTTCATACGGTTAATTAATGCGATTATCTTCATAAAACTGTTTTTATTATTAAACATATTTACATTTATTAATCAAGTGTCGCTAACAGATTGTAATCAAAGCATTTATTAGATTAAAAAAAAAAACATTACAAAAGGTTGTATACTTATTGTGAGTAAATAGGTATACGAGGTACCTTAAATAACCCAACAATAAATGTGGTCCAAAACAGTTTCAGAAACTTTGATAGTTTAAATTAATATGATTAAACGTTTCAGTTTTTTATTGTCTCCATTGTAATACAGGTAAGTAGGTACTTATCCTATTTATTATTATACATTCTTGAATTTATCGTACAGCGGATTCTTGGTACATATTCCTTTCATTCGGCCGTTTAGGCACTGTAAATACATATAATATAACATATGAAATAGGTATGATAAAATGTGTTGTGAGAATATAATATAGAAATTAGAAGTATAGAACTATTATGAGTTTGTTTGCTGCTGTCTTATACGTTGAATACCTACCTATATTATATATACATACCTACTACCTTATATATGTGTATAGGTACTGCACGCATAATAATAATACGTAGTTGCTGCTGGTGGGTATTTAAAAGTGAAATTCGGATGTGTTTTGTGTAAGTACATTAATATTGTTAACGTCGAAACGAAACAATGGTTGGGATAATAGAATGCGTTTTTGTGATACGCGATGATTATACGGCCAACACAACTCGAATATAATAATAATAACAATACAATAATATGTGAGAATTGGAGCTCTGTTTGCAGTGTATCATAATATCCACGTATAACTCGTATGGGTATAAAATAAAATATACCTCTATACATATAAAATCTAATATATTATATATATAAAATATAAAATGTATATATATAATATATATTATGTTTAGCGAACACATTGGGCACTTTCGAGCACACCTTGCGCCGAGGCGAACTATAGCTGCTGCGAAGACGTATGGTGTGAACATTTGTATAAGTATATATAATATATACAATATTATACGTTTATTATAATATATTATATTATGTGCCCGCGCGTATTAAAAATAACTCGTTTCAGAGAGATTTTTTTTTTTAGAAAGAAAACGAACGGCGGAAGAAAAATTTAACAGGAAACGCGTACCTACCTACCTACCTATACTATATCCGTGTCAACTCGTCGGGTTTTATTAATATGTTTTCTGTCATTACATTAATACGGCCATATACGCCGCGATTGCCAGCTATACTTGGTCGTGGACCTGTGTTGTAGTGCAGTCCGTCTGTGTGAGTGCGTATACATGAAGGTAGGTCAGAACATAATATAATTTTATATTATTATTATTATTATTATTATATACCCGGTGAACCAATAATAATATAATATATATTGTGTATATACGCACTATACTGCACAGAGTCCGATTACTTAACGATAATAATATTATATTTGGATGCAACGAGTCGCGTTATGATCAATAGCTAAGTGATCGATGTAATATATTATTATGTTTCAATGTTTGTGTTTGTATATTGTACTTAAATAGGTACTAAATGTGAAATTTTCCGACCGCATTCGATCGACACGACGACGGAGCGCGAATCGGATCGCAACAATTATTGTTCTATTCCTTGGATCGCGGCTTAGTCCTCTCAGCTCTTAGCCATTGGCAGAGATCCGTGAGGGAGGGAAAGGGGTTGGGAAGCTTAGCCATCTTAAAAATGTTTCAAGTCACCCTGAATACAAAAAAAAAATTGTTCAATAGAAAAGTAGGTACTACGATACAAAATACTTTCTTATAGTATATAATTTATATATATCACAACTATATTAAGCGAACTGCCCACCATGATATAGGTTGCCAAGATAAACAGTATTCAGAACCAATATTAATATACTAGTACATAGTTTGGTATCTTAGTTACAGGATTTAAAACTATCGGCTTAACATTGCTCAAAAAATAAATATTGAACAAAATATATAAAATTAAAATATTAGAAAAGTAACTATATACATAATATATTTATTATATGGGATTAATAATAAAATAAAGAGAAAAATATATAATCGATGCATATACTACCATGGAATTAATTTCCTTATGAATAATTATTAAACATCATGACTGAAAAAACAACTTTATTTTCCATGAAGAGTTTTGTAAACGGTAATCGACCGTAATTATTTTGAAAATAAGTTACAAAAACCGGAGAGCTTACTTCTGCTGCATACTCAGTTCAATAAATTCAATGTATAATAATTGTAGATAAGTACCAATTTATACATGAAATACAATGATGAGTGAACATTTGAACTTAAATCGCTTATCGAATAAAAATATGCACATGATGCCTTTTCGATTTTTTTAAATTGTTGTAAGAACAACTTCAGAATGAATCACATTTTCAACCTTGGGTTATAAAAATTGAAAATGGAATAATGTTTTAAATACAAAATTAACATTTGCAGTTCAGGATTTGAATATCCTATATTAAATAAAATAAACTAAATAAATCGGTGATTTGTTGTTCGATTTAATTATTACTGTTTGATATAGCTACCCATAACCTCCGATTGACAACATGTCAACATATATATTTACCATAAAAAATATATATATTTATTATCACTGGACAATCATCACACAAATCGATAATGAATAAATTGTTATAATTAAAATAACAATCACTCAATTTTGATTTTCAACGAGATATCGATGAAAAAATTGTTATACGTCATATTATATTAATTTTTTAAAATTATTTTATAAAAAGAAAATATCATTGTTATTTTTAAAAAATATTTTAAAAATTCATAATCACTAATACCATCAGCTTAGGGTACCCAACAAAACATTAATTTTCTTTTCATATGCTATAATTTTTCTACTTAATTTATTGCTTATTAACCAACGTACGTGTGTATATTATATACTAGCATACAATCTTGTAAGCTTTGTTGGTCGGTGTTACTATAATATGGTTAAGAAGGTGCAATAATATATTTGTTTATAAGGCGTCCATAAATATCCTGGACTGGCCTTGGTCATCATATACATATAGGCGTACCTTTATCATTCACAAGATATTTCCACAGATTATATATGAACATACAAATCGAAGAACGCGTTCCGACGTAATTTCTCTCTCTCGCACGGAGTAGGCTATAAGTTGCCTATAACTTACTGCAGTAACGGGAGGAAGTTGCCGCGGAAAGTCAGTGTATTTTCAAAATATTCACATGGGTTATGAACATTTAAAAACCACATAATATATCGTTAAACAAAAAAGACAAATTACGCGTTTGTCATAAAATAAGGTCGTCACTTTTCACGAAATTCATTCGAAAACGTGAATTTTTAATAACGATTTTCGCCTCTCTAAAGCAATAAAAGCTGTGGTGTCCTGCAATTTTAATTCTCTAATTGACGATGTCCACGGAGGTCGACGATATTATGTTTTTTTTTCTCTTGACCACACGTTCATATGTTTTTCGTATGTATAAATACCGAATTCTTTACCGACACAGTTTAATTTATCTTCAACAAATAATCTTCGCACAATAATGTATATAATATATATATATTTATACGAATATGGCACTAGAGAGTTGGCGCTGCAGGTAATAACGAATTTCGCCATTTCGGAATTATTTTTTATTAAATTTGGTAAGTTTAATAAAATCGCTGTTAACATTTTATTATTATATGTACCTATACAAATTACGAGTAGATATATAATATAATATATATACTATATAGCGTATGCCTATACCATAGCTGCTGGTATATACCACGATCAACGCGGTTAGGTTATTACTTATTTACTTATTTACTTATTTATGTATATATACATACCTTGTGCTGTCGGTTATATGATGTGTATGATACATCATTACTCGTTTAATGTCTGGAAAGCAATTTAATGCCGCTTTCATATGCGGATAAAAATTACCGCAAAATCAATTTCCTTAAACACGATAAAAAAAATCAAAAAATCTTGGTCCTTGTATACATCATTATATTACTAATATAGTTAGTCGGTACTTTTGTTGGTACCTACATAGCAGCTAATATAATCTATACTGTTATTTATTTATTATTTTTATTATTGCTGCTATTATAATAATTTTTATTTTTTGAGTATATAATCATAATATTATATGAGCTATATGTAGACATCGTAAATTCGAATAAACGTTTTAGTGGTAAATTGCGCGTATTATGAAAAAATATACATTTAGAGAAATTAATTTTCGCACAACAACGAACAGGCGACGAAAACGGAACAATTGTATATCAATGTACTTATTATATACATATATTATGTGCCATAGGTTACCTATATGCAAAGTGATTCTTAAATCAGCGAACACAATATTGGCAAAAATATACAGGATGCCGAGCATGCTCACCCCCATTTTTTCTTCAAAAACTCAAAAACTACACGTCCGAATTTTGATTTTGATACGTTATTAGCTAAATAATTTACATTAGAAAAGGGGGTTCTCATTTGAAAAATAGATATTTGTAATTTTGTATCTCCTGACTCCACTGGACACTGCTTAAGTTCAGATGTACAAAAAAACTCACTAGTTTGAAAATGTGGTCTTTGAGTTTATTTGAAAATTCCAAAAATAAGATTTTGAATAACTGCATTATATAGAAAGAAAAATAAGTACCTAAGCATCGTGCTCGGTGAATCACCCCGTATATCATTATATTAACTCGGTCAATTTTTGAGTTTTTACGTTTAATTGTGAGTACTAAACTACTAAAAAAGTTCATCATTTCAAATATTATAAGAAATTAGAATGTACCTGACTAATGTTATTATTTATTTATATAAAATTTCGTTTTTCAAATTATTTGTAAAAACATTTCAAAAAAGGTCTTCAATATTTACCGATATATTTATAATGCTATCCGAGGTATACGCGATATGATAAAATTATTATATAGTTTGCCACATTGGTACAAAATAAACAAGTAGGTACAATATATCCATATACTTCTGCGAAAACCTTTATATAGAGGTACACGACCGACTTGCAATTAAACATAATATCACACATAGGTATAATGGCACGCGTGCGGAAAACTTATTATTAGTATTGAACCTATATATATGGCTGTAAGTTATAAGTCGTAATAATATCTTGATTTAAGGAAATAATTATGAACAATGTGCTATTAATTGCTACCTATATTAAAATTTTCTTTAAAAAAAAAAAAATCGTATATTTTTATGTTTAGGCATATACCTATAATAGTATTCATATATAATATGCTTTAGGTATAATACGGTGATGACTGATGACTATTTACATTTTAACGAACCGTTCTTGTTCAACGCCTGCAATGCATTAGTCATTATAGGAACGAAATGTATTAGCTTGTTAGGTATAATAATAATATACGAATACACTTTTGTGAACTATGAACAGTTACGGGGCTTGCGATAACGAACGGATAATTATTCATGACTTGACCTCCAAACGAAAATAATAATATTATATTATATGTTATTTACAAGAATGTGAAATTAAAATGTCACACATTAACGTGAAAATAAAACATAAAAATACTTACAAGAATATAAGAATAATATCAACCGATTTATGGTTTTGATACTTGACGTGATTAAAATATAGGTGTGCAATTAATGTTCGCGCCTCGTGCTCAGTAAAAAATCGATCTGCAAGAATTTCTCTTGATTCCGACAAACAATAATAATATACGAATTTATGGTACTTCACCTATAAGAATATGTACTCACACCCAGTTTATGATGCAGTAGTATCTATTTATACATTTATTAGAATTTAGATTTTTAAAATTTTTAAGTTTACTTAAGCGCCATATTTTCAAATATTTACATTTTTTATAACATTTAAGGAGTGATTTGTGACGATACTGACTTTTTTTCCTGTAAATTATTAATCATACGGTTATTAGATTCTGAGCGGGGCGAAGAATGTATTGATTTTATAACGATGTGTAATTTTCAATTTATTTTTGTGTCTGAAGAATTTTTTTTAATAGAAAGAACATTTGTTAAAATTTAGATTTATTATTAATATAATTGTTTGGTAACAAATGTTACCAAAAAGTTAGACCATCTTAGCTCAGAATCATTTTTCACCGTATACAATGATTTATCATTGTATTCAAATTCAACGCATTCATTACTTACTCAATGATGAGGTACACTCGACATATATACTGTACAGCATTGCGGACACCTTAAAGGCTTTTTTTTTTTAATGTTATTATATCTAAATCGAAATTCAAATGAATAGTTTTTGAATCATTTAACTTTGTGTACTAAGGATAGTATAGGTTTATGATAATGGGATTGTGAAATATGGATTTGGTTTATGATGTATTGAAAATGTCAGTACTCAATTAATATTAATCTATCGACATTTCATAATGATTGGTAAAAATTGTCCCAATAATAATAAGTACAAGATCTAAGATTACATCTCTTTTATACTTTTGTTAAACCATTTTTAAGAACATTTGCTTATCCTTAGTATATCCGTTTTATTTATTCAGAAACTACTCATTCGAGTTTTTATTTAGATACTTGCATCAAAATTAAAAAAATATATATCTGCTTAATAATATACAGTAAAAAACTGTTGGTTTTAATTTTAAGAAATTAAGTTTGTTTTTGTAATTAAAACATGGTTCTAAAGTCATAAGTATACTTAAAAACTCAAAACATCATAATTTTAATATATTTATTATTATTGGAAAAAATTGGTGAATGCTTGGTGAATCAGCCAGTACATATAGATAAACCCTTTCAATTTATTTTGGCACTTGGCAACCGTAATGATTTTTAAAACAGTGTGGTCCAAAAACTATTTTATATTGAACAAATATAGTTTTTGCACCACTGTTTTTTTTTAAATCGTAACAGTTGCTGAGTGCTAAGGTGAACTTTAAGGGTTATAGTAAGTTATTTACCTGTTTAATATTATTAATTCAATTAGCGAAGAAATAGTTTTGATCAATTGATCTGGTACGCATTTAAAAACGTACAGTAACTCACGTATTAGAACTTAGCATCTTTATCATTTCATAATATTATAATAATAGATTACAGACGTTTGCATCATGTTTATTTATTGGTTTATTATCGAGGGTATCGAATAACTGTTGTAGACATAATAAATAATAATGTAGTAATATTTTGATGATAATTAATATTATTATTGTATTATAAGACGATAAAAAAATATAAAAAAAATATAATTTTTTATCACTGGAAGTTCTTAAATAAAAAAAAACCTTTTTGTTTTTCTGGTTATAATTATTAGTGAAAAATCATTGACTTCGTAATTCAAAACAAGTAAATTGTTCAGGAGATACATACATAATATAAATAGTGTCAAATCAGGTAAAATATTATTTTAATCATACAATAAGTAGGTAGTCAAAATAATCACTACGTGATATTTCTGTCCAAACATTAATACATACTTCACTCAGTAGTTGATATTATTGTATGGTGAATTGTATAATTCACGTAAAAATGTTGATAACTGATTTACATAGAATTACTTTTAAGTTTATATTTTCTTTGAAAATTGATGGGCCGATTGTGATATTATTATGAAAATCCTCTCGATTTTTTCTGAAAATTTGATGTGGATAATTTCAAAATCGATTTTTTTTTTTTTTGTCGTGCAATGTCGTTTACCGAAGTCAAAGTGTACTTATTAATAATATATTGTACGCTTTTATTATATTATTGTCATTGTATTATGATGACGATATTGTCTGTTGCGAGTTTGCACTTCACTATCACAATGCATTCGGAACAAAATGTAATAGAATATTATATTTTGTTCGGTTCATACCGCGTAGCCCGGCGTAGGTATGTGTAACTTTAACGTACACACCTATATATTATTCGTTTTATGCACTTTTGTCTTGTTTATCAGTTTAATAATATTATTACTTATTAGTTATAATATAATATATATTGTTACTTTTTACACGACTATTATCAGGCATACCTGCAATTAGATTGCTGTAATGTGATATTATAAGTTGTAATATATTTTGGTTGTATGTAGATACTATTCATATTATAAGATACACATAATACCTAAGAAGACATCTGGGATGCGGACTAAAGCCTCCTCAAAAACCGTCGTAGTTTTTGTGAATAAGGTACTTGAGTGTAATAGTTAAGATTTATAGCGATGATGGTTTTTAAATAATTGCGATTTTGCATAGTATTTTTACCGCAGTATTTTTCGGTATCGTCGACATTGTATTGATATTATAGTTATTGTTAAGTTAAATTTTTTACACAATAATAATAATATGTTAATGGAGCAAATAGGTAATAATATACGCTATATACACATTAACGAATTCATCATTTTATTAATCATAAGATTAATAATGGTTCATGGTTACAGGTTTTGCATATTATATTTTCCAAAAAATGCATGTTTATAAATACCTGCTAATTCCTATCATATAAAATAATATTACACGAGTTAAAGTATAGCAACTGATGCAACCGCGCAACACAATTGTTTATTCGTGCGACTTTTTTCTAGACGTTATAATAGCGGATAGCTTGTCTCTTTATTTTAGACTTCTTAAGAACCCTCCAAATATGGATTTCTAGGACCTTTAAATAGTTTAGACCGAACATTTTACACGATAATTAGTCGAAATATCGCTTTGATTTTCTATCAAAAAATTGTACCCAGTTAGTAGGTACTTTTGAGAGGGCAAAACTACAAGTCATGAGTTGCTTTAAGAAAATCGTCACACGATAACCCTCTCGAGCCGCCATTCTCAGTAGTTGCATAATATTTGTGTTGTGCATCGTGTGTAGTTTGAATGGTGTAGACAGCAAGCTAGAGTGATGCATAATATAGGTACTCGTTTCTAGACGACCAGACGAGAGCAGATTTCCAGAGGTCTACGATATAAACAGTGTATTAAGTATAGCCATTTGTAGGCACATCAATGAAATATAAGCACACTCCAACATGCCGAAATTGAAACGGATCGGAAGCGGATCGTGTCGAATATTTTACTGGGGCCGTATATTGTAATATTTGTAATACGACGACACGTTAGGTTAGGTTAATATATTATATATTTATTTATTTATTTTATTTATTTATTTAAATTTGTTTACGCCCGCGAGGGCAAAAGTACAGAAATAATATTAAAAACTAACAAACAAATGAAACAATTACTACACATTTTACACACTAAATAGGTAGGTATACCGAATTATTTTTGCTTTAATGCAGTATAATTCGTATTGACCGCCTTACAACGTATTATACCTATACGAATTATGACGAACGCCATTTGTAAAATGAGAAAAGTGTAGTGCACGTGTACGATGAGCAGCTGTACCTAAATATTCGATCTGCGTCCGAACAAATCATTTTTGACATTTGTGATCATTTTTAATTTTTGAAAATAACAATGATAATAAGGTATAATAATTTAATAGGTCACCACCACCTAGTAAGAGTTTATAATTTGTATATATAGAACCGGTTGGTGAAGATATTCGTTTTTAACATATTTTCGGGTAATGAATCTCTGTCCGTTTTTGATTTAAATACACGTTTTTATTTTGTTTAGGAATACGGTTTTTTTTTATTATTAGACAAACCTTGAATTGTATTTTAATTGGTTCTCCGGATGCCGGTCTCTCACGTAACTCAAAAAAGTTGACTATTTTTAAGAGACGATCGTAACGTATTATTATATATTATTGACCTATACATTGTAGTCTGCAGCTTAAACAATATTTGCTCTAAATAGATATGTTTTGGTTTCCATAAACATTTGACGCGGGTCTCTATATAGACGGATTTGTGAGATCTTTAGGTTATTTTGGAGATCTATTTATATACCTATCGTAAAGTGCATCAAAACAGGTTCAATCGTCTGCTGTCTTCGTACAAATACCTGTAGCTACTAGCTACTATAATATATATTGTACATATAGATACCTTCTATCGTATACGCGTTATACCATGACCTTTTGGGTTTTTTTCTGACAGATTGTTGTTTGGCCTTAATCAATACGTTGAACCGATATTATACGTACATAATTCTTAAACGAAACAAATGAGTGAAAACAATTTAAAACTAATCGAAGTGGTAAAACATTGCAGTTATAAAGAACTGTAATCCCGTGTTTGAGATGTCATCATGGTGTACTTCAATAACGACGGTAGCCGGCTGCAAATGGCAAAAGTCGGGAGACCGCTACACTATTATAGTGACCTACCTAAAATGTGAATAATCATTTTTACGATAAACTCATAGGTGGAAAACGGTGGGTAAGGATTTTGGGCTTAGCCCTGGAGGGTCTAGATTATACCTTGATGGCATCTCACTTCCAAAAGCCCTAAATGTTGTCCTGTAATTAGGAATATGTTTTGAATTTCATGAAAAACAAAATAGTTGTTTAATGATTTCATTCTCAACGTGTCCAGTGTTAGTTTTGTTTTAATTGGTTACCTTGTTTCAGCTATGACTAAAATATCAAATTTATTCAAAAAAATCAACTTACAAACCAGATAGTCTAGAGGGGATGTTTGAACACTCTCCGCGTTTCTAATCAGAGTTGTACGAATATTATATATTATTAGGGCTAGGTACCTGAAAATTATACGGATTTTCATCACGCGTCATGATGTTGAAGTTTTCGAGCAAACCGAGAATTTCGTGTACCAGTTTTGGTGTTTAAATATATAATAGCACTGCCAGTAATAAATTGACCCAATTCTCGCCTATGTATATGTTGCGCGCCGTGTGTGTGTGTGTGTGTGTGTTTAATATATTTTTCGTATATTAGCGGGTATGTAGTAAAAATAATTGTTAATGGGTTCAATCATTTCGAATTTCCGTACTCCGGACGAGTTCATATATTTGTTCGTTTCGAATCAATAACGTGAGTAGGTACGCGACTACAACCGCACCGCAACATTATACCGCGGACGCTTGATGTTGAAAAGTAAACTCTCCGAGTCGGGCCGACGGACATTCAATCGCGCGCGGTTACAATATATTATACACTATACCTATAATACGAGAGACATAATATTAAACACACGGCGATATACTTATGCTCGTTTGTGTGTGTGTGTGTGTGTGTGTGTGTAGGTACGCGTATATAATAATAATAATAATAATAATATTATTATTATATAGACGTTAACCCGATGGCATTCGTACATGTGGCAATATGGGAACTGGTTTTTCTTATTTAATAAGCCTATACTGACAATATAAGTATTATATACCTATAAGCAGGACTGCGCCGAACCGCGTATGGCCATTATCGTGCCTTACCGCGTGACGTATAATAATAATAATAATAATAATCATATATTATTATATTGCCAATATCATCACAGCCGTTATCTCCGTCTGTGTCTGCGTCCCTTAAAAATACGAAATATTATATTTGTGCGAGTCCCTTAAGGCTACAATACGTGAGTATAGTATTATAGGGTATATACCACGACCACGGTTGATGGATGTGTAAAGCTGCGGACCTGCGATGGGTATACTAGGTAACCTACCTATAACACAATTTAATTTAGGAAAACTCGAGTTGTGTCCCGAGTTTAATATATTTTAATACATTATACATCAGATCGCCTAAATTAAACACTAGTTGGGTGTACTTAGTCATTTGATAATACTCAATTTGGGCCAACACTCGGCAGACGCATCAGGTGGTCGTCGACATGTTTAATTTTAATAGAGTTAATGTTGTTGATAACGACGTAACCGTCGTAATGTGGCTATGTAATGTAAATATTAACTGGTAAAGTAAAAATAATTTAAGCTATGTATTAATATAAATAGTAATGGAAAAAATGTAATAACAATTTTATTCACCTGATAGTAACAAAAAACAAAATTTTTGGGAAATTTCAAGCAAACCTCCAAGAGGTATCTTCTGGTTACCCGCTAATAAGCTAACCCTAACTTGTTTTTCTAAATAATAACCTGGACCCAACTCGTGTATTGTATAAAATACGTTGGGTCCCAACTCATACCATTTTTTTAAATTTTGTACCCAATTCAGGGTTGTTGTTATTATAATTTCATGATAACAGCGGTATTGACCCACTAATTTCTCAGTACTGCTGTAGATTCGTGTCGACGACCAGTGAATAGTGATAAATATCGTGTATGTATAATATACATTGAATATAATGTAAAACAGTAAATAATATTACGTTTATTACACCCATGTCTGTACGCATATCTTGTAATATGCGATAAATTGATATTCGATCGAACAATTCGGTACAACCGGTTACCTATATTATTACAGCCGGCCGATCGCAATTCCGGATAAAAAGTCGAAAAAATATTATATTGTCTACTTTGACTAATGGCGAATGTGTCTGAGATTATTTTTATGACATTTTACTCATTATCCAAATTGAGCAGGTTTCAGTATTCAACGTACTGCCCAAAAATTGCCCTCGAACACTATATAGCCATATAGGTTAAAATAGTTATACGTCATATAAAATGTAAACAAAATAAAATAAAAAATAAAATATTTTTTTGGAGTTCTTCGATATATAAAAATTGAATTTTGGAAAAGTAGTTTATGAGTTATCGCTTAACAGTATTTAAAATATAGATGATCGGAGTGGAGTAGTATAGTGAGGTATCCCGCAAAATGTTAGTCTACTACTGCGCTCATCTATAAACTTTAAATACCTACCTTAAACTAATAAACAACTTGGCCAAAATTTGATTTTTATAGATCGAAATACTCCGAATAATATTCTGCAACTTTGGAATACAAAAGTAAAAATGTATGTTGTCATTCGAAAGAGTTAGAAACTTACAAAATGATAACGATAAAAAATACATTATTTTTTTCAAAAATGTTGTTTTGTGTGTAGTAAAGTAACAACTTAAAATAATGTAAAAGAAATATTTTAAAAATCGTTAGTGCTTTCTAAAATTATGAGAGTATTACATTAAATGGATCACTTAATTATCACTAAGCCCCACTAAAGTCCCTCCTCTTTATCTGGCTATGTGACGCGGTCGGTCGGATGAAAGCATTAAGTTCACGCGTTTGTGGCCCAAAATCGACGAGGGCTGATTATATAACTGTTATTTAGATATTGTTTATAGATAACGCGTCTTGGGAAAAATGAAATCTTTCAACATTATTTTATTATGATTTCATAAAATAGATTTGTAAAACGTTGCCAATTTATTACTACCACTTTTAATCGGGTTTTTTTTCTCAATAAAAAAAAATTACAAAATCTTATTAGTTTATTAGTATCACTATAAGTTACCTCCAGTAATAAATTGCGGGCCAAAAGTTCAACCAGCCATCTGTCTGCAGTTTTAGGATTCTCATAAAAAAAAAATCGATCAAGTATTAAATCGATCAGTTTATACATATATATGTATAAATTATACCTATATATATAATATATATAATATATATATATATATATATATATATTATGTTTATATTATGTATGTGCTTAAACAGAGATTAGCGTTGCCTAAAATTGGCGTCGTGTTGAAAAAAAAAAAATTTCTGTATGCTCATATAATATACACGCGGTCCAGATTGAAGGTCGTTCCAGAAAAATATTTAGTGCAACCATTAATTTCGGACACACTGCATCAGCAAGTATATAGTATATAATATATATATATATTATATACACATTATGGTAATATACATATATATATATATATTATATATTATTATACCTTCATCGCGGGTACCCGAAGCAACGAGCCTCATTATTAAAAATTCGAAAATATTATTTTCAAATATAATTACGGCGTGCAGGTAATTAATAAGTGTGCCGTTTACATATAACGCGTACTATATATTATATATATATACGAACCACATTTATAATAATAATAATAATAATATACATATATTATGCGCATATGCGTGTACATATATTGCGGCGAATAACATGTGTGTATATAGTATATACTATAGGTAGGTATGTATATAATATAATATACACAACGCGCATTGTTTCTCGTCTCTTCGTCATAATTATATTATACGCAGCTGTTCCGTGTACCTATTAGGGCCATTATATAGGTGCGTATACTATTTTTTTCGTGAAAGAGAAATATTATATAGTTCAAAAATAATAACATCGTTATTACAATATACTATACGACTTTCGTCCGTGGTTTTAATTTGGCACCGTATTTAAATCAGGCAAAAGCGTAGATATATACAGAGTGATTCACCAATCATGCTCACCCTATTTTCTTCTTCGATAACGCAGTTATTTATAATCTGATTTTCGGGATTTTTGTATAAGTTAATGACTATGTTATTGTACTGCGATTCTTCAGATCTATTGTACCAAGTAGGTATCTAAGGAGTGTCCTTTGGAGTACAATTTCTGTTTTTCAAATGACATCACTTCTATGTTGATGTATAAAAATCAAAATTCAAACGAATAGTTTTTGAGTTATTTAACTTTGTATACTAATACCTATAAATATATAATAGGTGCATAATTGTGGGTGCAGAATAGGTATATGAAAGCTATGGTGATTTGACGATTTAAGTAAATAGTATTAATTAATCTATCAGTATTTATAATTATTTGTAAAAATTATCCAAGTATAATAAATACTAAATTCCATAAAACATATACTTTATATTTTTATAAACATATTTTTAAGGAATATTATCTTTAGTATAAACAGCTCATTCGGTACGAGATAATAATAATTGTTTTACGTTTTAGACAGATTACGATATTGTAAATATAATAAAAATATATGGCTGCGGAAGAAATTTAAGCTTTATAATATATGATATTATATTCGAGGACTGTCAGATATTCATTCTCGTGATTTAAAATTAGAAATTCAATGGTTTACCACTGGCCACTGCAGACAATGTTCAAAGTTTATGATTTACAGCACAGAAGAACATTAAAATACTTAAAACAACGTCGTAAGCATTGTTATTAGTTATAAACTAAACACTTTTATGTTTTAATGTTTAAAGCTTTCTAAAATAAATAAATAAATAAAAATTGAAATTGCCCATAATTTTGGAAACCGTTTTCACGTATTGAATACTGAATAGAATATTACAATATGCACATTTCACCATTTAAACTAAATAGATACGCCAAGCAAATAAAACATATTTATAAATTAAGTATAACATTGTGCGATCGTAATTTCTATGGTAGACATCGTTTCTAGTGTACGCATAAAAACATATTTTACAGCTTATGATGCAAATCGACTGACACAAAATTAAAACAATACACAATATTATTAGTCATTTTCGGTTCATGCAGACAAGTTAGAAATGCACATACCTACTTAAATTAATATTGTTTTGAACTGCACACGTCGTAGGTACATATAGTTGTATAAAAATGCATACAGGTACGATAGGTCTGGTACATGAATTATTATATTATATGGTCGCCAATGATATTATTCAAAAATAGCGTAGCCCGTAGGCACGTACATAATTAGTTAATAAGTTAACTGTCTATTGTTTGACGAGTTTTATTATAATAATATGAACAGATTGTTTTTAAAACATTTAACAATCGTGTAGATAAAAAAAAAATATGGACATTATAATTATCACTTGTAGAAAATAAACTCAAGTGTAGATTAAACACTAAGTGACGTGGAAAATGTGTTATAACAATGAACACGTATTCTCAACATGTCCTAAAAAAATATATATTTTTTTTAATAAGGGATCTGTTATGAATTTATTATGAATAAATTAACAGGTTGAAAAACATAGACATTTAATATAAATATAGGTTAAGTTGAATATTCATATAGATAATGGTATTAGAAAGAATATAGTCATGAAACTATATTGGTAATTTCGTGTATTTTGAAATAATCGGACGAGAAGTCTTTTTAACTATTACTATTAATTCGTTTTGTATTTTTTTATTCTTGGATCGGGAAACTTTAACGACTGTTCATAAAGATAGTTAGATACCTCTGCTCGACTGATTAAGTTTGATTTTTCTCATTATGTTAAATAATATATTTTTACAATCTCATACATAAAAAACCGTGTTAGTTTTTTAAACAATACATTTTCTTTTTTTTTATTTCTTCATTTTATTATATAAAAATACGTATAACTAAGTATTTTTGATATGAATATTTAAATTTAGCGTATGACTCTATATATCAGTAAGATTTTCATAGTTCTCTAGGTCAGTAATATTTGCAGAAAATTACTACCTACCTATAGTATCTAATAATAATAATTAGTTGAATTCATAATATACTTCGGTAGTGACTGCATACTGTATAGTATATATTATATGCTATTGTATTCATGTTACTTTTCTAGAGTTTTCAATGCGTTAGTGTATGTCATTATGTGTTTTGACAAGTCACTACAGTACAACTCTACGTACGATCTCATCTCTGCCACGAATAAACAAGTGGGTAACTTAAGTGTATACAGTGTGATTCCTTTAAAGGTAACACTAAATAATTCTGTCCAGTGACATCGGATTAATATGCGGTTTTCGGGAGGGGATATGGAATACATAAATACACATTTCTTGATGATTTTTACATTTTTAGACCTTTGCGTGTGCGCATGCGCAATACAACTTGCATTTTTTTAAATGGCAACAGGTGTTTTAAATACCAAATTCGGATAGACCAAATTTTTTTAAGTCGATTTGGTCCTTTTTACCATAGCTCTAAAATCAAAATTGACTAAATGGCAACGAGTCAAAGTTTCGATTAAAATTATTGAATTTTTCAACAATCACACTAGAATTTTATGAATTATTATGACATTTTAAGTATTTTTTTTGTATCTGTCGGTTTGCAGATATTATTAAATCATTTAAATTTAATTTTGAGGAATTAATTAACCTCAATTAGACGTAAATGTTAGTTCATTTACTAAGAAAATATTAAACAAACTGAAATGATTTATTTCTCATAACTTCTATTATTAAAGTTTCTATTTAAATTATTAATTTAATCATTTATTGTTATTTTTCATGATACAAGTGGGTAATTACTTGTAATCTTTAAGATTATTTTATTTGTAGCCTTTACTAAAATAAACCAAATTTATTTATCGTGTGCTAAGAATGATATTATCTTAATGTCCGTATAAATCTGACAATAGTAACTTAAGGACCAAATCGACTTAAAAAAATTTGGTCTATCCGAATTTGGTATTTAAAACACCTGTTGCCATTTAAAAAAATGCAAGTTGTATTACGCATGCGCACACGGAAAGGTCTAAAAATGTAAAAATCATCAAGAAATGTGTATTTATGTATTCCCTATCCCCTCCCGAAAACCGCATATTAATCCGATGTCACTGGACAGAATTATTTAGTGTTACCTTTAAAAGGAATCACACTGTATATATTTTTTATATTATAATATATTTTATACGTACAAATAAATAATTTTTTTATATTTAATAGATCCTACACTCCTACACACATTGTGTATAAAATGTGTCTATATAATATAATATTATGTTATACGTAAAAAAAATCCAATTTAAATTAAAAATTTGTTATGGGTGTGCACAATGAAATCGTTTACTTACATCACGTCTCCATCTAATAATGGTACATAATGTGATGAATTCTGCATACCTATACATAGTATATATAATTATAATAATTTAATTTCAACACTTTTTTTCATACAATCGGCTTTCGTTTTATGATCGATTTTAAAATCAAATAAATTATCATTGTGTGTATCTATATAATATGTATAATATAAACATATATATAGTACCTATATATCATATAAATTGCGCATGTAATATAATACAATTAAATAATTATATATATTTTATGATAATATGATATCGTATGAGCGAATTTCTTTGAAATAATATTATAATGTACAGCAGCAATGTGCAGTAGAATTATTGAAAATATAAAAGAATAGGTAATAGTAGCATAGGTATACGAACTAGAAAATAATGCCACGCGTAATAAAACTATAAAAGTCAATTGTTTCAAAACGGTTTTCGTATATTATGTATAATAAAGGCCGTCTGGTGAAAGCGTTTTTCGGTCGACAGTGTCCATGACGGACGCCACAAAAGTGTATATATAGTAACAACAACAATAATAATAGTAATAATAATAATAATAATAATAATAATAATAATAATAGTAAATAAAAATATATATACGCTGTAGCAGACTTTCGTGTAGTATCATCGTCGTAAATCATATTCACCGGAATTGCCATTAGGTCACTATATAATACCTACACATTATATACTACATATATATATATATAATATACACCATTATACATTTATACCTATCATATATTTTGTATTGTACCGTGGTCCAGCATCATTATCGATCGTCGTGAGACTTACATTTATTATTTTTTCCAGAAAGCCATCGCCACCACCGTCGTGTATAGGTTATGACAATTATTTCCACGGACAGGTAAGTATTAAAGTCTACGTAATCTGCAAGGCTGGCGGCAAGTTAACGATTTTTTTTCAATTTATTTGTGATACACCCAGACCATAGAAGATATTGAAGACCCATCATAATGATGGTACATTTTTGAATTTTCTCGTTTAAAGTCTTAGACATTTTCATTACATTCAGTATTTATTGATCAAAGTAAAAGTATAGGTAATGTTATTATATTGTAATGATTAGTTGTATCAATAAATTTAAAGAGATACATTTTAAGAGACATCACACCCCCGCATAAAACAAACAACATAGCAAACTAGTGTGCATCATAACCAATTTCGTGAGGTTAACTTTAATATAACAGTGAATTTGACCTATTATCAGACTTAAAGGTAAGAACAAGAATATTATCGGTGTTTGTACGTTGGTTTTTTTTACGATATTTCATTTTTTAAACGAGTAATGTGTATGTATGAATAATATATAAAATATTACAAATTAAAAGACCTTATACTTCACTTGAAAATTAAAATATCGTACAATTCGATATACAAAAACACAGATTATATTCTTACTTTTGAGTTTGATAATTGGTTCACTCACTGTAATATTAATACATTATATAGCTATCAAGTAGAAACAAAAAATTGATTCTGCTGATTTCAAACTAAGTTTGTAAGTCTGTGTTTGTGAGACAACACATGTGGGTATTTCGTCCTCGTTATACTTTTGGCAATATTAACTTGAAGTTATCACGTTATATGCATTAAAAAAGTAACTTGTTAAGTTAAAAGCCAATTTAAAAATAAGTAACGAGTTAATTAACTTAGTTAAGATAAACTTGACGTTTTAACTTGATTTTAATTATTCTCTCGTTAATGCCCAGTCTTGTATATATGTATACAGATACCGGCCGTCACCAAAACCGGTGCAGTGCGTATTTAAAAATTTGATTAGGTTCATGATTGATGTGCAATATACAACACACTTTTTTAGGTTTGGTTTTGATGATTACTTTAATTTAGCTTTCGAGTTGAGTATAAATAGCTAGTGGTTTAATAGTGGGTTTGTTTTTACAACTGTAAACACATTTTAGGTTGTTGAACAAGGAGATCATATAAAGTTTCATGTAAGTTCATATAGCATAACAAACAAGATCGTAAGTATCAAATACGTCATTCGAACAGAACTTTTAATAAAGAAAACGATTTTTTTAATATTTGATTCACTAAGCGGGAGCATGTAAATTGCACTGACTGTCATCTTTTTAAACCTTTTTTCGTGTAAATTCCACCGGTACTTTTTTAATATCTGAAAAAATGTAAACTCCACCGATGGTAAACTTCATCGGTTACAACTAAAAACTATTTTTCAAATAGCTGCACATTAAACAGCATTAACGAACCTAATAACCTAAAAAATTCTCATTCAAAAACACACCAACAATATTTAATCACCATCATATTTTTGTCATTCAAAGAAATAAATATTACCATGATTCGATTTCGTCAAAGCTGTATCTAATCATTATAAATCTGAATTTTAAATTTTAATAAATTACTCTTTTTATTGATTTAATTTTAATTTAATTTTAAATAATGATCATTATATATTTTTAGTGTAATGAAGATATATGTACCTTTATTATATTATGAACCAATTACTAGTTATTATTGTGAATTATATATTTTTGTTTATTAGTGTAAAAATATATAATAATATATATATATAATATGTATATAAATAAATGTATTTAAATAATATTAAAATTTAATCTATAAAATGTAATCGGTGGAGCTTACATTTTTTTCAGGTAAGAATAAAAGTACCGGTGGAATTTACATGTAATAAATCTAACCCTAAAATCGACTACCTAAAAATCGATGGAATTTTACTATCACGCCACTAAGCATATACCAACTTTGGCTCAAATCTTGTGACATTGTCTTGTGGTAGGTAGTGCGGTTACTTGTCATACCTACTGCAATTATCATTATAGATAAATCTTGCAAAGGATAGCAATGCCAAAAGTACTACATAAATGTATTATTATATAGATGTACTTTCACCAATATTACGCCATAAAAAAAAATAGATATGGATGTCACATTTTTTTTGTATTTTGACATTTCATCTGAAATTTGTTAGACGCTTTTTTGTTATCATTGCTTATTACTTACCACGATGAATGCAGCGTTCATTTATTTAATTTATAATATTTATTAAGCTATAATCATATTTTTTCTTACACATGATGATGGTATCTGCAGTTGCTGTAGTAATTAATAATTATAATTATTTCCTTGCAATTCAAAAGACATGTTCGTGATCTAAAGGTTTTCCCAACTAGGGGATTTCTCTTTGGTTTAATTTGTTGTAATTGTTTTTGCTCTGAATAAAGTATAAAGCAATAATATTTACTAAGATAATAAACTACGTGTTCTTATGACAAGATATTGATACTCCCCAGTGACCTACTCCTAAATTAGCTGAATTACTACATAACGTGGCTCGTCGAATTAGTATTTAACAAAAATGTATAGGTATATATAGATAGGTACCAGAAAAAAATCATAGGACCTAATTTCAATAATTTCTTTCAACGCATATTATTCTATAACTTATCACGCATCTCGCCGTTTTAAAATACACGTACAACATTATTATAATATTGTAATCTGGTCCGCCACGTTTTGTTCAAATATAATTATTATACTACAGCATAATAACATAATATATTATAGTGTGCAACAAGTGCACGTGCGCGCCGACGGGGACACTCTTGCGGGGGAGTGCCTCGCGCGGCGGCGGCGGCGGCTCGTTTGACGATAATAAAATATTATATTACTGCAGTTCGGCGGTATTTACATGTATATTATACGACAGTATAATAAATAATTAATAATAATAGTTTCCCGCTCCTAGGGAAGATCGGTCTACTACGGTCGTGGAACCAAGGGTTACGATACACGCGTACCTATAGCTGTAATCCGGCGAGCATAATAATATTTTAGTAGTATTATTATAATAATCTACGGATAGGCGAATGAGCTAGGCGGATAATCACCCTGTATTATGCATACGCAACAGTGCAGCACTTTATCGTATTATACTAGCCATTATAACTACTGTAGCAGACCCGGTGGCGACCGATTGTAAGACATAAAAAAAAAATTTCTTCTCTCCGCCGTACCGCTTCTCGTATATTATGATCGGCGAATATTATTCGTAGGTACCTTTATCATCATATTATACACGTCGCGGAGATACAAAACTCGATACACACACACACACGCGCGCGCGAGTATATTATTATTATATATTACATATATAGCTATAATACCTATAATATATTGTATATACCTATATAATATGCCCGAGCGATCGGATCGAAAGTGTGCCATTCACCTACTTCCCGCGGGAGACTGGTTTTCGCCGGTGGCCGATCGACCCGTTGGTATTTTACCTGCGCGAGACCGTACGACGATATCCGTCATACGTCTGTACTTGCCCCGTGTGTGTGTGTGTGTGCGTGTGTGATGTGTGCGTTCGTAAGTATATTCGAATCGACGTCCGCATTTTTAGAGATAGACCGCCGCCGCCGCCGCCTGTGATTTACTACGCACACACACACAAGCTTTACGCACTTAGTGTGTCCGGCCGGCGGCGGCAACGCACACGATTACCGTCGTCGTTATTATATTATACGCACACTGCACACGGAGCCAATTAACGACGTCCAGCCGCGCCACAATAATAATAATAATAATAATTAAATCGTTTTCTTCAGGAATTTTTTTTTTTTTTATTTACTATTTTATATTACGACTTTAATATATATTTTTATTCTATTTAGTTTTCCTTAAGACATTTTCATCCGTACAGTGTATACCTGTTGTAGCTATTAAACGAAATCGACCACGTGCTCACGACGCAAATTGTGTTATTACTTATTACAATATAAATTATAAACACTTGTCGGAATGACACATGGTAAAAAAAAATATTATAATGATTAAATATTCGTTTTCATAGGGCGCCCAACTCTATAGAGATCAGCTAACCATTCAAATTTAAACATAATCCAAAAATTCCAGTCCAAATACGTCTTTGTAAAATAAGCAATAGGTAACTATAACGCACCTGTCTGCGTTTTTAACAATAGGTATTTATTATATTATACACAAGCTCCATAATGATCTCTTCCTGCTTACAGCCCAATACGTCACCAGAACCTTATACGAACGCTTTAACTCAATAACTTATCCAACCACCGCAATCCTCAAATATCCGACTTATCCGATAGTAGTATCCAGGAAACCTCTAGACATTTAAAACAGAAATAATGTCGTGACCTTCTAAGCGACTGAAGTCTAAAATCACCAACTCAGAGCCACGGAGTTTTGTCAAAAAAGACGGTTTCTCCGTTTGAGACTTCTAACTATAGCTGAATATATTATACTCCATACCTTGCCCTTATTATTGTAAAATAATTATTTACACATTGTGCAATGTATATATTAAGCAAAAACAAAAAATATTCGTTTGACATGATAATAAATATATATAATGAAATCACATTTTATAATAAAAACGCAGTTTAAAATAAATAAATTAACTAATAATAAATAAATAAATAAATAAATAATTAATTAAGTATACATACGTAATATATATAGGTACAATGTACACGCTTATACCATAGTCAACAACTAATGTGCATGTGCTAATTTTGTTCCTCTTCTATCGGTACGTATAATAATATAATATCTTAAGTCCGGATTATCGGGGGGGGGGGAGAATGAATAATAATTAATATCAATATTTTAATCGCAATATATTTGATTTTTTTGAATATTTTTTTATGCGTTTTGGATGTATGTAATGTGTAAGTCGTAAAAAGCAAACGCACAAAAGTTGTTGGAAATGCCTCGTTAGAAACTAATTAGGCATTAGTATGTATACAATAATAATAATAACAACTAATTATTCAACTATATCAAAAAAAAAGTACAACGTAATAATATCAATAATAATATTTAAGTAATACCTATCCTACTACAATAATTTATAGTATTATTTCGTATATATATATATATTATATATTTATATATGTATAGACGATATTTGTCGTAAATAAATAACATAATATTATATTATATATGGCTCGTTTTCTTAAGTCTACAAATTGTAATATTATTGGATACGAGTGCGTTATATATTTTGTTTCTATAAAATAGATATTATACCGTGGATACAACATAATAAACGTAAACTGTACAGTGCGGGGTGGGGAGAGGACGCGGACACCAATCGCGATAGTGAGTGTCATTATTTCTTCTCTCTCTCAAACTCTCTCACTATATCTAATATATTTATAAATATATTTAAAAGCTCGAAAAACAGTTTAAAATATAATATTGTATTGGCCGTCTGCGTATGTATATTTTATTCGAACGTGTTTAGTTAGTCTAAAAAAAACGCGATGCGCGTTTTGGCTATATCGAGACGAAAACAGCCTTATAAAACTATAAAATTAATATAGTAATAATATAATATTTTTGCGCGCGGTGGGTATACCTATTATATACCTATACGATATTATAAGCTTGCGATTATTGTATAGTGATAAAGGAATATGGTGGAGGGGGAGGGGGTGGATTTTGAACAAATCAAAAAATCGTCAAACAGTTGGAATCGGATCGATCCTTGGAGTCTTAAACTATAGATGATAACCAAGTAAAACGTTTTAAATAAAAAAATAGTACCTTTCATTGGACCCTAACGATGACGGTTTTTTGGCATTCTTTCAATGAATCACGCTGGACGTTCTAGAAAAAAGCGTGCGAACGGGATGGATATTTTTTGAGGTCGGTGTTTTATTTTTTTGCGTGTGACGACGACGCTCTCGAATTACCGAATTCTATATTTTATAAAGTAGGTATAGTGTTATAGCGTCGACGGGCCGGCGCGAATGATAAGTCATAATAATTCTATGATAATGGAACGAGACAGCGAAAACGAACGACGTGGTGACTCGTAAGTCGATACGTTGCCCCGGGTGTGAATTACGATATCGAACGAAGAATAGAAAGGAAAGGATAAAAAAAAAAAAAATTACTAATGCGCATACCTACCGATTATTAAATATTATGTTATACGATAAGTACCTATATTGAATCGTATGATGTGATACGACCACAACAATGGCGACGGATAACGTCAGACTGAAAAATCGAACCGAGAGAAGACGAACGTCATAAAACGATGAATGGGTTATGGCGCGGAAGGGGCTCACGAGGGATACAATTTCTAGGGGGTGTTTAACCGTCATTAATAAGGTATAGTTCCCGTTGTGTCCGATAAAAAATGTTTATATACCTACCTAATGTTATTTGGGGGTAGCTTTGGCTTACAATATATCTATGTCTACTAAGTATTATAAAATTATAATTATGGCGTTTCGTTTGTGCGATGGTCGTGGCTTTTTTTTGTGATTTTGGTTTTTTTTATTTGAGTTTTGACTCTCACCCGCCGGCCACCCACTCGACTGCGGGAGTGAGCCGGAAACGTTGTCGATAATCACGATGTGTACGCCTGGTGCATAACAGTCGACTTGTGCGCCGTCTGCGGCTGCAGTTTGGGATTAGTGCACGCCACCTGCGCGTTCTTTCGGCGCTGCGGCATGGATCTGATGCGCAGGCACAGGTACGCGGACACCAGGCACGACACCAGCAGGATGCCGAGCAGGACGAAAAGTGTAGCGGAGAACCCGACCGTGGTCATGCAGATCATTGATGAACCTGGATCGACGGTCCTGATGGGGAACACCATGGTGTTGGTGGATGAGCCGTTTGTCGAGTCGTCGAGGGCGAACGTCAGGTCACCTGTGGACACTACCTTGATGACGCGGTTGACGCCCACAGCTTCCTGTTCGGCGGCGGCCGCGGTGCTGGTGCTGGCAGTGGTGCTGGTGGCGGCCGACCGACGGTGAAGTCGTGGACGGACACGTCTCTCGTCCCTGGGATGAGCTGAACCGATGCGTGCGTACACGTCCAATGGCGCGGGCGGTGGACCGTACTCGGCGGGACCCTGCACTGCTGGATGGTGGGCGGATAGCAGGTTACCGTGCTGGGCACTGAGTATGGCGTTGGAGTCCGAACATTGGTCCGGGCATTGGTACCGGCATATCTGTATGGTGCACTGGAAGTGAACTTCCATCGAGTCTGGAAACTTGAATGCCTGGAAGTGCGCATATGACAGCACGGACGCGCTGGCGCCGAAGTTCTTGATCTTGGTGAACCGGGACATGAGCTTGCCGCGGGTCACGCAACCTTTTTGGTCCACCAGCTGGATCGGCGCCCGTTTGCCGTCGTGAGCCATGCAGTTACGAACGAGCATGTCGAACTTGGAATCGTCGTCTTTGATTGCCAGCACCATGGTCATGGTCTGTCCGATCTTCACCAGCCCAGAGACTTCAGAAGCCCACGGTCCCTTGCCAACCTTGTTGGAACAGAAAGATAAAAATAAATAAATAAAAACTAATCAAATGTTATTATTAAGCTAATAGTGGACAGAACATAGAACTAGAATTTCGGGCCGTCGTGTGTTAGTATAAAATGGATATAATTGAGTTTTGGCCTAGGTGTTAACTTAAAAATAACTTTTAAGGGATGTCTCAACCGTATTTGTTGACAGCTCCGTCTTACAAGTGCATAACATAGTTAAGCTACGCACTTCACGTTTAGCTTCGTTAGTTTTAATATAACAGCGAATTGACGTATCACTAAAACTAAAAAAGTAAGAATATTGCCTGTGTTTGTTGGATTCAATTTTTTCGATATTTTTATTTTGGAATGAGTTTTAAGGGTGTGTGAAATATTAGAAATTAAAAATGGTCATAACTGACTACACAATTATAGCTTCGTAATCAAGACGTTTTCAACAATATTGTCACCTTTTTTTTTTTTTTTTTTTTATTAGCCATTAGCACAAAACTATTACGGCTCGACAATTAATATACATAATATACAAGATAAGAGATACAGATAATTGAGATATATATAAGTATTAAGTGTGTAGCATGCATTAGATATTGTTACCTTAATGTATGATATACAAAGATAAATTTACTCTGATATTAAAACTAACGAAGCTATAGACGTGAATTATTGCTGAGCGTTAATTGCAATATTACAGACACTTGTAAGGCGGAGACAACACATGCGACTTCACGAGAACACTCAAGTACTGTACACTCGTATTTATTATAACCGTTTGTTGGCTTAAAATTGAGATATTAAAAGCACGACAATTTGACCTATTACCTATCGTATTTACGAACGTAATCTGCAGTGCTATCTCGTTCATATTCGATGGCATTTCAGCTATAATGCTAGTTGTACGATGTAAAATAGTATAGTTTAATAGGTAACAAAAAATAGATCAACGAAAAAGATATTAGGTAGTCAAAATTTCTGTTGAAACATTTTAATAACGTTCGACGTGTATAATAATATATAATATAATATCTCTGGTGTAAATGCGAAACTTATGTGGTTTATATTATTATTATATATTATTATCATGCGTTTTCGAATCGACGTATTCGCGATATCGATGGTTAAATTATAACTGTAAATGACGTATAATATTGACTACACGATGTATAATTATATTGCGCAGCACTCGTAGTAGTGCAAAATTGAAAATTTATATTTATGCTGCAGTATATTATAATTGATATGTAGATTGTGGGTACCTACGTTTAAAATTTGCATAATAAAACGGGTATTTGATTTTAGAAAACCGAGCGGAAGAGATAAAAATTATCAGCCGATTTAAACACAAATGGCACGTCGACGATCGAATTATATTCGTACCTACATCGACGTGTTTTTAAGATACCTATAATAATCACATGACCGCTGTTTGCTATTATTTACATACCATTTTCGTGTAACCGACTTGCGTGTGTAAAATTAATTAGTATTCATTGAGTTAAACCACTGTAAATAACCGGCAGAAATAATCGCAAATTTAGATTTGGCGACATTAAAAAAAAAAAATCCCATTTTGAATAACACTATTGCGGATATACGTGTATGTAGCCCATGCTTATACTCGTTTATTATAATAAATAATTCGCAAGATAAAATGTCTGCAGTGGCGTCGCGGGAGAGGGAGGAGAGGCGATCATTTTTGTTTTAGCGATTTCCCTACAGCCGAAACGGGTGAGTGAGTGAAGTTACTACACGAGGACCTAATAATGTAACCGTATTTATAATATAGGTAATATAAAGTTCATCATCCTCAAAAACTATGATTAATAGTCTTGAATTATAAAGGGGATTTTTGTTTATCGTGTACTGTTCAATATGTTAAGAAATAAAACATTTTTTATTTTTTAAAAATACAATTTTATATTGTTTATCTACAATAACTTTGACAATTTGACTTATCAGTTATCAGTATTAATTCTTGAATTTAAAAAAAAAATTGATTCTACTTGCATGTTCGTGATAGAAAAATCGTCGATGGAGGAGGGTCCAGTGGGGGGGGGGGGGGAGACGAATTTTATAAACGATTCGGCGTCGACTAAGACTTGACAATTCGGGGTCGCCACGGCAGATTACACTCGCGGCTAACTAAACCACGACCGTGGTCACAGCTAAAATGGTCGCATCGACATTTATAGTATTTATAGATGACGTAATAAAATATAAATTACTTGTATCTGCATCCAACATCCGACGTTGTCGCCGGCGAAGTCTGCCCTGACCACGTCCAGCATGTCGACCGGGAACGGCCTGAACGTGACGGACTTTTCGTACTGGTCGTGCCACGTGCACCGAAGCTTCCGGGCCTGGTCCCAGACCTCCTGCACCTGCGGGTCGTACTGGATGACGACGATATTCTCGAAGTAAGTTCCGGACCCGGAGTCGGCCCCGTATCCATACAGACCGTTCTCAGTGTTTCCGGAAGTACCACACGCATGCACGCCAATCTCGAAGTTGACGGACGTACGGCCAAGACCGGCGGGCAGGTGCACGCAGTTGCCATTGCTGTAGTGGCCCTTACTGAACACGATACCGTAGAACGGTTTGTCAAAGCTCAGGAACACCTTCATCGAATTTTTCTCGCACTTGACGTCCAGAGACACGATCTTGGGCATGTCAGCGGATGCGCTGCTCGGCCACGGGTCGCCGAGTGCGTTTCCCACAGGACCGGCCGAGTACACCTTGTCCATTGCCTCGGACTGCTGGGCAACCAATTGCTGTTGCTGTTGCTGTTGCTGCAAGGACGGTGGAGGCGGCGGTGGTCCGTGGTAACCCACGTTGTGATGGTGATATTTGCCGGACTGCTGTTGGGATGGTGGTGGTTGAGCTTGCTGCTGAGGAGGTGGCGGGCCACGATTCAGTGGCGGATGGCCTCGCACCGGTGCCGACTGCGGTTTCAGGTAGTTGTGTTTGGCTATGGAACCAGACGCGTCCTGGTCGTCCACGTCGTCACCGGTCTCCATTGCCAGTTGGTCGGGGTTGTGCGTTTCCATAGCGTCATCGCGCTTCTGCGCCGACTGCAACGGCCCGTGCTGGAGCTGCAGTTGCTGTTGGTCGGACTGTTGCAACAGATCGTCGATTGATTGCGACGTCCCGGAAACCGCTTCGACAACGTCCACTTCTTCTGTCATCTGCATGCAGTTCGCAAATATGGCGAAAAAGAGAAAAAAATTAAACAGTGAGAACGGTGAGAGGAAAGGAAGACAATTTCGAAAAATCGCTCGGCACATTATATTATTATGTAATATTTTATAGTTTTATTAGTTATCTTTTTATTTTGTCTTATCCGGCCGAGAGCATTCGGAATTATAATATCATAACATATGAGAACGTCTATAGGAACGTCCACGGTTAATGTATAGGTAATAAAAGTATCAATTTTTTTTTTAGTTTGGGACACCCAGTTGCCAGTTTTCCAACAAAAACTAACAGAAAATAAAGTGGCCCACTCTATGTGTATCGATAAATTTAATATGATGTGTTGTGTAAGTTTTAAAAGTATATTTCGAAAATTTCGAAAATTTCATTTTTTATATTTTTTATTGTATAGGCTCTGATGAAAATCTTCGTGATTTAAGTGATTTATTAAAGAAGCATTAAATAATTAGTACAGATATAATACGTAGATGTCTAACAAAACATATTATATTCAAGCATTCTAAAAATTAATTCCATCGATCCTATACAAATAAATAAAATAGCTTTTAAGCCAATATACTATTCAAACCGAACAAGAACAATGAATAAAATAAATAATATTGTTCATTGTTGGGGGTGTGATTCGTTTCAGTTTTATCGTGATGCGCCCGGGCAATGCTAATAATAATTAATGATTACCTATATAATGTACTCGGACATTATTCAAGGGTTGTTTCGGTGGTGGACTGGGGAAATTTTTAATTCGCCGTGATACGTGTTATTGTGTATCATAGCCATATAGGTACTTATTAGCCAGCCACTGCCGCTATATATAGCGTATAATATAAAATATATAGATCGCGGCGATCTACTTTCGAAAAACGCGAAAGTCGTAAAGGATTCATAACCGCGCGTCCACACAGCGTATTATATTGTTGTACACTTGTACACAGGTACTATTATTATTATTATTATTATTAAATGTAATACATACGCTCTGTGCGCCGTGTCTGGCAAACGGAAAATCAACGAAATCGCTTTTTTCGGGCTTGCGAGGTGTCGAATAATAATATCATATTATTCACATATGTATCCGCAAACGCACTCGTTTAATGGTAATAACATTATTATTAATATGACGCGTGCACGAGAAAATGTGCTTATTGTTTACGCGCGTAAACGATACGCGATATTATACCGCTTAACGGTACCACAAAGGTTACCTAACCATAACGAGTAGACAGCAGTGCTTATATATATATACATTATATCTAAGTATAATATAAGATCTATATTCCTCAGAGCGAGTACGTATATATACAACCGTAATACGGTATAATTGTCCATAACGTTGTATCTATATATTATTATTTATACACCGCGTGTCCCGTATCAATTAAATAGACCAATGGTATTAATGACTGCGTCGTATACGATACGAGTACCTATATTTTTTTGTGTCGCCACTTCGACGACGAAGTACCCTGCCTACCTCTATACGGACACCGGCTGCAGTTGTCCGAGGTAAATCGTTATTATGATTTTTTCAACGTTCGACTTAAAAACGATTTGCCTAGTATACGTTATATTATATTATGTATAATATTATGATATGTATTATTCGAGGATACTCACGCTGTACGCCAAAAAGCAAAACATCAGCGACAGTCTAAGGATCATTTTTCGTCCGTGTGGTATTTTTGAACAATCTGAAAACATGAATAGATTTATAATAACAATATAATATAAAATATACATACAATCAATATATTATAATAATATTATTATTACCAAGAGCGGATCAGAATAAGTTTAAGTAGATAATACAGAGTTGCGCGTATAGTCTCGCAACAACATCCCCGCGGAAATTCGACAGGGGCGAGAGACGACCGACGGGGAAAGTCAAAATGTGAGATCGATTCGGTGAAAAATAAAAATAAATTCGTCTTTCGAAAAGTCCGCGGCGGCGGAATCGACGGAACGTGTGATATGGACCACGGTCAGGCGCGGTGTCTATATTCAGTGTACTAATACAGGTCGTTTGACCGCTTTGAATTTAAAAAAAATAAATAAAATAACGATTTCCTTCCAGTCCCGGACCGTGGCTGCCTACTTTTGTGCAGTAGTGCTGCAGTTTGCGTCTTCCGTACATAGATGGGTAAGGAAAAAAAAAAACCGTCAGACAGATGATTCCGGTTTTCGCGCTCGTCTCCGCGTTCCGCGGCGGCACATCCTGTTCGCCGGGAAACCTGGAGAGAAACACTAGTGACACACTCGGACATATATGTGTGTAAATCGTCCGTTTTTACCAGTACGTGATCGTTAACAATGCCGGTCACCGATATACAGCGCGCGCGCACACACACACACACACACACACTGACGCGCGCATATTATACACACAGACTGCATATATAGTGGTACGAAAAAAGAAAAAATATTGGTATTATTTAATGACCATATAAGTTATAGAGCCTACGGATCGAAAAGAAAAATACGAAATGAACTTTCTCAAACGTCTTCGAGCCGGATAACCTTTCAAAAACGTCGACCGCGCGCGGCTGTGTATTTACAATCGTATATTATACATAATATAATATTATATTATATACCTATATATTATATGCCGATATGCGTACGATTTCTGCGAACTTTGCGAACAGCGATGGTCATTATTCCGATCACGAGAATTATTTAGATCATCGAGAGGGACTATAATATATATTATAATTATATTTAAATACGAATAACGTGTTTCATAATTCGATAATAATTAAGAATGAATGCGCTGCTCAACTTCCGAAATCCGGTTTTAATATGGTCACAGCGGTGTGCGGCCCGTGAGTGGGTCAGTGTTCTTCTTAAAAAATAAAATAAAATAAATAAATAAAATGGGATAAAAGTCTTAGCAGTCTCTCCCGACTAGGTTACCGTGCTACTACGCATTATGTATGTCGAACATTTTTATGGTAATATATTATATTATACGTTTAGGTCAAGTACCCGAGAGAAAACGCCGGCAGCTGCAGTCGAGCCCGGACTGCCGATGTCCGCTCGCCCGCTCCCGGCGTCGATCAGTGAACGTGATTTTCAATAGCCGCGATCACGTTTTGTTTCTACGAAACCATTATAATATACGTACCAACAGCCGATTCTCTTTTCTTCGCCAATCGATCGGTTTGCGCATGATGACGATAATAATATGGTAAAAATTGGCGGATGTAAATCGTATATTGGTACCTACACATAGTTGATTATATTCGGCGGCCCGGGCGCCAGGTGCTCCCCTCGGGGTTTTCTGGGTCAGATTTCTGATCGATTTATTACCCCCTTTCCACGTGATTGACCCACAAAAATGGCGTGTATCAAAAACATAAAACCGTTTAACAGCAAAATCGTTGCGCGATGTGACGAAAATGTGTACACCGCAATATAATAAATTATAATATAATAAATCAATGAAAAGTACAGTATTATGTATACGACCTAATTCGCGTCCGACGATGATAAGAACGAAATCGGAATACAAGATAAAAACGGCCGTTCGCCCAAATGCATGCATATCGTACTACGTAGCAGATAAGGTGTTTCGATGCCAACAGATATCGTTCAGTGTTTTTCTCGTTGTAACATATATCATGTTATTATTAAAACACGTGCGATTCCGTTTACGTATTATAGGTATACGAACCGACAACGTGGACGTTTGATTTATGCGCGACCCGCTGCACAGACGTCATCTGCATAATTGGCATTCAATCATACATAATAATAGTATATAACTACTATCGGTTATCGCGTTTTGACGACCGATCCGTCGTCCTATATACCCGTACACGCCTAGGTATATTGCGATCGCGGTAAACCCAGTGTACCGTGGTATATTCGGTATACCGTGTATTACGATCGTGGTATACCTAGGTATATACACGTTGCAGGTGTTCCGAGGTATGTACCACGCACACGCTTCCCGTCGGTACACATTATATCGGCGCGGTGCAGCGACTCAATCGTACGCGAAACCAGACCGTCGAATCCATTGTCGTCCGTCCCGCGTCTCACTACTCGTGTTAATGACACTCACAATATAAAAATAGTAATAATATAATGTCTAATATATTATGTGCTCTCTGTCGGTTTACGTGACCACGCATACGTAATGCATAACCGCTCGGATCGGGCCGCTGCAATTGGTTTTTGTTCGACACGCGCATTGTCTCCCGAGTTTTGCAGCTTTCTTTTTTCGCTCGACTCGTCGTCGCCGCAGCATCCCGTGATACGGGCTCCCTACTGACGGGGCGCTAAGTTCCGCCGTCGCCACGACATCGGAGTTTTATTTTCACTTTTAGACGCGAAAAAAAGTATTGAAATATTGGCCCACTAACAACAGACTGTCCGAATAATATATTATGATAACTATACTATCATTACACATCTGTGCCCACACTATAATATACATATTATATATTATTAGATGATTGTTATTGCTCTCAGCGCTCTGAGCCGGTTCCAGAAACGATATTTTATGATAATTATTGGACTGATTATCATAGTTTCGAAATTTAATTATTGCCGTTCGAGTCGATGAACAGCGGTATGAAATATAATATATTCCCTATATTATGATATCTGTATATTTATAATATATCAAACTTATAAACACGAAATTACACAGTTATTAACTTTTAAATCGTGTCGGTGCGTTCATTATTCGTTCTACATACCTACTCCGAATCGCTATAGATATATTATCATCTCCTAATTATATTATTTTATATCGTATATTATATTATAATATTATTATGAGCACTGTTGTTCTACCTATTAATCTAGATATCAAGGAGTTGGGACTTACGAAGAATATATAAAGTTAGTAAACTAAATATATATATTATTTCAGTATCGTAAAATTTGTCCTCATATTTACCTCTGAAAATTACGAAATACTTGTTTCCAAGACTATGAAATAAATGTAAATCCACTTTGCTGTCATCGTTTAATGATAGATAATACCACTATTAATATTTTATCTACTACTATACAACCTATATAAACTTGTTATACACTTATACCTACAACTAACTACAACTGACAATACTATAAACCACTAAAGATGAATTAATTATTTTGAAGCGTGTCCAAATAAAAACAATTATGTGCAAAATCGTTGTGATTTTTACCACCGTTACAAATATGTTATAAACAATATTCGACCTGTGTTGGTTTTGAAAAGCATTTACTATTTATTAATTAAATGCAAATTTAAAGATTTAGTACTGCTTTAATTATAATTGTTTCTTAGCTGTTCTCGAATGAAAGTTATATAAAAAAAGCAAATAGAGGTAGTTGGTACTTATACTATATATTATTGTTCAATGCGTAATTTATAATAATTGTTTTAGAATTTTTTATAGTTTTAGAAATGCCATAACGCCTATTTAATGTTTATTGATTTACCACTTGAATTACTATTAACAATTTAACGCATACAATATACAAACATATATTATTCTGTAACAATTAACAACTGCTAAGCTGACGTTTAAAAACGAATTGATTGGTATATTACCCACGCATAAACAGGTTTTAACATCTGAAGAATAAGTACCTGCTTATTTATTATAATCGTTTTTCTGATCGTTCAGATGGAGTTCATTCATACTGTCAGTTGCCCGGGGATCTGTTTGATTCAAAATGAATAGGTCGTGTCAAAACTATTAATAATATTTAAGTAAAATAAGATATTGCTTAAAATGATTTTCGCTTTTAGCCGACCGCTGTTCGTAGATCCCGAAATGTTGTGTAAACAATCGTCAATATTAATACAAAATATACTTGTACTTACTAAAATTAAATGGCATGAATTTAATTTTTGATATTATTTAAACGTATTACCATTAATAAAATATTTTCCAAAAATTATCAACAAGTTGAAATAAATTCATATAAAATAAAAAACGACTGACAAAACCAAACAAAACTCGTTTGTAAATCACTATATTAGTTACAAAACTGATATAGATCGTACAGGTCTGTTATAAATCGATAAGTTACTCATAACGTGGTAGTTTTGAAATTGTATTTTTACAGACATTTGTATTGAATATCAGTGTTTAAAAACCAAACTGTCATTCATATAAGATAGTGTTTACTCTAAAACACGTAAAGAATCAAAATCTTACCTCAAAACTAGAAGTCTGGTTTCACAAACACGTAATTCGACAGCAACTTGTTGTATTATGAGAACAAATCAACAGCACTATTGTAACACACAGTTAACAAAAAAAAAAAAAGTATAAAAAAACTTTTCGGAAACTGCAAAAAGTTCTAACGATTTAGGCCGAACAAGCAGTTGACGCGACGGTTTCAAGACGATTAGTGATCGAGAACTCTTAGCCGGCAAGAAGAAAGGATCAATGAGATTCATCCATCTCTTCGTCGCGGTTAGCTTTGCAGGGGCCCGATGATGATATTGAAACGGCGACAACGTGTTTCCGTGTCCCCTTCCTACTTCACGGCCACTCGTGATAGGTACCAGCCACTTGGTCATGACCTAGACCTCAACAGGAACAAGTCGGATGGTCTGGTTTCATCAAAGCCCGCATAGCAATTAGTCTGCGTGTGTGAGTGTGTGTGTGTGTGTGTGTGTGTGCGTGTGTGTGTACACAGACCCTCTCTCTTCCCGTCTGCGCGTGTGTAAGGTACTACACAGTCTCTCGTTCTCTCGCACTCTTTCACTTCTCGTCGGCCCCTCACTCTGTCTCTGTCCATTTCTCCGCTGTTTCACTACGATTTTGTGCTTCATTGAAACTATTTGTACGGATATGGCCCGATAATGCTATTCTAAGATAATAATACAACGTATAGGCACTACACGAAAGTAGTGAACATGCGCCAAAACGCGTACAGAAGAGAGAAAAGTCCTACTGTCTAATTACACAATTGTGTAAACGCGTAGCCTTTATTTATTTTTAGTTGTGAAATCTTAGCATTAAAATCAAATAACCTAATTTCAAAAAAAATCTTTCACAAATTATAATAATAAATTTAGAACACAGATAGACAAATGTATTTCCTAGTCGAATTATAGAGCTTCAACTGTATCCAAATTATCATCATATTGATAATGTATATATTATTATAAACATATTCCAAAAATATATATTTTGAGCTATTTTTTGATAATTGCTCATCAGCTATTACTCATTAGTAATTACTAATTACTGATTATAATCAAATTGGGAAAATATTATTTTTCGTTTAGTATGTTGAATATTTAAGATTATTTCAAACACTACTGTATTTCTGTACATTACTTGTATTCGTATATAATATATACATCTGTACCTACTATCAGATCATCTACTATGTAGATATTAGATGATTAATATATGAATAGTTATAGGTTTTTATACCGTTTAAAATAATTTTACTACCAATTTCTTATCTAAATAGTAAGTATGATACTTTTTTAACAGAAAAATACAATTTTTATTTCATGACCTTAAACATAATATTAAGAATTTTGATTTATAAACAGGTATAGGTACCATCTATTTTCTAACTAAACTTTTTAATAGTTATTAAAGTTAAAAATTATATTTCAAGTATCGATTGTAAAGTGTAATTGTAATTGTAATTATAATTGTAATGACCAATGATTAATGTTAAGAAAATGTGAAAAAATATGTGCCGTTTTAGTTTTTGTTTATAAAAAATATCTTTTCTGATAACGTTTACTAATATAAACTTGTAAATTATGTAATAATTAAGCGTAATTAAAATATACAGATACTGTCATATAGTTTGGTATATTCGACATATACATAATAATTCGTTACTTCTACCATTTTAATAATAATAATAACTATATTATAAAACGCAATACATTTAAATAAAACATTTTCATAGTAACATCACGATTTTATTTATGATGTATTCATTTTTAGTAAAATTAAGTTGTTACACAAGTCACAACGACAACGCTAAGTATTACTTTTTTTTCAGTGCTGTACTATGGGTTATTTTTATAACTTATGTACGTATCCTGCAATTTTTATACAAAAATGTTTGTTTACCTACCATAAGTTTAAATTTAAATTTACCGTACTTATAACTAAGCAAAAATAATTAGTTCAACTGAATGCACAAATAAAAAAAAATATTAATTCATGATATCCTTGTATATTTAAGCCTTTTAGGAGTATCTATAATATATTAATAATTACCTAATTATATCAAAATATTAATATTTGTACATCATTTCTCCTTTTTTTGAATTAATATAGATTATATGACATAGATATCGCACAATAACTATACGAACCACCAATGAATTCTATATATTATATCTATGAAGTTAACAATTTTTAAATTTTTGTATTGTAATATTAATATATTATAATTCTAAATCAATAGGTATACCGGGTGGTTATATTTCTTACTAAATTACAAGTGTTACCTATACTTGTTAGCGAAAAGTGCGTGATGTGTCTTCGACACCTATCAAAAGAAAACTGAGTCTATATTATAATGTCTATAAACTATATATTCAATATTGTATGAAAAAAAAAATGGAAAAATAAAAAAATGACCATTTTGTTGACAAAAAAGACAGTAGTTAAAAATATCGGTACGTGTATCGTTTAGGTAATAGCAATTATTGTTTATTGTAATAACAATATATCTTTATAATATACAATTGAGAATATAAAATTGTAATCACAAAACAATATTTAGTATAAGCAAAATAATGTTCTAATTATTTATTACAACCAATTCTTAAATAAACGAATGTTATGTCCTTATGTAGTATGTAGTAATGTAGTATGTACCAGTGACAGATAAATCGTAGTTCTGAGGGGAATTTAAAATCCACAAAGGTAATAAGGTGCAACCCCTCCCTTTATTTTTTTTGGAAATTTATTACTGTAATCGTCACAAAAAATTTATAAAATTTGTTTGTTTCAATTTCTATTTTCTACAAATGTTACAATTATTATTTTACATATGCGAAAAATTACGACGGTTTATAAGTAACACTGCATCAAGCTACTGTTAGCCATTGGACTTTTTCTTTTGGCTTCAGGACTTCGACGCAATCAGGGCATTAAATTGCAAATTATACCTACCTATATAAATTCTTAAGTATTAACAATCAAGTTATAGGAAATACTGTATTAATGTAAAGTGGTCCACCCACCAATTAGCTCCCCTGATATCCGCCACTGGTATACACACACAAAATAATAAAAAATTGTACACATATTTTTGCGATGAATTGTGGCGTACAATTAATAATCGAAACCTTTAAAATGCAAATTTATTCTAGGCATATTCTTGATGTATTGTATCAAATACATACATACATACAACTATTTGTTTTAAGAAATGAAAAATCATTAATTAGTTTGCAAACGTAACTTTTATAACGTATTCTTTTGTATAGGTATATTATAGTTGATAAGGTTATTAGCAGAAATAAGATAAATACTAGAAAGTTAATTGAAACTACGATTAATATCTATAGTATTATCATCTATATAAGTGCATAAAAAAGTAATTGCATAACGCATCTAATTATAGTAGATGTGGTTGTTTTCAATAGTAAAATTGCTCAAAAATGTTCGTGTAGTACGTAATTATAGATCGAAAATCGAGACATAAATATTGTACGAGTATTTTAAAATGATGGAATTCTCGTTTTCTAGAATACCATAAAAAAAAAACTCTAAAAATGGAACCATTTTAAAATGTGATGATAATCACTTTAAAATGTAATGTGACAACACACCAATGGCCTATCTAAAACTCTAATCTACTAAATTTAATGTATGAATATAGTATAATATTATTCAATTATTATGTATAGTAACCTGCTATACACATGAAAGTATGTCAAATTTTGTAATTGCAGACGGATTAATTTCATTTTAACTTTTTAGTTTTAATTACAGGAATTGTAAAAATCGATTTTAATGTGAAATACTCTACCAGACACCTGTTAATGAAAATGTATGACCATTAATATAATATTATCTATTTAATTTAACAAAAAGCAATGAATGGAAATCACATGTTTTTTATTCCTCAGTTAGCTATTAATTGTTATGATTGTACTATTTAATATGTAAAAACTGATTATTAATGCATTATATTTTCCCCTAAATTCTAAAATATTTATTTTGTGTGTTTATGAACCTAGCTATAAAAGAATGCTACAATATAATTTTCACTTTTTTAATTTACTACTCAATTAATAATTAAGACCTTTTTTAGACCTAATTAATAATTACTAAGTAGTAATTAATAAAACTCTAATGTGGGAAACAATTAATTTAAAATTTAAGCAAATATTATGTTATATTATTATAATAGGTGCAACAATAATACTATTTATGCAATAAATGTTCATCAATAATATTAGTGTATGTACATTAATATATTATAAGCTGTGTACATACAATAAACGCCATAGCTCATAAAATTACAAATTGCAATTATAATTTTTTTTAATATAATGTTTTTATCACCAGCTATACCGATTTTAGAATAATTAAATAAATTGAATGATTTTTAATATAAAATTGAATATTTTTAAAGTCAATTTTTGTAAAAATTATGTGGCACATGTAAATTCCACCGGAAAAGACAGGTCATAAAAATGTTGTAGGAACTCCACCCGAGAATTTATTTCCATAGAAAAGGTCAGTAGTAAATTCCGCTTCTGATATTCATGTAATCGACAGTAATTATTAGTAGTTTCGGCTTTCATCTTCGCTCCGCTTTCTATACAATAACCCTCGATTTGTAATAAAACACCCGTCGAGTAGGTCAACGATTTAAAAAAGAATTTGGTTATTTCAAAATGGATTATATTTTCAACAAATGTAATTTATCATTTAACAGTTATTTTGCTAAAAATTAAATAATACAATATTATGAGTTTGAATTATCTATCAAATTAAAATACAAAATATACAAATAAGTAAATATATTTGAACAAAGAACATTTTTGCGACTTTTATGATTTTATGTTTAGTGATCAAAAATTGTATTTGATATAATATTATACTTATTATTAATTTAATAATTTCGGTATTGCGAATTTCAATGATAAATTATATTGTAGTTATATGAGTTTTTATGTATTGTAGTTTAAAAAATTGTATGAACAATAATAAATATTATAAATTTAACAGAATATACTGTTTACCCTTATTATTATTTAGTACTAAATCACAGTTCAATAATGTAACTCTTTGTACTGCCCTTTTAACTATCATAATCGTTAACATTATATAATTATCATTTATTACAAATAATAATAAAACTGATATTTTTATAAGGGGTAGGGAGTATAATAAATTGATTTCAATCGAATATTATGTGTAAAGAACAATGTTCTAAGAGCAAACACCAATGATGTTAGGTACGTGTGAACTTGCCGAGTTTACACAATCTATCAATAAAAGGAACTATGATTAAAACTATAACCTCATAATGTTATATTGCCGAATATCTCCTGCATGATTCTTGAAATATTTCTTACAATCTTAGATCATATACTAGTATATTATCTAAGCTTACAATGTAGAAAACGTTATAAACATTTTAGAAGAGGAATAATTGAATTGATAATAAAATACGTTAATATGTACTCGTAGTAATGAACGATTAATTTAATCAATTGCCATTGATGATTTCACACGAATGTGCAGTTTAAAGATTATCAGACATCAGATTAAAGCAAAATTATTCTTTTTTCTATTATTGTAAAATAATATTCAATAGTTTTTTGACATGATGCTTTTAGTTATTGTTTATCACGGGGCAATATAGTTTTGCTACAATTTAAATATATATTTATTTAAAATATTTTTTTACTGTAATACCTGTAATTATTTTTATCGAAATAACGATCCAATCGACAAAAAAACAAAGTTTGTTTTTCTTCGTGACATAAAGGGGCAAAAATTCAACAACTTTTTAAGGTAAGTTGTATTCTATTGTAATTTGTATTATCTACCTACATTACTCTGTAACCTCAACAGATTGCACGTAGGTGTATTATAGGTAATAATTCAGTAACAAATATTTATTACGTCTATTAATACAATTTGAGTAGATACCTATTAATTATTTATTACTATGAATCATATTATACATATAATAGGTACAATCAACCTAATCAATTTTTAACAACACAATAATAATTTGGGTTGTTTGGGTTTGGATGACCGAAACGTGTAAACACAAGACAGGTAACTCGCATGGCTACCGAAGGCATTTACTATGTCAAAAATACAATAAGTATCAGACATTCAAGCGTACCCAGTAAAAGCAAAAATAATATAAATGGAAAGCACTATTTAAAGTTTATAATAAGCTCTAAAAAAAATAATGTATTTGCATATCTATTAGGTAGCTGCATATTCAAAATCTGATTTGACACAAATTGTTTTCATAATACTAAATACATTCAACTCAAATCCAAAAATGTATGTTGTGTATTTTCCTAAATAAAAGGGATTTTAAATATTCAAAAGCTTTAATAAATAAATAAAAAATGTAATTATTACTAACGAAATCACATTTAAAAATAACTTAGAGCATCACTATGTATTTAATAATATTTTTTTATTGTGTCAATATTAATATAAAAGTTATAATAAAAATAAAAATGTTTCTTCATAATTATAAAAATATAATGCATTTTTGCATGCGAAATTACTTAATTACAGGGTCGTGTTTAAGAGGGGGTGAGGCAATAGCTATTCGGGTGTCAAATTTTAGAGATTGCACAATACGTGCAATGGTTGATATGGCTGAGTTATAACTTCAACTTATAACCAATGTGAAATAGGATGAGGGAGAAGACAATATTATGAGTAGGTATCTAAAATACTGAAATTCCAAGTTTGACTTTGAAAAATGTTAATAGTTATATAAGTTATTTTGGAAATCCTAGTGTAACCGCTATAGTTGTTTTGTTGTATATGTCACGTGCTGTACCCTTATAACTGTATGGCCCAGTACATACAATTATTTCATTCAAAAACTATTTGATTCCACGAATTTATGTATGCCACTTAACAAAAAAATACTCCAACCCAAATATTTTTGCCAAAAATAATTTCAAGCAACGCATAAAATTGTGAAAATGTTAAGCGATCAAGAATTTTCTTTTTACGATCCAAAAATATAATATTATGGTCACTAGAAAAATAATGTGTAAGTATATACGTTGATATACAATGATATACCTACATTTTCTTTTGTATAGGTACATACAAATAACTTGATATATTATGCGTATAAGAATATAATATTTTTTCTAAAACGTATTAACGGATAACAATCGTGTATTTATAACGTCAAGGCTCCCACACACATCTTCGAATTAAAAATAGTCAATCTATTTTATTCTATTAATATATTCGTCAATGTTCATAATATGGTGATACATTGTATTTTCAACAATATTTTACGAGCTTCCATACAAAACTAACGTCTTAACACTCGTCTGACCCGTAGCTAGGTACTCTTACGCACTCTATAGTCACATTCCACATTGCTTCGTGTATGGTGTATCTAACTCTTAAAACAAATTAGTTGTACCGTTTGAATTACAATCGTCATCAGTATTAAACATAGAATAAGTCGTACAACAGGGATGGGGATAACATATTATTAATTGCCGATATTTGTGATGTGCGTATTTAACAACGGTGATTTTGAAATGTTTTTTTTTATCGATGTTTTTACCTAAATATTATAATAATGTTTATATTGTATAGCAATGATGACAAATATCCCTTTGAAAAACTAGGTACACTAAGTTTCTTGGTAGCTTACTATAATACGTCTTACAATTGTACACCTAAATTCGACAAAATTGCATTAGTACTATAGAAAGTTGATATTTTTGAAGATAAATATAAAGCTAGCCATACACTTTACGGTCATATTTATCCGCGAACAGTGCTGGACGTTTTCAAAAAATGTACACAGTTATAGTGTGTGAAGTTTAACAAATAATAAATAATAATTTTTTAATAATAGGTCTAACAAATAATATAATACCTACTACCTAGGTTCGATATAATAACAACCGTCGACTTACAAGTATAAATATAGGTAACTGCACTATTTATATGCTCGATATAATGATATGGATATAGTAGCCAGTAGTAGGTTACCTCCCAACAAACTTGATATTTTCCACTAATTCTTACAATTTTATAAAACTTCAAGTACCTATTACTCTATAATATAGTGTTTAGGCATGTATCGATTTATTATTGATAAATTAGCTTAATATAACGTGATTCATCAAGCATGCTCACCACCGTTTTTTCATTTTATAATCAATTTATTGAAATTCTGATTTCTTAAAGTTTTAAATAGGTATACTTAAAGACCATATTTTCAAATTCATGAGATTTTTTATAGTATTTAAGGAGTGCCCCGTGGAGATACAAACTTGTGTTTTTCAAACGAAAACCCCCATTTTCAACTGCAATAATTATTAAGCGGATAATTTTTCTAAAATCGTTGACGTATCAAAATCAAAATTCAAACGAATATAGTTTTTGAGTTATTTAACTTTGTGTACTAAGGATTATAATTTATAGGCCAATGATAATAGGTTTGAAAGATATGGGAGAGCTATGGTGATTTGAAAATTTCAATGATTAATATTCAATATTTATAATTTATAAAAATTATCTAAGTATAATAAATACTAGCTCCAATATAACTTATATTTTATATTTTTGTAATACCATTTCTAAGCCTATTATCCTTAGTACAAACATATTAATAACCGAAAAACTACTCTTTCGAATTTTGATTTAAGTACATCAACAATTTCCAAAAAAATTATACACTAAACAATTTACAGTAAAAAAGGGAACTTTTTATCACCACAAGACACTCTTATAAGTGGTACAAAAATTCTCAAAAATCTAAAAATATGGTCTTTAAGTATATTTAAACATTTCAAATATTAGAATTTGAATATGTTCATTATTAAATGAAAAAATAGGGGTGAGCATGCTTGGTAAATCGTCCTATATTATGTACCTATAGAGTATTAGTTTATTTTCATAAAGTAGTACGATTAATAACTATTTAGTGGAGGGAGGGTTGAAACGGTGTATTACATCAACAAAAATGATTTCACAGGATAATGGCCTTGTCGAATTGTGCTATTCAGGCCTTGTCGAATTGTCCGATTTGATAACTATTTTTTTATCCGAAAGAAGAAGACTTCTCTCACACTGCATCGAACTTCAATTTTTATTTTATCTCAAATAATTGTATAAAAATATTTTGCAAAAAATAACTTAAAATTGTCTTTTTTTTAAAGAAATATTATAAAGTTTGAGATTAAAAATAACAGAGTTCATTGAGATCTGTACAACATTTTACTCTATTAGTTAAAAAAAAAATGATCAAATTTGATTGATACTACAGCACAGAATCATTATTCCTGTAGAGCATTGTTTCCAAACCTGGGGGCATGTACACATTGCGGAGGAGGCGCAAGCAGTCAACACGAAATAAAATTTGGATTTAATTTGGATTTATTAAATTATTTTTATTTTACAATTGTTTTCACGTCTTACAAAGTATTGTATAGGTAGTTTATTTGTAAAATTAACAAAAAGAAGGTGATACATTTTTTCCAATTTATAGGAGAGGGCGCGAGATTTTTGAAAATCTAAAAACGGGGTTTAAGAATAGAAGAGGTTGGAAACCACTGATGTAGAGTGTAATTTTGTGAACAAAATTACATTGGCATTGGGGGCTTTAATATAAAGTAATATAAATATAATAGTAGCAGGTACCTATAGGTTACCAAATCACGGTGTTCAGTATGATCACGCAATTAATATACTTTATTATTCATACTCGTTTTATAAAATTCCCGATTTGTATTATAATCCTAATTATACGATAATAAATAAAAATACAAACTCAAAGAACCCTCCCCCCCAAAAAAAAAAAAAAAAATGTAGCTTCAAGTTACGCCACTTGTTACACGTATCTTAATCATTATCACTGTCGTGTCCGAGCATGTATCATTATTTTATTACACTATATTATTGTTTCCGCCCGCTAACAGTTATTATCAGTCACGACGCGCGCGTGTGTGTGTGTGAAAAAAATCACGACGTGTGCTGCAGCGATAGAGTGCCCATATAATATTATAATAATCATAATAATAATATATAATATTGTATTATATACGCTCGGCATCGGGCGGCGTATACCGTGGTATTAAATGTTATGACGTTCGCGTACGATCGTTTTTCTTTTCCCCTTATTAATTAATTAACGTATCCGGCAACGGAACGGATACAAGTACGATGAACGATGATAATATTATTATTATTATTATTATACACAACAACGCCGAAAATAGTAATAATAACACGCAGTCGTGTAGCGATATAATTATTATCATCGTTATAATAATAATAATAATAATAGTAACGTATACCTGTGTAAAAGTACAAAAAAAAAAGAAGTTTTTTAATTATCGCGAGTTCGCCGTCTCTCCCGCACAGGCGGCGGCAATAATAATAACATTCGTATGATGATAAATAATAATAATATAACAATATAATACGATACACAGATATATCTGTATCAGATATACCTAAATATTATATTATATTGCTATTATTATATGCATATACGCCGATCGCACGCGTTATTATATTGTTATTAGGTGCAGTAGTTAGACGTACGCGGACTCGTGCGTAACGCACCTTCCTTCGAGTATAATAATACATATATATGTACCTACACATATCGACGATCAAATGGACCGCTTCTATGTACGTCGTACAGCGCTGCCTCCGCCGAGTCGTCTCCCTCGCTCGCCACCGCCGCCGCCATAATAATAATGTCGCAGTTCCGGTCGCGGGGGCATAATGCACGGGTACCTCTATACATATATAATACACCCCGAATCGTACATATATTTTGTGCACACTGCGAAACCTCTAAATACCGGACACTCGCGGTCTCTGACATTTTGTCCGCTGTTCAGAGTTGATATCATACTGCAGTATGCTGCAGGGCGGCCACAATGCGTGTTCTTTCCGTCGATGACTTTTCCACAACTAGTTTCCTTTTTTTTTAATCCGATTTTTGAAGATCGTTATATCGTATGGCCACACGGGCTCGTTTATTTATCACGTAGTCATCTATATACCAGGTGATTCATTTGACAAAAGACACCCATTATTTGAAAACTATTAACGTTTTTGAACAATTTTTTTTTACACAATTTAGGATTGTAGAAAAACATAATTTTTCTAAAAAAAAATATTTTTTTTTTGTGGTCATCATTTATTTTTAATTCCTTATTTCAAAGCAGAATATTATTTGGAGTACTTCCATAAAATTCGAATTTTGGTCGAGTAGTTTATGAGCTAAAGGTATTTAAAGTTCAGATGAAGCGGAGCGTGGTACCATGCAATAAGGTAGGTACCCCACAAAATATTGGTCCATTACTCCGCTCATCATAACTTTAAATACTTTTAACTTTATAAATATTAAACTAATTGTCAGAAACTTGATTTCATAATTTTTCCACAAAAATGTTGGTTTGCAACAGATCAAAATTATTTCAATGAAATATTTTCAAAAATGTTCAAGATTTTTTTTTTTATCTATCAAGATCCAGTAAGTTTTTAGCGAGCATCTGGAAAATTTCGTGGAAGAGGAGGAGGAGAAGTCATCGGCTGCAGGGCCCGTACATATATACTGCAATATAACATACGTTGGAGCGTGCGAGTGTAAATGTGATGTGTAATCACAAAATGAAAGGGATAATAAGCAGGATTAATGCTATTTTGGAAATGGACTCGCGGGCCGGTTCCCACGTGTCCCCGTCAGCCGTCCACGCGGCGCGGCGGGTCGCTGTTGGACGAGCGACGGGTGTCCTGGGAGGGGGGTGCGGGAAGCGAGGGAAAGCACCTTGGGCGGGAGGGGCGGTCAGTCTGCATTCCACCGGGCAGGTCGGCCCCGTGACCTACTTATTATCTTCTTCTCGCATATCTATATGTATTATATACCTGTAGTTGTACATAAGTACCTGCAGCAGCGGCGGCGGCGGCGGCAGCAGCAGCAGCAGCAGCTATATTATATACCCGCCCGAGCGCGCACTATACGTGCTCCGGGCTTAATCGCTTCCCCTCTGTGTACTTTTTATTTCTCCGTGGCACACACACACACACACACACACACACTCATAAGTCATCGTAGTAAGTGGAACCCCGTTTTATGGGAACTGGATAGAGTATTATACACGTACATATAATATGTATTGGTGGATGTGTGTGTGTGAGTGAGTGTGTACGCGAGCCGCCACTCAGTGGTGTCGGAAGCGAAAGGAAGCCGCCGCCGCCGACAGGGGCTAACCGAATAACTACTTCCTCCTCTTCCTCCCGTCGTGTATGGTGTGCGCGCGTATATATAACAACACGCCATTTGCGTACGAAAAAATGTTATGGAAAGTAAAATAAAAAAAAAAAAAAAACCTAGTATTAATGATCCATTGATATTATTATACGCAAGCACACACACACACACACACACACACAAACACACACGCTCGTCGGGACCACACGTACTATATATGTGTTGTATAAATAGGTACAAGTATAATATAAGTTTATAATACGCACGGGCTTAGTTCATTTTACGCGTACGTTATTGGCATGCCATTGATTAGCGTCGTGTGTATAACGCGTATATACGTATGTATGTATGTATGTATGTATGTATATATATATATAATATAATGTGTCCAGATCAAACAAACGAGATCGCCGCGCATTTGTGATCCTCGGTATGAAATAATAATTACTATCATTATATTAGTATCGTAAAGGTACATCCGTCGTTTTTCCGATAAAATCGCCGATCGAATATTTTATACATCGACCAGAATTCTCATTATTCTATTAGATATGTATTATAGGTGTATTATCTGTTATATATTTCGTTCGATTTCGATCGGCAACACCGAAAAAAGTCATTTCACCGTATGGACTTCAAACAGTAAAATATAGGTATCACTTAAGTGTTATAAAATAATATGCGATTACAAAATATTACTCGAGTAAGTAAAAGTAAGTTCTTGTACTTGATTTGTACAAGTGTCTTATTTGTCGAGATTGTATTCGCGATAAAATATAATATTGTTTGTATTGCTGTGACAAGATCATCATTGTTGTTAAATGCGAACCAACGAAACGCGTGTAATACATTATATTCAAGTAGTTTGTGTAATGTTTCAAACGGTGTAATTATTTTTATTACAATAAAAAGACAAACATCATAAATTATTCAAATTTTTAGGCTAGCTAGTGAAAACTAAAAGTAATAATAATGTGTTTGCATTTGAAAGAATGTATAATTGCACGTTGAGGTTAGTCTAACCTATATAACCTACCTCATATTAATAATAAAATATGCAGCTGTATATTATACGGCAGTGGATTACTGAGGCCGTAAAAATATTCTCGTCGCGGAGAAACGAAGAGTTTGAAAAGTATAAGTTTTCGACCACTGTAAATTTAATTGTTATTATGCCGACGACACGGTTAGTAGTAAAAAAAAGAAAACCAACAAAAATCACGTTTTTTAAACATAAATAAATAACATACAAATGTCTATAGGCATAAAATATAATATTGTAATATCGATCACGTTCGAGTATAATACACACCTGTGCGTTTTTTAATTTTACCGAAATATGTTAAAGCAAATCGATATTAACGGTAACAATACATTGTCAATAATTGGAACCGGTATCGATTTCGGTTTGCTGCTTATTGTCGCGGTCGTTGTGCAGCATGGGGTGCTTGTAATTATTATTGTTACTTCCGGCCCCGGTCTTCTTGTCGCCGGCCACCGCTGATCTCGTACCGTAGTACAGCGGGATGACGGCCGGACTGCAATCGTCCTGCACCATGGGGAACGTGTACTCGAGCTGGACGCCGTATTTGGGCAGTTTGTCGTGCACGTAACTGCGCACGTTTACCGGCACCGTCCTGTTCCTGGACAACAAGATGCTAGACAGGTACCGCGGGCCGGACGGTTTCTCGGCGCAGTGCAAAAGCACCGCCCACGTGTCCTTACAGTCCAACACAAACGTGTTGTAAACGCCTTCATCTGGAAAATCACAAAATGGTCGTCTTTGAGTTCATTTTTCTCACTATAAAAACTTAATTCGCCGGCGATTGCAAAGATCAAAAGTCACTTCGATGGGTACGAGAATAAGTAAGTCATTATAGAGGTAATTTATTATTCAAAATCATCTCTAGCACAGGCAAAAATGCAGCGCAACTAGGATAGTATATTTTTTTTACAATAGTTATTTGAAAACAATTTATTTATATTAATTTTGAGTATAGTTCTATATAGTCACCACAAAAAATATATTATTTATTATTGTTATTATTATTATTATTATTTATTTTTCGATGATTATACGTGATTTTCACCTTTCACATTTGAAGTAATATTTAGTTAATAGCAGTGGATTAATAAAATTTAACTAATACATTAACAATTTATAAGTAAAACAAATAATTTTACAATATTACAAATTTAATTTCTAAATTTAAGAGTATACTGGAGGCAAAATACATTGCTTACCCTTAAATGCTCATTTTTTAGGTTAGTTGTGGTGATCGCTTAGTCTCTAGAAACATAGAAAATTGCATATAAAGACGTGTAGAGCTAGAAGAAATTTTAAAATTGACCAAGGATAATAAGTAGGAGATTCAATTTGGTTCAGCTAAATATCATCGACCACCAATGAACTTCATGTTAAACGCACACCTACGGTCAGTGATGGTTTTCAACCAACAACAGGAGAATAGCCATAAGATGTTTGAGATATTCCTTGAACAAATACCTTCTAAACGTGTGATGTACGTATTCAAGGTGGTTTGAGTCAAACTCATACTCTAAGATGGGTCGAACACAATACGGATAGAAAGACTTGGATGCTCTTATTTAAAATCTTTAGATAATCGTATGATAAGAGACTTATCACTTTTATTTTTTATACAATAAATCATAGAAATGTGCTCACTTCGATCAAGGTTATTACTTATTATTTGTTAATATGAAACCAAAATCTACTACACTGTCTAATAATGCACGTACAATATTCCGATATCCGACATTTTTATGTTTATAGGACAACAACTAACGTGAATATGTAACCCGGCATTTAGTAAGATAAAGTTTTAAACTTAGAATTGTATACCGCCTATAGAGAAACAATCGAAGATATTTTTGCAGACTTAAACAATCTTTAACTGATTTTATTTTTATAATTAATTTCATATCATTAGCAAAATAAGCAGGCACTTTATCAGTAGGCAAAGTGTTTTACGCACAATTGACAAACAGTGCAAATAGAATGGGCGATAGATAACTACCTTGAGGTGCACCAAAAAGAGACAAGAATGAATTAGATTTAACAACAAATACACCATAACACAGTGCTGTGTCTATTGTAGAAAAAGATTTAAATCGCGAGAGAAGAGGGACACTAAAACCAGTTACCTCGAATAACATTTTAACAAAACACTATATGGTTTGTTGGGTCAAATAATAACTATAGGAATATCAGTATAAAAAACATCAACCTGAATGTTTAGGAAGTCACTAAATACAAAGTTAATAAGTTAATAAATAATTTAATATGTAGTATTACTGTATTAGTATAACATCCAACCTAACATTTATAGCAAGCAATGTAATGAATAACTCTATACATTATTTGTATACAATTTATTTTATAGAAAGAATTTCCCCACAAGAATACCTCAAACTTCAAAGCTTTGGGGAGATAGCCCTCTAAGTTGTGCCAATGATCCTGACTATGATAAAGGTTACGTAATAATACGATTGAATTTACTATACATAAAACTTACATACAGAAAAGTCACAATTATGAAATGCAAATTAATCCTCATAATTATTGCTGTTCAATGTTCATATTACATTTTTGATTAGAATTAAATAATTAATATAAAACAGTTAATAGTTGAAAACTTGGAGCAAAACATAAGAACAAAACAAAGTTAAATCGTTTGATATTTACCAATTTCAGTGCTTTTTTAAAAATGTTATACTTATCAAAAATTGAGTTTAGGTATAGTTATCCCTGTTTTTTTTTAAAGACACATTAAATTAAAATTATTTATTTCCAATATAAGATTACGTATACTATATTAAAAATAAGTACCTCGGTCCTCGGTACGTATTATGTAACATAATTTCAACTATAAAACTTAAAGTCTAAATTGTCTAAATTTAAACGTTGAATAGGTGACTGTAGTTATTTTTATGTAACACTGTATGTTATAGACGGATGCACGTATTATAAAATAGACTATTATGCAACATCATAAAGTGCCATACACGGTGTTTCCATGTGAACCCAATGACCGGGAAGTTCGAAGCTTGGTATAGACCACGTGATGTTGCCGGTCAGCATCTCGTTGTCTGGATCGTCCGCGTAGCTGTACGTAAAGTCCATAGAAATCTCCGGCGTGTCCGGCGACAGATTAAACGTCGACCTCATGCACCTGTAGATCTCCACTTCTTCGGAACTCGCATAGTACTCGATCACGTTCCACGGGCCTTTAATCTGAAAAACATTTCGTTTCTTTTATAATATTATTGAATATTAATTTATCATGCGTAATCGGGTATTCCAACATAATAATATATGCGATATATATATATCGATGTAACGATGTATATTTTCTGTATATTATTATATACCACGCGATAGTCGGTCTAGGCATAGTGTACAGCCGATGTACGATAAAGTGAAATTGTCGTATTATGCCTACGCATATATTATTGGTAAATGGTAATAGTGGTATAGTAATGACCGTGTGTGTGTGTATGCGTGTATGTTTGAATGCGTGTGAGTGGGGAGTGGGGTACTATACAATTTCGAAAATCCTTACTCATGTATACATGTTTTTCTCAATCAATATTAAATCAAAAACATTACAGTTCTTATGAAAATTATACAGGTAACCCATATGCATATTTATTATTAAAAATTACAGTCTGTTAGAGAGGATTAAGGAAGGAATGCATTGTTTTGGACAAAACGAGTAAGGGGTTGAAAGATATAAACTATAATATATATGTAGTGGAATAATTTCCCACTGTTCCTCTCCACACTTCAACCAACGTGTACTAAACGTATATATGGCTACGATGATAAAAAAAGTGTATCCTTTGACTGCACACGCCATAAAAAGAAACGGCTGCAAGAACATTTGAATATCGAATAACGCATTTAATCGCGCGTACTGGTACAGACGTACATCAAATGTATATCTCGAATGTACACACACACAATGTTTTTGGCAAAAAATAATTTCAACCTACAGATTTATTGATAGTCAAATAAAAAGCAATATAAATCACTACACCGTATAAAACAAAGTCCGCGCTTCCCGCTGTCTGTCTGTCCTTATGTATGCTTAGATCTTTAAAACTATACGCAACGGATTTTGATGCTGTTTTTTTTAATTGATAGAGTGATTCAAGAGGAAGTATATAACATTTATAATATAGTAGAGAATCACTGATCATTCTAAAGGTTACTAATGTCATGTCCTAAATAAACACATTTTTTTGCGCTTACATTGCAACCGCTGGCCGAACCCTACGAGATATATCAAAATAATGTACTACAGTTTTGTACACCTTAAAAAGGTCTATAAAAAAGTCCGCGATGGTATATATTATGTCTATCTCTTGGGGATAACCCACAATAACTATTCTATATAAATATATATAAAGACATTCTGTAGTATTTAGTATGAGCACTGCACCCGTGCGGAGCCGGGGCGGGTCGGTAGTAATAAATATATTTTATACTTAATACTATAGGTTGATGTCCGTTTTCGCTCAGAATCGTTTTTCGTATGAAATTGGTTTAAAATTGAATTCAAACTTACACATCCATTATTACAACGACCCCCCTAGAAACCTCTAATGTACAGCGAAGTGGTTACTTACTATTTTAAATATATATATATATTTATTATATATACAACGATTATAGTGATTATAATATACACCCATTGTAAAATAAATTTATGAAATATTTTGCTGTACTATGCTTTAAATATTTTTTTTTGTTTATTAAAATAAGAATATTTACAATCTATTTACTAAAACAATAAGTAAATTTGATACAATGTACAATATTTACCTGAACATCTTGTAGAGGTGAAGCTGTTCACAATAACGGCACCTCAGAAAATTATTTTACTTACAAACATTAATATTAATGATTAATTAATTGATAACAAAATTAATCTAATACTTTTTAAAACGTGCCAACTATGAAGCTAAACTAAATAATACACAAATATTTATCAAATACCTACATAGAAATAATTAACTTTATGTTTTTTTTTTAAATGTACTCTAGGCTAACTCTAGACTTGTGATGTTGAAGCCTTAATTTAATAAAAGAAAATAACAATAAACTGTAGATAGGTACATGTGTTAAATAATATCATTCTATCTGGTCCCCTCTGTGCTCTTAAGTCGATCTGATACCTTAGCACCACCGATGCATTGATAAATAACTTTTTTAGCTAGAACGGGAAAATCTCCCGGTAACCTATTCCTATATGTTTCTCCTTTTCAACTAATTTATCCTAATATTCAACCATACTGTAAATACTCGGACCTATAATCGTATTATACTCCAGGGGTGCAGATGTATATGAATTGCTACCGAATCAAGCGTTTAATTTAGGGCTTAACCAAAGTCCCCTGTGACCCTCTCAAACTGTAGTAGTAGATCTTGTGACTTCTTTCACTTGTTAACTCTCCAACTTTCTCTTTCAACAGACTAGATTTAAAAAAAAAAAAATGTTTCCTCTCATTGCACCAAATTTTTCTATATCGATATCGATGCTTTATTTTCAAAAGATAATGTCATCCTAATTAAACGTGATGTTCTAAATTGTATTATTCAGTTAGGTCTTAAAATCTAATTGCTGTGGCCTTTACACTCACTGCATAATATGATTATTATTTATAGTAAACGTACACTAAGGTCTGTTACATACCTAGTGATTGTGATTAAAATGTCATTATTTTTATTAATATTTTATTTGTTATTTAATATTATAGACAAGACTAAAGACTAGTTTTTTACTAAATAAAATATTTTAAAGTCCAGGTCATTGATATAATAATAATAAACCTAATTCATACCGAACCAAATCATGCACAAAATATATAATAAAAATGAATATGAATATATTACGCGAATTACAGTAATAGTGTGAAATAATGTTTTTTTTTATAATAGACACATTTACGAAATTATCTAATATAAAAGTCTCAGTATTATTATTATAACTAATGATTGTATTTTGTTATATTTTGTTTTGTATAACTACATTTATTAGTAATGAATATATATATATATATATATTATCATATATGAGATATACTATATACATATAGTTCTTACTGCGTCTAGATCACAATTGCTTCTGGCCCTGACTTCCGGACATTTCTCGTCGTTTTTCGACAACTTATAGCACGATGCCGAGTGGCTGAAACCGAAAATAATACAAAATAAAACTTTTACCACGTTGAAACACGCCATAATAATATTTTACAGTGACGAATAAAATGCACTTGTTAAATCGTATAATTATCCGTAAAAAACTGGTTCAACGACGCCGAACGTATCGCCGCAGTGGTACATATTATTATGTTTTATCAGTTATTTCCCGATATCCGGTATTCAAATGCGCACAATAATGGTAAATAGTATAATGTCGGATCGATAAAAACAAATATTTATCACAGTGTTCACATGAAAATTTCGACATTTCGTGTATGCCGATCAAAGTTTTCAGTCGCACCGATAGCAATAATATGTCATAATTTTTCAACAACAGTTCTGAAATCGTATAGGTACACGCGTTGACCTACTTTTCGCAGTGCCTTGAAATAAGAACTGGAAACGAACAGGATGAAATTAATGGTATTTGTCTATGAATATTATTGGTGTGTATGTTATTTTTTCGGGAGGCCTCTTTAAAAAAAACTGGTTCTGCGTTGACCATTAATTGGAATACTCGTTTAGAGCACCGGGATTGCTGTGATTATTATTTTTATTTTTTTTTTTATTATTCTAAGTTTATTCCAGTTCATTGATATTGTATAGTCGGACACCGGTTAAATACCTGCGGTTATTAATAAATAATATAATATTGTTATTATTCAGTTTCCGTATACCTACTATTGGTTTTTTAATCGGCACAGTACTGCACCAAAGATCCCAATAACATGCACCTACCTACCTAATATCGTAATATTATTTACACTAAACATTTTTACGTATATTTGAGCTGCGCTGGTAGGCTCAGAGAAGACCGCGGACACGCACTACAAGTGTGTGTGTGTGTGTGTGTGTGTGAGAGAGCGTTTGTGTGTGCGTGTGCACATGTGTGTGTGTCTCTCGGAGAAAGCTCAGGAACGTTTAAAACGCGTGCATGGAGGTAGTCCCCGAATAATATATATATATACATTACATGCACACAATAATATCGTGGACAAGAGGTCACGACAGAGATATGGACAGTAATTAGTAGTCTCATCGATTCGAGATTGTTACGAAAATGCATAATAATACAATATAGTCGATGGCGGTGGTAACAGCGGTGGAGGTTTAACAATTGATAGAACATTATAACATTAGTTTAATATTGTAATCACATTATTGCAATAATATTATATTTTATATAAAGTCATATAAATCGTTTGTTAATATAATATGAGAAATAGTAACGTATGCTGATCACTTCCGGAAATGCTTTTTAATTATTGCAGCACTATAAAATTATGTCTAACGTCAATGTATACTTACGTTTTTTTTTTTATCATCAACACAATAATATGATAGGTGTCTTATTTGAAATTGATTTTCAAGTATATACATATTTTATTGTTTTTACATTAATATATTTCGATTTAATTTGAAGAAACTTAAATTAATGATTAATTTTAGAAAATATGATATTTTAACTAATTATAATATTTATAACATCTAGAAACAAGGGACATAATTGTATGTGAGTTCACTATTATATCGAATACAAATAGGTACTGTTATTGATTGTTACTAGTAGTTTTCGATTACTCGAAACGTCCAATATAAGCGAAATTTCTTTAATTAGCAATACAATTATTATACCTACCTACCACTGCGCATTGTCATATCCGACAAAGTTTTAAATGTATATTAGTACGTTTAGCTGTTTATGACGTTTAAATAAACATTTCAATAATATTTTAACTTAAACAATTTTTAAATTTATAAAAAATAAAATATCTATTTTTTTAACAATATAAAATGTAAACATTTATAGAATCACATGTATCATATTATAGAAGTGTCTAATTATTAATTAATGAGTCCATTTGTACTTACTATTTTAAAATGCGATCAGTGTTATGTTTTGTTACTCTTATGACTTGTTAATGTGGAAACCATATAAGTAGTGAAATAAAAATGGTTTCATTGAGAGTAATAATTTATAATGTTTTGTTTTATTTTATTTTGGGAAACAATACTAACTTTATTTAGAATTATTCAGTATTTCAGTAGCTAGCTAGTCAAGGGAGTATTCACTCCCTTCAATAAAACGCATACTGTACTATCATATTTAACATCTTAAGAATGTATTTTCTTAAATTATTTGATTAACTATCTATAAAATTGGAGACCACACAAGAATTCAATCATAATATGAGCCTACGCTTGCTAAACAATTTTTAGAATTTTTGACATTAATCAATAGTTCTTTAATTTATTTAGAAGAAACTATTCAAAAATCTAAAAATACCCTATTTAAATTATTATTCCTAGACTATACTTCCGATCAATAGAGGTACTACATAGTAATAGTTACAAGTTGATGGAAAAAATAAATTATGCCTTTTGGTTATTTATTTATTTACACAATTTACACCGTGAGGCATTTTAATATAAAATTAAAGTATGGTACAAACAATGACAGGGATTATGTAATTAATCTCTCCCCTCACACACACACACGATAAAATTAAAATGTTGGGAGATTTTTCATAATTATTAAATTAAGTCTACGGTGATTTTAAAATAATTTTGTAACGAATCAATGTTATTATCAAAGGCACAAAGCATATTATGTACAGATTGAACAATTCACCAAATTATACCTATTATAATATATAGTTATTAATAAAAATATAAACTATAAAACATTTAATTTACCGTAATACACTAATACCTACCATATATATAATATAAAATATACTTAATGTAAAAATATTTTTTCATTTAAGTTGCCTAGACGTATTTTAAGGGAAGTGGCCAAACTACTACAATTATGTCCCACTTTCTCAATGATTCTACTAAGGATGCAAGAATGTTCCGAGTAATTTGTCCTCTTTCTTTTTTACTAAAACTGTATTTAAACCAAATCGCGTGTTAACAACAACTAGATAACATTTTGTTAATAAAATCAGTTTAACTAATTATCTTTTATGTGTTTCACAGTACTCCATATTTTTTTTTATTAAAACGATAGTATCCCTTGTACGTATTACATTTTATTAATTTTTCAGTATAAAATATATATTTGTTAATAGACCGTCGTTATTATAAAATTATAAAATTATTATTATAGAATTCATGATATTTTTACAAACTATTTATTGTTTGAGTTAATTATTGTTATTATAGTTTAGGTGTAACCGTAACACTATTTACCAATTAAAGTTTTTTTTTAAAATATGAATAAATCGTAATAACAATTAATTTTTATGCTATTTAGTCATTTGAAAAATCATTACTCATCAATATAAAAAAGATCGGCAAGTGGATACCGTTCTGCTGTACAGTAGGTGTCGGGTGGATCACTTCCACGGATGTGTTAAATTTGAATTCAATGATATAAATCATTGTATCCGAAAAACGATTCTGAGCGAAGACGGTCTGTCAGCCTATATAAAACTAAGTGTATTTTAGTAAGAAAAGACGAAAGAAGTCATTCTAGACTTGAGTAAATGTAATAATGGACATAAAAATAATTAAAATACGGTTGTAACAAACAACCTGAACAATTACGGTTCAAATTAAAATGTTTATTTTGACTTTAAAGTAAAAAAAATAATGTATAAGTTAAAATCGTTTTTTCTTTTTATTGCCTACAACAATTTCAAAATCACATTTTTGGCCTGGAGGTGTTCCACGATGTCTGGAGATCTGGACTCACCCAAAAATACACCACATTCCGCAGCTATAGTCTTATTTTCAATATAGTGATACGTAATTCATCAAAGCATATTATTTTACTGTAAATATATATTCTAAAAGCAGCCAAAAATAGTGAGCGTATACAAATATGTGTAAACTGCAGACATGTCTGTTGTGGTATCATAGTTAACGGTTATAACTTATAGCCTATATATTATAATAAATATAGGTGACTTCAAACTTATTTAAGTTGATTACAATATAAGTTATTTATTTAATTTTAGAATCATAAAGTGTGTACCACCTAACCACCTACGTATAAGCGTCGTCCTCGTATAAATATAGAGTGCTTTCCCCTTAATTGTTATTGTTTATTATAATATGTATAAAATACGTCCAGTCTAAAATGGACGACTAATAGAAATATTACAATATTATAACTACATGTTATTTTGAAGCACTAAAATATTCTAAGGAAAAGTGAATTCTTTTTAGTTCATCGTGATTATAGACACATTTGTAACATATATTTTTTATTCATGAATGTGGACCATAGGTAATAGGTTATAATAATATATACAGTGGCAACTGGCATGAATATCGTAGATAAACAACTTTGCTTGGTAAATATTTTCCTTCTCGTCGGTTCAAAATTGTTTGTAATTTATAACTCTACATTATTTTTCCTTTAATTTAAAAGAACATGTCTTACAATGCATATAAAACATTGACATAAAATATAACATAATATATTATTATAAAAAAACAAATTTGGTCACTGTATAGTTATTATTTTTTATCACCAGTTGTTATGAAATACCATTTAAAAACTATATAAATCTCCTCATTGTTTAGAATTGAAATTAAACCGAGAAAAAACATTATTAACCCGCCGTTGCGCATTTCAAACAAACACTGTTTTTCTATACATAAATAAATTTATGTTCTAGCACAATAATTTAGGTATAATAAATATTTTATATAGATTATGCAAAAAAAAAAAAAATTACAAAAAATTTATTTTGGTGAAAATAGTATATGAGTTGTCGAGGTCAACGTATCGTATCATACTGATTTAGATAAGCGTACAAATACAATTATGTTTGATTCGCACACAATTTCTAGAGGAACCTGTATTAGTTTACAATCGTATGTCATAAAAATCACAACCTCCAAATTTAACGAATATGATTTCCTATACGTACGGTCAAATATATGGTAGGTACTTACCACATACGTGAAATCGACATTTAAAGTATTATTAGTACTAACATAGTCCATGTAGAAACTACAAGTAGGTAAGTATAGGTAATTAACACTATACCTGGGATGGTAAACCAACGTCAAACATGCCAAAAGACGCGCACGTTGGCCAAATTTTCACGGCACTCAAAAATATTTTTATACCATTTCTTGCGTTTAATTGAGAAAAAAATAGTGAGCAAAATTATTCATTATATTTTTATCTATTATTTCCCCCGTCATCCTGAGAAAAAATTACTTATAGGTACATTTGAACATATTATATTACAGACAAGTATAAGTCTTTTTAAAACTTTAATAGCCAAATGTTGGCATGTACCGAACCCGAAAAAGGATCGCCATCCCAGCACTATAAAATATTTTCTGAAATGTCAATCATTATATAGAATGTCAGTGGAGTGCTGGGTTACATTGGTGCATAGGTATGTGTGTGTTTTTTCAAGTCGTTTTCTTCAATCTAAAACTTTGAAGGTATAGTTTCTGGTACCTTGCATATTGGGTCTAGTTGGTACTTTTAGGGATCAAACATTAAAAATGTCCAGTGCTATTATATGCAAAATGATCGAAAAACATTGAACCGTTGTGGTATAATAATGTAGTACCGTAGACTGTAGAGATTTGAAATTTTCAACAAGTATTGATACAAGAATTTTCTAGACATAATATAACTTTCAAAATATTTTAGATCTTTTTGTAAAGATACAGTTGAAATATTAGACATTTTTTAGTTTTTCTACGATTTACGTAAAATAACATTTTTATTATTACATTTGTATACATTTTAAGAACTTGAGATATTATAGCTAAATCTTGAGGCTTGACAATTTAATAAAAAGTTCCTCTTAGGTAATTCTTATCAATATTAAAAAATATAATTTTTATATTTATAGACATTTGATGTTCAAATTTTAACGAAATTGGATATTTAAATAAAAAAACAACAATATTGGTTAGAGACTTGAGACTTTTTGAATTTTCCCATCACGTATACTTCTATTAATTATACACAATGATATTTTCAATATAATATTAATGTGACCTGTAGTATTACTAATAGAAAATATATAAATATCCTTAGAAATATAAGATAACAGACCATCCTACGCTAGCTCAGAATCGTTTTTCATAAACAATGATAATATATCATTACATCCATTACAATGACCTACACAATGACGAGGTACAAAGCGAGTTTCCTGTTTTTTAAAAAAAAAAAAATGAATATTATGTTGTGTTAGTAGGTACATACTTACATATTAATAACTACATTTTATTTAATATTTATCATTATTATACAAATATTAAGAAGGAACATCATTAACAAAGTTCAGAGTTTAACTGTTACGGGCAATAGGAAATAATATGTAAACAAGCGTGTAGGTTTAACATTTGAAGATTTATTATAAGCAGAAAACAAAAATAATATAAATATTATAGTCTTGCGCAGTATATTATTGCTCTCTAGTAGATAAATATCCAACTACAACATGCAACTTGTTTTATTATTTACACGTTCTAAATTACTAGGTTGCAGCATATGTAGGAGCATTAAAATACTCAGCGGCATAATGACATATAAATATAATATAATACACTGAAATACCAGGGCAGTCAATGCCCAATGGTGAACTGAATAAAGGATTCCTGTAAGAAAGTCATTTTCAAGTCGTTGTGTTTTTTTTTTTTAGCTTACAGTTAGAACAATTTAGAGGATAGGTAAGTAAACTGCGGTTCCTCTACATGTTGACCATAGAAGTTTTATTCACAGCATTTTCTAGATTCTGAGCGAAGTAATGAAAGTATTGGTCTTTCGCGGAGTGATTTTATTACGTTTTCTGGTAGGTATAGGTAGTATAGTACATACTTACTTTTGTTACACTGACTCATTGCAATACGTACATTGTGCATCAATAATTACTTTTCCTCTTATAAGAATATTATCAATCACATATTATCATCTTCATAAATTATGTAATAAACTATAATATCTATTTAAAAATTAACAACTCAGGTAAAAATAATATACTAATTATAAATTATACATAATATTTTAACTATGCAACACAAATTATTCAGTTGTTTTAGTATGTAGTAAGATACTTATACTTACTTCTTTAAAATATATTATATTGCATTTATATATTAGTCATTGAATAATGTATGCTGTATCCAGTATCCAGTGGCGTGGCGAGTGATATATTAAGTGTGGGGAAATACATATTTTAGGACACGTAAATATATAGCCACGACACTGGCTATATGCCTATACAATTTTTATTTAGTAAGTATTTGTGAAATAAAGTTATGTACACCAGGAATACAAATTTACAATATTGTTTAAACATCAAAAATATTATATATTTTCTTTTTTTTTGAAATCAACATCTTAATCATTAATGAATGCTTAACTGTTAATAATTAATATAAAATATAATTTGTATTTTATATTTTCCTCGTTATAGCGTAATAGATAAAGTAAACTCTAACAGCAAAAGATATTTCTCACACGTTTCCTTAACAAAATATATTGAAATATGTCAAAAAAAATTAATTTTTTGTCATAATTTCATATTATAACATATCGTCGTAATCGATGCGATTACGATAGTCTTTGTGTTTCGTAGAAAAAATATTAAAATGTTTCAAGTGGTTTTTAAACGCGTTTGAATCGTTTTTATAATTTGTGTTCAAATTCAAAATATATTTTTTTTATTGAGTATTAAAAAAATACTCAATGATATTAATAATAATTACTGTATGGAATATACATTAGGTATACGTACAAGGTAAACTAACACGTAAATATTATGATACACAAATACCATAAAATAAACTTATAAAAAAACATAGTTGCAAAGATACAAAAAATATATTGAGTACAAAATAAATTAAATATAAGTTGATGGAAATTTGTCTTATCAATAAATTTACCTGATAATTATAAAATCTCGGATTATCATCATTGTCTGCCATGGAACATTTATAGGATTAGATTAAATACCGTCATTATTATTTTCGTTATCAAAAAACACAAATGTATTGTGTCTGCCAAATCGTACATCGTACATTGAAATTTTAAATAAAGTGTGGCTTGTACTTAAGAGTTGTACAATACCAAACCGGTGATTGACGAAGAAATTCTAGATATTAATGTAAAAATCCAAACGTTCATTACAATACAATTTAATGTAAAATGTAACTATGTATTAACGATGTTATCGACTTTAAAATGTCTATTTAATGTAAATATATTATATAACACACAATAAAAAAAATTGAACTGAAAGTACCTACTGTAATAATTGTAAAAATGTAGTCTTAACATTTTTCAAATATAATGTCTTCAAAAGCATAAATAATATAACCTTAGAGATTAAAAACATCATTCATAATTAATATTATATAATAGGTATATAAGTATACCATGTTTAAACATCCAAGAATATTGCTACATTTTTATCGTTCATGAAGTCAATACTATTTAGAATTTTCTCTTTTTTCTATATAGTTTAAATATAGTAACATTCATATAAGTATTTCAATTTTCAAAGCTTCAATACAGTAGGTGTTGCAAAATTAAATGAACCCACGTATTTGGATCCATTAAACGTAGTTGAAACTATAATTAAATACTCGCATTGTGGTTTTAATGAAAATAAATCAAAGTACGGCACCTAAAACAATATTACAAGAAAATTAATAATCATAAATATAACTAATAAACATTTGACAGTTGTATTTAAAAATTATAAAACATAAATTAAAATAAAATCACATGTATAAAATATTTTGAGCGCAACATAATATTAAGTTATACACGTGTGCAAGTGTATGAAATAATAATATATAATTCAATGATAATTTAGTAAATGGTAATTGCAATTGTAAATTAATATAAATATGTTTTATTTTTTCTATTAAAAATAATTGCTTTGTATAATATTTTACTATAAGTACTGCAGAAGATTAAGTTGATATATAATATTATATAAGAATACCCATTTTATAATAACATATTAGTTTATATTTATATTAATATTTAATATCAATGGTATCCATAACTTAAAATCAATTAACTTACTCGAGTTCTTGCTCTTAACGGCTTACTCTCATCATTGCAGTCTTTTGAAAACCATGACAATGTGTAATGGAATTTCTTTAATGTCATAGTAACTGGTCTCCAAGATAGTCTAGCGTTAATTAAATTACGTTTATCAGGATTTCCTATAACCACAATTTTAAGTCCTGTGATTTGTTTAGAATTTAATATTTTTTTTCCTGAAACAATAAATCTAATTATTATACATTTTTGATTGAAAATTTTTTATAATTTAATTTTAATAATATTTTTTTTTTTTTATTATTATTTAATGATATTTAGTCTACCTCTAATTACATGTCTTAAAGATTCAATTCAAATTCAAAATATTAAAAATATTCATTGAGAAGTAAATAATGTTATATAAAACCGTTAGTTTTTAATTGTATTATTGGATTACAACAAATCGTTACAAGCATTTAGAAAATCATGTATTGTTTATGTTTTTATTTTATGAAGCTACATATGGAAAATATTAAAGCTCTAATAAAATGCATTTTTGTTCTACAACATTGAGAATATTTTTAAATCAATGATTCAGCCAATAGTTGCACGCTTGAACCATCACTAAAATGTAGGTACAGTATAGACAACAAAATTTAAGTAACTGTTATTCAAATAAACACACATTTTATTGTTTTGATTTAATTTTAAAATAAATAGGAATAATTAAAAAATATAATTTGATAGACAATAAACAATAAAATAGGATTGATTTTAATGAGCAGGGCAGTGATAAAGTTGAGTTATGATAGTTCTAGTGAATAATAATTTGTGTTTTAATAACATAATTAAATATAAAGTGTGCAATGTAAAAACAGATTGAAAAATAAAGAAATATTCATAATATTATGCCAATAAACCATAAGTTATACTTAATATACAATATAAATAATACAATACATAATACATAATATTTAAGTGTATAATATGGTTAAATAGGTACATATATTACGTTTTCATTCACCTTTGGTTTTCAGGGTTGTCGAAGCCTTTTGACCAGCGAATCTTTTTCTTCCGAATTCACTAATGGCTTGCACTTGAAGAAAATATTCGGAATTAGAGTTCAGCTTTTTGATTGTAAACCTCAAAATATCCTAGCCAGAGGGGGAAAAAAGTATATAATAATGTTTTTCATACAGATAAATGACGTCATCGTACGACAAAATAATAGTTGCGAAACACCTATCTTGTTACGTGGTCCATTAGGATAAGTCGAGGGTAGTTCTATTGTTATATATTGTTAAATGTAATACTGTTCTATTTATAGTGAAGGGATAGTTCCCGAGACCTCAGTACATTCATTTCATTCGAACGATGCATGTTGTCCTGGGCAGTATTTCGATTTGGACATTATACGTAAGTACATTTTTTAGGTAAATTTATAAAAATTGGTTATTTTAATTTCCTCTCATTTAATAATAGATCACAAATTTTTAAAATGTACTAATTTAAAAAAAAAAAAACAATTAAAACTGAAATCTAAGCATGCACACATTTGATACAGAAAATAATATATTATGTATTTCCTAAATTAAAAAATAAATCTCATGGTCGTACTCTGTATATATGATATATTAAAATTATACATGTGGTAACTTTTTACGTACAATTTATTCTTTTATTACTCATTATAAATTATTATTAAGTCTTATAAGACAACTATAAATTTATTTTATACAAATTATTTGAATATTTACATAAAATGTAAATGCGTGAATATCATTTTGATTTACCTATATGAAAAATGTGTCTAGGTCATATTATATCTTTGATAAAGATTAAAATTGTTTTTCCAAACTTTTCAAATAGTTAGTTAAATATATTGTAATAACAAACATTTCCAAGAAGCTCCACCTTAATTAAAAAAAAAAAATTAATTGTTTATAATTAAACATACGCACTAGCTTTTAAGAAGCAAATAGCCGTAACAGGTATAATTTTTTTCAGCCCTTTATTTTCTATTTTCTATTTAGTAGGTACCAATCTAAAACATAGAGCACTCGCACTTTCCGCTTATTTGATGTCTTTGTCTATACTGAACATTTACATACTACTGTAAGGTACTAAGATGTTTATTTCTATAAGTAATTCTACTTTAGGTAGACAATATAAAATATAAAAGTTAACGAGGTAGAGATTTTGTCATTTACTAAAAGAAACCAGCTCAATATAATTGTTAGTTGTAGTTAATTAATATTTGATTAGTACGATTTTTCTTATAGTTTTGTCTTTCATTTTATCGCATTATTAACATCAAAAGTATATCAACAAGTGAATGTAAAAATAATGTTATTTATATTTCATTTTTACAATGAGTTTTTTTTTTTTGTCCAACTCGAGCATTAATTCAATGTTATAATAATATAATGTGTAGAATTGTATAGACTAAGACGGTAGATATCTGTGGGAGGTAACGTCCTTACTAAACCTCCTAACTAAACCCATCATGATATTGGTTAATGGTCGTATTTTTAGTATTATTCGTTTGTGAGTGTTTGTCGTCAAGCATGCCTTTAACTCATACGGCTAAATGTCTCATAGTATCAATCATATTAGTCTACAATATAATATGTTATGATTTATTGGGTGATTAATGAAAATTTAAAAAAACAGGACATCCCTTTAGCCTTCTCTTCGACCCTTGAACCAATTTTCTATTTCGGAACATATTTTACATAGGTACGATATAAGCTTATAGCTATGACATATAAACACAACACAGAATAGATTAAATCTATTATAAATTGAATGGATTCTGTGATACAAATATGTTTCATATTTTTTTTAATGCATTTGATGGAAATCATTGATAACCATAATATTGTTATACACTAGCAATATTAGAAATTTAGAAATAATAATAACTAATTATTAGACATGCTTAAAATTGAACCACAAGAATAAGAAATAATTATTACTTCCATTGATATTTTAAATTTAGAAATTGGACATTATTATAGTTTCCGCGACGAATGATATTGGTTATTTGACAAATATATAATATCATATTTTCATTTATCGAGTGCAGTAATTAGTTTATTAAAAAATCATTATAAACAATAGTCTGCGTCGTTTAAATTTAGGTACTTACAGAAATCTCCAGTTACGATTTATTATTAGGTACAATACAATAATAGTTGTCGCTATATAATTCTCTTTATTTTTCATACTCCAAAAACTACTGAAACTCTAGACTTTTGCAAAATTGTCGACATTTTTATTATTATTATTATTGTAATATATTATGATGTGATCGCGAATATGGCAACGTCCCGCCATTACCCCCACTGACGGCCACAAATTCACCCACCGTGATCATTGTCCATTCTTCTTATTTTGTTGTCGGTCTTCAGTTTTATATTCTTTTACCTTCCCAATAACTAGCGGTGATACTTATCACCTTGTCTGAAATATCAGTTTTCGTCATAAAATTGTCTTTTATACTATTGGTACGTTATAATAGTGGTCTTTCACAGGTGGTCTGTACCTTGTTGGCAGTGTTCGAAGTGGGGGGGGGGGATACGGAGAGATGGCATCCCTCTACTTTTTTGTATTTACATTTTTCATCCTTCTACTTATTCTGTCTATATTAACGCATCCCTCCTAAGACTTTTGTTTTTAAATAAAATACTTATTATAATTTTTATATTTATAAACAAGACATTTTTTTAATTTTTTCGGTTAAAATAATTGTTTTGTAACATTCAGGCCCGGACGCCCGGCTTATCGTGTTGTTTAGTATAGGCCGTTTCATAACCATATTATCTATACTATACCCGTAATTAGAGCTAATAATATAATATTATTAATATCACAGAACAATAGCAATATTGATGATATCAGGAAATCTGAACTGTAAGGCATCCCCTCCACTTATCTTGAGTCATTTCGACCACTGCTTGTTAGTTGTTACTTGTTCCTCACCATATTCGTATTTTCACCACTTTTATTCACCATTTTTTGATATTACTCGTTGTCCTTCCAATTTCCGTTCGAAATCTATTTAATGCCTTCCATGTCTACCATATGGCAGATGACTTCCAGGTGTCAAGCTTTATTTCGGGTCCTTCCCTAGATGCGAGTTTTGTGATCCCCCTTCCCACAACCACAAAATATTAATGGAATAATGTTTTTCACTTGTGCAACCGCCAGGCGTTGGTGTCATGCGTGTCGGTTTCATGTTTATCGATGGCCAAGAAAGTGAGATGGGAACTGGTGTACGACCCGATGCCAAACGACGAGTCGTTCGATCGGTTCGTCGCCGCCGACCACCACGCGACCGTCAAGCTGATACAGCAGCGACAGCGGGACGAGCAGCAGCAGCAGCAGCAGCTGTGGCGGCACCGGGACGAGCAGCAGCAACGGCACTACTACCGCCAGCAACAACAACAGAAGCGGGACGAGTGGCAGCAGCACCGTGGCAGCAATAGCGATTCTCGGTACGCCGAAAGCGTGTCGGTCGCGGCGTCCGAGGCTTGCAACTGCACGGAAATCCCAAAGATCCACCGGCTGACCCCAAACCACTACCCCAAGGAACTTATGTCGGTCACGTGCAGCGGCGACTGGTGCAAGACGGCCTCGTACCACGTGCCGGTGTTGTTGAAATCGAACACGCAACAGGTCGAAAACCAAGACGACTTACCGGACGAGCTGCAGCAGAACGTCAATCATTGGAAGTTCGACCCCGTAGAAATCCCGGTCGCCTGCTATTGTTCTATTAAATAAACGATATTTTTGTCTGCCTTTGACCTATATATCCTACCTACATTATAATATACCAATACGCATAACACGATATTTTCACAGTTTCGTTTTATCCTGTGTCCCCCTTCACCCTCTCCTTCTCCTTCTGCCACCATCCAGTGCTCTATCTACAATAGGCAAAGATGGAAAAGTTAATAAAAATTAATTATTCAAGTTAAGTCGTCGGAACAAGAGATCATCAAGTTAGAAGTTAATAGTTAACAAATAATAAAATTAACTCAACTCGGTGTAAGTTGACCTACTTTTTTAATTATTGCGGGGATCACATACAATGATAATGTGTTCTTCATAATTCTTTAAATTATAATAACCAATTTTATTGAATTTTTATCACCAAAATCATTTATTCAGTCATGACGTATACTATAGCTCATAGTCTATAGGTATGAACAATGATTGATGCGCGTCATAATATTTAACGCGTCTAAATTTATACGTCGATTAATGTTCAGGTATGTTTAGAATTTTTCTTCCCATTTCTAAAATCAGATTAGTGGCTGTACCAATTACTGCAGACAGTTCGAATCCGTAAGAATCCCAGTCGTCTAGGAAAAAATGGGGGTGAGCATGCTTGGTGAATATTACTCTGTATACAATTTTAGTATTTCGCCACAGCCTTCGTACAAATTACGGATTTAATATAGGTATTGATGCAGGGTTCAATGGCTTGCGTATAATACGTTCACAGAAGTACAGAACACTGAAAGAATATTTATATTTTCCTGACATTTCGGAGAGGGCTGCAACCCCTCGACCTTTCTCCACAACCCCTCCATTCCTATGCCACAGAATTGTAAAAACCTTAAAAGTGTACCACGACAAGTATCGGTACGGTGTACAATAATATAATATTGCATTTTATAATAACTCACTGCCGGGACCACATTTCGTTTGTGGTAAACGTGCGGTCCGTCACGTACGCTGATGAACACCTTGTACTTTCGCACTGGTAAAACGGACTCAGCGGGCGGCGTCCACGACAGCACGCATTGCTGGTACTCCTTGTTCGTCCATTTCAACGACGACACCATCAGGTCCTGAGGCGGTCCGGGCGGATCGATGTCTACATCGAAATCAATATAATAAGTATTAGAATAGTATAATATCACTCACGAATAATATACGTCACACATATCACAACGATACGATTTAAATTGTATGATGTTCGAGCACGATAATACATTCTGGGGAATAGCATTGCATATATCCGTTCCGTTATCGTGCGAGATACAAAAACATAAAAAGTTATAGCTTCTGAATAATATATTTTGTTGAGTTTTGTTCTAAAAGTATTCTTCAAAATCTTTTCTCTGATAATATTATTTTATTCGAAATTAGGTAATAAGGACAACTGAGCAATGGACCTCATATTATTATGATTTCTGAAATCAATAAATTTAATAGAACTGTATGTTGAAATTTCAATTTTAATAATGTTTATTTTAATGTAGCGCTAGATGTAAAACTGAAATATAATATGGCCCACGTAGGTAAAAAGGTTACCGACCCTTTCTGTAAATTATTGGGCGACTATCGTTCCTTCCAAAATGGGTAGGTAAGGAGATTCAATTCTTACTAAAATAATAATTTACCTGGCTTATAAAACGTATATTATATTAAATATGCAGGTATATCAAACAATTTTAATCATCAATTTTGAACAGTCCGATTTTTATCATACGTGTTTTACATTTGAGCTCAAAACATATTATTGATAGACACAACATTTGAACTATAAAGTACATAATTCTTATAGCAAGTTAATGTTATATAGCAAGGGTGGCCAAACTTTTTTTGATTAAGATCTACTGAGAATATAATTTTCCTTTAAATATCGACCAAAGTAAAAAAATTAATTTTTTACTATTAAGTCTTTATCGCTAGTATAAAATATAAATACTAAACATACTTATATAAATAATACAATAATTGTATTTACACTATAATTATTATAGTATAAAATTATCTAAAAATAATGATTTACATCAAATTTCTAAATAATTTCAAAATAAATTAACATTATAATGTTGGAGTAGAAGCGTGTCATATTGAATATCGTTGGTCAGTTAACTAATATTTGGGCTTTGTGGAATAATATAGTCTCTTATTGCTAAACGAAGACGCTGCTATAAATTATCATAAAAAATTGTACCTCGATATTCTGCTTTTATAAAATTTCACACAAACAGATTTATCCGAAATATGCTTTAACCGTATCTACTAGAATTACAGATGTAATAATAAGTTCTAACATAGGGCTTTGAAATCGTCCGGCGGATCGAACGACTGTTTGCTGTTTGTTGGTCACCCCCAACCTATATGAAATTCCCAATGAATCGATAATAAAACGTCAGTATGGATTTTAAAATGTTACGACGTTTAATCTAGAATATTATTTTCACATGTAATACATTTTAAAACGATAATAATTACCGGTAGCGAAGCGAATAATAATGTATAATTACATATTGTGGGTTATATTTTTTTAACATAAGAGACATGGTTTTTTGATAAACCACAATGATACAAACAACAAAAAAAACAAAATGTAACAAGTATAATCAATTTTGCAACTCACTATGTAATTACAATTAACAACATATGATATATATCATTACAACACACGCGCGTTGAGAATTTATGTCGATATAAGCACGTGAGTATAATTCTGTGTGTGTGTGTGTGTGTGTGTGTGTGTGTGTGTGTGTGTGCGCGCATTGCACGTGTAAATGAAAAAACTGTTAATTTTTTTCCCGTTTTTTTTTTTTTTTAGTGAACGCACGTGCCTCCTATAAAGCTATATATAATAGTATTATATATTATTATTATTATATTATTATCATTCCGTGGCTACAACACGCATTCCAATCATTAAATACAACTAATTTAATGTAATAAACAGTGGTCTAAGTGGGGGAAGGATACAAAAGGATGTAATTCCTCTACTTTTTTTAATTCACTTTTTAAATCCTTCTACTTATTTTGTCAAGAATAACGCATCCCATTTAATATTTGTGTCTTAAAATTAAGTACATATTAGCAAATCGGTTATATTTTAAAATTGAAATTGTACTGGGATTATATTTTTAACTAGGAGGATATTTTACATTTTTTCAGTGAAAATATTTTTTTATTTATTTGATGAGAAATATTTTTTTTATTGCTGAAATTTAAACATATACCATGTTGTTCAGAGCCAATAATATGTCAGGGATGTATGTATGCAATAGATATGCCAAAATGTTTAATTTCTGACAAGGTTTTGTTGATAAGCTGATGTGTAAAATGTGTGATTCGATCAATTGCTAGTTTTTTTCTAATAAATTTAAAAAGATGTTTATCTTTGTCTATTTTTTGAGATTATTATGATAAAAAAAAAACTACAATAAATAATACAGAAAAATATAGTCTAAATATTTGTGTTTTAAAAAAGGTTCAATGTAACTTTTAAATGTTTATATGGAAAATGTACACGGTAAAGTAATTTTTGTACCTATGCCTGGAATTAGTTTTGGAGGAAATAAAGACAAGATTATTTTTGGCTTGGACATGAATATATTTTAAAATGCATTGGGGGCTATTCTGTATTCATAGTTTTGACTTTTGAAGGGGCTAAGTACCCCGCAAGCCCCAACCCTATTTGCACCTTTGTTAACCTTTATTATGAACTTTATTATGATATATGTTATTAAATTATATTTTTTAAGAACAAAATGTAAAAAACGTCATTTTGATCTAGGTAATATATTAAATTATTTTAGTATCTATCTATATTATCTATATTTAAATAATTTTTGAGTTCAAATATCTTATCCACCTATCTCCATCTATACTCTGTCCGGCGAGAGAACGGGCCGAGGACCGATGAAAATAGGTTCTTCTGAGCATCATCCCCACTCATCACCCTGCCAGGCCTGCATAGGCGGAAATTTGGTAAAATTACTGGGGGGGGGCTGAGCATTATATTTCTCATTGCACCTAAGGGCGTATCCAGAAAAAAAATTTTTGGGGGGGGGGGGGTCCAAAATCTGTAATATTTATGTTAAAATTAATAACATTTTTTTTTTTTTTAATGTTTAATTTTTATGTTGGTATTAAAAATAAATATTTATTTAGTTAAACATTTGTACACTATTTAGGAAATGTTGGGGGGTGTCCGGACCCCTTCGGACCCCCCTCAGATACGGCCTTGATTGCACCTATATAGGCACTAATGTCTTAGTCGCTCACAATTATTTATTTCAACAAGACAATTTACAAAGTTTGACATACTAAACAATTTAACCATAATTCAGTACAAAAACAATAATGTGCCTTACTTTGAACATTTATTTCTAAACAAAAAAAGAATTAAAAATATCATATTATTACGTAATTTCATCGAAACCAGGACGACGCGCGACGCGACGCGAACGACCGCTAATAAACAACCAATGCGGGTGTTATTACTTATTAGTTATTAATTATTATTAATATTACATTAATTACGATCTTTCCAAGTTATGACAATTGACAATAAGTTTGTAAAATCTTACTAATGTAATTTAATTTTTATCATAGAATATTTATTTATAATTTATTTTGTAATCCAGATTTTAAAAATGCCTTTTTCAATTATACTAATTAATAATTATTGTATATTTAGTCACATTAAAAATGTGATGGCCAGGGGGGGCTAAGACCTGTACTTTAAACTTCTGGGGGGACTTAGTCGCCTCTAGCCCCCCCCCGATTTCCACCTATGCAGGCCTGCTATATAGGGAACCTGTTTCGACACCAGGGCGGCGCGGAAGGACGCGCAGAATCAGTGCGTTCTCTCGCTGTACAAAGTATAGATAAACAAAAAAAATTATCTAATCTCAACACTGCGGGGTTTCACTATAATATAATAATATTATGTATGTGGGACATGGCTGACATAATATGCATTGCATACTGCATTGCACTTACGCGGTCCGATCTCGACGAAAAACTCCTCGGATGGCGGTGAGTATCCGCTGGTGCCGTTCTCGTTGATGGCGGCGACGCGGAACTGAAACCACCGGCCCGGCGCGCGCAGCTGCCTGAACTGTTCCCGTGTCCTGTCGGTCCTGGTCACCATCGCCCATGTGGTCATACGCTCCGGCACGTACGCAGCGCCTACGTGGTGCCGTTCTTGGACCACGTACGTCACGTGACCTGCTGATGTGCCCGGAGACGGCGCCGACCACTCGACCGCTAGCGCCTTACCGTAGTCCGACAATGCGACGACGTTCGGCACGTCCGGTAGACCTGAGGATCGTGAAAACAGTGCGTGTTTATGCAAGCGCCTCGGTATGGATATAAAATTAAAATATAAAGGCTTTGATTTCCAAGTCATCAGCACCGTACATTTACAATTCAGCTGCTACCTAGTTAATTTTAACTTAACTTAACTTAACTCAACACCTTTATTACAAGCAGTTGCTTAAAGAAAGTGTTCAGGTTTCCGTTGGCTCATGTTTGTTTGCAAATTAATATATATTATGGATATATATAGATGGTGAAATAAAAAATTTAATTTGACATTATTTTTTTTTTAACGCTAATATGTTAAAATATTAAATAATTAGATATTTTGTAAAAATCAAGTGTTAAACATACTTAATTACGAATATATACCTACGCATCATATAATATATGAAAAAGTATTTTTTATCGTTAACGCAGAAATTGATTTGCTATATAATATAAGTGTATTTGTTTAAATGGATAACTTAATATAAGTTAGGTTATTAGGGGGGTTTTAGGGGATCAACTTTAGAAACTCAAATGAGAACCTACTCTTTTTTTGTAAACATAATAAACAAACATTTTTTTAATACATTTTAAAGCTTGAACAACATGCTTGAGAGATATTTAAAGTATTTAAACAATTTGAAAGCTGACCACCCAAAACCCCTCTAAAATATTGTAAAAAAATTTAAAATGTACAAATCATTTTAGATGTTTTTAAATCAAAAACTGTCGTATCATACATTTTTCTCCATTTAGAAGCAATAAAGTGGCCGTAACATACATTTTGCATCACTCTGTATATGAATCGATTTTTTACTACGATAATCTAATTTTTTATTGATCACAACTATTTCCTTAACTTTCTTATTATTTTTATATGTAGTTCTAAGCCGTGTTTTTTGATTTTATATTTTATAACAAGCATATCGAAATATTTATCGACCAATATTTTAAAATATCGTTAAAAGATGTAATAATAAAAATTACACGTTATATAATATAGTCAAACGTTAATCGATAAAATCTATTTGATAATATAGTAATATATAAATATAATTTTTAACTAGTTTATTACAAATAACCAACCATAGCTAATTCAAATTGAAAAAAAATTGGATGAACGGTTTATGATTTTCAAAATTGACTTGTATAACGATTCGCAAAATGTAAAATAAAATGTTGTTCGCTCATAAATTTACTGTAAAATATATATTTCTCTATTAGACGGAGTCCGGTGCACGTTAGATCCCATAATATTTATATAAGAACCAGTCCTTGAAAATAGGTCCTTAGACATTATGTAGTAAATCATTTTTAAATTGTTCGTGCAATACGCCCAAAAGTCATTTTCGAAACAAAATGCATTATATTTACCTCCATTCCAAAAAACGATAATAAATTATTATATACCTAACGTCATAGGAGTGGTTGTTTTTTGTTTTCGATTTACTCGCACGAAATGTTAGTGCGAATATAGAGGTATATTATATATTATGTGCAATTCAAATATATCAAAACCGAAGTCGCCGTGTCTATAACGAGCCCATAAAAATAGAAAACAAATAACCGTAGCAGCGCGAAATACGATATAATATTTTACGATAAATTGTACGGCTTATAATAATACGAGTATATATACAGGGTGGTTTGCATTTATCCACTCATAAATAGTGTGAGGAAAAACTCAGTAGACCACCCTGTATATAACGATAATAATAAAAATAAATAAAAATAAAAATATAGTCGACTATTGGTTACTTAAATTTCAAGTATCAAAAAACTTTAAAAAAATGTTTAATAGATTGTACATTTAAAGAAATAAAAAAAGAGACAATTTTTGCTTTATCTATATATAATAATATGTGCATGTAATTTTTTTTTTTAAGAATTGGTGTATGAGTAATTATTTTGTTAATTTAATACATTTTTATCAAATATACCTTCTATAGTAGAGACTAAAGGGTCTATACAATCGAGTGGCATAAAAAAATCTACCATACCATGCTTTATAACTTTCAATATACGTATTTACAAAATGTTTCTAAGTCATGTTTAGATTTTTATTTATTTAATAACAACAAAGGCCATACAACTTTTATAACCAAGCAATAAGTAATCACAATATAAATTAAGGTAAATAATATTTATAACTAATAATAAAATAGAAAACATTTTGATATTTTAAAAAAATAAAATAAAAGTCCAAATTAGCTTGTAGCCATGCAACGGCGGAGTAGTTGGTTTTCGTTATAATAAGAATGAAACATTGGGATTTTGAATGGAACAAAACGACGCGTGAAGCGAGGTGCTTTAAAATAATTTTGTGATAATGACAATTTTTGCAAGTTCATTTTTAATAAAAATTAAATTAGCTTGGGGCCTACAATCGGCTAAAGATGAACTAAGTGGAGATGTGCCAACACAGGAGAGTAATTATGATGGGGGTAACCAATTTTAAGAGAATAGCTACATAACATATTTAAGTTGAACTCTTTTAAGCTGACAAGAAGTTGTAGCAGCACTTGAGTCCCTGCAGAGGACAGAACCGTCAGAACCATAATCTAATATTGGTCTGACGAATGTACAGTATTTTAGTATAAATCCTTCAAAGGTGTTGACAATTTAAACACATTAATATTGTTACTCGCTAAATACTATATCTGTTTTCTCTTCTGAGCCATAATAACTTGTTCAAACAAAACCATACCTAACCTAACCTGAACACTGTCACGCGGTACTCGGATCAACTATTAAGCGAACACACAGATAAGAATTAAAATTGCAGAACCCAATTAAAAATGGTTTATTTTAACAAATTGAATAAGATTCAAGTTAATTGTCGCGACAAACTTAATTTAGATAGGAAAATTCGAGATATCGAAAACTACTTTCGAGTTAACAAGGTTATTTTAACAGTGACTATATTATACGTACTTAGTGCTATGGAAATTATTATTTAAAAGCGAATTTGATTTGTTCAATGTATCGAGGTTTGAGTTAGCGAGAGTCAATTAGTAGTCGACTGCATTGTATTATAATTATTTTAACATGGCGTGGTGTTTTATAAACATATAACGATAAAAGTAGGTAACGTACCCGGACGATGGTCGGCTAGTCCCACGGGCTTCTGGCACGTTATGCCGCAGCTGTGTCGGCAGCACTTGTACTCGGCGTGACAAAAGTCGTCAGAACTGCATTGCTCCAGACACGGTCGGTCCAGCGAGACGACGCTGTCAAGGTCGCCGACCGGACACTCGCCCGGCTTATTAATCCACCGCTCGTCCAGACAACCGCTATAGCACTGCGGACGAAAACAAAAATCAAACATGATAATTATATAAACCGCAATTACCACGCGTACCTATCGCGAAACTCATCGAATAATATTATGTTATGTTAGGTTAATATTAGGGAAAGGTTAGGATATTTATTATATTATTATTATTATTATTATATAGACGGGACATAGAAGTAATAATATATTATGCTTTAAAATAAAATACATACAAGATGGTATGCCACACAACGGTGGGCCATAGTTTGCATTGCTGATATATAGGTACCTTACTACAACTTAGTATAACACACTCTTTTTGATTTAAAATCAAAAAAATAAATGATTTTCTTAGTGTCCCAATTCTTGAAAAAATTTGGACGCTATTTCTTCTTTGATTTTGGTATTTTGTTGTAAAATTATCAATTTATCACAATAATTGTGTACGTTTTTACAGTACGTACAAATCGATATAAGCTTGCGAAAACGACGCGTTGTCAATGATATTTTTAAAATTATATTCTAATACTCCATATGTGTGATGCACCCACCGATAACTTCGATGAATACCTACAAGAATATTTGAAATCGTTTTTTAAAAACAGTTATTCAAAATAAATGGTTTTTAAATTTTTTTTTGACACTCACTAATTTATAGAAATACATAATAAGCTTTATCCATCGATTTTTGTTAAATAATAATTATTAATTTATATAGCACAAAAATTAAGTAAATAAAATAGCATAAATTTATCAGCATTGATATCAGATATTATACATAGTATAACCACTGGAGTGATAGTGATGAACTGAGAAGGCAAAAAGATGGCAGCAATCCGCGATGGAGATGTGAAGGATTTAGTTACCTATAAACTTATAGGTCATATAGGCTTGCGCACGAGGAATGTCACGGCAAATTGACATCCACTTCGGAGCCTAGTTAATCCTTTGTTATCCTGAGTTATTAGTTATAATTTTTTAACTATAAATTATTTTAAACATTTTAAGAAATAGGTTTTTTATATTTTCTAAATAAACGAATATGTATAGGTACATAGATGCAGATATTGGGAGTTTTAACGATACTTAGTTATTTTTGTGTACCTATATTGAGTTTTTTTCTATTCTGTGAAAAAAGCAGTGTGCGTACACCAATAATGGTGGATTTTTTTTTTTTTTTATTGTGGTGCGATTAGGGCCTAGGTGTTCGAAGAGGCGAAACGATACTTTTGCCCTTCACAACAGAAAATAGGGTGTGATGTGGCAAAATGAAAATTAATGTTTATTGAGTGTTATAATATCTCAATACAGTTTTGTTTCATCCACGCCAGTTTTTTCAATTTCCTTTCTTATTTTCCATGTTTTCCGAGTGCCGCGTGTGCCTATTATATATTATGCTCCGTATAATGTATATAAACCTAAAAATCAATCACCCTGTATATACGCACGTTATTACGGTACATGCATTAACACATACCACCTATAAATGTACATATTATATATATGTGTGTATTTTAATGCGTATATATGTATATACATATTTTAATGGGCACGACGAACAACGTAAAAACGACTCAGGGGCGTCGGCGGCGAATAATGAGGTTGTGGCGAAGCCCGTCCCGTTTTTTTTTTTTTTTTATATATAACCCCGTCGTTGTAATCGCGAAGACGATAAACTATATAATATTATATACATATATTTATCGTTATTTATTCTTATACACTTTATAATACACCAATAATACCAGACGCATATTTTACATGCCACCGCGATTTTTTTTCGTTGTTATTTCTACTTTTTTTTTTCCCCCCGTTGATTTAATACGCGACGACATTATAACATTATAGACTATAATATAGTGTTCGTATATCAAAAAAAATAAAATAAAATAAAATAAAATAACACATATCATGCCTCGCTCATAGACTAAAATATACAATCAATCGATTTTATTTACTAAAAGATGTTATACACAAAAATTTATGTGCGCGTATACGTGGTATGGTAAGCATTATTATATAATATTATACATAGGGTACCTATATAATATTCGCATATTATAACACAGTAATATATCATAAATCGACAACGACGAATACTATAATACAATATTATAACGACAAACATATTGCGCTGATACGACATATTATTATTATATACGCATTAATACACGGGATAATTTTGTTGTTTTTTTTTGTCATGAGACAGCGATTTTTTCCGAAGATTTTAATAGTGAATTCGTTTTCGGTTTTTTTGTCAGCCTGCATTATTATTTTATACCTATATGATATGAATATTGAATCGTTTAAGATTTCTGGCTTCTCACTGTAGTTCCTCATTTTTTGTCATTGTGACTTTTTAAACGGAAATCTAATATAATTTTAAATTGTCGTTCTTAAATTTCCGTGTACCTATATAATTATTATAATATATTATATATTATAATTTATAACATATTATATATTATAATTTATAACAGTATTCAATGTTTTACTAAAAATACCAAACAAGTTATTCTTAGGTAAAATTTAGTATGTAATAATTTTAAAAAATGTACCTAAAGTTATTCATTAAACATTTATAACTACCACAAAAGCAAACTAGTTACCTAGTCTACATTTCAATAAAGTTACACATCTGGCTGAAAAAAAATTTGTCGAATTTATAAATTCTAAAAAAAGCTAACTAATGGATGACTATTAGTAAAATAAAGTATATTTGACTGTGAAAAAAACTATTTAATGAAATCATATTACACGATTAAAAACACAATCATTGTCATCCATGACGGTTTTATATTAATTTTATTTTTGTATATCCTATTGTAATATATAAATTTTAAATTCTAAATTTAACCCTTAAAACTTTAACTGAATCAATCAGAGTATTTTAATTCAACTAAAAAAATAACTACATTATTTTAATTTTGCTATTATTTAATAACGAATTGCACTTAATATTTTAACATCTATTTTTAGATTGCTGTGACCACAACATGTCAATGCAAACTTTCACCAAGTACAAAGATTCACAGGTAACTAGATAAGTAATCATTTAAAAAACGGCAACAACAAATTTGTTATTCTTGACAACTAATACAAATCTCAATATAAACAATTTAAAAATAATATTTAGTTCAAAATAGACAATAGTTTAGTAAAATCATTGGTTTATCAATGGTTAAATCAAACAAAAACAACTGCTTCGAAATATCTTAAGTAAACTATTACGCCGATAGGTATATACAGGGTGATTCACCGAGCATGCTCACCTCCATTTTTTCATTTAATAATAAATGTATGTAAATTCTGATTTTTAGAATTTTTTAAATACACTTAAAGATCTTTTTTTTAATCATTGAAGTATTATTCAAGTGTTTACTATATTTTATAATTTATAAATGTTTATAGATTAGTAAAAACTACTAAAATGTTCATATTACCATATCCCCCCATATATTCCAAATCTATTATCATTATTCCTAATTACCTATCGATCTATAATTTTCGTATAGGTACCTTTTATCCTTAGTACACAAAATTAAATAACTCAAAAACTACTCGTTTAAATTTTGATTTTAAATTGTCAACATTTTCAGAAAAATTATCCACTAAATAATTAACTGTATACAATTAGGGTCAATTAAAAAACTGAAGTTTGTATCTACACAAAACACTCCATACGTAAGTAGTACCTACAACAAATCTTATGAATTATAATATGAAATATGAAAATATGATCATTAAGCGTATTAAAAAATTCCAAAAATCCGATTTTCATTAACTGCATTATTGAAGAAGAAAGGGAGGAAGGTGGACATGCTTGATGAATCATCCTTTACATACTGTTCAAACACAATTCATGTTTATAACTGTTTTATAAAAATAAATGAATATTCAACAATATAAATATACTAAAAATAATCAGTACAACGTTTACGTTATAGTTTTTTTTTCACAAACACCGATCAGTGATTTTTTTTAACCAAAAAACTTTTAAAAACAGTTTTTAATTTAATTTGTATTTTGTGAAATATTAGCTTATTTTTCCTGAACATTTTATATAAACTCCTATATTAAAATAAAACACCGTACAAGTCATTGATTTATAGTATCTCATAAAATATAAACTACCTACATCACATGTTTTTACAGTGCCCAGTGTCCGTAGTCCATGTATAATTAAATTTATAAATAAATTATTTCAACAATAATTGACAATCAAATAAATAGAACCAATATACAATATTATATAATATGGTCATAGACAGGTTTGATACACAGTCATGCTGTGACATTATAATAACAATAATAATAATAATGCATTACATTTCTACATTATTTACATTTATGTTTAAACGTAATCGTTATATTTAGACTTAAAACACAAATTCACACTATTCCGTAAAACAACCCACAATAGTACCTAATAGACACATCTCACACCATATTGTAATTAATTATATTTTGACTTTCAAGTTACCACACTTCATCTCACAACAGTTATAAAGTGCAAGTCATCAAATTTATTCTACTGTATTAAAGTGATTAAACCAACTTTTAAATATTTTTTTTTGTCTTTTAAAATATCAAATGAAGACTGCTCTTGACCCGATAAAAAAATGAATACAAATACAAACAAACACTCAACTCAAAAACCACAATAATTGTAAAATATATTATAATATTAAAATGTAACCTAATCCGATCTGACCATTCGCCTTTAAAAATATTTCCTAAACCAAATTCAAAAATAGAGTGAGTTTGTTGTTTAGGTAAGTACAATTTATTTGTTAAAATTGTTTTGTATGTATAAGAAGTATCCTATTATAATATAATGTACACTTATTGTTATTTATATTTAGTTAGTAGGTAATTTTACTTTTGAAAAAAAAAGTGTATACATAAAAATATATACATAATACATGTATTTATATTTCGTATTTAAATAAGTAACAATTAAATTAAAATGTGTTCTACTAGCATATTATATATATTGTCTAAGGTTAGGTTAGGTTAGGTTTCACTCGAAAACAGAACGATAAATAAATATGTGTTTCTTTTTCGTCGTGGTTTAATGCTAATGAACCGATTTCCAAATAAATTCTTTTGTGATTCGAAATCTAAGAGCTATTGTATGTTCTTATACAAAACTGGTTCTTTCCGCTGAAATTCCGCGTTATTATGTTCGTGCACATCACACTGCAGTGTTTTTGCACGTTTGGCATGCTATACAGATATCGGACTTCAGAGAGATAAATAAATTGTATAAGTTTATAATTTATAGAGTACTGCTGCACTAATGGTGGTACCCTAGTATCTCCTGCCTAATACATGAGCTTTTGAGTTTTGAGATTGTTTGACGCGATGTCATTAATATATTTATAATGGACATATTATTATGTACTACCTACTTTTATAGTTTTATTATTTATCACAGATTTATAATAAAATAATCATATTGACAGATAATATTGATACGTCACATTTATTAGCCATATGACGTAATATTTTGAATCTTTATGAGGAGTAAGTATAAGCAACAGAACTAATTCGATAGCACAACAGACAATTTATAAATTATTTATGTGTATCAAACTACATCCGTTAGACACTTAAGTTATTGCCATCATACTGTACGCAAGTTAGTCTAGTTGGCTACTTAGCTGCATCTAACGAGTAATGTCAGTTTAAATAAAACACAATTTTTACCCTTTTTAGTGCCTACCCAATTAAGATTATATGTTATGTAGTGTGGTTTAGGTAGATATTTCCAGTGACCCGTTTATTAATTTATTAATGCGTGTACAGTAGCTAATGCGAAGCCTTATTGTCCAATTTATATTGACCGATCAGCGATGACGATATTTGAAGAAAAAAAATGATTATTTATTCATTTTTGTTTACCTTGTACAAACACTGAAACACTTACATCATAACAGTATAATATTATAAGCCTAGGCATCGTTGTAAAATAAACTAAAACACCAATACACCATAGTTCAATTTATATTCCTTAATAGTTTTTTTACATAATATAAGGTACGCATGTATATTTAGTGCTTACATTTTCAAAATAAAAAACAAGCCCCGAGAAGAGCAACAGCCCGTTGAGCACGAATTTCTTGTTGAGTAAAAAAAAAAACACTAAACCTCTTTGGTGAAAAATTAAACAAAGGACAATCTTCTAAATGACTATCATTTAATTTACATCGAATTGAATAGTATGAAGTATGAACCTAATAATATAAATATATCATATAAAATATTGTAATAAAATGACGCGATGTACGTAGGTGCAGTTACGTCGTTTCACGCCATTCATTGCCACGTGTGCAAATAATAATTATATCGGAAACTATCATTTATCAGATATTCAGATCCCGCTATCACTTATGGATATGTGTGCGCAGGAACCGACTGCATTGCTCGCGATTCATATCTATAAGTATTAATTTCGTGACAAACAGGATGGGTTGGATGTACGATGGGTGTAAAGCGTGTAGAACATTACAATTTAAATATGCTCAATCACTTCAAAATTAAATTATCTATTAAATTATTAAAAAAAAAAAACACTTCCACCAGACACAACAATAATATGTTGTTATCTTTAAATTAAATGATAGGTAAATTCTAGTCTTTTAAAGTAAATGGTCAATAATTGTAAATCAATTAAAATTAATTATAATTTTTTATAGTCAGAATCATTGAAATTTTGTAATTATATACTTGGCATAACCTTCTAAATAAACGCGAAAGGGAAACACTATTGTTCATTATTTTCGTCGAAGCCTAATTAGTATCTTGTGGCGTAAACTGAAAACTACAAATTAACGACTACGTGATACAGATTTTGTGTGCATGAGTCATATATATATATATATATATATATATATATATACATTATTCAAAGAAAAATATATAAAAATCAATAATCAAAATATAATACACGGGCACAGTGCAGATAAAGTAAAGGTATATTCATTGATTAAGATGTTTTTCCGAACATAATATTATATACTATTTGTAAAAAACTGTCACCAAAACTGTTATTGTAAAGACATTGTAAAAAATACGTATTCATGGTAAAGTGAAAAAAATATATTTAGATAAGTATTTGTATTTGTTCTTAAATACTTATTGACAAAAGTACTTGAAATACTATTTAAATACTTATTGGGAACTGCCGAACGTACATTTTGTAAGACGAAGACATGCGGTTGAGACATTCTCTTCAAATAGTTAATATAAGTATAAAAACATAAAAACACGAGTCCACGCGAAATGTGCATATGAAAATAATTCTGTATATTTGAAGAAAAGTTAATTAAATCATTTTTTTTAATTAACTTTTCTTGTAATTTACGATATTGGACAAGTAGACAGTTCAGATCATTGAAAACTAAATTGTAATGGGCAGATGTAACTCCGCCCGCAAATGCCTTTTTTGTTGAAAACTAGGTCTGACAGTATTAATTATTAATTGCTTTGTGTTATAATTAAATATATATAATTATAATTATAATGTATACCCATTATTGTATTTAACATTAAAATGGTCGAATAAAAGCATCCGGCAACCCATGTTGGTACCTATATACCTCTGCGGCTGTAACTATATTTTTTATTTATTTTTATTTTTACTTATCAAAAGTAATTGTTGTCACATTTTCGTTACTTGAACCCTATTCAAGAAAATTATGTAACTCGGAATTTTCGTTACGTCCAATACCGACTTACACTCACCCTAGCACGTTCGTCGAATGACGTCACCGACGGAACTTTCAGTCAGGCCTTAGCTGGTAGTCTAGTCGTAATAGTGTTGTAACTTCAAATTTCAGACAAAACTTTCAGAGAGCCCACTCCTTTCTACGGACATTATCTACCGATTAGAAACATACGCATACGCCGACATACGCATGATATTTTTAGTAATTAAATCCAAACCCTTCTTCTATAAGATTGTACGTCTAAATATTGGTTAAGCTTAACCGGTGGTTGCTATATCTAGTACCTACACTAGGTATTTAGTATTTACACACCATATTTAAGTTTTAAAATCGATTGATAATATCAATGGCAATACTTATAACGACGTTAAGGCTAGCTACGGCACCAGCTACGTCGTCTGTCGTGTTACGTCCAAAAATTGAGCTCGGCTCGACTCTGGAAATTTCCCGGTACCTAGATGACGGTTAGTAGTGAATGATATGCCACGATTACAACGCCAATCAGAATACGATAAGAGGCCCTCGACACGACAGACAACGCAGCTGTGAACCCGGCTCGAGTGTGCACGTGTGTGGGTGCGTGTGGGTATACGTACTTTTGGCTGTTCGGCGGCGATGTGACGGTAACACTTGGCGAAACAACGCGCGTCGCGCACCGGATCGCCAACGGACGCGGCTACGGCATCGGTGACGGCGGAGGCAGCAGCAGCAGCAGTAAAGATCGCGGTCGACAATACGAGGTACCGCTGCAAAGGCACGGAAGACGATCGCACGCAGCCCGTCATATCGGTGCAGTCAAAGTGCAGGTGCGAGTGTGATGCGTTCCAAACTGGTGTACGCGTGCGTCGGCGGTGTGCAATACGCGGCGGCTCCAACCTATAACCATTCGCGACGGAGACGGATGCGTTAGCGTGCGTCGTCGTCGTCGGCGGATATTCCAGACAACACCACCACTACTACTACCACCACCACCACCACCACCGCCGCCACCGCCGCCACCGCCACCGCCGCCACCGATGCCGATGCCGATGCCGAAGACGGCCGACCGATCATCCAACCCACCCACCCACCCACCAATCCGCATCGTTATTATATTTGCGTGCATGTGTGCGCGTGCACTTGCTGAATGCTGCTGCACGGGCAGAGATTGCGACAACAATATTATAATATTATTATTACCGTATAGTGGTATCTAACCGATGGTGTTATGGTACCGTGCCGGTTTTTTATATGTGTTCAAGCATTTTTCAACATAGGTACCTAATAATATATATTATTGTACATTTGGTGTATGTTTTAAATTGTTATATTAAAGCGTATGAATGCATTGTACGCGTATAATATTATTAGGTGCCCGTCGTATAGCGCACCGCCACCAACGCCGCCGCCGCCGTCGCCTCCGGCCGACCACACGTTATAGTAATAATAATATGCGCACCGCCGCTACACTATCGGAGACGAGAGCGTTTCGTCGTGTAAACGGCGTCGTTTGGTTTGATTTTTTTTCAGTATTGGTAAACTATTATAATAATTAATAATTGAACGTCGTATAGGATATACGTAATATTATATGTCCGTCAAACGACGGGAAACACGCAACTGCGGAGACACGACAAACGCGCAATAATAACGCGTTCGTGTTTTCTGTATAATAATAACGACCGTAAAATATACGTAGCGACCGTGTTTTTGGTATTCAAAAAAAAAAAATGAAAAATAAATAGAGCTGTGTCGAAAATTCTGTACACGACGTGCCCGAAGAAAAACGCACGGCATATGAATATGCCAGTGATAATAATAATAATTATTATTATTATTAGGTACATAATAATAATATATAATATACATAGGACGCACGCACCCATAACATCTAGAACAATATAAGTACGTTATTTTTGTAGATCCGCGCAAACCCAAAATCGGAATACATAACGTGTATAGAGCAGGTACACAATATACATATTATATTATATTATGCGGCCGGCTGCAATAACTATGGAGTGGATACAAAGTTCGTATAGGTATGATAGCGCAAAGCAAACGATTGAAAATGATCTTTGCTATATAAACGCGGTGGACGGGATTCAATATAATAGAAGTTAAAAAATGTGAATACCGGTATACCACCTGCTGCAGCAGCGGCGCCTCGAGATATTTTATGTATACCTACCTAGTCTATAAACTGTTGAACGCCGCCCCTCCCTCACAAACTATTGAAAAACAAATTCGAATTTTTAATAACGTTCCGCGTAAACACACGGAACACACACATAAAATAAAGATGTATGATATTTGTGCCCCAGGCGAGTTATATATGAGAAATTTCACCATACATGTTTAATATACGGTTCCCTTTGAATGGATCGGACGAGAATTCACAGGAAAGACGAGACACATTTATCTCGATTCTTATTGTAAATTCTCACGAAATCTATCAATCTGTATCCATTCATAAACTACATTAATATTATGATATTACTACATTTTGTATGATTAATTTCATTATAATTTTATACAGGCTGATTCTCCAAGCATAATTACCCCCATTTTTTCATCAAATGACAAATTCTCCTTTTTGGTATATTTTAAAATATACCTACTTCAAGATCATATTTTCAAATTCTTGATACTTTTTATATTATTCGATGAGTCCTGTGGCAATACCAACCTATGTTTTTCATACGAGAACACCCCTTTTTTACTGTTAATTATTTAGTGGATAATTTTTTTTAAACATTTGGATGTAGGTACCTTACTAAAAATGCAAACGAGTAGTTTTTCATTAATTAAAATTATGATACGAAAGGATAAAAGTAATATTGGATTTAGTGTTTCATAAAATAACCAATGTCTATAGTGAAAATCGAAATTTCGAAACTGAACGTCCGAACAATAATGAACATGATTATAGATTAATATATCATCATTAATTATTATTGAAGTTATTGACGTTATACTCGTCGCTTAAACGGTTGTAATGCCAAGTCCGAAGTAGGTACCTTGTACCTATTATAGCGTGTTTTTTTTTTATAGAAATACTCATCTGAACATACATTTCTTTAAGTTGCACAATATTTAAAAAAAAAAAGATAATTCTCAAATCTCTGTAAATGATAACATAGTATTTTAAGTTCTGAGCGAAGCAATGATTTTTGTATAATGTGTACATCAATAACGCTGTAACTAGGTATTTGTTTTTTATTTGACATTTTTTTTACACACAAAATACTAAATGTTAACTATATTTCCCAGTGCAGTGGTAGCTGAAAATACAATTTTATAAGATATCAAAGGCTCTGGTGTACCAAAAACGATTCTGAGTGAAGACTGTAAGTCAGCCTATACTATGATATACTATAATTACCTATTTTATGATATTATTGCTATAAAGTAATTTATTTTACTATTAGTAATACACTAATACAGTAGATTGAATTAATTATTGCCAATAATACTGCATTTCAAAATGTCATTGTGTGTATAAAATATAATAATATAGGTTATAGATCCCTACTTTAAAACTTTTTTTAACGCATGTTTTATACTGCAGTATTAACTACTTATGAAAAACCTTGTTTTAAACTTTCAATCCTTAGCTACAAAAATTGAATATTTTGTATATTTTAAACCACAAAATAATTTGCAAATTTTCGTGTTATTGATGAATTGCAAGTAAAATATGAGCTTTAAATTCTTATAAGAAAAAATCGTGCCTACGTAAGGTGGGTTGGTTTAGGAAACAGTATTATATACATTTATTATACCTAATATAGAGAAGATTATTATATTTAACAATATTGTAGTTTGTAAGTAGGTACTATTAATACCTATACGTATACATTTTTGAATAGTGGTTGGAATAAAAAATAATAATCACGACATCTTCAAAACATCTACGGCAATTATACGGAATACGTGTATCGGGTGCAGAAAATACTAGAAATCGTGACATTGACGCGGGGTGAGATGAAACGAGGCGAGTTAGGAACACGCGGACGTCAGCAGCGCCGGACCCGCAAGGAAACTCGAAAGTTTCTGCAGGTTTCGGCGGTGCGCGACTCCGGCGGTGGCGGCGGCCGGAGGGACGACCTGCCAGGGCGAAAACTACCGAGAGTTCGGCGGGACAGCGGCCCCTATTCTTCGGCGGACTCTCGGTAGTTTTCGCCCCGCGGTAATCCCGTACCGGCCGTGCTATTCGTCCGATCGACGCCAGTTCCGCAGCTCAAATCTCGCTTCGCTCGCTCCGCGTCTATTGGTCTCCGCCTCTGGTCGTCAGAGTCGTACCATCATCGCTCGCACTAGCCGCCGATCGTCACCGTCGCCCTTCGCTCCTGCGGCCTAACCGCGGTCAGGCCACGCCGGACGTCATGGTCGTCATTACGCGTCCGACCAAACCAGCCCGCGACACTCGTCAGCTCCCGCGGTACCGGTCGTGAGAAAGTTGCGGAGGTGACCAGTGGCCAATACTACGCATTTCGTAATTTGCACCAAATCCGCCATCTCGTATCCTCTACTCTCCTGGTTTATTGTGTCTCCTGCCCGACGTCCCCCCCCCCCCCAAATAGTTGTAATGCTTTTTCAGTTTGTACCGTTTTTCAGCCATTTTTTGTTTTTTTTTCTTTACGTGATATTCAGTTTCTTTTTTTTTCTAAATTTTTTAAATTTTTACTATCAGTTATTTCACGTCTTTTTGTTCTTGATTAATAAAATTAATAAAACCATTTGTGTACACAAAAAATTATTGTTTCTTTTTTCCGTATTTCCGAATTAATAAATCAATGCGTTACAGATTTAACGACTAATGAAATCGTAAAAATATATATTTTCAACAGAAGTCTCGTTTGTATAGACTATAGAGCCATGAACCTGCAGTAAAAGAGATACACTCGTTACTCGTATTAAAATAGACCTAGAAATGTTTAAACGGCCAACCACAAAACGCGACGAAAACTGAGAAATAAATCATAAAATAACGCCTCGCGCCGACAAATACGACGAGGATGATAGATATCTAGTAAAAACTGCAATGTAAGAATTGTAAATAAATGTGTTGTGTGGACGAATTAACTCGCAGAAAAATGATGAAAGATGCCACAGATTGATAACACTTTCTAATATAAATGCTAATTAGTAATTATTATTAAAAACACAATACAAAATGTTAAAAAATATCAGTAGGTATAATTACACCTATACTATAAGTATTTTGCATTGCTAATAAGGACTACATTTTCATAATTTTCTATTGGGGCTATTGAGGCGTATCTTGTATCATAAACGCAATACGCCACACTATACTACAATATCAGTTTGACAGTTTCACACGATACAATTAATATATATGTATGATGTATATAATTGTTGTATGTGGATAGGTACAACTTATATAATACAGATATTATCTCAAATCGGTTATGGGTTCGGAAGGGAAGCACAACCCCAATTATAAAAATACTAGTTCATTTTTTTCCGCTTCTGGATATACAGACCGTGATAATTGCAGTGTACGATTTATTAGTTTTATATTTTCCTCTTTAAAGTATTATTATATATATAAACCTGTAGTTGTATGGCAGGGCACTGTATACATATATTTTATAACAGATGCGGAAAACCTCCCCTGCAGTTTCCTGCATGATGGACGATGTACGGGCAAATGATGATTTATTGCCGTATATTTATACGTATTTATATATACCATACGTGTGTACCGTATAGTAATCGTGTTAATATATAGACAGATCACAGGTGCCCACGTATATTACTGAAACGTTGATGTCAAGTATAAACATAACTACAACGTATATACATACATTGTATGTACAACGAACACCTACAGTAGATTGAAAATTCGACACGGTATGACGCACTGCCGTATCTGCAGCTCATTCGAAGAGGAAGACTGAAATGTTTAATCGACTTCAAAATATTTTATTTTATTATGACATTAAAAAGTATATAAAAAAGTACGAGGAATAGACATTTTTTAAAGTAATATAGACCTTTTTAATATTCTGAGTGGAACAAAGAATGTATTAATTTTACAATGTTGTATGTTTTGTGTGTATGTGTGTGTTGTGTGTGTGTTGTGTGTGTGTGTTGTGTGTGTGTGTGTTGTGTGTGTGTGTGTGTGTGTGTGTGTGTTTATCATCATGTTTTGGGGCAGTGAAAGTGTTTCGATTTTCTTCATAAATATCTTTAAGGGTAGGAAAGTGAATCTAATTGGTACTTTAGGGGGTCAAAAGTACAAAACGTCCTAATAGTTTTAATTAACGTGTCGGGAAAAACAACAAAAAATTAAGGGAAAAACGAGAATTATTTTAAAGGGAAGCCAATTTTTAACAAAATTGATTTTGTTGTTTGGTGTAACACCAAAAATAATAATATTAGATGTATGAAATTTTAACCAAATATGTATACAAACATTTTCTATACACAATAAAAATGTCAATATATTTTGACTTTTTTAGGCATAATAAATTCAAATGCGCCAGGAAAATCAAAAAAATTTGAATAACGATTTCTCATGGAACGGTTTTCTGATTTTGTTGTATTTATTCTCTGGCTGAAAGAATTTTATATCTCATATTATTGATCTAACTAAAAAACTGTTTATTTATTATTTTGATAATCTACTTTTCTATTATATGTGTATTTTTAATTGAATTGTTGTTTATGGTTGCAAATTAAAACAATATTATAATTTGAATACTTCCAGCAACATTCTATAAGTATTTATCTAATTTATACATTTATAATTATTATTTAACAGGTTAAGTGCCAATTCAAAAATTATTATTATGAATATAGCGCCGCGTAAGGTTTATGTAAAAAGCCCCATGTAGGGTTTTCAAGCCCTAATATGCCCTACTGAAGAGCTTGTTTTGTCGCCACCTAGGGTATTTAGAACTTTAATTTTACATGTTATCTTATGGAAATCAAATAGAGCGCGGCCTGTAGGACAAGTTTATAAAATTTGAAATTTGAAATACTTAAGTTGTTTATTTTTATGGCCATTTTTTCCTTTTTTTCTCCTTGAAATGTTCAAACATTTTATGTCAAACCTACTGAATCTGAAAAGAAACATTTTGACAAGTAGTATGTAGGGTCAATAGGCCCTACTACATGGCGCTTAACCTGTTAACTGTTCATTTACCTTAGATTATCATATTTACTATTTAGTTGTTACTTGTTAAGTCGTAAATATATTCTAATGATCATAAAACTACATACCTCTATATATTATAATTATCAATTAAAAACTGAGGAACTCGCTATGCTCTGTAAAATAGTAGAGCATAGGTATTTACATAAGTACCTCATAAATAAATTACCAGTATTACACTATTACAATCCTCTAACTGACAATTCATATACATTTACTCGCATGGCATGCTATTATGCCAATATAAAATATGAAATACTTTCAGACATAATGTTGAGGGTCGTTAATCTTGAACGTTTGAAAAAATTATACGCAACATTTTCAATTCCTCAACTATTAGCAGATTATAACATCGGAGATAATGAATTAATGCCTGTAACTGTTGATTCTGATGTTATATTAACGAATAAAGAACATTTTACACCTTTATGGTATTATGACAATACCGAATTTGATAGTCGAAATGCTGATGAATGGTTAAAAAAAGATAATAATGGAGTTAATTTACCGGTACCTGTAATTGCTTACTTGCCAACTAATACAAGTGAAGAATTTTCTAAAAATTACTATTGGATAAATGCAAATGTAATTGATTATAATTCAGAACTGAAAATGTATTCGGTTGTTATAAAGAATAATAATGCAACCAAAGTATATCCCGAAATACCTAGGATACAAATACACTTTAAAGGAGAAGATCCTAGAGAATTCGCAAAGAGAATCAACTATGCGATTATGAGACGACAATATTGTGAAGATATGTATAAGTAAGATACTTAAATAATATTATCATATGTTCGTCTATTTTATATGTGACCATTTCAATGTGGAAGCTTCACAGGTGTCCACTGTGAAAAACCTTGAGAGTGTATTTGATAATCATATGAATATAAAATAAAGATAAAAACTCATACAAAATATACTTACAGACTTAGTCTCCCAATAATAAAAGCTTTTACATTTAAACTATCTGTTCAATAAAATATTTTACGATTTTAACGATTTTATTATAATCAATAATACCTAGGGGCCAGGTAATTTTATTTTAATACAAATGCACAAACAGCTTTTAAGTTTTATTAGTATATAGTATATACGCATAGTACAATAACTAAAACTACAGAATAATCTGAAGTAATTAATATAATACCAATCTGATATCTATCACTTTTTATAGATGCCTATATAAGAGTGTAAATAGCTCTCGTTTATTTCCAAACTATTCCAGTAGTAAATATAATAAAAATTTGTGATAATATTGTTTATTGTCCAGGTGGTCTATGTATCTTAATAAAGTTTTAGTTGTTAAACATCCCAAGTATATTTCGGATGTATTATCAGATGAAACAATTAAAAAAATATTGCGTCTAATATTCAACAATACAAAAATGAATAAAATGAACAAAGACAAAAATATGGTAATGATTATAAAAATACTAAAATATCATTGTGGGTTCAAAGCCACAAAGAGCTTCAAAAGATGGCAACCCTTACTCTAAGACACGTTTTAGCTTATAATTTATTAAATAATTAAGTATACTCTATCACAATCATATTATAAGCGTGAATCCACACCTGAATCATACTCACTTTAATTAAATGTGGTAGCCAATTGTTAAGAGCATGCCAAAAAAAATTTTAATATTATAAAAAAACAACATATAACTAACGACTATTGTCATTATCAAATAGAGATATAGGGTTCTAAAGAGTTTTTATAAATGTATGAATAGGTAGGTATTAATTTTAATATTTCTTAAAATTAAATGAAATGAGCAAAATAATAATATGAAATAAAAGTTACATGCACAAAAAACGATCGACTGACCGTGTTAACTATTATTATAGTTCACGACTCACAAGTGATCAAAAATATTGAAAACAGAGATATTCTATTAAAATTATTTGGTATGCGATTCTATAAGCTAAAAAATAATATAGTTAGAATGTTAGATAAAAAGTCGGTTGAAAATATAAATGGAACAAATTTAAAATAGATTATACGTCAATAAGTGATAGTCGATAAAGATGGAAATTAATCTGTATATATTCACATAATAAATAAACAAAATATAACCAACAATGTTACAATGGTAAAAGAAAATTAAGACTTAAGAGTATTACAACAAATCTCAAAATGCCAAAGAGTATAATTGTATATATATTTATATAATTTATTTAAATAAAAAAATTACATAACAATAATAAATATGTAAAAAGTCATTAAATTTTAAATTTTCCTTCTTCGTCCCAGCTAACACGATATCCTATAACATATTATGTTTTGGTTTTTCTGCCTATGCTTCTGGTAATTTTTTTTGCTCACCTACAAATGTAGAATAGTACCTACATAATATTATTATATTAAATGTTCTAAATTATATTTGTATAGGTTGTTGAACAACTTAATAACATTTATCAAGATTCGTGCCTATCTTTTAGGCTTCAATCGTTAATATCTATGAAGAAAGACCACTATAATAATACACTGAAAATACCAAATTTTTGTTTTGAACACTTCATAAAAAAGCCTTGTACGGTATAGTAATAATTGAATACAAACATGACTGTATATTTATTGTTTTATAATATTTAACAGCACGATTAAGTAATTTAATACTGAGTTCCAATCAAGTATTTATAAAATCAAAAAAAAAGTTCAATAGAACAAATTTATTAGAATTACCTGAAGTTCTTACAGCTTTATGTCACTCCAACATAGAAAACGTATTGATAAAAGATACACGTTTGTTATTCACTGTTTTTCCAAACACTGTAACACTAAAAGAATTTGAAACGATACAGTTAAAAAATATTTTTGAAGTAATTTGTTGTGGTTATCTTTTTAACAAAATATTGAATATCTCATCAAATGACACATGTTTAGACTTTTAATTTGCTTAAGAACCACTGGGTAAAAGAAATTACTTTCAAATGTTATGCAGCTTTAAAAAATATCAAAAACTGTTGGTTTGACATTGAAACAAGTAAACTTAAGATTTATGAATCATCGAACAACAAATTACGAAAATTAATGACGCTGATCAATTATATGATGGAAGTAAGAAATTGTGTATTTTTATAGTAGACCAACATTACCTAACTTTATAATACTGTTTTATATCTGTAAAGGAACGTCTTAGACTCTTAGTGTTGAGTTCAGTAATAAATTATGCCACACTCATTGAGCAACCTTGCATTCCAATGAAAGGTATTAATGATGATTTTGTGTGGGGTAGTAATTTGAATAAATCACCATTTGAAGAATGTGAACCTCCATTATTTTCTATAATACTCAATATGAATAAAAATGGAGCATATTACTCTATTGATCCGGATACTTTTGAAGTAGGTTTTTTGTATACCTGCGTACTGTAAACGAAAAAAACTTTCTTTATTTCAAACACAGGTAGGAGTATATAATATATTACCTATAGCAATAGACATAAGTATAGATTATTAATTATAAAAGATTTTTTTAAACTAAGCACGACGATTAACGGCGGTTATATACCTATATAATATACATACCTACCTTAGATATTTTATAATGTTATAAGTTATAAATAAAAATAGTTAAAATAAAAAAAAAATACTGATCGTAATAATTACAATATATATACAGTGTTGGGAAGTAACTAACTTAAGTAAAAAGTTCCTGTCACAAAATTATTTTTTAAGAAATTCGATGGTAATTCAATAAGAGTTATTAATTTGTAGGTAAGTCATTTAGACGTAATTTAAATTACTTTTTTGTAATTAGCAAAATAATAACTCTTCGCTTTTTATTTATTTTTTAATAATTTTTATGAACAAATTGATAATTTTTCATTTAAGTACGATTAATACTAATATACAAATAACGATAAAACAATTAACATTTTTGTAAAAGCTAAAAATTTTCATTTGAAAAAAATTTTGTTTTTAATAAGTTGTATTTTGGAGAATGCATTGTTATTTAAATTACATTTTAAAGAATAACGTGTTAAACAATATTTTTGGCTACTTAGGTTCTCAAATAAATATTGTACCTATCAGTGGTGTACCCTAGGAGGCGGACTCCCATGACTAGTGTTTTAAATTTATTTTATCGAAGTCACAATTTATGTCCGTGATCGAAGTATATTAAAATTAAAATAAAGATTTTGTATTTTGCTGATAATATGACGAATCATGATTTTTTTTTATGAGACAAGAGGACGCACAAACTAATGCCCAAAATAATCATTTATTATAATGTGGATTTAAATTATTGTCAATGTCTCTCAATAGTCAATGATATAACGAATTTTACAACTTTTAATATTACAATTATCTTTGGTATTAGTTTATTATCTTTTCTATGGTTTAAACCACCTAATACCTTTCTATTTTACCTTTAAAGTTTGGTTCTATTCCATATTTTTTATTATGATATTAAGCTTGTGTTTTGTGTAGTATGTAAAAAAAATTACTATAGTACCTACCTATCAAATATCTGTAGACTAGTATTGACAATTTGACATGCGTCCGAACTAAGAATTAAATTTTTTATTTTTTTCCTACTGCAGAGTTTAGGACGTAGGTATTGCTATCAAAATAGACATTATAATAATAAAAAAAGATTGCTTTTTCGGTGATTGAATGTATAAAAAATAATTGAGAACAATTTCGAAAATTGGGTGAATATAAACCCATATTTACTTATGTATATTTTATTTGAAATTTATGGAAATGTAAATAGTATTCAAAATTTAGGCATAGCGGGAAGTGTATTAGGACCCTACGAGTCTATGTGAAATCATTTTGCACTTGGAAAGCAATTTTTAGATCGTTGGATTGATCTTCTCTACTTATTTTTTCCCAATTCGAGCACTGACTATAAAACTGAATATTATACTTGATATATAATTTAAAAATATTTTTATATAATTTTTAAAATAGATGATTTAATTTAATACATAATTTTGTTAATATTAAAAGCATACCAATTAAACTTTTTTCTAATATTATATTCTCAATGTTAATTTATTAATATCTTAAAAATGTTAAATTGTATAGCAGCAATAGCTATATGTATGATTTTTATTTTTGTCCCCTCGCCCCTTAAATAAATCCTGACATTGCCATGTAGAGTATTTGATTATGAATATATTAAGAAATAAATAATAATACAATGTATTTATGAATTCCTTAGCCTGTAATTATAAGCTTATTAAAACGTATGGTATTTGAAAGCCATGAGATACCAGCTATGTATCCATATTTACTCACTAACATGAAATTTGTCGAAAAACCCTATTTAACGTCAATAGGACTAATTGATCCCAAAATCACCAAACAACAAACTATTATTGAAAATAGTATTCGCTGGGCTATTATTCCATTAAAAGCATACTGTAAAGAATTTCATGTCCATTCACATTTATTTAATATAGATGTTGAGACATATGTAAAGTTAGTATAAAGAAATTCATGACCTAATATAATAAAATAAATAACACAATTTAATATAATTGTATTTAAAAGGAATTTCTTTGATGGTAATCCATCATCAAGTAAAACAAAAGAAGAAATATCAATGCAAAAAAAAATGAAGTTAAACCTAGAGAAGTTATTTCCAGAGACTATAACTATTGGTCTATTTTTCATAAATATTAATTCATTGAAACATCTATTGATAAAAAAACGGATTGATTTAGCAGACTTAATTATGAGAACACACGCGAGTTTAACGACAGAGAAAATAGAAATATGCTGCGCAGAATACAAAAGGATGTATTTGAAGCTTATCGAAGTTCCAACATCAATCGAACAAGTGTTTGAAATGAGAGAATGGATAGAGGATACCTTGCCAATTTTAATTAGCAATCAGTCTGAAAACATTGGACGATTATTTAGGGTAAGTAACATAATATTATATTTATAATATAAAATATCTATACCATAATTAAAAACAACATCTTACCACAGTTATTGTCATTTGTCACTTAATTATTTATAGGATATGGAAATGTTGGATACATTTTTGTGGATAGTAGATGATGAACAGTTAAAATTAAAATTTGACTCCCAAATTTGGCCTTATAAGATTGAGCTAAAGAAAAAAGATTATTTGCAAAGTATAGCAGCAAATATTGAAAAATTTGAAAAAATTCAATTCGAAGATGAATTATTATTACAAGAAAGTGTAGAATACTTAAGTAGTGTTATTTTAAAGTTAGCTATTGAAAATAGTTTGTCAAAAGTAAATGAGATTGCAGTAGAAGTGAACAAAAATTGGAAACTAATTAAAGAACTTCAATTAACTAGTCAAACTTTAAACCTAAGACAGAAACTTTTTGGTCATACGGTCAGTACAACTATGTTCAATGAGTTTTATTATTATTTATTAGATCAATAGTTACTAACACAAAAATCACATAATTAGATAACACCATTTGAAAATGTCGAGCATTTGGAGGACGAATTTGAACCATATAAAACATTATGGGTCAGTGCTTCAGAGTTTTTTAAATTACAAAATGCTTGGATGCAAAATCCATTAACAAATATTGAAAGATCTACTCTAGAACCTTTGTTAAGCAATTTACTAAACATTGTCACAAAATCTGTTGAGCAATTCGCTGAAATACCTGGTAACAATAACAAATGGACTTTGATTTTTTTTTAATGATAAATTGTAACAAATATTTATTTTTTTAATGAGTGCAGGCACTTTGAGTGTAGCTAAAGAAATAAAAACACAAATCGAAGAGTATGAACCAATGGTACATTTATTAAAAGTTATACTAACTCAAGGGATAAAGCAAAGGCATTGGGATGTATTTTTTGATAAAACTGGTAAATAATTTTTTATTATTATGGAAGTACCTATGGTAAATATTATTAATAGGCACCTATATATAACTATATATTTAGTTTTTTAGTATCTACATAATAATAGTATACAAAATATATGTTAAGAAATATTTAATAAAATAATTCATAAATTTATTTAGGAGTAAAAATTATATTATCATCAACACTGACTTTTAAAAAATGTTTGGCGTTGGGTGTTCATAACTATACAGAAGAGATAATACAAATATCAGACGATGCTTCAAAAGAATATACAATTGAAATAGCTTTGGATAAAATGATGGATGATTGGAAAAGTGTAAAGTTACAATTGTTGCCTTATGGTGAAAAAGACATTTATATTTCAACTATAACAGATAAAGAATTACAAATGCTTGATGATCATATTTTGATCACACAGCAGCTATCATTAAGTTCGTTTAAAGGCATATTTGAAGAACCATTAATTACATGGGAGGAAGAATTAAAACTTTCAAAAGATTTTATTAAAGAATGGAGCGAATTTCAAAAGTAAGATAAATTTCTTAGTATCTTCATTATTTTATAAAGTGAAGGTAACCATATAGACAAATATAGTTTAAGCAAATCTTAAACAATTTGTTGACAATAATTGATCTTAATTAATCCGATCAGAATTGTATATATGACAATATATTTTAAAATATTCATGTTAGTTTTATTCATATTGGATATTTATGTATGTAATTTATTGTACTTAAATTAAATACCTTCCTACCTATTCATAATTTTCAAATTTGATTTAAAAATAATTATATGTAAATGTAATAATTATGCTACCAGTACAGCTGCTTTTTAAAAATAATATATGACAAAAACGGGTCCATTTCTACGGCCCCCCGATTTGGAATTTTAAAATTTTGTTTGGGCAGATCGTTTGTGCATCGTTTGTGCACAAATGTGCACGAAGTCCGGTCGTTTGTGCACAAAAACTGAGGCGATTATCCCTAAATCAAATTCGGGGGGATGTAGAAACGGCAGCCCCCACCCCCGATTTAGAATTTTGAAATTCTCTTTGCTCAAATTGTTTGTGCATCGTATGTGCACGAATGTGCACGAAGTCCGGTCGTTTGTGCACAAAAACTGAGGCGATTATCCCTAAATCAAATTCGGGAGGCCGTAGAAACAGCAACCCCCCGATTTGGAATTTTGAAATTCTGATTGGGCAGGTCGTTTGTGCATTGTTTGTAATGAAAATTTCCTTATTTTCCATATTTATATTTTAAGAAGGTATTCTAAATAATATAACAGCAGTCATCATCAGAGGTTTGTGAGGTTTTAGAAACTCCATTATATTATGTTTTTTAACAAATCCAATAAATCATAGATGATTTTTTTTTTTAAAGTAGTATGTCTTTTCTTGTCTATAAACTGTGATTACAAATTGTAATAATTATATTTTATTTATTATTTTTAATTTTAATTTTAAACTTTTGTTTGTGCAATGTTTTGTAATTTCACTTTTCTACGTGTTTATTACAACGCGATTGCAAACCAAATGATATGTGTTTATACTACATATTATACTTTATGAACAACATAAGATAATATATACAATAAATATTTTCTATAATTTTCATATACATTCACTTAATAACTAATTATTAATTCACATTTTTCCTTCCCGATTATTACAGACTCAGGATAACAAATTATCAAAATTGTTTTTTTTCGACATTTTTGTTTATTTTATTTATATTATTATTTTTGAAATGCTTTTATATAAAATAGACCTAAATTCTAAAATTTGTTTGCTATTATATTAAATTGTTGTTTATAATGATTTTTAAAAATATTATTTTTAAGTATTGCTTCAACATCAACCGTCATTATATTTTTGTTTATTTTATTTATATTATTATTTTTGAAATGTTTTTATATACAATGTACCTAAATTCTAAGATTTGTTTGCTATTATATTAATTATATTAAATTCATTTCACATTTCACATTTAAAAAATAATAATATAAATAAAATAAACAAAAGTGTAGAAAACCATTGATGTTGGAGCAATACTTAAAAATAATATTTTTAAAAATCATTATACCCAAACAACAATTTAATATTTAATATAATAACAAAATTTGTTTTATTTCAGAAGACGAATATAATGGTGCGCAAACGTTTGGTACCAGTTATACGCCTACCCCAAAACCAAATTAGTGTTACTAAAAAAATAGATGTGCACAAACAAATGCCCAAATAGAGTTTAAAAATTCCAATTTATGGTTTAGTTATAGTTTTTACCTCCTATACGACGGACGTTGATTTTTGCAATAATATCTACGGAAATAATTGTGCACAAACTATGCACGATCGATCTGCATAATCAGAAATTCAAAAATCCAAATCGGGGGGGTTGCCGTTTTTACGGCCCCCTGAATTTGATTTAGGGATAATCGCCTCAGTTTTTGTGCACAAACGACCGGACTTACAAACACTACCGAAACAAACGTCCGGACTTACCGACACAAACGATGCACAAACGATCTGCCCAAACAGAATTTTAAAATTCAAAATCGGGGGGGCCGTAGAAATGGACCCGACAAAAACATATAGTAACTATTTACCCAAATATATAGTTATAGGTTGTTTAAAATAAATCGTTTGTTTTTATTATAACATAAAAAAAGTACATAAAAATCATTTGAATCTAAATGAAAACAAATAATTGTCAGGACGTGGATGTATTTAAAAGCAATATTTGATAATCCAGACATTAAAGATCAATTACCTGTGGAAAATAAAAAGCTCAGCTTAGTTGAACGAATGTGGAAACGAATAATGAAAATTACTGTGAATAGACCTTGGGTAAGAGTTAATGGATAAATGCTTAACAATTTATGATCCTACTATAAAATGCTGTGTGTTATATACTTATTAGAGGTCTGCACGGGCCGATACTTTACAGCCCGGTCCGGCCCTGTAACATTTTTAGAAAGCCCGGCCCGGTCCGCGAATAGTTTTAGGCGAGTAAGCCCGGCCCGACCAGGCCCGGTAACATTTTTAAAAAGCCCGGCCCGGTACTTAGTACTTACTACCACAGAATAATAATAATATTAATAATTCTGTGTTACTAGTTACTAGTTAGTAGTTACTAGTTACTACATAGTACTGAAAACAGTGAAAACGACAGAACACAACTTACTGTCAACGATAGACCACGAATCACGATGGCACGATGCCCAAACGTTGATAATATGTATACGATTGATTGATCTATCAAGTATCATATAAGTATCAATATTGATAAACGTTAAATTGATACAAATTAATAACTCAACATTTGAAAATTGTTTTGCTAACACAATGTTTTGAAACCATATTATAATGGAATTCCATCGCACGTCGAATAGGTCATCAATGTGATAATATATTCTTTATCACGGACTAAGATATACTTATAAGTATATTTTATTCCGTGTTCTTTATTATCTAATATCTATTATCGCATTATCACAATTCACAACTTACAAACGAGTGGAATACTAGAATCAAAACTGGAAGTAAAAGTGTATTCGTGGAATAAAAAAAAAGAAAGCAAGTCATACTGCACTTGTACGTGTCTATAATTTATTTTTGATACCGTAATGTTTTTTTTTGTTGGCCCGTAACTTTTGTCCAAAAAATAGTCCGGCCCGGCCCGGATTTTATTTAAGAAAAGTCCGGCCAGGCCCGGTCCGTAATTTTTGTGCTAATTGAAGATCCGGCCCGGCCCGTCTTACATTTTATAGAAATCCGGCCCGGCCCAAAGTCCGTCCGGGCCGGTCCGGGTAAGCCCGGCCCATGCAGGTCTTTAATACTTATTCAAAAACCATACACCCACAAATAATGATAGGTATCAATATTTTAAAATAATACTAAATTCATATTATTAATATTTAATTTGAATTTATTTTTAACAAACCACCCGAGTAAGCAATGCAATTAACAAGGGGGCACGCGCTCATTGGTTGTAAGCTATGGCAATATTATCATAATATACCTATCTAAGTAATTAAAAATAATAGTATAAACTCTAATCATGTAGGTATATTACAATAAACATTTCACTAATAACTAATTGTCAGACAAAGTAATTTTGTAATCAAAAATGGTAATCATATTTTATTATTTTAAGTTTGTAAGTAGGCATAGGTACTAAATTCATGTAAAATGTGATATACACGAATACAGCAAACATATAATATTAATCTTATATTTAAAATTCTCGTGTCACAATGTTAGTTACTATACTCCTCCGAAACGGTTTAGCCGATTTTTATGAAATTTTATATGCATATTCAGTAGGTCTGAGAATCGGCTACTATCTAAGTTTGTATGCTGTGCGATTGTTTGTATGCAGTGGTTCCGGAGTTAAGAGCAGGGCTTGCAAACGTTATAATAACGTTATATTTGACAAAAAACGATTGAAATTTGTAAACGTAATTATAACGGAAAACGATAAACATAAATAAATAAATAACACAAAACAAAACATAACGTTTAACAAAATATATGATATGTCATTAAACAAAACATAACGTAAAACGGTATATATTGTATTACATTAAACGAAATAACTAATTTCCAATTATTTATTAAATCCAAGAATTAATTTTATTCCGCATCCGGGCTATCCGGGAGATCCCGCATTAGATATTATTTTAAAATGTAATAAGTAGGCGTATTAATAGAATAATTTCATTACCAATAACTAATAATAGTGATACTCTGATAATATTGTACTGTACTGTACTGTAATTTTGAATAACGATAACGCAAAAATTGTATAACGTTATTCTGAATAACGATAAACGAAAAAGTTGAATAACGTTTTAATTCTGAATAATTATAAACACAAAAGTTGAATAACGTTTAAATTTTGAATAACGATAAACTCAAAATTTGTATAACGTTTTAATTGTAAATAACGTAAAACAAAATTTTTTTTTCAAATGCAAGCCCCGGTTAAGAGGCTTAAGTGCACAATGTTAATCACACAGTAGGTTTTTGTATTTATTTAAATGGTTGCCATTGGTTATAGATTATATTACTGTTATATAATGAGTAGAAATCTATATATACCAATATAAAAATTAATGTCTGTCTGGCTGTCGTTTATGCATTCCCAAACCGTTCAACCGATTACGATTAAATTTGGGACAGAGATAGATTAGACCACTAGAAAGAAGATAGGATAATTTACAAAGGTAGAGGTCTAGCCCCGAGTGGTGCTCACACGGGGATTTTGAGATTTACGATGAAAATATTTGTTTTTAAATGGTTGCCATTGGTTACAACCTACTAACTCGGTTGTTGTTTTTTTTTTTTTTTAATGTACCTAATTCTGATTTCAGTTATTTACGCATCTCATGGGGTCCGCAATCCACCGCAGGTGGATTGCCTACCTGATAATTTACTACTGCTCGCATATATTATCCACGATCCTATGCAGTGGATTGCCTACCTAGGTGGCTTAGATGTGTGTAAATCACTTGAGGTTAATCTTAACATAATATATGGGCACATGATTCAGGCAACTCTGGAAGGGACAGCTAGGATAGGACAGCTAATATAGCTGACACGAAGGGCACGGGATCAGCTAGTAATAATATATTATAATTGTTCGAAATAAAGTGAAATTTACTTTGAAAAAAAGATTTTTACTGATAAGTGAGTTGCTTTCTACATACTCATTTGAAAAAAACATTTCTTGCACATCATGGCATAATTGAATACTAGTAGATAACATAGCTACATTTAGTTGTTCCACCCAGTGATACAATATTTCTACTGTTTAAGATTCTCATCGTATAGAAAAAAGGTTTTGGATTAAAATTATGTTTGTTTTTTTTGTGTCAGACATCACCTTTTGGAGACGCAAAAAGATTTCAATTTTGAACCTTCTTGTATTCTGACAGCAAATTGAATCTAGTTCATAGGTGGAAATCGGGGGGCTAGAGGGGACTAAGTCCCCCCAGAAGTTTAAAGTACAGGTCTTAGCCGCCTCTGGCCATCACAATTTTAATGTGAATAAATATGCAATAATTAGTATAATATTGAAAAATGCATTTTTAAAATCTGGATTACAAAATAAATTATAAAAAATATATTATATAATATAATTATTATATATTAATTTTATATAATATTAATGATAAGTAATAAACTAATAACTAACAAGTAATAACACCAGAATTGGTTGTTTCTGTTTAGAAAAAAATGTTCAAAGTAAGGAAAATTATTGTTTTTGTACTGTATTATAGTTAAATTAATTGTTTAGTATATAAAACTTTGTAAATTGTCTTGTTGAAATAAATAATTGTGAGCGGCTCTAGTACATTAGTGCCTATATAGGTGCAATGAGAAATGTAATGCTCACCCCCCCCCCCCCTCAGTGATTTCACCAAATTTCCGCCTATGATCTAGTTATAGTACTTTTTGGGGATGGCTAATTTAACGTAAGGCTCCTCGTAAGTGGTGTTTACCCAAAATTAATAATTATGTCTATAAATAGCTAAAAAAAAAGAGTCAAAACATATTGAACATTATTTTTATTGTGTATAGAAATTGCGTGTATAAACATTTTATGAAATTTTCATGTATTTACGGTCATTATTTCTTCTGTTACACCAAAAATAAAAATAAATTTTGTCAAAAAATGGCTTCACCCATTTTAAGCTCAAAAATTCCCCTTTTTACCTTTATTTTTTTTCCCCGACGCGTCCTCTTTCCCCCTCCACAAAAAAAACAACTCCAACTAGATTAATATTTCTATTAGAAAAGATGCTGATGAAGAAAATCGGAACACTTTTACTGCCCTTAAACATGGTAACAGACTCAAAAAAACCACATCATTAAAATTAGTACATTCCTAGCTCCGCTCAGAATCTAAAACAAGTAAAGTGGAAATACAAATTATGTTTTTGTGAGTGGTTAGACGATATTCAAACACATATAATAACAAATTATCTTCCAGTAGTTTTCGTTATTTTATTATTGTTCCAAAAATATTAATGATAGAACCTAAAACAGTTGAAACATACCATTTTACCTCAAATCATAATTTTCTACAGACAGTGGAATTTTTGAATTTTTTTACTGTTTTGTAAGTGTTAATAATATTTGTTTATGCTCGACAAAATGCTTTAAAATCAAATACACAAAGTTTCTCATATATTTTACGAATATCAATTTAAAAATATTGAAAATACGTATTCTCAATTTTTTTTCATTATTATTTACATAGACTATATCTACGGTAAACGATATATTGACTTAGTATAAGTTAAAATGTAATCATAATATATTTGTACATATACTATACTAGTTTGTTTTCAAATTGAAATTAAGATTATTTATTTATTAATACAAAATATTGAATCATTTTAATTTAGGTTTTGAAGACATGTCCAGATAAACGAATATTGGACCAATTAATCAATGGGAACATTCAACTAAATAAAGTTCAAACAGCACTAAGATTATCTTCTGTGGATCAGTAATACACACAATATATGATCATCATGATCTAGTGGTTTCAATATTTATATTTATCTATTTAATGTAAAACAATGATAATATGAAAAAATAATAAAAAAAGTTCTTTCATTCTAACTCAAAAGATTTATATTTACATGACAATCTCGATGATGTAAAATGGATTTTCCATGTCTTCATCTAAAATAAAGCATATATATAGTGCATAAAAAATATTTTTTATCATCAATTCATTTTAAATTTACCACATACGCAATACGCTACATTTTACAACAATTACAATTATATTTTTATAGCTATTTTTATGGTTGTGATAACCATATAAACATTTCGTCCCTTAAACTTCAAATACACAATGACATGATTCAAAGTTTAAATTATGTCATTGTCGTTAAGGTTTACATTTTAAACCTGTAATATTTTATAATAAATTAATAAATTCCTGCTATAGAACAGGTTCTTATTCTTACAGCTTAGGTACTTAGGCTTTCTAAGTTCGCTAACAATTCGCTTATTATATAACAACTGTCTTTGTTAATTGGAAAATATAACTGTGACTTCCAGTATAGTGTATAGTATAGTATAGCGTTCACAAAGTCACGATGTTTGTATTGATTTGTGATATTATAATATGAATTTTCAGTAGGTACCTACATCGACAAAATCAAATTCGAGTTAAATAAACTTCTTTTTTTAGATCACTTCATGTTAGTTTAATTTTGAGGGTAAAAGAGAATCGTGCGAATTTACAAATTTAGCATGCCAATTCACGTATAAGGCATTATAAAAATTCACAAAAAAAAAACTATACAAAATATCTAAAAAATTTTATCGACCAGGCTCAACATGTTGCTGTTCCTATCTTCATATTTGATGTGTTTTAATTTTTTGGTGTGAAGACATTTCGAGCGAGTTTGAAAACTAAGCTTAGGCGTTTATTGAAATAGTAAACAAAATATTTGCAAAAAAAAAAAATTTTAAAAACTTGAGTTTTAATATAAAAGTGACGGAAAGACTTGTTTTTGGATCACTTTGTGTTAGTTTGATTTTGAGGTTGAAGGAGGGTCGTGCAAACTACAAAACTTTAGCAGACAAATTCAAATGTGAAGCAAAATTAAAATTCACGAACATTTTTTTTTAAAATATAAGTTTTTTACCGATAAATAGCAGGAGCGACCTGTACTATCCCTATTCTTGTATTTTAAGTGTTTTTCATAGTTGCTCTTGCTCCATAACATTAAATTTATATTTTTGTGTATTTTAGTATTATTGTTTACTATGTAAAACTCCAGTCTAATAATGTATATCAGTCTAATATTGAGAAATATGGTATAATAATAAATCTTATAAAGCTGTTTGTTTTCTGATTAATGGGTAGATACAGGCAAACCAAGAGGATTCGACCCGGCTGTGTTTTCTAACAAAATAGACCTATATTTTTCCAACTGTTCTAACTGTCCTAGCAATTGGAATAATTTTTCAAAAGCATATGTTTCAAGTTAACTTGAAAACGATCTTTCCAATTTTTAAAAATTGATCACTTCAAAGTTTGAACTTTAAATTTTGAATTATAAAAACTTGAAAATATTAGTAATATTGAACTAAAAAAAAATTCATGACCAATTCAAATATATGTTTTCAACATTTTGTTTCTGATTTCTAGGATTGTCTGTACAATTGGCAAAATATTGATACTTTTAGACAAAAAAAAAAAATAGTAAATAATGTTCGTCAATCACAATGGTGCGTTTTTGACTTTTCTTTTCGCATGCGAAAGTGTTCGTTTCCTTTAATCGTCTCACACTAATGACCATTTACTATAAACACAAATACATGCCATACACGCATTGGGCACTATGGAAATTTTCTTTATTCAACTCCTTAAAATCGAGAGGTATGCACTGTATATACACCTTTAACATTGGATGATTAAATATAATTAAATTAATTTGAAGTCAATTGTATAATTAAAATAGAACAATTTTTTCATACATTTTACCATCTTTTTTATTATTTCTTAAATTGTTTATTTTTAAGTATAAAAATTGCATTGAATTTGCCTATATAATCCCCTTCTATATAGGTAGTTTGAATTATTACTTCTTTTATTGTTGAATCTACTGAACGGTGAATGCATATGTAATATGTTTAATGTATATGTATGATTATGTTATAATTATATAATTTACTTTGGTTTGGTCAATAAAGTTTCAGAGGTATGTTTTGATATGTCTTAACGTAGATAAACTTCTATCAGATTCACAAAATGTGACAAGAAAAACTAAACTACTGTACTTGCACAATTGCACTTCTTGCTATAAATGTCTGGCCACACTTATGTTTAGGAATACATCCTTTCTTATTGCACTTATCTAAAGCATCATATTATATATTATTTTTTCTTCAAAATATCTATGCCATACCCCATAATTGTACTTCTGTTTCAAAAACTGCTTGATCTAAGTCATTTTAATATAATTAACTTGATTTGAGAATTTTGATCAAAAATCTGATTAGAAATATGAAAATTAACACCATACTCTTATGAGTAAAAAATCAATCATTGAATTGTTGAAGTAGGTATATTATCTATGAAAGGTATAAATATTGTTTTTAGTCATCTGTTTAAAAATTATAATTTATATTTATTATTATTTATTTTTTAAATAAATATATTATCTGTATTTTTTATGTTTGGCCATTCTAAGAATATTTATTACAAAATGCATTGACTTTAACCTCTGATCTCATTATTATATTTTTGAAACTCAACATCACAGTTTTTTCTAATAGATTATAGTTGAGCAATTTTGAGTAGAATCAACTTACAAATAACATGTATTTATTAGAACATTTAATTATTTACAACAATAAATATAAATCTACTGTAGGACAATGTGTTAGGAATAATAGATAAAACAAATGTTATGCTATTTTAAAATGACTTAAGTTTATGAAAACATACTATAAATTATATTAAGAATTAAAGGTAAGGTAAATGTAAAATATAGTTGACCATAGTACCGAACGACAATTGGGTACCGATCGTTCTTAAGGAGTTGAGTATAGGCAATTTGAAGACAATTCCCTTCGTGCATGCGTGCGTGGCGTCAAAAACTACTCATTTTACTCCAATCAGTTCGATCGTTGTATTGATGCAATAACAATTCTGAAAATTAATTTGAACTCAACTAAAAGTCTACTTGAGATCGGTCAAGCCATTTTTAAGTTTAATTTATTAATATTTTTTAAACACTACTACAAATTTAATATTTTTCAAAAAACTTAAATCAAATTTGTGGAATTTTGACGGCAAAATTAAAAAATGTAATCCGACCGATCTCAAGACTTTATGCTAAATGCATATACTTTTTCTAAATGCTTATCGCTTCAATACAATGATTGGACCGATTGAAGTTAAATGGATAATTTTTGACTGACAAATTGACTGGTACCCAATCGCCTTAAGTTCTAAAAGTGGCTGGGTGGGTATTAATTAAGTATAAACTAGTATTTATCTGGTCTGGGTCGGTGGGTGGGAATTAAGACTTACCTTTGAACAATTTCAAGTTTGCCATGCCATCGACCTTAGTATATATAAGTATATTACTACTGACTAATAATCATAATTTTTTAAAACACAGTTTTAAAGCCGGGCTAGCGTTATACCAGTCTAATAATAAAAAAAACTAAATACAGTCTATTTATGATTTCTTAAACGCAAACAAAATTTTATATATTACAGAATATAAATTAAAAAATTAATGAGGGACGAGGGTTGATGGTACCTATTTAGGGTTTTTATAAGGTTTTCAATATTTATTAATCATTACCGTTGTAAATAGAAAATGTATAAAATAATAAGTTTTCATTAATTCAATATTGACTGCAGTCTTCAGCTTTCAGTTCAATATTATAATTTATAAGATATTTTTTGCTCCTTAAAATTAATTCACCTACGACCTCTTACCAATTTACAGTAGATACTAGATATATACAACCGATATATTTAAATTTTTTAAATTCTTAGAATGCATTTGCCAGCAAGCAGTGAGCACCCATGTTTTCCTCCCAATTTTTGTAGGCTTCTTAAATCCACCATACCAGTCATATATTATTATCACTTCTACTTATTGTTCTATTTATGACAGATTGTGATCTCTGAGGAAGTTTGTACATTAAACAACGAAAAACTTGAGATGTTGTAGTATGTAGTTGATTTCAGGATTGGGTTGGCCGCCGGGGGGCTCAATGACTAGCTTACTGACTAGCCCATCATAATTGGTAATGAGGAAGGCAAGCATAAAAAAAAACGGTCTCGCCACTTGATGGCAGTGTGGTTTTCAACCACTAACCGAACTTGGAGGCAGAACATAAGGTTTCAGAAAAAATGCATTTTGATAACCCTCGTCGTCGTGACCTTAGACAACCGCCATCGTAATATTGGTATAGCAGTCCAGTGCTGGTAGTGCGAGAAGATTATATAATAATATTGAGGATTTTACATCTATACCCTAGAGGAATTTCGGAGGTGGTACATTTTTATGACTTTCTTTTTTATGTTCAACCAATTTGTAATATTTATAAGTATATTATTTTTTGAACTATATTATATTGTTTTGTCGATTTATAGTTGGAAATTAAACTGCGGTTTACTATGGAATATTCTCTCAAATGTATTATTACACGAACTCTGAACGATAGTATAGTTAACTGATTAGAACAGTATGACATTACACGTTTACACAATACGCAGAATGCAGCCCAAAGTTAAGTTATACTTAACAGCTCGGTAATAATTTTACCAACAATTTACTTAGATTTTATAAGCTAACATTTTCTGGTCGAACTGATAATAAACTAATTTTGAGTAAGGGCAAACAATGACAAATTCATAAAAATAATTTTCATCTATACATTTTTAGAGCTTGTCTCAGCTGCAGGCTGCATGTTAGTCTTTATCTTCGTCTTACAAACTTACAAAATGTATAATTTAAATTTATTTACTTATTTTTTTTCTTCAATGGGAATTTCTGGAAGAAAATAAGATATAAGTAATTAGTATTTTGAGAGATCAAAAGTATTAAATTCTATATAGTTTTTGTAATAATTGGGAAAAACTAAAAAAAAAAAATAATAAAAAATAATAATAATAAAATTTACTTCAATTCTTTGAAAAATTATAAAACTATTTTGTTACTTTTTAGTAGGTATTAAATTCAAAAATGATTAACGATAGATACTACAATTTTTCATCAAATACGTGTATCGGCATTTTATAGTGCACACAGTATAACTATTTTAACATTTTTTAAGCTATTAATAGATATTTTTTAATTTTTGAGTTTTTGTTTTTTTTTTGTGCGTAAACAATGATGAAAAATGTTATACTTGGTGTAAACATTTTAAAATGCATTGCAATTTTTCTCGTAGCTGTACAAAAATAAAACTTATGTATAAAAATATCAAAAATACCAACATTAACACATTTTTTTTTTATAGATTTCAAGTTCAATTGTTTACAAAATTAGTCATTTTAGTCATTTTTTGGAATTTGAAGAATAGTATTTGTAGGATTATGAAAGTATGCATCATACGTTGAATGCAGGAGGCAAGATTAATTTTAAGCTATTGTTATTATTTTACCACAGAACCACGAACCTATTTATATCGTTATATGGTACTTCGGACGTCGGTACTGCTAGTAAAAACAGTTACCTAGTAATTTATATGAAATAATATCATAATTATTAATATATAATATAATACGTACGATTTGTTTTAGCAAACATTAGTTCAACCTACCGTATTAATAATATAAAAATTAATTACATACACCAATCCTTAAAACTTTAGAAGTATAGGCTGACGGGCCGTCAACTCACAGAATCATTCTTCGTTTACAATGATTAATTATTGAAATCTAATTTAAACATCCATAACAATAATGACCGACTTAATTAAGAGGAACACAGAGCGACTCGCACAGTTTTTTGTGTTTTTAAATTATGCATTTTTAATAGGTTTCTTACTTTAATATGATATAATAATTATATTATTTTAATAAATTATACTTATTTTCAAATTATTTTAATTTCTATATTATTAATGTTTAACCATTTAATATTTTAAACAATACGGTTTTTATCACTATACAATATTCAATATTTTTACCCATGCGTGTGTTTGAGTATATATATAGTATGGCTTATGGGCTGTAATAATCATAAGTTTATATATTTATAATGTTGATAAAATACAAAAAATAATGAAAAATAATGAATGTTCCCATACAGTATACTTAAAATAAATAAATTGTAAATCTATAAGAAAATCGAATAATATTTAAGATGTTTAAATATTTTAACATCGCAATATTCATCAATATAATATTTATGGTAAGCTAGAGGTATGTTATGTACAGTATCTGAACAATTTTATTGTTTTAGTTGATCAACTGCAAAGTAAAAACATATAGTAATTTTAGTACGATTTCCACTAGAATTAATATATTAAAAAAAAGAGATTATGTATAACATGCAATTATCTACACTATTACGTTCGTTCTAAAAGAAACTATATATAATATACATGGTATGCTGTGTAAAAATATGTCACATACCAGTATTGTGTATATATTATATTATAAACCAACAGTCCTGTTCCACATTTATACCTATTTCTTTAAAAATGGACTGAAATAAATTTAAATTAACTAACCCTTTATTATCGACATAATATCTTTTAAATATAGGTACATTTAGTCTAATAAGTATGATAGTATTTCATTTCGGGTAAAATAAATTTTTATAAAATAATGCGATCCCGTTCGGTCTTTCTCATAATATATAATATTCGTATTCTTTTCGTGTTCTCTAACAGTATTTCTGTAATTAATTAATGATAATTAAATTCATATTAATACCACGTTAATAATAAAATATTAGTTACTAATAAGTTATGACTAAATCGTCTTATGTTATATGTATAAATTTAGGTCATTTGAGATTTGAAAAAAAATATATTTTAGTATATTGAATGAGCAGAATAACTATACCTACACTCAACAATCAACATAATAATATATGAATAAGTTTAGAAAAAAAAAAGTTTGGATACCAACTTAATTATATCACCCTGATGTATCTACAATTAATTATTGTTCCAAATAATTAAGATTAAAATTTGCTTTAAGCTGTTCGTCGATTTATAGTTTTACATAGGTAGGTATATTCGGTTAAATAGGTAATAGGAAAACATATTAATGCAAGGCAGGACCAATTTATTGGACCATGCAGGTAGGCAGGAATATGTAGGTACAATGCGTACCTATAAATGCTAAGGCTATACGATATATTATATACATATAATATACTCGTACCAGTCGTAGCGAGGACCGGAATTTTTTTGAAGACGTTCGTATAACAGTATAATAAAAGTAAGTACCTACTTACGAAATCGTGATACTACTAACATTAAGGAAAATAAACAATTATAACACACTCCATAACTTAATTTAAAAAAAAAAAAAATGTTTTAATTATTATTATCATTTACTAAAATATAACGGGACTAAACCACGTAACTGCACTAATAGTTCCTATGCACCAAATATAATAATTAATTATGTTATCATGGAGCTCATTAAACAACACATTTCGTTAATAATTTTATTTATCCACACAAATACATATAGTTAAGGTCATTAACTAGTTTTGATTTTGGCAAAGGAGGCTATATGTGTATAATGTATAGACTGTATGTCTGCAGTATACACATATATGGTATTGTAATAGTATATGACTTTATAGTTATGGTTTTGCGGAAGCTGGACACTAGAAATCAACTATTGGTTCTAACCTACAATAAACCTGCAGAAGCTATAACCAGTCAGACAACACTAACCGATTTATAAAGATTTTTTACTAAAAAAAAAACCATAATAACGTATTTTGCAGTACATAATTTTATTATATAGGCACAAATAGGTACTTTAATAATTAAAATTGTTTAATTCATACTTATATTGCTTATGATTTTATAATACGCTTACTACAATAAAATTATAAAAAATATAAAAAACTTAACTAAAAAAATATTTGTTTACTTAAACATGGTACATCAGAGCAGCACATCATAACCTACAGATTAACTACCAAGTGTTCTTTTAATTTTTGGCCACTTATCTCAATGCATTTTAACACCTCAATACGAAAATATATCATGATATTATATGCATTATTACCTATTAAATAAAAAAATATACTGCCCAATACATACAACAGTTGGCTTACAATACTACTTATAGCGACATTTAAATTAAGCCTGTAGTAAATTCAATAGCAAATTGGCTATAAAGCATAATACCTATAATACAAATTATAAACATTGATGGTATATCAAAAATCAATAACTGTATGAATTATGAACTGAAGAAATATTATTTTTTTTTAATATTCATTAGAAAATACACAATCTATAAATATTATTTCTACAATAAGATAACAATAGAGGAGTGTATAATGTTTTTTCAAAGAACGGTGTCTCTACTCTCTACACCATCAGCGTTTAAGTCTCCTTGTTGAGTTTTTAGGTAAAGTGTTTGAATTCAACTGGGTAATATATAGATTAGGATTGGACGGAAGATTCGAGATGTGAGCGTTAACGAAGAGATTCAAGTTATAATGTTGATGTGGAAGTCTGAAAGGATGATTTCGTTAATAACTCGTATTTAGGTACATATGTTATTTTCATAAAGTTAAGGATTGGAAAGCTTGGGTTTTAAAAGTATATGGTTCCACAGCTCCTCAAATTTATATACTGTATGCCCAGATGAACATTAGATATTAGTAAGTCTTTGCTCATTATTAAGGTATTATAAAACAAAATATTCGTTCGTATGTTGAGTTTGTAGAATTTTTCCAGAAGAGGATAGAGTGCTTTGTGACGGATGTTTAGTCGTTTGGATTTTGTGTTATAGACCTAGTTGGTCTTTTGTCCAGGGAAAGACCGTGGTAACGAATATAGTTAGTATGGGCGGTTCCATTTTCCTCCAAAAACGAGATACCGTTTTCCTCCACTGTCCATTTTCCTCCACATCGACTAAAATTATGTCTATTTTCCTCCAATATTTTAGCCAGTGTTGTAGTGTTGCGTTCTGTATTAAGATTATAAAGAAAAAAATTCTGAAATTGGTTTTGGATTAGAAATACGTTTGGACATTTCTAACTCCACGAGAAGTTTCTTTATGTTTTATTGACGATTTTATGAGCATTATACCTAACGATAATAGAGGTAAAACAATATAAATTCTATAAGTACAAGTATTTTTGAGAAACAAATAGATCATTTAAAAAATTATATTTCAGTCTTAGATTTTATTAAGATTATTCATTTTTAATATCCACCAGGTATAATATATATTTATGGAAATTGAATTATAATCATTATGATTAATATTTATTGTAATTATTATTATATTTAACTATTGTATTTGTGGGTATTAATAATTATTGACATATTATATGTATTTTTCTAAACATATTTTTGGCATTCTTTAAAAATATTTCATATTTTGTTTAACGAAACGCTTAGCAGTTGGTTTTTAATTCAGTATTATTATAAGCCAATTAATTATTGTTTAATTATAACTATGGATAGTAAAAGACTCAAATTACTTAATTTGACCTTTGACCTTTGACTTAATATGACCTTTTTGAATCTTTTTTATTCGGACGAAACTTCCTGATTACAATTTCTGACGCAACTAGTATGCACCGATGTCCGATGCAGGTTACCTGCGTATAATTAAATACATGTAATTTTTTTAGTTTTGTGGTTTAAATGTTTAATTTTAGGAATCTATAAAATAATATAATACATACTATCCGGAATCATACAGTTAATGTTATGCAAAATCGTCGTAGAAACGCATGCAGATATTTGCGAAAAACGTACAATATTCATACACCAAATAGTGACCAAACCACTTAACACGATGACGTGTTGATCAGTTAATGCGATACGAGAATTAAACTTGTTCAAATTTCTGAAAATGTCCGAATTGGATATTATTCATATTCCTTGTACGCCTATATATTGTGTATATGAATTATAATACCTAATAATTTTAATGTGCCGTTGTAATAAATAACAAAAAAAAATCTCTAGAGAATCTCTGGAGTGAGAGAGAAGGAATAAGATATGGTGTTATGGTGTCAACCACCGTTGCGGCGGTACAGCAGTTTCTATAGGTGTTTCGTGAGATTCGGCGGCAAGGTCGCATTGTTCGGGTGCGTGTCCGGAAATCGAAATACAAACGACATCCCAATAATATCTTTCATCCAGAGACGGCTTGAACATACTTCTTGATGTTTTAATACGAAACACCAAATTCCTACGACTTAACATTAAAATTACACGCCGTATGACTGTACGACACGCTTTGTACAAAATATCAAGTTTGCAGTGGCTTCCATCCAAATTATGAAAGTTTGTTATTATTATTTCTTTTTTTTTTCTATTAAATATTTTATTTTAATTATTGTAAAAACAAATCTTAAGTCCATGCTAATTGAAATATATACCATTTGGAGTTAAATGATATTTTAAATTCCAATCGTCAACCATTGATAGTTAACAAGTATTATTAACATAAAATTATAAAACATAAAACATTGGGATGTGGGAACTGGGTATTTTTTGCATTGTTTTATAACTAAAAGCTAAGAAACAATTTGTCCATTTAGAATTGAACTAAAATATAAATAAAATAATTTAATTCTGTAAAAAAGTTTACATTTATAGATTATATTTTACAAGTCTTGTGAAAATTGTTTTTTGATATATTTTTTTTTTTAACGATTTTAAGAATTGATTGACCATTCTCTTTTTTATAATATTAGAGTTTTAATAATTTAGTTGTTCTTGCTTATTCTAGACTTAATTTACATTTTGCATGCTTGTGAGAATTAATCATTTTTAATTGTTCTCGGTGTGATAAGTAAAAGTGCTTTATGAAATGTTTCTGAGCGATAAAAAAATATCATTTTATCTTAATTATGTTTTTATTTTATTTTTTATTAGCTTTTATAGGTAGTATATAATTATCAAATCTCAACAATTAGAGTAATACCAACAAAAAGATATCACAACATAAAATATAGAATACATTTTTAAGCTAATCGATATAATAAAATAGAAATGTTAAAAATTGGACCATTATTATTTTGTAAGATATTTCCTCTTTGATTCTACGTGCAGTAACGTAGACAGGGTGAGAATCTCCTTATTGTTGTCATAATAAGACTTGGGGTCTACGCGGGAAGCGGATAACCCTTGTTGTTGACGTTCGCAACGCGTCAAACAGAATGACCCAATTCACCTAGGGCCTCGGTTATGTCGGAGGTAAGGGATGAGTGTGGAAGGTTTCTAATATTTACCATATTATATAGGGTCGATTCACTGAAGCCTGGTGTGAGTGGAAACTGGCGTCCGTCGAGTACAGGTGCTCGGTGATTAAATTATCGTTTAGGTGAACAATGAGTTATGTAATTGCAAATCGCGATAACGGAACGAACATTTTGGATATCATGATATGCGTGTGACCATATTGCAGGTCGACATCAAATCGATCTTAATATTATGTTAATAAGTAGGGCTGAATAAAACACAGTGTTCGTAGTTCGTATTGTCATCCATTTTCCGGATTCAGTGGGATCGAGTTGGACACCACATTTATAAAGAAGACTGCTCAACATTTTCACACGCACATATTTACATTATAAATATTCAAAATAATAAGGTAACGTCAGTTTACTGTTTAAGTAGCATATATTATGTTAGACGAATAGGTATACCGTAGTCCGTAGTATATTATAATTGATATAAGTACATACATTTATGACCATGCTACTATACAGAGATTGAAAGTTTATTTTCAAGAATTTGTCAATATATAGGTATTTGAAGTCTTTAAAATTTTTTTTTTCCGAGAGGGATGTAATACATTTCCTGTGCGGGTGTTCGTGTGAGTTTCGACAAATACCCGAGTGTACACCTCTTCGCGACCATAACGGCGCAAACCGTATGGTCCGGCACGCGTTTCGACGATCCTACGCACTTTGTTCTATACATCATATAACGTCATAACAATACATCGTCTGCGAGTCGCGAGCGATTTATAATAAATTAAGTTATTGGAATCCGATAAATTATAGATCAAAGAGCTATATAATAATGTAGTGTTCAGTGAGGACGACACAATAATAAAATATATATATTATACGTTTTATAGGTATACATATTATATACTTACTTGCGCGCGCGCGCGCGTGTGTGTGTGTGTGTGTGTGTCGCGAGATAAATACTGCTAAAAACGGATGAGTTAAAAAAATAAGATAAATAAAAGAACGACGAGGAAAAAAATGCAGTCGTCCGGGCCGCGTGTGCAGACATGCTATTATCAAAGGTGCCGCTATATTCCCGTGAATTGCGGTTGGTAGCGGTTCCAGTTTCCCGCGAGGACCGGTTCCCCTACCCGTCGTCCGCTTACCGGGCAGCGGCGGCGGCGGTGGCGGACGTACGCGCCGCCGCCCGTGGTCGCGGTCCCGGTCTCCCGGCAGCGTCGCGTCGGCCGGTCGGTTACGCCAAAGAACCGGCCGCCGGTAGTAAGTAGTGTGTCTCCGCGGGTCTACGAAATACGTGCGCCGCACAGGTGTTCGCGCTGCTACCATATAATATCATACACGTAGGCACTGCACATACGCATATTATAACGATACATATTATAGACACCTAACGTAAATATTATCAATTTAACTGTCGATTTTCCCCGTCCGCCGGCGTTCCGAATTGTCGAAATAATAATATTACAGGTGCTTCCGTACGGTGCACGGGAATTTTTTTCGTCGGGGTTCCGATTTTCCGTTTCCACTTCACTCGCCGCGCCATCGAGATCCGCGTCGGGCGCGCGATTCCGGGATCGTTTCGTTATTTTTCCCTTCCGCGCTGTGGTCATCGCTGCGGTATACGCGTGTGGTTGTCAGCGCAGCCGCAGCCCACACACGCGCCAGTAATGTGCGACCGGCGACGTGCGGAAAACCACTAAACGAAAAGCCGACACATTGCACACGTGACACGAGGAATATGATCGTTTTCGCGGGCCGGAAAAACGTTTGATCGATACGGGGGCCCAGCAACCAGCTGCGTTATCGTTTGTCGTCGCTTATACCTAGCTACCGCCGGATACGATTTCTCCGACGTCGTTGTCGTCGTAGTACAAGTTCTGCCGGCTTAAATCGTAAGTTTGACAAATCGACGGCATAGCCGAAAACATATATATTAATTATATTATAGTATACATTATGATAAGTAAAGTACGAATTTTCGGCGAGCAGACGTCTCGTCGTAATTCGCGTACTGGGTAATTTGTTTGCTGCGAGCGAAACAAGAGTTTGGAAAAAAAAATCATTGATCTCGGCGGCGGATCTACGTCATCATTTATCGCGGCCGCCGGGCATACATCGTTTGTAATATAAAATATATATTTATTGATGTGTACAGATGTATAGATATTAAATACAGAAATAGAGAGAGAGAGAGAGATGTATGGTATAGTATCTCATCCACCGCCGCCGGTGTACGGGGGATGCCCCCAAATCCTACTCAAAAGTACGGTTTTTCGAGGCTCCTGACTAACGATGATAAATCTATAATCTTACATACGATGGTGATAATAATAATAATATATATTTACAACGTACACGTCCGAAAGAAGGGCGGTATGCACCTATATTTTATGTTATACAGGTATATAAAACCTAAGCTGGGCCCGACGGGTCCGACTGCTGCAAACACAACATTATAAATATGTTCTACGCGTATACCACGGTCCACGGTTAACATCACAATATGTTATTACCGCGTGCCGTTTTCGCCGTCTTGTTCGGCGTTTTTGATTCATCCTGCACAACAACGTTCGCGACCTCGTTCCGGTTATATATTATTTTGCAGGCTCGCAATGCTTTATATGTTAACGCGGTGCTTATACCACGGATACCACAATGATTGTCAACGAATCAATACACGACAATGCTCCGTTTGGGGGCACCTACAATGGAGCTCCGTTTGATCGACTTGCCGTCCGATTTTTAGAAAATTCCGAACCTCGACTTACATTAAAATCCCTGCCGTCGACGGACACCTCCCACCCACCCACTAATAGCGGAAACCACCACGGTCGGTCAATCAGGTTTCTGGATAAATACCGCACACGTCCTGGTGGGATTTCAGGACGGTCGGACGGATTTTCCGGTCCCGTTATATAATTATCATCACGATACGTGCGTATGTTGCACGCCTACCGTGTGTGCATCACGAGGTTTCACTCTGCACCGTGTGTTTCGTCCGCCCCGGGACAATAAATTATTAATATTTTCTGTCCAATTTCATTAATATTCATATTTCATTTTGAAATAATAATATCATTACAGTACACCATAAAGTCGCAATAATACTGTGTACTCTTCTCCGCACCACATTGTATACTAATACAACTGTTTTAAAGCCATATAGGCGTTATATGTATTATATTATATACACACGATATAGACTAATAGACACACGGACTAATTGGCGTGTTACTTTTATTGTGTACGCATTCCGTTACACGTCTGTAATCTTTGCAATAACGCGTTGCCGTGTACCTACTAGCGATTCGAATAACACGGATATATTTTATTATTATTATTATTATTATTAGAACACGGCTTAAAGTTATAGTGCGAGTTTTATGATTTATGTGATTTACGCTATATTATAGTAATACTGGTTAATTGACTGCGGTTCCAATGATCATAAACGCGTTTCCATTACTGCCTACATGTATTATGTGTAAGCTGGCACTGTGCACCTATACATATACATAATATATAATATATATATGTTTATAACCTCTCGCGGTATATATACATTACTTTTCGGTGCATAATTACATCCAAAAATGAAACGAAATGAAAAATAAAACGTTATTTCACAATAATTCGAACTCGCATAACAAATCGACGACAATGTCGGTTTCGTATATTATGTAAATTTATCCAGTTATTCGAATGCTGCTGCAGCAACGTCGAAGCTCGTTAAAATATATTATCGATCGATATCAAAGCGTATCATCGGAAATGGACGGATTAACGAGAAAATAATGTAGTTTACACGCTATAGCGCTTTTAAACTTAAATTTCAGCAAACCTCCAACGACAAACCATTATGTTATATTATAGTTAATCCTTCTAAATTGACCATTGCGGTTAGCCACACGTATGCGGTCCAACCCACTTCGTGTACCAGAATATACGGTCATTACACTTAATATTTTATTTACAAATTACAAGTCAATTGCGCGAACCTCGTTAGTAGGAGCAGAAGTAGTAGTAGTAGTAGTAGTAGTAGTAGTAGTAGTAGTAGTAGTATTAGTAGTAGTACACTATTGAAACGTCATAATATATAAAATTACTCATACGATTTGCTCCGGATAAAAAGAAGTACCGTGAGTGGAGTGGTGCAGTGGAGCACCCCCCCCCCCCACACTTCGTGTAAGTAGTTTGAGTTGTACCAATATACAACCATTGCGAGCAATGGTAATTTTTATATTTCCAATTCCTCAAATATATAAAGCAATCAACTCAATTTCGAGAAAACTTTTTTACCGCCCTGCACCCAAAAATGGATCTCAATAGACGTGATGGACAACGTCCAAGACCTCCGCGAGTTAGGGGGGTTTAATCGTCCGCGTGTGGTATATACACAATATTATCGCGGTCGCATATTTTGCATCTACGCGTGTAGGTACATAATAATATGGAGAATAATGAATAACAACAATAGCCGTAATATTTTGTCGCTTATTGCAATAATAACGGCGGAATTCGTAAGAAAAGAAAAACGAGTTTTTAATAGTTTGCCAAACTCATAACATCTCCCACCACATTAATACTCCTGCATGTATAGCAGCTGTGGCGCAGGTATATCATGCTTCACGTCTTCTTGAAGGGTGCGCCGCGCCGTGGGAAAACTCTATATAGCGTATATATCGTCGGCATTGTCAGTGTGTGTGTGTGTGTGTGTGTGTGTGTGTGGGCATGTGTGTGCGAGAGAGTGTGTGCGCGTGTGCAGAGAGTCGATGCCCTGTCTGTGGTCACCTCTCTTCCGGCCCGGGCCGGCTCACGGGTTGTAGAATGCCGTTGGGTCAAGGCTATAGATGCTCCCGCCGCGGTGATCGCCATACAGACTCGCGCGCCCCGCGACGCTTTCGTAGGCCAATAATTCTCCCACCGCCGGCGTCTTCGTCGTTGCCACCGCCGCCGCCGCTCCTCGCCATCTCGATCGCCACTGTGTGTGTGTGTGTGTGTGTGTGTGTGCCACCTGACCTAAATCAACTTACCTGATCCGCCCGAGGCGTATAGGTGCACGCCGACGAAAAATATACGAAAGAAAAAAAAATCGACTATGTATTATATTATACGTTCGCTATAATACCTGCGACCAGCCAGCGGTAACCCGTACGCACAGGACTTTCTGCCAGTCTTGTAATCATTTCCGAGTCCACTTATTAGTCATACACTCATATGTGCGCGCGCGCGCGCGCTTACTTACACCAGCAGACACGCACACACGTGTCCGGTGTGATGTTTTCAGAGCATAAAGCGCGTAATTTTTATATATAATACGCTTCGCCTAATTGTTTCCGACAATATACGAGTACCGATATACGTGTTATACCTATATAGTATAATATTATACGGTTCTGTGAGTCCAGTAGGTAAAATTAATTAATAAAATGCATACCTCACTCGGCGTTATCGTAAATAAACTTATACTTCTTGAACAAACCAATGGTTTTCATTTTTTGTTATTTTTGTCAATGTTAGACACAGGTGTGTGTGTGACTAGGGGGAAAAGGTAGAAAATTCAATAATGTGTGATGCGTCGAGTGAGAAAAAAAGCGATCGTGTTGTATAATAGGAACGCTGTACGTCTGTACCTCAACAGTAAATTATCCTATTGAATTTATACATATGCATATGTTGGTATAATATACGAAGGTGACGAATATGTATATACATGAATATGAAGTATACACGAGAGAAGATGAAAATAAGTATTATCCGTCTATTAATTAGAGGTCCGGTGGGGAGTTTAGATATTTTCGGATTCAGTCAAAAAAAATGCCGTCTCCCGTAATCCGGTTAGGACATCAGACAGGTTTGATAATGTCAGCCCCGGGGGCCCCCTTCCCTCGCGCCATGTGCCCCTCGCGTACCACCACATTATAATATTATGTGCAGCACACGCCCGGTCCCGGGCTGCATATAACTCACGGACGCGCAAGAACGCACGGACAAGAACTTTGGACCGTCCGCAGCCGCCAGTTAATTTGAAATTCATAACAGGTCCGATACTGATTGTAAGAATGTCCGGAATTTGACCGACTGATGGGCACGCTTTCCAAATAATATTATAATATGTATGTGTCTCGTGCAACAAACACGCGCGCAGGTGCATGACGTCACCCGCCGCGTGGTAAAACCGTCATCTGCCACGGACCGAAGCACAGCTTTACCACTAGACTCGGACGGAAATTCGACTTGTCTCGCGGCGTAGGTTTATCCGGACTTTGGAAAGGGAGGTCAAAACTATTATAACCATCATCCCTCAATCAGCTTTCATCCGATATACTTTATAATATTATTGTACGTCCAATCTACATCTTTTCAGCGGTATTGTTCTAGCGCAATCATGCATAAGGTATAATGCAAACGTAGTAAAATCACAAAATAGAGTAACAATCTACACCCTTCAAATCACTACCGGGGACAAGGACGGTAAGCATGACGAGGTTAAGAATGATCTGTAAAACGAATTCATTAATCATAATACTTATCATTCCTATATCACAAAAATCTATAATCGAACAAAAACCCTCCCCGACTCGTGAATGCCCTTATTCTCGAATCGGTTATATTGTGTTCGGTTTCACTAATTTACACGCGTGTTTTCATTATATATACATATATATGTTGTGTACACACACGCTTTTCGTGTGCTGACCCCGCGCCTGACGGTCTCGCAGCACGATTCCACGACTGGCTGCATCAAACCCGCTTATATATCAGCAAAATACATGGTATTATTGTTAGGTATTAAATGTTATTATCAAACACGCGCATTGTCGCGACGTGACAGCAATGTTAAAATTCATTAAATCCAGGACGGAACTGACAATGAGCCCACGGGCGAACAATGGGGACCCGCCGTGCGCGATTTGTGCGACCGACTGCAAGCCGACCGACCGATACCGACCGACGGGAGCTCTATACGAGTATGTACTTCATACATGCATGTACTTGAGCGTTATACGACCGCAAAAAGTAGGTCGACACGCCGCAGAAATGAAAAACGAAACGAAATAAACAATGCATATATATATATTATTTATAAGAAGCGTATATCCGATATCGCGTATTGATGTGTCAGTATACCTAATCCGATTAAAATGAATGACAAAATGAAAATATTATCGTCAAAGAAAACCATTTGTCGACGGTAAAAAATAAAGTCTTCATATTATATTATCTATATAACTGCCTACGTATATCCTGTACATGCGCACGTATCGTTTTCTTTTTTTGCAGGATAAATGCTTCTCATTGATGCCGCGCACTGCATTATCGCGCGACACGCCTTGTGAAGAGCGACTCGTTTCCGCACGCACATAGTTTTTTTTCCGAGAATCTTTAGCGGATTTAATAATTTATCCGGCGCGCTTAAAACGGAGGCTGCGCAAAAACCCGTTCCTCACTTCCTCGGTACTTTTAATACTATAATATGTCTCCGTCCTTATCATCGACGCGTTCCCTCGTCGCACAGACGTATTATTATTGGTCATTCTTCTCTTTTTTTCCGGCCGATCCATTCATTCGATTTTCACGGCAGACGTCGGCCAACGAAAGTAAATAACACGACAGAAAAATCGTTGTAGGTATACACGATGATGGACATAAAAACAATCATAATAATAATAATACGCCCAAGTCTCCTGCACCACGTCAGCGGTGCGTATAATATTATTATATATTGCGGGTACCTCCATATAAACGCGAGGCATACCGGATATACGGCCGATCCATTGACTGCGAGTTGGCAGACCGCGCGCGCGCGTTATCTAGTTATTTCCGCGAATGAGGTTCCGACGAGGAACGTTGTTGTTGCAATAAAATAAAATAATACTCAGACATCTCGAAACTGCTGCAGCCAATAGTTGTAAAAGACTAAAAAACCTTACGACCTCTTATTCCGGCGGTATTATAATGATAATTGATAAATGCGGTTTTATGGCCAACCGTTTTATTTCGTTTTTAGAGTTTATAACACTGGCTGTCTGTTTTCACATACACGCTCGTACAATATCATAATAATATAATACTCCTTTTCCGTGTGATCAATCACCTACATCATATTATATTCCCACGTGATGAGCATTAAACAATTTCGCTACTCGCACCGAATGTCAGTCACGACGATCGAAAAGTTATAAATAATTATAATATTGACTTAATCTGGCGGCTGTAACAAAACGGAACACGCGTGTGGTTTATACACACATTGTTACGACGGAGTATCGATGACGTTACACCAAAGCTTCTTAGTTCTTGTAGCGTCTAAACTGGGTCCGTTATAATATACCCGCGTAACGGACACAGGTTGTAAAAATCAAATTATCAGCAATTGTTTGAACGGAATCAATAAGGTGTGCGGCGATTTCTAAACGCAAAACTCATCTGACATACATAATATATTATTATGCTTGGTGGCCTATGCGGCTATGCGTCGTGTCGTCATTCGGTGTGCGGAGAGAATCAAACTAATTAATTATATTAGATTCTCGTGTTGTATAACAACACTGAGATGAGCCTGGGTGGATTTGTTGGCCTAGAATATTATATACTATATAGGTATAATATTAATATTAATATACTATAGTATAGATATAGTATAATAATATGTACAATAAAAAGACACGGAGTAGTATATAAACATTTATGCTCTGAAAATCACTCGGACACCTTATGGTATATGTGCATTTAATATATATTATTTTCGCATTTCTTTATTCACACAAATTCCGACACAAACTACAAAGTTAACCTTCTATAGTATGTATAAATGTGAAAAACGTTTTCTTACAAATAAAAAATAAATGTTTAATATTATAAAGGTACATTGTTATGTATTACATTCAATATTGATTGTATAATATAATATCATTTTCTTAAGACGTATCTCGTTAAAAACTGTACACCTAATTTCAGTCCTCGATTAAATAAAATTATAAAACAAGTTTTAATTTTTAAAGACAAAAAAAAGTACCAATTATATATTATAATACTATATCTTTAAATTAAACATTTTATTCAAATGTTCGTTAGATAGGTAGTAATTTAATCGTAATCTATATAGCTTTCAGTATTCATGAGGTATTTAACAAAAGTATTTTTTATGGTATTTCCTCTAAAATAAAATAGATATATTTTCAAGTTTTAGGGACATAAATGAAAATTGTTTAAAAAAAAACTTTATTAATACAAACAATTCGTTTTATAAATTCATAACCCAGTATTCATAAATGATTTATCAATTCATAATATAATAATGATTTCTATAAACCTAAAACTATAATAGTACAAGAATTTTGGGTAATTAATTTGCATATTCAAAAATTTGAATGTCGTATTACTTTTTAAACACTGCGTAATTAGATATTATTTATTTTTATACCTCGAACTGTGTAATAAATAATCGTTTCAAAACATAAAATACTAATAAGATACGTTTGCATAAAAAGTACCTTGCAGAATTGCAGATACCTACATGATATTGCCAACAGAATTTTTCTGATAAGTCACTTTTTATTAGAATTAATACTACACATTGGCGTAAAAATCATTCGTGACAAATTCAAAGCTTTTATATGATACAATATTATATTATACGAGCCGATTATACAAAATTTCTCGGAATAAAATATCGTATTCAATATTAACGGTCGTAAAAAATCTGAATATAATTCTGTGGGAGAAAAATTGGCACTGATCTGTGGAAAAAATGTGCCAAGTGCTACAGACGACTGCAGGTTTTCGTATACACCCATTTAAACAAAATATTATGATATATAGCCCGCGCAGACATCATAAACATCCGACGATGTTCAACGTCCGTCCGGCTGGTTAATACTTAATTTATATTAATTACCTTTGGGTATAACCAATACGCGCGTCCGCGGCATGTTAGTTTATGTAATAAACATATTATTATATCGGTCGTGGCGATCGTCAACGAGTATAATTTATATATATATATATATATATTAACCTATACCGCATCACATAACAATAATATATGCATTTATGAGTGTAATAGTGCTGAGAGTGAGCATACTAGTATATACTGATATACCTAGGTATATAATAATATGATGTATGAATTGTAATTTGTAAATGACTTTGGCCAGACGTGGTTTGCCGCGCGCGTGCTCTATCTCTATCGCTCGACGCATGTTATTAAATTTTACGATAAAACGGCAGTAGGTACATCATATATATATTAAGACCTAACCCACCTAACTTAACCTAACCTACCTATATAATATATTATGTTAAGAGTACATTATTAATGTATATACCTGCACTGTATTAAATAGGTAAAAGAAATTCTCGACGAGGGTTTGTCAGGACTACACGCGACCGTTGTTATGGCGAAATGAAAAAAATAAAATATATATAAATGAAAAAAAAAATGGGAAAAAAACCGCGAGCTCGCGGTTATAATATCGTCGCGCAAACGATTCCGGGAACAAGCGGTGCATGCAGCACTGCAGACGGGCTGGACACGGACTTAATTACGTACTGATGGCACGTATTACGGCTGTCGCCATCCCCCTCCCCCGTACCGTACGTCACTCGCCCCGCCGTGCCCGTCCGTCGTACGCGCGCGCAGGTGTCAGTGTCGTGTGAATACCCTCCACCGTCGCCGCCACTTCCGACCCATACCGTCTGTGCGATTTTTTTTCTATATATATTTATTATTATTATTCTTTTTTTTTTTTTTATCTCTTTTACAGTTAAAAACGTCTCGCGCGCCATATCCGCCGCCGTCTAACCTGTACCTCATAATATGTTTATACTTTATAGGTAATAATAATAATATATACTCGGCACGGCGACCGGCCGAACGACCGCTGCTGAGCGATGGATAGACGGGGACGGGACGAGGAAACAATCGTCGTCGTCGTCGTCGTCGTCGTTGTCACCGTCACCGACGCCGTCGAAATGACCGGCCGCGCGAGCTCACGGTTTTTATGATTATCTGTTTTTTAACGAGTGCAACAAATCCGCGCGCAACGATACAGCTGCGTAATGCGTATTATATTATTATTGTTTAATGTAGGCACATTTGCACACGATTATAAAAATATTATGTAGGTACACGGTTATCGACGATAAAATGCAAAAAAAAAAATGTATTTTAAGGATTGGAATTTGCTCCACCCTTTATCTCAAACCTCCACAAAGACCTAGGTATAAAAACAGTAGAAGAAGAAGCTGCTGTTTTCTATAAACGATTTTACATTAGATTAGAGAACCGCGAAAATCCTCTAATACATACTCACTATTCAGTCACAACCTGGAAATTCACGTCGAAGACTTAAAAGAAAACAGTGTACGGATCATTTAACTTAATCCTATCTATAATAATGCAACTTCCAAGCTAAGTGCTACTAATGGGTGGATCCTTATTCGCGTAACCCCGTAATGTTTTGTTATCCCCATCTCACATATACTTATTGTGCTTGACTGTATAGACTGTATATCTGTTGTAAAAATAAAACAGAAATTACAATTTGAAATAGTTTAAAATTTAAAATTTTCCTCTTCCCGAAATATTATACAAATTAATTTATGACAAATATTTTTTTTATACGTAACATAGAGATGCTATCATAGAGATGATTAAAGTAGGTATTGATTAATGATTACACGTAGTAAACATGGATAATGAATGATTGATTTATCAACGTTAATAGAAAGGTTTAGAAATTAGCTTACCGGGACTTACAGCATTTGCTTATTTTTAAGGATTGACTTAAAATATAGCAGAGTACTATGGAAGTGTATGCCATGTTACAACAATTTCAATTATGAAATTTGAAAGTGCTATTTTTAGATTTTTTGACAATTAAAAAAAAAATGCTTCTTTCTAATTTTTCTACTTTATTTGGTGATTTAAAAAAATTGCAAATTTCCAGTTTCTTCTGCCTTTTTACATAATAATATTATGTACACTTTTTGATGACGTAGGCCACTGACCTAACCCTCCTATTTTAGGTCATTTTTTTTATTAAATATTTTTGATTATTGCTTAATTTTGAGATTTATAAATATAAAATTAATACAAATAAGTGCTTATTTGAGTGCTTATAATGATGTTTTTAAGCGTTTATTTTAATGATTTTAAGTCTCGAGCCCTGGTTATCACTTATCAATTAGATCTCAATTGTTTATTAATATGCGTTTTGAGTCAAAAGAAACCGTTAATGTTTGTAATTTGTATAAAATGCATTTTAGTTCTTATTGAGTATTTGCATGTTATTAGTAACTACCCAAATTAATAATACTAATTAATAACTCTTCTAATAACACTATGTTATAATTTTATAAAAATATAATAATTTAAAATAATAATCAAACAATATTAAGTAACAAATACTAAATAATGTGTGTAATAAGTCAAACATTTTTTATTTTAGTCTTAAAATTTGTTATACTTATGAGTTGTTCACTAAGAGTTAGGTCTTTATGAAGTTATTTTTATTTATTTAATTTTTAGCATACAGTACGGGAATGTGCCCAATCTACAATGAATATATAATACAATTAAAATTACAAGTGTGATACAACAGTGAGTATAATACATAGTTAGGTTTAAGATAGAAAATGAGGGGCCAGGATTGGCAATAAACATACAGCTCCGAAGTGGCTCATTTAAATTGTAAACCATAATTAATGGAAGAGATCGGTAAATTAAAAGTGGTATGTTGACGAGTGAAGCGAGGAGGGACATTTAAAAGAATTAGAGAGAGTACGTGTGGTGAGTCAATCTGCCCATTTAATAATTTAGAAAGAAATTTAAGGTTAATAATTATGTGGAGGACATTCAATCCTGAGTACAAGACTGACATATTTTAAGCATTTATTTTGTACTCGCTCAAGCATTATTGAGTTACAAGCAGTATATTAAGATCCCAAATAATAGAACTGTATTCGAGAATAGGCCTAACGAGCGAACAGTACAGAGCCTAAGGGTAGATGTTAATTTAAACTCTGTTATGCGCTTAATAAAACCTACTATTTTTAGGGACTTTAAGTTGTGTTTAAATCGTCTGATATAGATGTATAAATAGTATGAAGCAACTATTTTTCATTGTATATGTCTAATAAACATACTTTTAACAATTTTCTTTCTCTCTAAATATCTATACAGTATATTACTAGAGTGTATGAATTATGGTTTATTTTTATTTTTCACATAAATAAAATATTTCATGAAAATGTCATGAACTCGTGACATATTTAAAAAAAAGAAAAAATTCTTGAAAATGTATAACCCTAAGTGTATATTACTGCACATAATATTATGTTAAAGGTAATATAAAATAATAATATACTGTTTTATATTATTCACGCGCACGGACTTACCAGTGTGAGCAGTGTACCGGTAACGTATAGATAATATATTATGTGCGCGCACGTGTATCTAAAATACCGCCGCCACCGCCTGGTCGTGTAGCGCGCGCGCTCAGCTGTCCGTTTGACGGTTGTGCCATTTAAAAAAAGAAAATAATAATAACAGCGATATATTAAACATTATTCTACATTTTTGTTGTAATTTTTTTGTTCGCAGACTGATGTTAGAGATGGGCGACAAGACTGCCGCCGCGTGGACCGCTTGGTGGATCCTCACGTTTTCTGTAAGTACCTAGGTATATTATGTATAATATGTATATTATATTATTAAAATATATTATCATCGTGTGCGCATTAATATCGATGCTATACTTATCAGCTACCGCTACGCCGTTACCAGCAGCTGTAGGTGCACGATTTATTATTATTTTGTCGTTGTTGTAGTTGTTATTTTAAATACGACAGTATTGTATTACACATTATTATCAGACCGCACCGTCGCACGACCGTGTGTCGTATATACAGAGGTCTTTACATCGTGGTGCTGCGGGATAAATAGGCGTACTGAGAATCTCGGGGCTTCATTGTATACTTGTAAAGCGTACGAAAAATATAATATAGCTGAATAGGACTTGGGTGGAAGGGTATACTCAATGTATTTTTAAGGTCCGAGTGCATATGGACTCCCGGTATAGGATCTTTTAACATGTTTCGAATGGCACCAAATACTCTGGAGGCTGGAGCCTGCACTGAACCCTTTCTTATGGATCTAGGTAAACTGCTACTAAACCATTTTCCACTTTTCGGTTTTTAGGAATATGGCGGCTAATTTCCATCGGTCTGCGGAAAATTCCCGTCCACTATTTATTATGATGAGCATGTTGCTATTTTATTTTTATTTCGGTAATATCAACATAATATGAGGAATATTGTATTCCATTTTCAATTCAATTTCAATTTTAGGTCCAAAGTTAAACATGTTATGAATTTTAGTACTTTTAAATCAAATTTGAACGTCACTATAAATGTTTACTTTTTTTTTTTTTTAAATATATAGTTTACATCCTATAGATAAAGAAATATATCTACTCATTTAAGACAGGGCTTGTGGCGGAGTAGGAGGTTGGCAAATTTAAAATAAAATAATGCTTAAATGTAAATTTAATTAAATTAAAGGATACTTTTATTACTTAAAATTAAAGAGAGACACAGCTTTCTATATAAAATTATAAAATATAAAATATAAAATATAAAATGAAATTACATGGAATTTAAATTACAAAGAATGAAAATACAATAAAAGTTAACATAAATAAGAATAAGTGAAATAGAACCAATGTCAAGTTATAAATCTCTTCCAGAATTTAGTTTATTTTTAATAATATTTAATAACAATACAAAATTAAAATTAAAATGAAAAATAAAAAACATTAGATGTAAGTTTATTTAGAATAATGAAAATAGGTCTTTTTTCCATAAAATACAATCCATTTCGAATTTTTCAAGTGTCATTTTAAAATGTCCTTCTCATTGGGTGGCAATTGACCAAGTACCATTTTTATACTGTTGCAGTGTTGCCGTTAAATGTAATATATATTTTGGAAATCACCTTTTGCTCAGTATCAGAGGTGGATATGAGGAAGGTAGCCGCTTATGACAATATAAAACAATATTTTTAAGTTTGTTTAGCAGAATTAATTATGTGATGAATAATATTTATTATTTAAGACAAAATACAATTATACATTTATACTATCAAATAATAAAAAACTATAAAATATAATTCAAATAGGTATTGTTGTAAATTGACTTACGATACGCATAGGTGCTAAATTGTATGTTGCGTTTTAAAGATGATTGCGAAAAACAAGTCGCGTAAAGTACATGTAAAGATGAATTCAACGTAATGTTATACCCCGTAGTATATATAGTATACACTATATATATAAATATATCCTCGAATACTGTGACATATTATCTAGTCATCTAGATGGTACGTACACGAATACATCTTAGTATCTTATCCGAGCTCATATTTTATGTATTTTGTATACGGAGTGATCCATTCAATATCTTTTGGAATAATGAGTGTCTTAGATTAAATGGATCACTCGGTATAATATGTATATGGGCAGGTGTACTTGGCCGGGATTTACGTGTATATAGGTATATTAGGTATATATAGACGTATGACCTGTTGGTGTGTATATATATACCTTCTTTCATATAGTCCCACGAATTTTTTACCGTAGGAACCTATCCGTATACTTTTGGGCATGATGGGAAAACGGGTCCATCACTCTATCACTATATTATTAAAATATTATACATATTATATTGCCGGGCGGGATATTCACCGAAATCGCCCGTTATAATATTATTATCGTACGGTCGTCCGCGTAAACAGCGGCGCACCACCGCCGAGCGCGACCCGGCGATGTTTTGCGCGCGTAGGTTTTGCGCCAAATAGTCGAAATGTCACGTCGGGTCAAAGACACACGCCACGCTATATAACACGCCAACCGGAGGACCCCAATACGCGTATATTCGTATTATCGTATTTGTGTGTAGACGCGCTGGTCTGCGCATATAATACACGCACTTAATAACTTTTGAAACTGGTAGGTATGTCCGTGAAACGCGACGCGTCCCATAAAAATAGCGTAATAATATTGTTTTATAAAACAGCAGTGGTAGAAAAAAACTGTCGGACGACGTTTAACATAAATACATAATATCTAAATTTACATAAACATTTTTTTTTTTTTTTTTATATTACAGGTTTTTTCAAGTTCTAGGACACGGCGAGTTTTAATAATATAATTACACTATATCATTCGGCAAGTTATAATATTATACGCCCAGGCGTTATTGTTCCCTCGGCGCTCGTTTCCTCTCCCCCGTTGCCTTTCTACGATATATTATTAATACACGCGTACATAGTTATAGTTATAATAATAATATAATATGATGATATCTGATTTCGAACAACCGATTACGCCCGATATTCGATACGTACGGTTCGGTGGATAGGTAATAATAATAATATATAGATACTAGATAGCTATACTGGCTATTATAGGTCTAACCACCTACCGTACGCTAAATAATAAACAATATATATATATATATATATATAATACAACGCGTACCTCTATTCGTAAAGCCACCGATTTTTCGCCGTCAGCGTAATATATAATATTGAATTATTATATTATTCTCGTCCCCGAGTGTCTAGAACATCCGTCGTATCAGGTATATTGACATATTATATTATAATATACAATATACATGGCTGGGAAAGTTAACGAATTTCTTTTAATTCGATCAAGTTAAGTTAATATGGAAAAATGCAAGTTAAATAGGAAAAAATGTAGCTTATAATTTAGTTAACTTTCAGTTACCTACATTTTTTTTAAACTAAATGTTTACAACCAAAGCACACCAAGTAGATTTGATAAAATGATATACAATATACACGAAAAAAAATACATTCATCGCTCCGCTGAGAATCTAAAATATATTAGTATAAATATTAAGATGAATTAACAGAAAAAATAATAGAAAAGCCTTCCATGTCGACCCTTTTAACAGACAGTATTACCCAACTATATTCAGGTTAATTTTTCAAAAGATAACGGTACCTCAATGTTAAGTCTAAACGTCTAACTGTTATCTTGTAGTGTTATTGACTATTGTTGATAGATTTGTTGGAAAAATAGTAACTCGTTAAGTTAGAAATTACATTTATAAAAAAGTAAAGCTCGTTATGAACAACTTTGTTAAAAGTTACTTTACTTTAAATTTTTTAATCGTTGATGCCCAACCTTATATACCTATATATATACACATTTATGCTACATTTTCGTAGTTAGATATTATGGCGTCTCTGCACCATCTTCCCATCATCGATCAACGGCAAATAACGAAAAAAAAAAACAATAACAATATTGGGTTTGACGATTACCTACAATATATTATGTCGTGGGCATATTATGTAGTACACACGCACAATTATTAGTCTTTTGTTTCGCGGAACTGTTGTTGCGACGGTTTCACAGTAAAATACCTCAGGACGAAAAACGTCTCCGTAGTCGTTCACTGCTGCAGAAGTCGCACGCGGCCGATGACAACAATTATATATAATGCGCATGCACTACAAATCTACAATATTATAAAGGCAACGGTAAAAAATTTCGACAATCATATTATTATATTACGTTATTACTTATTTGATGTACAGCCGTTCCGAGATATTATCGGCCATTGCTGATCACACGGTCACAGAGGAATAGGGGATCTCGATAATCGCAACAATAACGGATACATATATAAACATATAATAATATGTAATAATATAATGTACGTAATATTGCAGATACGTTGCCCTTCCATCGGTGTATGTTGATAATTAAATTTTGTGACCATTGTCTTCGGTTAGGCTAGTCAATGGACGTGGGGTTGTTCTCCTCCTTCTTGTGAGGTCATAAACAGGCGGTTCAAGTCACGTGCTTTACTGGTTACCTAAACTAGTGTACCGTTGGTTTTGAATGAAACACACACAACTGGTTTTCGTGCGTGCTCCCTATATTGAGCAATGGCTGTAATATACGTATATACCTATTCCGTGTTTAGTTTTTTTCTTCTTCTTTTCTATTTGGTTTTTCTTCTATACATCACACACGTTCACTGCGAGTTGCGACCGACAATGACATGCGTTCAGCTTCCACTTACGCGATTCCCACACCCGTGGAGGGAATAAACTAAGACTATACTATATGGGTTAAAATGTTTTGGTAAATTTTTACAAAAATTATAATAACAACAATCATATACATACACGCAAATAGCCTAAACTATTGGGTGGGGGGGACTCAAGCACTCCCCATAACATGCTTGGTTCCACAAAGTATAACAATTAGTATTTATTACTAGCTTTTGACTAAGTCCCCCCAAGCCCTGCTTCCCCCTATTTGAGCCTATATATATATTTTATTTTTATATGATGGTAATATAGCATAGTTCGGTAGGTATGCTCCGGCAGAAACAACGATGCACATCCTTACACGCTCTTCGGGGTTGAATTTTCAACAGCCGTTCATCTGACCACCACACTTTAAAAAATATTTCTCCGACGATTCGAAGTAAACGAATCACACACGATAATATACCTATACAATTATTATACACACGTATAATGCACACTCTTTGCTCGTTCTAAACGGATACAAATTGTCAGCTTTCTTTTCCAGTTATTAATAATTAACGTTTGCCAATTATATAAACTCGCTATGTATACGAAGAATGCAAGCACACGCGCGATGTATTATTTCGCATTCAATTGTATATATATTTATGTATACGCATATTATTATATATATCGTATATGAATGATTTAATAAGCTTGAAACCGAGACACCGACTACTGGTTTTTTTTATGGGCTAATTTGCCAATAATGATATACTTAAACCACGTATATAATAGTCGAAGAAATTCAATAACCTGCAGTGTAATATGTATCGCATGCGTGTTTCTAGAAAATTTTAATCATGCTTTATTCAAATATTTTCATTAAAAACCCTATTTGACAATTTTATTATAATATTTTGTTATTTAAATGATTACAATAATGTATTAGAATACTTTTTATTAATATAGGTATTATACGCCACTATTACATATAATATTATGATATATCTACAGTATATTAGGTTTCTAAACATATGTTTATAGAACACTTTATATCATTATATCCCCGTTGTGTTCGTCCGTATTTACCAGTAAATAGTTGCGATTGTTGATATTAAGATATTTTGAGAAGGTAACAAATCAAACGAATTGTTATAAAATAATTTAATGTTAAAAAAAAGTTATAACTTTGATTTATATAATCATGTAAAATAATTTTGACTAGCCAATATTAAAAAAATCGGTTAAATATTATGATATTTAATTTATTGAAGTACACATAACGGTAAACATAAACATATGAAAATAGAAGCAAATGGAATCTATTGGCTTAACCTCACTTCGGCTTAGAAGACAAGTTTCTGACATTATTTTTATCTTCGATTTGCTAAACGGCAAAATTGCTTGTCCTGAACTACTAGCTTTAATTAATATCATAATATCAGAGTTCCCTCATATCACTCTAGAAATAAAGAATTATTCGACATTCGACTTTTTATAAGAACAATTGTGGTAAAAACTCATTTTTCCCTCGAGCTCTCGAATTAGCTAATAAAGCCTCCATCCATCTTGATTTCTTTTTGTCTAATCGTCACCATTTTAGAGGTAATGTTTTTTATGTATTAAATGATTAAATTTAGTTGTTTTTTTTCTCTCATTAATGTTATAGTATTATTATTGTATTTTTTACATCAATTTTTTTTTAAGGTTGCCTGTTAAAATATCTATTGTATGTCATTATTTTTCCTTTTGGTTATACTTTGTAAAGGACTTCGGTCCTTTAAATTAAGCTAATTAATGTTTACTCATTGTTACCTACTTTTAAAATAAAATAAAAATAAAATATTAAAGTCACCAAATTATATATAAATTGTATGTATGGTAATGGTATTATAGTTTATTAAATACCTACTAAATACGTTTAGAAGCCAGGAATTCAGCACGTTCGAAGAATAAGCTTTCCTTACTTGTTACCATATAGATAATATTACTATATCTATATAATCTGTCCAGATTATACATTTATACATATAAATGGGATATAATAATATAATATAATAGTATATTATATGTATAATAATATATAGAAATATATAATACCTAATAAAATTGTATTCGACACGCTGTGCTGTGTAAAAAGTCTACTATTTATAATTATACACAATTTTTTCGTACTTAAAAACGTCATTATGTATTAACTAACCGGAACGAGTATATATTATCAGTCCTATGTATATATTCAAACAAGATTATATACCTCTATATTTATATATTATACCAAAGACTTGAATCAAAATCATAGTGCTTAAAAAAAACGTATTTCGTTTTTAATTTATAATGCAATTTATAATGAGGTAGTAATATAATAATATATTAAGTATTTAATTTTAAACTGTATGGTTAATGATATTGTTTTTATAAACATATTTTTGAAGACCGTTAATTTTGTACAAAATATAATTTTCAGTATCTAATAAACGAAAAAACCGTTTCTATAATAAGTGTACTTATAGATCATTTATATGTTTGTACCTAACGTATATGTTATAAGAGATAAGTACGGACTAAAAACCTGCAAAATCGAGTTCTTTAATTTTTATAGTTAGCATACTTCTCTTGTAGTTATGTATAATTATATACTTTTTACTCTCATTCCCAAATCAAACAAATTTACGGGTAAAATGCAATGTTGTACAATGTACGGTGCTTATCGACGGTGAAATGTTATTTTTGTGCTGTTGCCAAATAATATAGATTTCACAGTTGTATTTAATAAAATAAAATAAATATATAAAACGAATAAAATTCCAGAAAGCTACCATAAAATTGAAGACAGACAATTTAATAGTGCTCAGTGCTCACCCACAAAAACATATGTATTGATGTAGGTACATAGAGGTATCAATATTAATGGAGACCCGTGTTGAAACAATGACAAAAAAGTGTTCAATCTTAAGATGTATCCAAAAATATGGCTTTATCTGGTTTAAAACGTATAAAATTTCAATCAAAATATATAAAAGATATTATGAAATTCACAAAAATAGTTTAATGTTACAGGCATTCATTTTAAAATGCAGGCTATACCTAAGTATAATTTTATATTCCATAGAAAATATTTATTTTTTATTGGACGAAGATTTTTTTATGACGAGTTTAGTTAGCAAACTAACCATATTATATACACAATCCTACTCAGCTGAATCATTTTCCATATTTTAATTAAATTTGAATTTAGTTAAATTATTTAAATGACCTATGTTTAATTATAGTTATGTGATTTTTTTCAAAAAGTATTTAATTTTAAATTTGACATTGTTGGAGCCTACTTATTACAAATTCGTGTTGTATTTAAAGGTTATTCCACACATTTAATACATGCAATCACCCTGTTGGCAAAATGGTAAATAGCATACCTACTAACTTTTTTATTGTTAGTTTTTTACAAATTTACTAACTTTTCCTTAAAATTTGAGATAAAAGATTATACAAATTTCACACAAATTAATTTCACGTTCACTTTAGCAAAAAAAATTAATTCCGTTAAAAAATACTATAAATGAATAGAGTGACTTGTATAGGTATCGTAAACTTAATGTCCATACCTACCAATTAACACACATTTAAATAAATTTAAATTACTCACACATTTTATACTTTAATATTATCATAAAAATATATACATTTTATTATAAACCACATTCGTATAGAATATAGTTGCATTTAATATACTATAGTAGATCAAGAAGTTGAGGTTAATGAACGATCAAGTGCAATAGAGTAACTTCTTTATAAAAATTATATATAGTAATAAAGACGTAAAATGTTTGGAAATTGTTATTTATCTGTTGAGTACCTCTATACGTACTATTACCATTTACTGGCAACTGCTTACAGCTAATGGAAACACGATGATGATATTTGATCACAGCTATAATTATATATTATAATGTATAACATTTTATATATATATGTCATCATATGATATATTATATATTTATGTCAAAACCAACAATAATAATATCTACGAGAGAGTAAAATGAAAAAATGTAATTTGATTAAATATAATTTGAACGTCTTAAACCAACCATATTGATTGACAATTATTATGAATGAAATGTATTATCCTTCTTTTGTTTACCACTTTCAATTTCATTTTAAAATTCAAAATATTTAAAAATGTTGAAAGTATTACACAAAAGAAGAATACCTATTATACCGTAAAAAAGTTAAAACATTTCTATCACTCGTGACGATAAAAATTATAAAAAGGTTTAACTCAAGGTTTTACAATATTATTGATAAGTGAAATTATATTTTGTTCAGTGATCTATTTTATACATTCCTTTATCGCTAACATAAAATTGAATTGTATTACAATTGTACTTTTTAAAATTCAAATCACACATTTTCATTCGATCACATTGGTCTTATTCGTTTTCCCTTTATAAAACAATCTTGTTCTACTTTATGTATAATCAAATCTATTCATTATTTTCTTTTATATACGTACGTGAAATGTATATATTATATAGTTTACCCGTAGCTAATACACACACGAATCAGAAGATATAAAATATCTTATTGTTACATGCTATAATAGTCACTTAAATCTTTTTGTCGAACTCCATGAGAACTAAAATGAGTTTGCTTAAATTAAAACAATATCAACAAATTAAAATACTATAAAATGTATCAATGTTATCTTTAAAACTTGTTATGATAATTGAGTTCAAAAATGCTTATCTTATTAATAAAATGTATTCTTTTATTTTACTCGAAATAATATTACTTAAAGAAGCCAGAAGCGTTAGACTTTTTAAAAAAAATACAGGTACTTCAAACGTAAAGAATATGTAAAGAATTCGTAAAGAATATTATGTTAATGAGTGTATATAGGGTATGGACACGTTACACGTATGAATCTATTTTATTCCACCAATAATACTATAAAAGTTAATTATTTTTTGTTTCTATAATATTAAATTAGACTATATCAGAGTTTTTATTCGTTTTATAATTTTTTTGAATATACTCCAGTTTATTAATGAGTTGTTTTTCATTTTTTTAATGAATATTATAGGTAATACAAATTAAACGCAGTGTTCAATTAATAGTCTTTAAAAATACCGTCCACGGTGTTCCAAATTTTTCATAAATTATGATAATACAAATGAGATACGCAAACAATATTATAAATAACGTGATAGTATAGTAAGTACAAGAAAATTGTTTAGTGTGTAAAACTGACTCACATAATTATTTTTATTATTTAATTGTCACTCACGATTAATTTATCGTATACTAATTTCTATAATTATTATTAAACAGAGCATAACATGACGTATTTTATAATGTAATTATTTTTCATTGCTGTATACGTAGCTTAATTTGACAGTAATTTTGTGTTTTTTAAAGCACTTAAAAACTAAAATATGCAGTCTTCTTCAAGTTTCGTTTAACCTAGATTATTTTATTATTCATATTTTATAAATTGAATAAAATATTTTTAATCAAATTAATATCTTTTTTGTATCACAATTACATTAATTAATTTAAAAATATAAATATATGTACAACAATTATATAATACCAAATAATGCATTGTTTACTATTCGTGGTATAATTAAACGGAGTAACACAAAATTGAGTATAACTAAAAGCTAAATAAAAAAAATAAAAAAAAACAAAAAATTGTATGATGTATCTACTTACCTACCTGTATTTATTATTTTAGTATTATACTTGGAAATGTTTATGGTTATAACTTTATTTTGATTTCAAATTACTTGAACTATCAGGAATATTATATTATATTATATTATATTATTATTTATTAATATCGGACGTAAAAAAACATTATCTATCATATCTATGTTTAAAAAAATTGGAGTTGAAGAGTACAAAGTATTAAATAAACAAATTATAATAAGTAATAATAGCCGACAAACGACTAACAAGACTGGAAATATTTACTGCGATAATGATTTACGATTTTATAAAATATTAAACCCAACGGTATAGCCAATGATTATTAGTTAATTATAGGTAATAAATAATAACTAAAATGGGTACCTATAAAAAAAATGTCTAGTAATGAATAACACAGTATAGTGGATGTTATCGAATCATATGCAGACACATTTAACAGGCATTTCTAACCGACGATGGTCACGAGCAAAACAAATTAATTTGTATTATAAAGGACTCAGTGGTAGAAAACCATCAATCGCCAATTACACATTAAAAAAGTTTATTAAGAAAAAAACAAAATTTCAGTCAATAAGAAACGGGATCTGATGTCACTACGTGACAACAACTATACATACTCATACTTATTATCGTAATAATAATTTTATTTCATAACAGTTAAAGCAAGAAAATTGTGTTAATTTATTAATTTTTTTATGGTTAAATTTTTATTGTGCCGTTTTAATTTTTTTCTTTTTTAATAATAATTTAAATTATTACAGTTGAAATAAAATATTATGCTATTTGCGTTATTTTATGTTGTCTATCCACCGTATAATAATATTATCATAAATGCATAATTTAGTATTATAAATAATAATATTACAATTTATTACCTATTTTAATTGACATAGTTATTATTTTATTTAATACTCAGTTTTGAGTTGTCACTATTCTTTCAGCAGTGTGATGTACACAAAAATAATTATTTCAGTTACAAATTACTATGTCACTACATAGGTCAAAATTATTTCAAACATTCGTTAATAATATAACATAACATAACATAACATTAATACATTAATTTACAACATCTACCAAGCATGTTTATAACCAATGTTATTTAACATGCTTCTATCAAAACCACATAAAAACTAAATAAAAATTTGATTTGTAGTGTCTTTTATAAACCTTAAATAGCTGATAACTTAAAAGTTGTGTTTTTTGAGTTGTGTCACTATTCGTCTGTAGTGTGAGCACGATGTCTGCAATATCATATAACTTAACTAAAAATGTATTACAATTTAAAATAACTTATTACCTAGTTAATTGTAGGTAATGAACTACAAAATATATAATGTAACAAATAGCAATGAATCGTTTTGCCGACATACCGTGGTATAACTTAGATACAACCCATGCGTTATATCCCAAGAGAGTAAGTGGATAAACTCTACAACTGTTGAGTAGTAGGGGCCACATATTCTATCTTGTCTTAGGCCTCAAAATAACTAAATCACACTTGCCGTCCACTTAGATTTGATTTCGTTTCGCAGTTGATGCAGAGCGCTGTGAGCGTAGGTGGCGGTGGTGGTGCCAGCGACATTTGGCCGCTGGAGCGGCCTGACGGCATGCCGGTGATCCAGTCGCTGGAGGTAATGTGCGGCAAGGACCACATGGACGTGCACTTGCAGTTTACGCAGCCGTTCGAAGGCATCGTGTCGTCCAAGGGCCAGTATGCTGACCCACGGTGCGTGTACGTGCCGCCGTCCACCGGCAAGACGTTCTTCACTTTCCGCATAGCGTACGCGCGGTGCGGTACCAAGCCTGACCTCAACGGTCAGTTCTACGAGAACACTGTGGTCGTCCAGTACGATAAGGACCTGCTAGAAGTGTGGGACGAGGCCAAGCGGTTGAGGTGCGAGTGGTACAATGATTACGAGAAGACCGCGTCCAAACCGCCCATGGTCATCGCGGACCTAGACGTTATACAATTGGACTTTAGAGGTGAGACGGCGTGAAAATTAAAAAAAATATTAGTGCGTAGTACTTATTTGTAAGCAAGAACGATTTTATCTTAATTTTGATAAACGTTGTGTAAATTGAACTTCACTCAGATTCATTTTTGGAACTTTTTAATTAAATCACACAGCTTCGTGATTAATTATGTGTTTATAATTGTATATGTTTTTATATTAGTATCTAATATAGTACGACTGCATTTATATATCATAATAGTAATTAATAAATTATATAATTTTTGTCTGAAATACTATAGGTGATAACGTAGATTGTTGGATGGAAATACAACACGGAAAAGGTCCATGGGCTCCACCAGTTAGCGGTATAGTGCCTTTGGGTTCTACGTTAACGTTAGTGGTGGCCATCAATGATTATAGAGGTAATAAAGACACTATTAATACATAATTTGATTGGTATATTGATGTTCTTAAAAATTATCCAAAAACACTGAACTGCAAATATGGAATTTATATTGTATATAATTGAGTTGTCCCGTTATGGAGGTTGCCATTTAGATTTCATTATCTACATTTCCATAAGAACAAAAATATAATTATTTGTAATAATTAAGGCAGAGAAGTTTTAGCATTTGAATATTTTTTTTAAACAATCGTAAAAAAATTTCGGGTAGAAACAAACTTATTTCATGTTAGACAAAACCAAATCTTTAGTTTTATGTTGCATATTTATATATTTTTTGTTTTTTTAAGACGTTATAATATGTATGTTTCTTTTTTCTTTTTGAGGCATATTTCTTTTGTTTGGGCTATTTTTGCAATTTTTTTTTTTAATTAACGTTTATTAAAACGACAATATTTTCTTATATAGGTACTATTTCTCATTTATTTCACATTATTTGAAAGCCTACCACAGTACCACACTAGCTGCTAATATTTAAAATAAGCCAATAGAAAACAATATTTAAGTGCATTTTTCAGGGCTTTAATAGTATGTCTTCTACTCTAATAATAGGTAATGAATATCTGTGTTATTTTTTTAACAATGAATAATGAAAACGGAATCAATATGGCGCTATATTCAATAACGGGACAATAGTTCTATGTGTTCGGTGTCCAAAAATATAAATATGACCATAGAGCATTCAACCACATAAATATATTATATTATTATAATAACCTATTTTATGTTGCACCTGCGCAGGCGAGTTCGACATGAGAGTGAAATCTTGCGCCGCGTCCGACGGTGGCGGACACGTCATTCAGCTGACGGACGACCAGGGATGCGTGTTGAGACCAAAAATGATCAGCGGGTTCCTGAAAGCTCGAACTTCGGACGAACGGGCTTCCGTCATCACGTACGCGTTCTTCCACGCCTTCAAGTTCCCAGATGCGCTCAGCGTGCATATCCGGTGCAAGGTTGAGATCTGCCGGCACGGTTGCCTGGACCACTGTCAGACGGACGAACGGACATCGGCCGGACATTTACTTCAGCAGCAGCAGCAACAGCAACAGCACCAGCTCCAATACGGGCCGGTGGACAGGAAGGACCAGCAGAACGATCGGTTGGACTACGTCCAAACGGTCGTGGTCAACACGGACCAGCCGAGTGCTCAAGCTCAGATGGCGGTGCACACTCCGTTCGATACAGCCGGTCACAACAAGCCGCAACCGGGTCAAAACAAGGTAAGATACCAAAATAAATATTATCTTTATTTCACCATTTGTTATGGGTATCATGTGTGTATATTATATGATTTGTCTTCTGTGTGCGCCATTTGAGTTGTACAATAAGAATGCTAAAATTTAAGTCCGCAATTTTTTTTTATCGTCAGGCCACTTTTTAAATTGTAAATACATGTACTTTATACATGTATATATGAGGTTGAAGGGTTATATACGGAGATTGTAAGTTAGTGAATTTCCCTTTCAATCTTGTCAAATCGTATTAAATTCAAGATAGAAATTCGCTTCAATGTAACAAGATTATTCGATACTACCTATATGAAATTTAATGTTGACGCACATATATTATAATTGCATAATATTTCGAAGTTTTAGGCATATTTTCCATATTTTGGCATAATGTGCATTTTTTCAAATATTAAAATACTATCTAAATATAATCAATATACGTATTATACGTAGATAGTTAAATTATTAAATAACAAGTTAAAAAGTTCTGTCCGTTAAGTCTAATAAAAACGATTACAATAATGAACGCATGACCAAAAAAAATTAAACTTAATCATTTTTTTTTTCATATTTATGAATTTTTATTGAATAATTGAAGGATTTTTTACTGCATGTTTAAGTAGATATATGAGAATTTTTAAGAACATAAATGCATACATATTTAAGCGTTTTTATTAAGTACCTAGTGCACGAATTTATGAGTCATTTAATGAATTAAAAATATTGGAAAGTTAGAAATAGCTTTTGTCGTGCATACCAACAATATATTATATACATTACCTCCATGCAGATATTGTATTATATGTATTGTAATTTTCATAATATATTTTATCTTTTATCCGTCAGAGCGCTTGTAAATAATTGCATTGCAAGACGCAACATACTCTTAACTAAGTAACTAAAAATAGTGCCCCTGTTATGTATATGTTGCGTGTGTGTTGGATTAATAATGAAAACGATTTTTCACAGGAGACATTGAACCGGGACGGTTTCCCGCACGGGCCACGGAACCTGGACGACGGCGTGATCGCGCCGTCTGCGGTTAGCGACGACGACGACGACGACGACGACGACAAGCAGCCGCCAGCCGCAGCGCCGGCGTCCTCCAATAACGGGACGGCGGGCGAGCAGACGGCCGCGGGCAACGCGCCGCTGCAGAGGCGCCGGCGCCGGCGTTCCGTAAACGTGTCGGACGCGGGCAATGCGGACGTGGGCGTCAGCGGGCTGTACGACGTCATATCGCAATCGGACCTGGCGTTCACGCCGGACACCAAGACGGACAGCGAGGCGGTGACCATATTCCAGGGACGGATCCGCGAGGACGTGGTGTACGGCATATGCATGCCGGTGCACGGGTTCGGGGCGCTGTTCGTCATGTTCGCCGGTTCGGCGATCGTGTCCGTCGTGGTGGCCGGGTTCCAGTTGCACAAGTACCAGGTGAAGCGGGAGACGCAAAAGATGATGTCCGTCCAGGCACATCAGCACAGCGTGGCTGCGGCCGCGGTGGCCGCCGGCGGCGGTTACATACACAACTCGCTGGCCGGCATCGTGGCGCTGAACAAGCTGATCGCGTCCAAAACGACCGCCGCCGCCGCCGCCGCCGCCCAGACCAGACGAAACAGCTAATCGACTACTACTAATAATAATAATATTATAAACTGTCTATTCATATACAAACTACTACTACGATGACGACGACGACGATCACGATTTTCGACTTTCGTACATAAATCACGTGATCGTTGCCATTATTATTATTATTATTATTATTATCAATTATCATCATCATCATCATCATCATCAGTATCGTTAGTGCGCGTTTATTATAATGTTATCGTGGCTGGATTCGTGGTGATGGAAGCACACCGAATATAAAAAAACATTTTTTTTTTTTTTACTCTTCTGTCGCCGAACTGAAAAGCGGAAAATATTATTATTAATCTTTATTCTACAGTTTCTTTCCGAGATGATTATACTATTGTACACTAATATAATATTAGCAGGGCCGTATTTAGGAGTGAGGAAAGAGGGGTTTGTATTCCTGGGTGGCGGATTTTTTTTAAAAAAATTGTCATTCTTTTAATCTAGGTACTTACCTACCTACTAATTTCCTACAGTGAATATTATAATTTTTTACCGTAATTTGTGATAATACATATTTTCATTAGCAAAAATGCCTTAACCATAATCGAAAGTCACCCAACCCCACCATCAATTTGTGTCATTATCCAGAAAGAAAATTTAAATTATTCTATTGTAATTTCTTAAAACATATAAGTTATTTTTATTATAAGACAATTTATTATACAAAAAATAAAAATAAATTTTTTTTTTTTGTATGACAAAAATATTTTTCCGTTAATTTGACGAATATTTTCGTTGTCCCGTGTGAAAATCCCTAAATACGGCCATGTATATTAGTGCAATAGTAACTCTCTACATGGTGCATGGTGGCTTAACATGAACAAAAAAAATAAAAATACACAATTTACCTAAGTGGTTAAGTTTAATAATATAGTCAACCGTCAAAAATTGACATTCTACACATTATATTATATAGTACACGAAGATTCTTAGGGCAGCCCGCCGCGACACTAATTCTAAATCTTTGAACGTTATGTAATATAACCATGCACTAGGCGTATACATACTAAAATGTTCCGACTTTTATTGGGATGTAATAATATATTATAATACCCCGATTGATGCTGACAGCAAATATTTAAAAAGATAAATATTTTTTTTACATTTTTACACGTTTAAGAATATTGTAGTGTACATAATATAATGAAGTATTATTATTATTTTCTCGTATTGCGTTTGAACTAAGAAAATATTTTTATTTTTTTAATTGGTGCTAAATTAATCTAAATCAAAAATGGACTTTAACTTGAATACAACATACATACGTATTTGTTATCTAAATATTTATTAGCGGTTTGTCCGAGTAATTTTTACATACATTACCGTTATATTTACAGATTTGTGAAAAACAAACTCAATATACAATTCATTATTTTATTCTACTTTTAGATCGCATGATAATAAGTTTAATTATACTTGTGTAAATATATATCTAATATCTAAATACTGAATGATAGCAATCAAAACTAGATAATTTTGTTATTATTTAATATATTTTAATACCTATTATATAGTTTAATATTGTGTAGTCATGAAACTGGCCAGTTCTTCGTAATAACGGTTAAAGTTTTATTTACAAATCTAGCAAATTGTATTATCTAGTTAAACCAAAATTGTTTACAACTTAAAAATTAAATTCTTATAGTTCGTTCAAGTTGTATTTATGACACGGCGTTTCGTGTAGGTGTACAATCAATGTACATTCATGCAAACGAACATATTATTTTAAATGAATACATACTGTAGACTATAAGTCGACAGTATAATATTATAATATATTATACTATTTGCATCTGATTTACAACATCCGTTGGCATTTTTTACTTAATAATTAAGTTCTTGTAAATAATTTATTATTATTTTGTATTTATTATTTATTATATTTAGCGTGATATTGTTTTGCTCAGCATTTTGAGGGGTGAACAGAATGAAAATGGAATTTTTTCTTAATTTAAATTACATTTGTTTATTTTTATCTGAATTTAATCAACGGAAACTAAATTATTTATATATTTTAAAATTGTTTTCAATTGAAAATAAATAATTGTTAAATGTATATCAAAAACCTCAAAATGTTACATACCTAATAGTTCTATACTTCTTACAAAAATACTTTAATTCTGAATTAAATAATTCTTGGTATCCAAACAAATTATGAATATTATAGAGTTATTTATAAAAATTAAGTTATAAAATAATGCAACTACATAGTAGTTATCTAATCCATTTTTACTCTGAGCCTCACATACATACGATTGTAATCTTATATTGTATGGTATAATTTTTACTGCGTTAATTTTTTTTTTATATATTTATAAATATTTTGTTATTATCATAAAGTTAATAACTATTATGTAAATAAATTTTAAACAAGTTTTTTAATTATTGCATTTTGTTTATTATTAGGTTCTATTTGAATCTGAACTGTTACCCATAAGGCCATAACCCATGGATTAAATACACACTCACATTATGATTTATATTCAACTATAAATAATTTTAAGCAACTGCTGTATTAACAATCCTAGCATGAAAAACCAGTGAAGAATGTAATATACTAATATATGTTACTGTCAAAGACCTTAAATAAAAAATTAACCATATTTCAGACCACATTAGAGTATTAGACTGTGTACAATAGACTAAAAAATAACGTTAATGAGCATGATTGTAAGGCAATGACGCATTTAGCAGTATTTCCTAGGTATTGACGATAGTTCAGGTATTTTTGAGCCATAATAATGTTAAAAATGTTTATTGTATTAGAAACTGGCCTACGTTATCAAAAATCTATTTATCTAATCAGTGCTAACAGTAGGTACTAACTACTAACAATGCTGTTATACTTTTGGGCTCTGTAATATGTCTATGATCATACAGTATTAACATTATATTAGGTAGGATCACGTCTCTAGTAATCATTTTTATCTGGATCACATCTTTATTAAAACATCATAATCTAAATAAGAAAAAATTAATGCTAGTGTATAGATAATCCAAACTAAAATTACAGACCATTTTTCTGTATTCAATGCAATACCAATATTAAATTATGATAAATATGATAATACAATTATTTTAAATAAAACTGTGAACTATAACATTTTGCAAACATTTTTAAAAGCTAATAGTTAGTATTTTTTGTATGAACATCTCAAGAACACTAACCTACAAAGTTCGTGTATACAATTTAGAAATAAATTTATCTCACTTATAAGAGCAGCAAAAATAAGTTTCTATAAAAACTAATTTTCTTGAACAAAATCTTAATCCAAATCTTACATTAAAACTTATTGATAAACTAAAAACATCTAAAATTTGAGACAAAAATGAAAATTTAAAAAATAAAATGGGTAATTATAGTCAATACATTAAATATAACTTTTAAGTAAAAGTATATTTGTCGCTTTCTCTAAACCATGATGTGTAGATGATGATAAAGTCAATAGCCATGACAAAATAGATCTATTTTGTAATTTGTCATTTCCTCATGGGTGTAGTCTAGGGGTGGCAAACCTATTACACATTGGCCAAATTTTCTTGAGTTTAGCAAAAAAAAAAAACGATTTAAAGCTTAAATTTGTGATTTAAATGCGATATTTTTTAGTACTCAGAACACTCAGAAAATACAAGCACGTAATGGTAATGCATTTCAAATGGAACCGTTAAACGATAGGGCAAAGACAAAATAATATCTTAATGAGTTTACTTTTGAAAATGTAGCACTGTATGTCTGTATGTATATTCTATTAGACATTTAGACGAGGCCAAAGACGATTTTTTATTCGTTCGATAACCTGCCTATTTTATATTTAATATTAAAAACAATTTAGTTATTTGATTTGATTTAAGTATTACAGTATATAATACGTATTTACAGAAATTTATTTGATACATACATTTATTTAAATCTGTTTAAGACCTTTATTAAATTAATATGTTATTAGTTTGCTATAAAGAAAGGTCTATTAATTTTAAGTAAAAAAAAGTAAATAATATTTCACTGCAAGTTTAAAAAAAAGAAAAGTAGGTAACTTTTAACTTTAAACTTAACTTTCATTTTTCTGTATCAACTCAACTTAGGGAGTTAAAAAAAATTAACTTGCCCAGCTTTAATAATCAGCATATCTTTAATAATTTACCACAAATTAAAAAAAAAATTAAATTGAGGTGCTTATTAATTTGTCTATATTTGTAAATTGTAGAACATATTCGTTCAGTAGGGGCCATTATTCTGTTGTAATAACTAAAAATGCAAATGAACTCGTTAATACAAAAAAAAAGAAAAAATATATTTTTTTCATAACAACATTTATTTTATTGAACAATAGGTACACATAGTTAAAAATTAAAAAAAAACAATTTAAAACAAAAAGCCAGATATGTGATGCAGGTGCCGAAAAAATGTGCGCAAAGTGTATATGTGTAATACAAACTATAATTATAGTTATTACAGTAGTTATATTAAAGTTAAGAGGTTTTTTATAAAAAAATCATTTATTTTTTAAATTACCTTTGGTCCTCTCCCTAAAAAAATATCTGGGGACGCCTATGAAAATGATTTACATTGTCTACCAGTAGTAGACATTAAGGTATAATTTCATAGTCATAATTTTATTGTAAGTGAATTAACAAAATATTTGATTTCTACGGCATTGCCTGTATAGGCAGTATTGGGAAATATCAAGATAAAAATTGATTATCTTATCTAGATAATTTTCAACTCGGTTATATTTATCTTCATTTAGATAAAATGTTAGTTATGCATAGCCGAGTGGCCTTCGTCGGCCCCATGCCGGGTAGTAAATATGTGTCCAGACAATGCGGCATTTGTTTTTCGATTATTATGATTTTAAAAATAATTCAAATATTAAAAAATGTATAAAATAAGTATCCTGATGCAAAAAATACTGAAAATACGTTCACACAGACGCGGCATATAGGCAAGCTGCGCGGATTTTCTTAATGTAAATTTTCTTAAAATGTAGAGCGCATACTAGGCTAATACGTGGCACACAAAAAAGCCGCAGGAAAATACAGGAAAATCTGCTCTGTCTAGACGAGCCTTAATTCATCATACGTGAATTGGCATGCCGAGTATTAAAAGTTCTCACAACCCTCCTTCACCAATCACCAGCGCCGGATTGGCAAGGGATTGGCCCACCGAGTTTTTGGATTCCCAACGTTTGATTACAGCTATAAATGTGGTGTGATTTAATAATTCTATTCAATTATAATTTCTATTGATGTTTGAAATAATTTTTCATTCCCAAATAGAAAAAAAATTACGACCAAACACCCATAACCGGCCTACCGAGTTGTACTCGGTAACTCGCAGGGCCACTCCGGCCCTGCACGAAGATACTATTAAAAGTAGATACAATTTATGACGTTGCCCCAAAAGCATAGCTTACGGTGGGTACAGGAAGTTCAGTACAACACAATGTTAACATAATAAAATAGAATACTCAATATAAATTAAAATTATGAAAAGGTAAAAAAACAATTTTTAATATTAGTATATTGGAATATGATTTAGATTAAGATGTTTCAAATATTTTTTATGATATTTATTTTTATACAATATTAAATTAATATTAAGCATAATTCATAGACAAATGCCGACATTAATAACCATTTTTCTACCAAATTCCTTATGGGTTACTGGTTCAGAGGCATATTCAGATTAACAGACTGTTGTAGACGTTTTTGATGGTTATGTGATGGAGAATAATATTTTAAATCAACATTAAAAATATAATTAAGGATATTCCAAATATATAAGCGTAGGCCATTCAGGTTTCTAACATTAAAAGTACTTTAAAGATCTCTTACATGGAAATCATATGATTTCGATAGTATGAATCTCATTAACGAGTTTAATAGGATTTAAGGCAAACTCAGATGTATGAAAATTGTATTTTTTGTTTGAAAACTATTTCATGCAATAGTTTCAAAAAAACATCGTTCTATATAACTAAATTGTCCATTATTTATTTATTTAATGTTTATCTTTCAACGGTTTTACAGGAAAAAAGTGTTCAACTATAAATAATTCCTGGCATCGATAGGCCTCCAGCCAGTGGTCACATCATAGGCTGGCCATCGGTGTCCGCCGTCCGGTGAGCTAAGCTGTCGCAAAGTGCAGCTAAGCTGCACTCTATAAAAATAAAAAAATAAATAAGAATACCTATAATATTGCATTAGTATTAAAAACGAACGCAATAATTGGAAGTATAAAAATTGTTTAGTATAAAATGTAAAATGCGAAACTAATGTTTATACAGTTATTAGTTATTACTTATTATATTACAGCACTGCGCCACTGCAGGATATGCACTGCGCCGCTACAGATCTTAGGCAGTGGTTGACTTGGGGGGACGCGGGGGGACTGAGTACCTCAACTAATTTGTATGATACTCAAGCGTACCCCTACTTCTTTATAGTTTGTTCGTTAGTTTGATTAAAATGCTAGGGACGCTACTTTTTTAAAAGTAGCTAGAGTACTTCTACTACTTTAATCCCAAGTCAACCACTGCGGGACTCTTAGGGAATAGGGAGTATCACCTGATCTGCTACGCTCCGCTGCGAGCTCCGCTGTATTATAGCTTAACATTTGTTCCAAGTAGTCGAACTTCGCATTGATCTTCCCCGAAACCATTTCAAGTTGGTATTGTAGTGTTTCGAACATTTGAGAGAGACTCATATGTTCAAGGGTTATGTTTTTGACATCGTCTAAATGTATTATTACAATTACATTTACATATTTTAATTGTAACGTACAATTTGTTTAAAATATCTAATAGGTTCTATATTTAAATTATAATTTATTAGTACTTTCGACGCAATCAAACGAATATTATTGTTGTTTAAATTCAAGGTCAATCCTTTGAATTGTCTGTCGAATATGAACTTTTGATCTAAGCGGATGGAAAATTGACGGTTAGTTAGAAGCTTGTTATTAAATACGCAGATATGGGATTCCAAATTATATTATATTTTAAGTTAAAAAATTATACTATATCACAGTATCAGTATCACCTTTTATTCCTTTACAGTATTTTGCAGAAATTGATATAATTCTGTACACTGCTGTCTTCAATAGGAGTACTCCGCATAGGCGCAATAGGGAGAGGCTTGGGGGGACTTAGTCCCCCCCAAATTTCGGTCAACTCCCCCCAGTTCAAAATCTAGTAATTAGTACTGATTTGTATATTCTGTGGTACTAAGCATGTATATTTAAAAAAAAAATATTTTGAATTTGTTAACTTTTGTCTTCGTATTTTTGATGATAAGAAAAATTGATATTGATTGTGATTCCTCATAGATATTTAAAATCTATGGATATCCCTTTACACAGCAATTTTGTTTCTGATGATAACAATTCGAGTCACTGTATATTTCAATCATGGTTTTTTCATTGGTTTTTCATTGGGTTTTGGGTTTTCATTGGTTTTTTCATTGGTCACAGAATAGATTAAATTTAATCTATTCTGTAGTTTGGTTGCTGTGATCGATTTACGCTCCAATTTTCGCACGGATCACGTTGTTATCATTGATAATTGTTATTTGTTACCATAGACCTTATACCATAGAGTAAGAATGTATGCCTTATACCACGGACGTACATACGTATGTACGTCCGTGCCTTATACTTAGTATAAGGTCTATGTTTGTTACCTACTTGTTAAGTATAATATGGTCTATGACTCAGTCTATTTTACCCATCGACCTATTTTCTCTTATTTCTGTATTTAACCCACGTGATTTTTTTGACCCAAGTCAATGTTCTGTGTATTTTTCTTTGAATTAAAATTACCATAAGTAAGTTTTTTGACATTTTCAAGAAGAAAAAAAATATTTAAAACTGGTGACAATAATATACCAGTTGAAGAAGAAAATGAATCTCACTCATTGCTTACTGATGTTAGCTGCATTATCGATGCATTATCTTACTTACTGCATTATCGATGATATTGAACCTGGATTTTATGGAGATCGTTTCCCTCCAACATTTGTATTACTTATATTATGGCATATGGGGAGGGGGGCTTGAGTCCCCCCAAAAAATTTAGTCAATTTGCGCCTATGGCGGAGTAGTATCTTTCGACGTCTCAACACAAACAATTTATTTAAGACTCGTTAGTTGTTTAGTTATTTCAAATATAAAAATATATATTGTACATTTTAACTTAAATTATCATCATATTTAAGCCATGGTTATCATTAGGTATGCCTAATCCTTTAAAGTATAAATGGACATAGCCACATAGGTACATACCGACTTTACGTTCATTTGTAAATTTGTTTTCCATATCTTGAATTCTCGTTGTCAACGAGTTTATTTGCGATTGCAGATTTTCGTCTGTATAAAACAGATTTTGTGAATCATCAATATTAATACAATATTGAATTATAATCACGTACATTTCCCCACCCCCACCCATTTGACTTTTTAAAATTTTTTTTAACTCTAATATTTAGTACTCTATTCTTGTTAATTCCTGCCGTCAACTCCGGAATTCCTGCTCAAGATCGCCCACGCAAAAGCTAAAAAACTATGGGCGGGTGGATTATATATCGCCCTCTCTGATATAAAGCTTCTCCAAAATAATTTCTTTTATTCCTCTATCTATATATATAAAAATAAGTGTACATTTTGAATACATTTTTTATAGCTCAAGATCCACCGAACCGATTTTGATAAAAATTTCAGGGCATATTAAGATTGATATGTAAATGGTTTCTGTGAAGTTTGTACGCTGCAGTGTCATATGTGGTTCCGGAGTTATGGCCTCTTAGGTTAGTACGATGTTTCGCGCACGCTGAATTCCTCCTAAACGGCTGGACCGATTTGAATGCATTTTTTTGGTGATGTAAGGTGCTCACACAGGGATTTTGTGATTTACGATGGAAATAATTGTTTATAAATGGTTGCTATGTACTGTTTATTTATAGGGTTGTCAATGGTTACATATTTTATCTATACTATACTTAATATTATAAAGAGGAAAGATTTGATTGTTTGTTTGTATTGAATAGGCTCCGAAACTACGACTGAACCTATTTAAATTAAATTTGGTACATAGATAGTTTAGACACTGAGAAAGGATATAGGCTACTTTAATACTAAAAACGGGCTGTAAAGGGTTGAAATAGGTTATGGTATGTATTTTGCCCTCAACGTAACATCATTATTAATTTTTTTTAATGGGCAACGAAGTGAACTGGATCAGCTAGTACTGTATAATAAACAGCATTATCTACCACAATATCACTTTATACTAAACAATAACAAAATCTGTGTTTTTTTTTTTTTAAATCTGAAAACAAAAAAACTTCTTTGTATATTTTCGCGTTTATGCGCATAAACTATTATACATACCCATTAAATTACCTGTTCTGTTTTGCACTCTACAGTGACTTCAAAAAAACTCCCTTAAACACCTATAGAACTTACGCAGAGAAAAAGTATCGGTTTCATATGATTACGACATATCTCAATCGAATTCGTTGAATTAATTGGAGATGTTGAAATCGAATTATTTACCAAAGAATCCTCTGTACGATATTCTTCAGGTTCAAAATCCTGTATGTTCTTTCCAAAAAAAAAATGGTACAGATTATAAAAAAAGCTATCCATTTTTTTTTTCAAAAATATTTAAATTAACTATCAAAATAAGTTAAACAAGTTATGTCACAAAATATTATTTGACAAATTGTTATTATTTTGGTACCAAAAACGTTTTAAGCGACGATACAATGAAAAACGTATGAACTAGCTAATACATGTATAAGTATGGTTTTTAATAACATATATGTTGTCAATCAATATTGCCCAAACAATATATTTTTGAAGTAGATACAATTGTTTTGAGCCAGTTAAAAAGGAACTTTAAACATAGTTTAAATAAAATCAAAACACTATCATTGCGATCCTGCACGACGTATACAGGCGTACAGCTATAATATATTACCTATAGAGATTAAAGAATAGACTATAACTTATATAAGTGTTTTTTTAAGTAACTATATACATCGTTTAAAGAAATACTTAGAAGTAGTAGGTATATGTACAATGTACATTATTTGTTCATGTACCTATGCTGGCTATTAGTTACTAATAATAAAAATTGGATACAAATAAATTTCTCACGTACTAAAAAACTATCTTAACTAAAAATTAATAATATAAATAAAAAATAACAATAATAATAATCTAACTTACTGTTTAATTAAAATATAGACATCACAATATGTTTACGTCTTACAAGTTATACTGTTTCTTCAAATATTATCATATAACTTATGGTTTGAATTTGAAAAGAATATAAAACGTTGGAGAATGTTCATTGTATAGGATCCGAGAATTCTAAGAACTAAGAAATTGAATTTTGGCTTAGTATGAGAGTTTATTTTATTACATAAACATCATAAACTATAAAGTAGGTTGGTACACTATACCAAACCAATACTACCCATATTATGTCCATTGTCAGCGCCGGGAGAGTCTTCTTCCATTAAGTTTGAACCAGAAGCAATTTTTTTCAGTCTTGGCCATTTTAAAATAAAATCTTTAAGTTCAGTTTGAATACTGCCAGCTGTTATTTTAGGTTTGAATTTCTGAAATTTTTTACTTATAAATTCAAAGGCTGTAGTGGGTAAATTAGTATTAATGAAATATTGTGGATTTAAGTAGGATAAGTATATATTCATATAATTTGCCATGAGTATTAAATCGTTTTTCCAAACTGCTAATTATTTGATCATAAATTACATTGTAAACATTTATTTCATATTTTAATTTTGGATCTGATTGAGGTTGGTCATTTGCATTTATTAGGCTTTATTTATTTAGGCTCTACTGCTCTAGCGTGTATTATCGTCTATCGATTGACAATTTTTGAGAATTAAAATAACCAATACACTATAGGTACATCAGTATTATACAGCTGACGTATTTATTATTTTAACCGTGTATTTGGATCTATATTTTACTACCTATATCACTATCTAAAAATACTAGACTACTTTTGTCCAAAAATAATAACGGCCCAAATTTTACGTGGCCCACCGAGATTTTCTCAGTAGCTCGCCGGTTCAATCCGGGCCTGCCAATCACCCTCAACTCCCAAGGCTCAAATTAAATTTAAAATTGAGAGATCCAAAAACAAGTCTATCCGTCATTTTCATATTGTAAATTAATTTTTGTAAAATTTAGTTTACCGTTCCAGTAAACTTTTAAGCATAGTTTTAAAACTTGCTCGAAAAATCTTCAGACAGCATAAACATAAATTTTCGAGGAAAGGGATAGTGTCATACTGTCATGCCTTCAGTGTCATGTCATTACTGCTTCAATAGTAATAATTTTTTTAATAATTTTTGTTTGTGAATTTTAGTTATGCCTCAGTCCAGTAGCGCCGAGTCCTGTGTTTATGTTAGGCTACGGCCTGACCACATTTTTAAAAGGGGGCCGGCGATCAGAGGGGAGCTGGACGTCTTTGCAATATTTTAATCAACATAATAAACTATACTTGGTTACTTGATGAAAATAGAGATACATATTAATACTTATTTATTTAGGTACCTAGTTCGTAGTTCAGAGACTTCTCTATCTCATTGGGGGGGAGGTACGCAGGGGGACGGAGTAGGCTTGTGGGGCCGCTGGGGTGGCTTGGGGCCGTTGTATTTTCATTTGGCCTGAGTACATTTTCAGAAGTTCGGCGCTACTGTGCCTCACACATGAGCTTGTATGCCAATTTTTGAAGTTCGTACAACCCTCCTACTGTAAGAGTCCTACACGCTCAAATTCAAATTATCATTGGGGATTAATTAAAAACGACACGTACTCGAAATATGCCTATTTAGACTCAAAGGATGATCATTGGATAACGGGCGAGGCATATCGATGGACTGAAATTGATGAGCAAGGCTCGTAAGCAGAGCTGAGACGTCTTTAGGTATTTTGCGCCCGGGTAAGAATAGCATTTTCTATACACCATACAATTTTCAACATATTTTGACAATTTTGAGTTATTTAGTATTATCTAAGCATTAGACATTTTCGGGTTTTTTTTTATTATTGTAGAGAAAAATATTTTTGGCTGTGTCAAAAACTTTGAAACAACACAAGACTTCTAATAGCTTGTTGTTATCTAGTGAAAAGTAAAAAAAAGTTGAGCATAAATCTATAATAGTTTTTTATAAACGTCTAAAGTTAAAATTTCGACAAAAACACGAAAAATTTTTTTTTTATTTTATTTAAAAATTAGAAAAAATGTATCTTCAAAACCTAAGATTTGAAAATATAACTCAAGATTTCCCACACATTTTTCTACATTTCACAAAAAAAATAAGTTCACAGGAAAGACGAATTATTTTTTTGTGAGCGTCTGAGATTAGACATTGGATATTCACTTGTAAACTAGAGATTTATAATGGAACGATTTTCTTATTTTTTGTAATTCAAAAACAAATAACCATACACTTGAAATTTTCACAGAATGTTGAGATTTTCATTTTCTATATACCATAAAATTATCAAAATCGTTTGACTCTTTTTGAACTAATTGTAGCCATAAGAAATTTTCGATTTTTTTCGAAGGTTGAAAAATGAATACAAGGTATAAGTTCTTATAACAGCAGTTAAAAATTATTAGAGATACTTAGGTGCACTTTTTTTATTAGCATTTAAAATTCAAATTTTGACAAAATAACGAACATTTGAAAATTAATTTGTAGTTATAAAAGTTTATAAAATATTCAATTGTTGTTTTTCAAATTTTTAATTTCACAATCTGAATAAATCTACATTGATTGAATAAAAAGGTATACTCAAAGAACTAAAAATCATTCATTAAAAAGCATGTTAACCTTAATTTTGTTTTTGTTCTTCTATAAAATTTAAAATAAGCAACAAAGTACCCTTTAATAGACTGCTCACAAGTTATACATTTATTTAATTTTAAATAAACTTTTAAAAATTATATATATTATTAAACTAAATTTAACAAATCAATCAAATGTTTATACAAACAAATAAATAAAATATAATTTAAGAGGTACTAAAATAGGTACATAACAAAAAACAACAAAATGTCTAAAATTAAATGATAAACTAGCTTGATGTGTCGTTGTATAAGGTATATATTAGTATTTAAACATTTAAACTCAGCCGTGGATCAACATTTAACATACAGTTAATTTCAACAAAAATAAATACATATTAATAAATAATATTATATTTAAAGAACTACCCAAATATAATTAAAATATTCTATAACTTAAATGAATAATTAATATATTAAACTAAATAAATATATCACATATGTATATTTCTTATAATTTTAATACAAATTAGTTAGACAAGTGCAGAACTTAAATCGAAAGTTGATTGGCCATGATCATTAATTGCTGATGAACAGCAGTCACCTGCTATCAATTATAAAAAAGAAGAATGAGTTACTGAAGCCTGGAGGGTAGGTTCATGGGAGTAAAGCAAACCAAAAATCATAGCGTTCACTAATGGTTCTAAGCAGAGCGTGAGCTCAAACCAAAAATAGTACATTATTGTTTAATATATAGATACATTAAAATAATCATTTTAAATTTTTAACAATTTAACAATTCTTTCAAAAAAAAATTCTTAGAAATGTATAAGATTATTTGAAAACAATCTATATTAATAGCCAAACTATTATTATGATGCATGAAACTTTGTAGGCTTTTTAATTGTCCCCTTTTCAATAAATGTTGATGTAACTAGATAATAACTATTTTAAATTAGTAATTACCATTCAATATTTTAATATAAATACGAAATATATAATTGATACTATTATTCTGTTATAGAAACTACCATTTCAATGCACTTATTTTAACAAGAAATATCGTCTTTTATATAGTATTTACTAATTCAAATTGTACTCAGTTCTTAATTGTAATAAATATACACAACATTTTAGTACAAATGTGTGTATAGTATATCAAGACTAAAATATTAAGTTGGATGGTAACTAATTTCTATGTTACACAACAAATAACAAACGTTGTAACTTTGAAGTATATTTTTTCCTGTATTAATTTGTAATTTTACAAGTAGATAGCATTTTTCCTTTTTATTTGTACCTTAATTAATCATTTTATGGAAGCAACTTGTTATATAATTAGAAGTTGTGAAACTTACGAGTAATAGTACCTTACTCAAGCTACAAAAATCAAATATGGCTATTCTTAAATGCAGGGTATAAAAACTCAAAAGGTGCGTTTGAGTATTTTTTTTTTTAAAAGTGAAATACTCTGTACATCCACATCTTTCCTAATTTAACCAGTGACTATCCAATTATATACATCAGTGTTTCCCAACCACTGGTTCTTGAACCTGTCATAAACAAAAGTGGTCCATGGTGCCTTAGTTTCTTCTATTTTCAAATTTTGTGAAATAATAGTATTCATTAAGACTTTATTAAATTAATTCATATTTTAGGGGGTTGATAGTTGAATATAATGTTAAACAGATATCAATAAGTATTATGGAGACTGATGATAATCATGTCTTGTTTATTATTGTTATACGCTGCTGCTAACCAATGCACGACCAATTGTTTTTATTTATTATAAAATCATTCTGTGCAAAAAGTGATCTTCGTTTATAATTAAAAACCAAAAAAAAGTTGGGAAACAGTGATTTACATGTTTTGATTATTGATCTAAAAATAATAAAAAGTTTAAACAAATTAGATAAATACTTTAAACAAGTAAAATTAATTCCTATTTAATATATTATTTTACTTCTAGTACCAAATCAAATTTAAATAGTATAACATTTTTTGTTTAAAATGAATTATCAAATAATAAATAAATCTTAATTTAATTAGGTAACGCAAATAAAAAATAATACTACCATGGTAAATTAAAAGGAAAAAAATTTAATAATTTAAATTTGATTTGGTATCTAAATACTTTATTAGTTTTATTTAAGTTTCAACAACATACATACAAGTGCAATAAGTTTATAACAAAAGATAAAATAATACTTGTTTACTATGGACTTATATTGAAAGATTAATAACTTTTTGTAGTTTTCTGCCAACGTATACTAAAATACATATGCTCTGGTAACAGTACGCTTGAATGTTTATATTTTTTATGGTAATCATATGTGCTGTGAATACTAAAATAAGAATAATTAAAAAATTTAAACTAATCAAATTGTTAAATAAAGCAAGTGTTTAAAATAATTACCAAAATAGAACTTGAATATAAACTCCATACCCTGCAAATATATGCCACCAGGCATGCATTTGAGTGAATGGTTGAAGGAACATTGGAATCTGTTCTCTTAAGATCCTGTACAGTAAAAGTCAATAGATAATTAATCAGATTTAACCTAAAACCTACTATAGCAGAATTAAAAAAAAAAAAAATTTTTATATATTATATAGGTAATATGTTACATCCATTTGATGAAATTGTTCTTTTCGTGAAGTGGATGTCCACTTTTTTACCCTATAAGGATAACTTTCATTAAATAGATAGATGTTTTTTGACATTGTAGAAATGTTTTCATGATATGGATGTCCACATTGTGTAAATTTATTCATCACTATTGTAGAATACCAAATCTGCATACAATTAATCATTACAAATGATTATTATTTTTAAATATTAAATTACTAGAACTAATAATAGAAACTTTATTTATGGATGTATTGAAAATGAATAAGAGCACTAGAAGCCAAATGTATCTTTCAAACATAATATGTGTTGTATTAAATCATAATTTCTATTATTATATTCCTAATTAGGTACAAGGGGTGGTTTAGAAATGAAAAGTGTAAAGTGATGACTGTTGTAAAAAAGCTTATAGTAGGTAACTTTGTAACAATTGAAGATGTAATCATGTATACCTAACAAAAGGTTAAAGAATTGTAAGGTAAACGGTTGCTAGGACTTCAGGTGGGCACATTTTGATATCTAGCATATAAAACAAAATATGATTGCCGAACTAGCATATTTATGCTCAGTGTGCATACTTTAAAACAAAATGTTATGTAAAAGCTACTGCTACAACTCTGATAGTTGCAATAATATAAATATAATTGGTATAATACTGTAATACATTTTTGATTGTATAAAGAAATAATTATTAAATAACTTACAGAAATACATCATTTTACAAGTATTATAAGCTTTTAAATAATATAATATGGAAGAAAAAAAACATATTTTGTATTGATTAATAATATGCAATTTTGGTATTCTGAAATAGTGATGAATAGATTTACACAATATGAACACCTATATGGAAAAATATTTCAAAGACAACTACCTAATTCATAAAATGTTTTCTATATTGTAACCTTTGTGATAACATAATAAAAACACTCAAGTTAACCAAAATAATATAGTAAGAAGTTTTTTTTTAATAAGTCTACTCTAAAAGGATCTATGAAATATAACTACAACAATTTGGGTGTCAAGCCAGTAAGATATCCTACATCAAAAATGTGTTATGCTTTTAGTTAAACTACTTAGTGTAGACAATAATCACAAGGTTTTTACATTTAAAATAAAACATATTATGACATTCCAGTATTTATGTAAATAAATTGTTTGGTGTTACTTTTGTGGGTTCAAATTGTTTCAATTTAATATTACAAAAAAAAAGTACAATATGAAAATATAGCAATTCATTAATAATATATAAAAAAACTTACGTAATATTTTTGCAGAGTATATTATCTATATTCCACAAAAAAAAACCAAACAGGTATAATGCTATTGCAACAATGAACATATGTTTACAAACAGCACATTTAAGTTCTAATATTAATTTGATTTCCTGTGCTAAAGATATAGCAACTAATATACCATAACAACAATGTTGCAGTAATGGTTGTGGCCAAGCAAGATAGATTATTGCAAATCCAATACTTATAATTACTAATATTAATAATAATAATTTATTCGGAATAGTCTTAGATTTCATATCATGTTTTACTATTGATCTGTAATAATAAAAATTAACATTTAATAATAATTTTAAATAAAAATAGATTTTCAATAAACTTACAAGCAATAAACACAATAACATGTTCCCCAAACCATTGGTAATTCATCAAATAACTGCATTTCATACAAAAGTGTCATGTGAAACGCCAAACTGCCAAAACCAACCACTAAAAATGTCATATACTTATTTTAAATTATCAAAATAATTGTATTATAGACTCTACATACCCAAAATAAAGGAATAACAAAAAAAAAATCTTTGCGCAAATTTTTGTTTTTTCATGTCCCAAATACCCCATAATGGAGGTATTATCATCATTAAATTACTGATAGTGTTCCCTATAATAAATTTAAAATTATATAAAAATGTTACTACTTCTTAGTTTTGACCCACTTACACATTTCAGCAACATAGTTATTTACTTCATAATTTTTCTCACACCAATCAATGGTAGCTGTAGGTTTACCCCAATAGCCTGTATTATTAGATTCTTGAAAAGCCATTGGTATCTACATTCAAATTAAAACACAAATATATATATTAAAATAAGATTATAAATGTTAACTAGATTTTTTACAATACATTTTTAAATACATTTTTTATTAAATGTTGTTTTCTAATTGTGTCACTTATGTGTAATAATTAATAAACAATTAAAGGCTTAGACAAGTAACAGCTACGTAACAATTCATAATTTGTACAATATCTTAAAATATGTTTTATACGCAACTAATGTTGGTTTCCCTAATTATACTTGATAAAATAATGTGTTAAAATAATTATAATTGGGGTAGTTTTGCATAGCCTCAGATAACAGGAAAGTACAAAATATTTTTCATTGAAGATGCATGTTATTGAGAATTGAATACCTAACATATTTTTTTATTTCTTTCATACTTACATTCTATACTACAAGACAAAATAATCCCATCTGAATTTCTTATTAAATCATGTATAACCAAAATACATAGTAAACTCCCTCATATTTATTTACAATAATATAATTAAAATTAAGTACTTAAATATTTTACAAACTATGAATAAACAGTATAAATAATAATCTTGCCTTGTATTGTTTTAAATTAGAATATTCTAATTTTTTTTAAACACATCTTAAAAACATAAAAAAAATATTGAAAGTATATGTATGCAACTATTTTGTTAATAAATACTAAAATACAAATAACATACCTATTCAAACGCATACGTATAAGAAGCACAGTGGTCAATAAATATAATATTTTTTAATCAAGACTTTCTGCTTTCTAATACTTAATATCTACATTGGTTAGTTATTATTTACATTTAAATATACATTAAAACATATCACGTCTTTTAAAGCATGATATGTTTTAATTATTAAATTATAATGTAAAATGTAGTTTCAGTTATTGATATTACATGCAGTTATTTTTTTTCTATTGAATTAACATTTTTCATTAGGTAGGTACAATATAACAGGTAGACTTTTAGAGCATGTTAATCACATATCACTAGAAGACACTAGAATATATTCAGAAATATTCTCACAGAATAAATTATACACTAATAACTAATTCAATACAAGTACCATATTCCAAAGAATTAAATATAGGTACCATTGAAATGTCAAATGAGTATAAACCACTTCACAATTTGATTGTTGAGAAAACAACATCAATGAGATTTTGAGAAGTACCTACCTATATTAAATATTTTAATTTTAAAAATTTATAGAAAACAATAATTAAAATATTCAAACAATAAGAATTGAATAAATAATAATACAAGCTCTAAAATTATTTAAATGCATTAATGCTTTATAGGTAATTATAATCATGTTTATTTAAAAAGCCAAATAAAAATAATTCCTAAATGTTTAAAACATTTGAAAAACTGGCTAAAAAATATTATTTAGAAATATTTAAATTATATTTAACTAAAAAATACCTACATCAACATCATTATAAATAAAAATTATAAATACTAAAATACCTACATAATTATAAGTATTTTATAATAACAATTTAAAGTACTTAGGGAGATAAAATATTACATATTATTCAAGCATTAAATTGGATAAAATAGTTAAATCTTAGTTAGACTTGATAGTTTTAATAAATAAATAGTAAAATAAAAACTATATACTTGAATAGAATAAATTAAATACCAATATTTTAATTTTAATTAAAAATATATAATAATATAGGTACATAAAAGGTATTTATAGAATATAATACTACCAGGTAATACTATATAGGGACCCAGGTGGCCAGGTATAATGTTATAAAAGTTTGTATAGGTATTATTCATTATTACCTATTAAATTTTAAACTATACATTTTAAAATAAATCTGATACTATGATATCTAATTTGTAATAAACAGTACATTGGTAACAAACTATATTACAAATGGCCAAATAAATATAAAATAATACGTGCATATACCTACAGGCTACAGCCTACAATAGGTAAGTATAATTTATTTATACTATATTAATTAATTAATTAAAATTATTTATTTGTATAATATACGATGTCTTACAGAAATAATAGTTATTATTATGAATGCTAAAATACTTACATTAATTGGGATTTTAGTTATAGGTACGTACCTACTACCTAGGTATATTTAAATATATTGTATTATAATAAAATATATATTTTAGATATTATTTATGTAAAAACATGGCAATTTCGGTGAGAACTGAGAATATGCACCTTGTTACATCTATTAAGAACGGCGATACCGTAAGTTACTGACATTGTCATGAACACAAATGGGACTTGAAATCGATATTAATTTACTGAGAACTAAAGTGAAGAGAAATTTTAAATTCTAAAAAAAATCGTAGCGACATAACAATCTAGCGACCAGCTCACCGGCACCGACCACCGAGTCGCAATGATGACTGCCGACTGGTGCGAACTGCGGCCTGCGGTGTGCAAGACGTGTCGACTGTCGACCAGGACCGGCCGGACCAACGGTAGCGCCGTAGCGGCACCGGCCACCGAGTGTGGACGAGTACGATACACCGACTCCGCAGACCGTGTTCCCCCGGGAGATAAGTAGATAATAATATGTGTATTGTATATTATTTATTATTTGTATAATGTACTTCACTATAATGTTCGGAAACGTTAACCGGTGATGTCATTGACTTATACAGTGCAGCCACCACGACTGACGAGATATCGGTCGATGGTCGCGTGCAAAAGTCGTTTTGATGCGGACGATTTTTAGTTTTTTTCCATAATACGAATAACGAGTAACGATGTTCACCCTTCACCATAAGACGTACAACTACTGTACAAGGAATAACTTAAAAGCTTTAATTTTTTGTTATAGGGAATAAAAAAAATAATCTTTAAACTATGGACGTCCACGTCCGATAACATAAGGACAGCGGACCGTAAAATGCACAAAACTATACAAACTATTTGACTGCATGACTTACAGGATCGCAAATAATATGGTCCGACCGATATGGTCAGTATCGTGCGATCGTTATTTGTCACGAACATAGACCAAGGCATAGACAATAGAGTACAGATAATTAATTATTATCTATCTATTATAATATATTAATATATGTCAAATTGTCAATGGTCGCGAGTGTCGCCAATTCGCTAGTAAATCGCCGGTCGAAAACGTCGTCACTCGTCGATTTATCCCTCCCACCGCCCCACGGCAAAAACGACATACCCCTCAACCCGCAAACGCCGCAATACCATTTGCACCAATTTTGTTGATTTCCCGAAGCGGTGGTCGAACGGGTTACGCGCCGCCAGTGCAGCGCTCTCTCGCGGAATCGACGAGCCTCTCTCGGCTAGCTCATTTTGTCATTTCCGACAACGACGCAATGGTAAAAGTTGACTGCGGGATGACGGTTAGCGTGCGCTCCACTTGTAGTTTCCCGACCGCACAGGCACCGAATTCCCACAGACGACCGTCAAAAATGGCCGTCGCCGTTTTTGTATGATCTCGCCCGCTCCGCATCACGTTTCGTGTCGTTTACGATAACGTCATCTCTGCGTCGCATTCGTCCGCTTTGCTCCGCGCCCGTTTCATTTTCAAAATAATATGCATTACTCCGGCGGCGGTCGTCACGCCGACCGTCTTTGAATTTCGTTGCGCGACCCCACCGCTCCTAAATCATGACTATCATAGTATTCCTCATCGACACCTCGGCGTCCATGTGCCAACGGACCTACATGGGTGGCCGGCCGACGCTCTTGGACATCGCCAAAGGGGCTGTCGAGTCCTTTGTCAAGGTTTGTGCCTCGGCCCACTAGCGTGTCATCCTTCTCGTCGGTTCATTTGCATGTCACGATGAACTGTCGGCCCAAGTGATTATTTTATTTACATTTTTTTTTTTCGTTTTCTTCTGATATAGGTGAGACAGCGATCTTCGGAGAGCCGAGGTGATAGATACATGTTGTTAACGTTTGAAGAGCCGCCAGCCAACATCAAGGTACCTATAGGATACCAATCAACATGTCATAATGTCTGATTATTATATGTTTAATCTATAAAAAATTCTTAAACAACGGATTGGCAACAAACCGCCTAAAATAAATTGCTTGAGCATTCAAAAAAATCTCTAAGGGCTGCTTAAGTATGGCTGTCCGTATGAAGTGCAAATATTTTTAAAAGTGAAAAAATTGTTAATGAAATTTAAAAACAAAATGATGTAACAAGAATATATATATATTTTTTTTAATGGGTCATTGGTTTATTTTGGACCAATTAATAAACTTATTAATCACCATGGGCTAGAACAACACAATCTGGCGCTGGTGTCAAAGAATTATGTATTCATCAAACTATTGTTAATTTCTTGGCATAAACTGTTTGTTATAATATTAATATTTAATATAATAAATATAATACGCAATGACGTGACTGAATATACATTTTTGGGGGGGGGGGGGAAGGTCAACATTTTTATCTTAATTTAAAAAGGTACCGGATACTTATCATTTTTATATTCAAAATTTAAAAACTTTATTCTCTTTATTGCTATTTTGATGAAAATATAAAATTATTCTTAATAATAATGGTCAATAAACAATATTCACTGCTAAAATGTATTTACTTTAAAAAAATTCAGGAAAAGGGGGGGATCCAAAATTGAATTGAAGAATTGGGGGAAGAATCTTCCTATAGGTATTTTAAATTGTTTAAAAATATTAAATTGAATCATAGGTCCCTTTGAATAAATAAATGTTTTTAAAAAATGAGAGTTTAAACCTTAAATGTATTTAGGTACTCATTTATAGTTATTAAATTATCATTAACAAATATTTATTTTGAATAAATATCTCAATTTTTTATTTAATTAAATGATGATTATCATAGTTCCGTGATTGAATACCCTCTTTGAATTTCAACAAAGCTAGGTATCTGTATATAATTACCTATTTAGTATTTATAAAGATATTATATTCTTTCTGTTATCACTTGCCTAGAAATTATTTTATATAATTGTATTATTTATTAAATTTTAGGCTGGTTGGAAAGAAAACATTGGTGCATTCATGAACCAGTTGAAGAATTTACGCTGTGCTGAAATGACTACTTTGGGCCTAGCACTTAAAAATGTATTTGATATACTCAATATAAATCGTATGCAAAGTGGTATAGACACTTATGGTCAGGGTCGTTCTCCATTTTTCTTGGAACCATGTATCATTGTAGTTATAACAGACGGTGGGCGCTTATCAAATGCATCAAATGTAGTTGATGAATTTAACCTACCCATGACAAACCCCATACCTGGATGGGAGATGACTAGAGAACCATTTCGTTGGGATCAAAGATTATTTTCTTTAGTGTTACGAATGTCTGGCACACCAACTGTAGATCGTGATACTGGACTAGTTGCCAATGATACATCTCCTATTGATGCTATGTGTGAAGTCACTGGAGGTATCAAATTTATTTTTATTTCAAATTTCAAAAAAACTTTATTATATAAGTTTCAATTTTTAACTTGATATAAGATTCATTATTATATTTCATACCATAATCTTAACTTGTAAACAGAAAAATATTTGTTATGTGAATAATTTTTTTATTAGGTCGATCATATTGTATCACTTCACAGAGGGTACTAATGCAATGCATTGATAGTTTAGTACAAAAGATACAAAGTGGTGTAGTAATAAATTTTGAAAAAATTGGTCCAGAACCTTTACCAATAACTGATAAGGAAAATGGCATGGATATAGACATTGGTTATGAAGAATTTGGGAAAATAGGCTTTGGAAATACCGATCATATAAATCATCAAAATGGAGTAATATTATGCAAATAAATAATAATTCATTTAGTTTATGATTAATATTAAATTTTTATTTAGAATAAAGTGAATGGTATACCCAATATTGTTCAACCGCCATCCAATGCTTGGCATAATTGTCGTAAACTAATACATGTTCCAAAATCTGCTCAAAAAGGATTTCCCATGGGATTTTGGCCTATACCTGAATCATATTGGCCTGAAAATACAATGAATTCTTTGGTATTTACTATTAACTATCATATGTATTTAATTTACTTCTATTTTACGTCCAAATAAATACAATGTATTTGTTATTATAGCCACCAAGATGTGCTCATCCAACAGTTAAATTTTCCTGTGTCAATCAAGAACCTATGGTGATAGAAAGTTTACCTTTTGACAAATATGAATTAGAACCATGCCCCCTAACACAATTCATTTTATCAAGGAAACAACCTACACTTTGTTGGCAGGTAATTAATATTAAAGTCAAACATTAAAATTTCAAATGAATTAATTTTTACTATCCTAATATTTTAGGTTTTTGTTGCTAACAGTTATAAAACTCCAGAAGTGATGCATCCATTTGGTTACTTAAAAGCCAGTACAACTTTATCCTGTGTTAATCTTTTTGTATTGCCTTATAACTACCCATTACTTTTACCTATTCTTGATGAATTGATTAAAGTGCATAGATTAAAACAAACTCCTGAATGGCGAACTCAATTTCAAGCTTATTTAAGAAGTACACCAGGATATTATAATGCTGTAAATAATTTAAACATATTACTTTTTATTGAGTTATTTAATATTATTAAAATTAATCCAATTTGTAGCCTTTAAGAAGAGCATTAACAAGAATGGGTGTGCCTAGTACTGTAGTGACTTCATTAGTGCCAGACACTGCAGACAATGCTTCATTAAGCTACTCTGTATTAAGTTATTTAAAACGTCTTAAAACACAAGCAAAAACAGAATATGATAGGTATTTGTATAACAAAATTCAATATTTTTAAACTTAATCATACTGAGAATATATTTTTTATATAATAGATTATGCACTGAAGTTACTAACAAACAAACGGCTAAAACAAATTTAAATTTGGCTGATTATGTACGCGTAAATCACATATCGTTGCTCAAAAAAGATATGACAACAAATCCTCAACTACAAAGTAATAAAAACATTAATTTGAATGAATTTAAGTTTATTTTATTTTATTTTTATAATTAATTTTAGATAAATTCATTCATCTGCGAGAACAATTAAACGACTTTAATAACTATGTAGTAGGTTCAGCTAAAAGAAAAAATGTAGAATGTAACAAAACTGGTGGTTCTGGTTTTCGTAATCCGTTTGACATATCAAGAAGTAAACTTTTAGAAGTAGTCAAAAACATGCAAAATAATTTTTCTCGTGTTTCTCAAACCAGGTTCTTTGAAGATGGTGAGTAAATTAAAAATGAAAACTATTTTTTGTTTTATTTATATTTTATATAATATATGTAATTAGATCTGGTGCATTCAATGCCTGTAAGTCAAATGGGTAACTATCAAGAATATTTAAAACGCATGACATCACCACTCCGAGAAGTTGAATCTATGCCTGTTAGACAACACATGTTTGGAAACCCTTTCAAAATTGATAAAGTTAGTGTTACATGTATAATCTTTTTTCCTATATATTTTATTTTATGAGTGTCTTTTTCAACAGAGAATGATGGTAGATGAAGCTGATGTTGACATGGTTGGAGCAGGAAGTGGATCATCAAGTCCTAGAGCTGGATCAAAAAGAGCATTAGAAAGCAGTCCATCACGAAGAAAACCGGGACCTTTACCACGACATGTGTGTGCATCACCTCGACCCAGATCACCATCACCTGCCCCTTTCAGTCCTATTAATTCAATAGTGGAAACTCCACCTATACTTTTACCTAATGGAGGAGAAACAGGTTGGACTTGAATAACATAATTTTCTATTTTTTATTTCAATAAGAAAACATTTTGGACTAGTAATATACAATTGTGTATCTACATAATTTACTTTTTCATTTTAGTATTTATCGCATCAATTATTAATATTCGAAAAATAATGATGTCTTAATAAAAATATGTATAATATAATTATTTTATTTTATTCTTTAAAACTAAGTAAAGATAATATTTTCTAAAATTATTGACATTTTGTTTTATTACAATTTTAGATGAAGAAACTCCAATTCCAGTTAATGGTGAATGTTACCCTAGGGCTATGTGCCCATCACCTCCACCACCAATTCTTGAACCATATGAAAATAATTTTAATGATGATACTGATGATGACGAGATTGTGCCAAACGATATGTGTAACCATGTTCCAGTAATTCCAGAAGGAAATGCTGTTCGTCAACACTTGTTAACAATAACCGCTAATATGAATCAAGAAATTGATGAATTGTCCAAACAAGAGTTGTTAGACATTAAGCAACACAATGCAAAAGTTAGGAAACTTTTATTCATTGAAGTTAAACGTCCTGGTCAAAGTAAGTATATTTCATATTTAAATGGGGCGTCATTCGCCTTCTGAAAAATTGTGAGTAAATAATAAATATAAAAATAATAAAAAATAATAGGTGGATATTTTTTACTAATAAAACAATGTTTTTGCTTTTTTACATTTTTCTTTTCAGATTATACAGCATTATTCCATTGTTTGAGTACATTAAAAGGTCCAGCATCTATCCAATTGACCTGTGTTAATGACATTATTGCTGAAGCCCTTAGGTTTAAGAGAAAAAAATTAGTAAACAAATTGGAGGAGTTTAGAAAATCATATATGCGAATTCCAGCTGCTGCCAGATGATAAAAAAAAAAAAAAAATAAGAAATAGACTGTAGGCCTTAATCTTATTATTTTTTCCTCTTTAATATCATGTTGATCTACTGATACTACCTGATGTGCAAAAATATAACATCTATGTGAAGTGCTACAGACTTGCAAACCATTTTTGTAATAAAAATAACTAGGCATAATTTATATAATGGAATAGGATAACATTTATTTAGTTCCTTTTCTATTAAAAGTTAAATATCTGTCTTCTACTTTTCCGTGATACTATTGTTATTTTGTAAAATGGTGTATACATTTGAGGAAATATTTTTCATTTCCATTATTGAATGTTTTTTGTTCAATCGTTTATAATTTTTTTTTTTTTTTGCTTCTTGCTATCAATTAAACCAGTTACCCAATTCGACACTCGGTTTTCAATAAAATCAATGCATTTTTATTTCTCCAACTACTCTTAGAATACCAACAAAACATTTTTTACAAGTGGTGCTTAAATAATTAAATTAGTGTAAAATTGTAATTGCATTCTAAATAATACATCTGATCTTTAAAAGTAATTCTTATATGATATTATGATAAAAAGTATTAAATACAACTCTTATACTCTATTCCAAATAAGAGTAAACCTCTTTTATGCACATTGATTAAGACTCTAAATGATATCGCTCCCTCGGACAATGGCAAGCCGATTTAGAATAGCTACCCATAGTTGGAGCAATTGTGGGGGAGAGAAAACGCAGACTGCCGGTTTTTGTTTGCTGCCTGGAGTACTCTTGGAATAGAGTATATTGAAAAATTTAACAAATGAACAACTTAAGTTTTTATGAATAATGTTGATAAGTATAATCAAATTTGTATCTATTTGCTTAAAGTAGTAAAACCATTAATCATTAGGATTTTTGGTTTGAATATTATTTAATTCTATAAAAACAAATTGCTAAAAGTATTAAAAACCAAAAAATTGAGTAAAGGTTTTAATTTTAAATATTATTTTCAATTTACCGTGCAGTTTTTAATAAATATATAGAATATTATATTCTATAGATACATAACTTTCTTGCCCTTTTATAATACATTTTTATTTAGGTCAAACATTAATTTATATATAACTACATTCAGTATTTTTAATGAATATAAAACTCAATGTAGCCCTATGATTTGCAATAAACAAAAAAAATTGGATTTTCAATGTAGGTATTGAAAATAATTTTTCTTAATAAGTATTTAAATTTTACATTATATATGGCCATCAATACGATTTTCAGTAGAAATTAATAAATAATTTTCTGATCAAAAAGCACATCAACTAGTATTATTTGTATTGATCAATTTGACAAATACAGTGATTATTATCATAAAGCATAATGTTTTATAGAAAACTATTAATTTAAGTAAACTCCCTAAAGTTTAATATAATAAACTGCTTGCCTATCTTCAAATATGTCCTCTTGTTTTTCAGAACAAACCAATACAAATAAGGGTAAGCTTAAATATGTTATTGAACATACAACTGGTAATATGATATACCTGTTTATGTGAACATAAATAACCTAACTTTTTTGGAAGGGGGGGGGGTCCACTGTAATACTGATTTAAAAAGTACGTGGGACATAGCTCTCAACTATAGGTTTTACACCATTGTAAAAACAATTTTCATTCAACATCTATTTAGCAAGTAGCTGACTAACTCTTTCGTGGTAAAATACCGAGCCAAATTTTATTTTGTTAGCTTTATTGCCATAGGCAGACACTCAGATTTTATTCCTTTTATTATATGGCCCCTATTCTGACAAATACAATTTTATTTGAACAAATATGTAGGTACAATAATAATAATTTTTTAATTGTATAATACCTATAATATGATAACATCGTGTATTTTTGTTTCTTTTATAAAAGATAAAATTATTAATATTAGAACAAACCCTATTGCCCTAAACAACCTTCTTTTAGAAGAACATTCAGGCTTGGGGTAAAGCACTTTTGAAAAGTAATTGAAATAAATACAAAAAAATAATATTCCTAACACTTTTAAAATATATTTTTCAAAAAAGTGGATACCTCTGCTGGTTATATTAGACATCGTGTGAATCACTAATGTATGCGTAACATTTGAATTCAATAATATAAAATCATTGTAGATGTACGAAAAACGACATAAAACTATGATATAATTGATTAGTAGTTTATTTTCCTATTCGTACCCTACGTACTTACCTATATTACTAATAATTATACCTATTTTATATACTAAAGGACATTTAAAAAAAAGATTTAGATTAATTTTATACAGCCGCTCTATTTATAGTTGATACCTATTACCAATTTGGTAAAATAAATTGTCTACCTACTATGTTTATGTATAGTAATTTATAACAGGCTAAAGGTTATCTTCGCTCAAAATTGTTTTTTGTCATGCAATGATTAATCATTAAATTCAAATTTAATATCATGGCACAACCATTACAGTGACCCACCACCTTTTCAATTACGAGGTATACACTCGACTCCTACTGATATCCGTGAATAGTTTGACCACTTTGTCTGATCGATTGAAAAAAATGCCAATATCTTACAAATTTATTTATTTTAGAGTATTTTACAGCTCTACGACTTGGTTTGATCGATTCGGAAAATATACTAATTTTTGCAAATAATTGCAAATTGGTTTTTAGAATTTGCAAATCAATATTTTTAACGAATTTTAAAGTTCTTTCGCCAGCAAACCGAATTTCTCCGATCGATTTAAAAAAACGGTTTGGAATTTGCAAATCAATACTTTTTTGAATCGGTCGGACAAAGTCAGACGGCTGGCAAAATAGAATACGATTGTATATTGTATGACCAATATTAATGGTTTTGATTTTTGGTTTTTATTATAAATACCTTTAAATGCTTATTTTTTGTGTATGGACTTAGTTATTTTCCACTGATCCTCCCCTCCACCGCTTATTTAAAAGTTGTGTTTACGCCACTATAGTTACCTATCCATGTATCCGTCCATTATAGTTCACCACCTACCACGGCCAATTCGCATTTTGCGTGTTATACTCGCGGTTCTCAGACTGCTGCTAGGAGCACTATATAGGGTTCCACGAGTGTGATCAATAGAGGATCCGTGGATGCATCCAAATTCAATATTATTGTATTGTAATGATAAACATGATTTATCCTTATTTATTTAAATAATATTCCTGGTTTTGGGGCTCCGTATAGACTTTTTCAGCAACTTAACTTTATTTATTAATTAAATACAAACAAGTGTTAGCCCAGTTACAAGTGGTACAAGATAACAAAATAACATGCGATATTATAGTAAGTATAATAATGAATAAAATATTAAAGAAGTGACAGATCATCATTGGCTACCCATCATCATACAAATGAGAGGCTCATTTTTAAATAATTTGCTGTGCAATATAGAATGAAAAATGTAGAAGTATTGGGGGTGCATCGAAAAGAAACCCTTAGTTAATTAGTGCAAGAAGAGAAGGGGAGTCAACAGAACCTGTGAGGATCTTGTGGAGAAAGGAAAAATTACGAGACTCTCGACGGTCAGCTAAAGAAGAATGGAATTTATATTTAAGTCATACTTCAAAAAGCTTAAAAACATAGGCTGTAACCTTTAAAATTGTTTACATGCATCAGTTATCTAAGGATCTCTTACAATGCTGATGGGAATTTCCATTACTTAACTGGTTCAATACGACCTTCGGGAGACCATTGACAAAGACAATCATCCTTAACCCAACTTAACCAATTTGAGTTCTACGATTTAGTTCTGAATGGCAATTAGGTAGTAGAATACGTTGTAGAGGAGTTTTATCCTTGACAATACGAAAGTTAGATATGGGATTATGGGAAAACAGTAGGTATTACTTTTCTTGGCCTTACTGTAGATTGGTAGGTAACTGATTTGAAGCGTTTTCTTTAGTTTTTAGTTTTTAATATTATTTCAATGGATGGCAGTTGGTAGGCTAGAGCTTTGCCCAAAGGAATCAACTTATAGTGAATAGAAACTAGGAAGATTTCCTATAAGAAGTAATGCGATTTTCTCAAAAGATAATTTGTCATCAGTGATATGCTGGGAAGTAGATTCAGAGAATGATTCTGGTAGACTGTATACTAGTGTGTACATTAGTAGAACATCTTCCCAATTAATTATCAGTGGCATAGCATGAATAACTTGGTGAGCCTATAGGAGTTGGACTAGTTGGAGGCATCCTTAAAATTTAAATACAGAAATTGAATTATTAAATAGTGATCCTATACAACATCTAACAAGTCTGATTCTAGAAGCTAATAAAAAAAAATTATAATCATTGTTTTGTTACTTACAAATTTATTTAGTATAAAATAACATTGTATACTTAAAAATGAACTTTTCGATCCTTTATTTGATGAAAAATATACTCTTGGACGTGCTTGGGGACAGAGCCCCGCCTAAATGCGCTACTGGTATGTATATACGCCTCAGTTATGGCTATAATGTTTTCATCTGTCATAATTTTAATATTCCGGTGTTATGCCAATAAATCCTCGGTGTACCTAGTATAGATAGTGATAATTACCTAATATAATAGTAACCCACCAACCCCGCTTGTCGTGTCTTGTTGGAGATGTGAGGAATGAGGATAAAACACATAGGTACCTACACGAAAGGTAAGATGAAAGGTTTAATGTGTATATATTAGAATTTATTTGAACGTCATACTGTCATACCAATATAATTTACACTCTGCTGTCATTCGAAATGTTTGGAGGCCAGCCTTTGCAGCTTGCTGGTCGTCAGTCAGTGGTCACCATCATGGGCCAGTATTGGTTGTTGTTGGACGTCACTAAATAAAATCCCAGCTTGTACGTCTGTATCTCATGACTTGTGATCCGGTCTGATGGTAGAGTCCAGCTGTTGTGTTCCAATGTGATAGTTGATAGGAACCATGATAGTCGATGACACGCTATAGTCTATAGTGTCTGTACTTTTTATTTGGGATTGCTTAGGACAGCATCAAACTGATGAAGTCTATATATTCTTACCCGTGCGGCCGTGCTATAGATAGTTCTGCTAACTAGGCTAGCTTTAACAGAAATCAGGGAAGGTGGACTTAGCTTCCCCAAGTCTTTCAAGCCTCATCCCTAAAAAATCCCTTTTTAAATTGTAATATTTTCCTTTATAAGTAGTGTCAAAAATGTTAATAGAAAAGTGCTGTGTAAATAAAATAGTTAAATACTTAAATAGATATTTCGTATACCTCCTTACAGAAATTATAGTAATTTACTTTACTACGTGAAGTTGAATTAATTTTTTCCGAAAACATTGCATTTATATTTTATTATATTATTAATATTTAATTACTATAAATTATAATATATATTAGTATATATTTTATTAAATATTAGGTATTGTTATTTTATACTTTCGAGTTAATAACAACTTGCCATTGAACAGTGTAAATAGGTTCATGGTATAAATAGGCAATAGCATAAAACTAATCTAAATGCTTTGAAAATGTCATTGTGTATATTAGAGGCGTCATTTCGCGTTTTTTTCTCGGGTGTGCAAGGTTGTAAGCAGGTCATTATGAAATTTCACTAGGCGGCAGGCCATATAAAAATACATAAATATATTATGTAAATTATCGTGCTTATAATTTTTTCATTCACCTTGGACTGCATCGACATTAAAAGTAAAAAGTAATTTAAAAACTAAAAGATAGTAAATAGTTGATTACTTTATTTGTGAAAATCAATAAATGATGCATAAAAATCTTGAAGACAAATTTAATGCAGCAAAAAAAAACACATACCTACCTAATTTTTACTTTAATCAATTATCAATTATATCAATAAATATTTTATATTTATAATTGTTGTAAAAGTAAAATCTTCTAGAAAAAAAACAGATACCAGCTATTTTAAGTTTAGCAAATACAGATTGCATCTACACGTCTTCTAAATTGATATTGTTCACTTCTTATTTTACAACATTAAGAACAATGAGATTATTGAGATCGTTTAGTCTTTCATCGCCCATGGTTAGGTTAAATATTTACGCATATGTCTACATATTTTTTGAGCTATGAAAAACCTTTGAACTTCAAATGTCTAAAAAAAAATTGTGTTTAAATATTAAAAAAATTGTTTTGGTTCAGTATGAACTACACTATTATGACTGTAGACTGTAGACTTACAGTACGTCCTCGTTTAACGTCGAATGTGTTCCTGCCAATAAATAACACAGTAAAATATAATCTACGTAATATATTACAGGAGACAGGAGTACAGGACAACTGTATAGTGCTGGACAGGAAAAGTGTATTAATCAACTTATCATCAATCAAATGAAGAACTAAAGTATATTATGAAATATTACAAACATATTAAAATAAGATTGCGACCCCCAGAAACACGTTGTCCGGATGATGGTCTTGAAGAAACCGGGCCGCCGAGCAGTACTTAGCTTCACTGTACAAACCTATTTATTAAAGAAAGGCACACTGTGCCTAATAATAATAAAATGGTATTTTTTTTAATTTTGGGCCGAATTTTTTGCTTCCCCGGAGCCGATTTTTATTCCCGGTCCGCCCCTGTCAGTGTATTAAATATAGGTACGATGTGCAACGACCGACAAATACAGACCACCCCGTCAACAATGAATCGTATACCTTCAGGCGCGACCCCGAGAAAACCAGTGCCCGTGACGACTCTCGTCCATCCGGAAAGTCGCGTATAATAATTAATAGGCTATAGGCATGTCAATAAAACTGATTATAGAATTATCTAAAAAAAAAACCTTTGGATTCTATAATTGCACTACACACAAGGTTGACTAAAATTAAATAACATATTAATTTGATATTAAAAACGGCATTATACTGAAACAGTGAAACTGTTGCATTGTTAAACGGAACACACGGATTTAAAATAATTGTACCATGTAAAATCAAAACAACGTTAAACGAGTTACTGTACTTATGAGTTATGCTTATGAGAAACCCTGTATTTAATTTTTTATGCTTTTTGGCCAAGCATAGATTTTTTTATCGACAATATTATTGAAAAAAAAAAATAAAAAAATCTAATTAATTTCAGTAAGTAAAAGAATATTCATACAATTTTTTTTTTAAATAGTTGAATAATGTTAAATATTAAAAAAAATTTTTTATTATTTTATAGTTGTTAATTAATTAGTATTCCTCCCGGCCCTTCAACATAAAGTGTACAGTAACATCTATATAGGTATTAACTATAATATATTGGTTTTATGATTTAATATTTAAAATACCTAATATTAACTATTAATAATTAAATAAGTGCTTATACAACAATAAGACTAAATAATAAATTACTAATAAACACTAAGTATGTTTGACAAAATTAAATATACATACTATATTTTAATCTTTATTATTAATAAATTATTTATAAATATCCAGAAATGTAAGAATATATAAACAATAATATAGTTAAATGGTACTATCTAAATAATTAAGATTTTCAGTCATTCTTGATGTAGGTACAACAACAAAATATTCATTTTTGGGTAAAAAATAAAGTTTAAGTGAATTAAACGCAAATTATTAAAAAAAAAATAACTTAAATTTGAAACCAAAACATTGCATCAAACATAATTAAAACAGTTAATACAGTTTGTGTATTTATATGATATATTATAATATAACACCTCTAATTCATAATATAGATATGTGATTCTAAAATAGAGATAAAAATGACATTATAATATATTATGTACACACTCAATATAATTACTACTGGTAATGTACACTACACTGTAATCTACACTGTATGCTCAACTATTTTTTTTAAATAATTATCTTCAATAATGAACAAAAGCGTAAAATTTATTTATAAATAATAGTTTATTATAGTACCTATAATGGAATCAACAATTACTAGTTAATAGCCATTAATTTTAATTAATTTTTTATTAATCTGAATAGCCATATCAGCTGTTATTAATTAATTGTAAACTCGACATATTTTAAAACTATTATTTTGACATATTCTAAGCAAACACATACAATTTGAATTGCTTACCCAAAATGTGCCTAAAAAATTAAAAACACTTTGTACCAGTTCGATAAATTAGATCTTCTTTTATAATTTTATTCATAGTTGAGTAATTATGTTTAAACTGGACGATTAATTTTAGAAAATAGTTACATACAATTATTATCATTATTTTATCAACTAAAAGTTAGTAATATATAATTTTTTAATATAGTGTATACTGTATGACCTATATAATATATATCACAAATATTTTTTATGAAAGAAAAAAGTAATAAACATAATGTATGCTATTTAATATTTTCCAATTTGTTTTGTTAAAAAAATTAATATTTCGCCTACTTCTATAATATTTAATATGCATTACATCAGTTAATTTATCTTAGATGATTTGTAAAATTTTGTGTATGTTCAAAATGTTACCAATATTATAATAAATCTAAAATGGGAAATGATCATAAAAAACAAAATTAAGTCTTTTTTTCAAAAAATGTTATGTCTTAGGAAAAATAATGTAATCAAATTTAATTTGATTTGATGCCAATATTTTTTACATAATAGTATAATTTAATCTATGTTTGGTAATATTATTCACAGGTTCGTTAAAATTACACTTATTTTCTGAGTGTGATATGAATTTAACGTTTAACATTAATACTTTTGAAGTGAATACATTTTATAACTAATAACAATATCATAATAATTTAATAAACATTTTTTTTATTTGCATACAATGGCAAATGTATCAACAAATTTATAAAAATTGCTTCAATTTTATTATATTAAAAAACTAACTAAATAAATAAAGAATAAGAAGATAATAACTTAAATAAATAAATCATGAAGTAAAAATTACTTTTTAATGTTTGGCCTTGAAGTATATTGTTAAATCAGCTGAAGATTTCCAAATGAAATGTTTCAAAGTCCTTAAATCCATTGTAGGAGAAAGTATTTGATCATTACAACTGAGTTCAAAATTTTTCTCTGGTGTATTTCCTTGTAGATGATTGCTTATGCAGTCTGAGGTTTTGTTATATGGACCACTTCCGTCATTTTCAGACAACTTTTCATGGATATACTCAGCTATTTTCTGGACTTGAATAAAGTCATTTGCCACTAAGCGATCTCGACTCGGACGAAGAGTACCACTATAAAATATATATTTTGTTTAAAAAGGTCTTTAACAAAGAAAATTAAATGTATTAAATCTAAACATACTTTTTTACAGGCCTAATGCAAGTATTTGATAGTGGCACAAGATAAAACGATATCTTGAGGGCTTTAGGTATACTTTTTTCAACAATAACATTCATAACCCAAGCGGGAATAGTTTCGTTTAAAATTGAAACATCATTTTCATCTCCGGCCTGGCTGACTAACATCCTATATAGACACCGACCACCAACCTCACTTATCATAAGTGGTGTATGTTTAGGAATTCTACAACACTGGGAATCTAGTTTTGTCTGAGCATTGAGTTCAGTAGACTGGGCTCCGTCAGAAGACCCATGATCTGTTTGAATGCGATTAAGCCAATTTTCTAACAGTGATCGCAACATTCGATTGCCATAATTTACTAATAAATAAACAAAAATTATGTTTCTTAACTATAAGAAATTACATTAATTCAATATTATAATTACCCCTTAAGTTATCATCTGTGACATTAATTCCAGCTTCCTTAGCAGAAACCCAAGCTGCAAAACAATCGTTTTCATCTTGTCCCAAGTGAATTGTTAGCATCTAATAAAAATTGAAATTTTACCAATTATTTAAATAATATAATTCCTTATTTCTTATTATTTTAAATACTAATATGAATTGAAATTATAAACAATATAAAATAAATATACCCCTGTTTTTAAATCCACACTAAACCAGTTTGGTATAAATATTATACGATGCCGTTTTTTTATTTCTTCATCGAAATCGACTTCACCTAAATCTTGAAGTTTAGAAGCCTGCATAATTAAAAATAAATATAAATTTAATTAATTAATGTATTATTAAAAGTTAATTTTGAGTATAATTACCTTAAGAACATCATAAACTGCAACATTCTTTTCTGTGTCCTGTGTTAGTATAGTTCGTTTATCATTCAGTACATGGTATTTTCGTATAGCAGCAGCTCCTTTAAGTGTCCTAAATGGTTCTTGATTATATGGTACTGTTGGAACATCATCAAAATCAGCTGTTTCATCACTTTTTCTTAATTTCTAGAAGTATAAAATAATATTTTTTTTTGTGAATATAATATATTATTAAAAATGTCCCATTTAAATTAATACCATAGTGAACAATTATTTTTTGTTTTTTATTATATCATTAATAACTAGAGTTCAGATTTTAAGGTGATACAAATAATAAAATACATTCGTTGCTTAGAATGTAAAAATGTAATAGCATTTCACCAATTATCTAATTGTTGTTAAAAAAAAATGTACAATCATAAACTTTGACAAATTGTCTTTGGTAAAGTGTTAACAAATTGGACTAATAATATTTTTATATATAGAAAATTATAAACCCAAGTGAGTACTTTCTAGTCATCTCAATTATTTTCAAACATGACATCAACAATGTGCCATTTTTAATTTGTATCATAAATACAAATAAAATTATTGTGATATATAAATTGATAATTTAAACCAAAATATAAAAAAAGGTAAAAAGACCAAAAAAAATCATTTAATAATAAAAAAAAAAAAAGGCAAAAATAATGTTTATCCATTAGCATAGGAATTACAGTTTTATATAAAAATTATATTCTATCTTTATTCAAAACAAAAAGGCATTTCAATTTGCCTTCCGAAATCCTATTATTAACATTCAACTTTATGACTAATATTCTTACCCAGCAATTAATTGAGGACTCGGATGTAGCTACCCAAATAGCACTCATATCAGGTGTTGTAACCATTTTTACAATTGGAGCTGACTCATTGCATATAAGTTGAACCCTATTAGGATTTTTTAAATCTGTCATGTAAATTTTTTTATCACGACCACCAGATACAACATGGGAAAAATTTTCAGTAGCCTGTGAATATAAGTAAAATATTTTAAATTGTATAATATTATCTTATAGAATAATAATTAATATTTAAAGTAATTTATTATTACTGCTAATGCCCAAACTCCTTCTTTATGAATTCTTAGAGTTTGAATGCATTGTTGTTGTCCTAGAGACCATAGTTTAATAGTTCCATCAGAGCTACCCGATAAGCATTGTGTACCATCACGATTTACAACCAGAGCTTTTACATTGTCAGTATGACCTATCAATTTCATCATACAGTCACTTGTCCTTGTGTCCCACACTCGTAAAACTTTTTCTGTACTTCCACTAATTAAAACTGTACCACTATTGTTCATTGCCAAACTGTAAATAGAGTTTTTACTACCAGGCAAGGAAGACGCTAAACATATTATATAAGAATTAATAATAACCAATTTGTATTATATTATACCCCATAAATAACATACTTGTAACAGTGTTATTAGTAGTAGTTAAAGTAGTCAACATATTAACATCCCACATGAATATTGTTTTGTCTAACCCAGCTGATGCAACCGCTTCTTTATCACGAGCATATGCTAAAGCTCGAACATAATCTTTGTGTGTTCGTAAGGTTGATAAACAAGTATTTTCTTTCCGGAGTCCCCATAATTTAACAGTGGTATCTGAACTTGCAGAAATCACTGAAAACAACAAATTCAAATTAAATCACAGTATAATAAAATAAGATTGGTAAACATAGCATAGATATGATTTTAAAAGTGATCATAGAAATTGAAGATTTGAAGATAACAATGGCTAAAGTTTAAACTTATTTTAATGGAATTGTTAGCAAGATATTTTTAACATATGATTAGTTATATAATTTTAGATACAAAAAATCATTAAACAATTTAACTTACAATAATTTCCACCACAACATAGTACAATATCATTAACCCAATCAGTATGATGTTCTAAAGATCGTAAATATGTAGCTTCAACATTATCTCGGACGTCCCATTGTCGTATTATGCCGTCTCGACCAGCAGAATATAATATTCCTTGTTTGGAATCCAACTGTAAAGAATTAACTCCAGCTCTATGTTTACGTTCTTCTTCATCACGAATAACAAATGAAATCTAGTATTAAAATGAAAAAAATATAATTTTAAGTTTTGTGTAAAATTATCAAAATACCTAGGTATATGGATTAAAAAATAAAATCATTATTACTTGAACTTTTTTACGCCCGGGCTGTGCTAGACAATTTTTATGTAAAGTACTCATTTTGTGCTATAATTATAGCAGAATTACAAATATCCAATGCATTTTTCTATCAATTGATTGTCTTGAATATAACTATCCATTAATTAAAATACAGGCATTGATTATTTCTCTTCTTTGAGCAATACTTAAAATACTGTTATGATTCTAAAAGACATTAAATACATTCCAAAAACAGTATCGAATACCAATGGGAGATAATATATTTGTATAATATTATGAACTATGATAATATGTTATGTTTGCAGAACATTCAACATTTCAAGTTAATATAATTAATATGATTAATGATTATACTTTTATAGTTTACACCTATATTATAATGAAATAAGAATTTTATATTTATATTATTAAAAATAGTAAATACTAAATAGATCTTATCATTTTAATTGTAAAAAATACCATGACTGTAGATAAGTTCTCGGGAGTGTATTTCACTGTGCTCCACAATTATTCGCTCCAAAAGACATTTGTCCCAATAACTTTTGTTCCAAAAATATTTTGGAACAAATATTCATTGAAGCAAAATATGTAATTTGAACAAGAAAACATTGGAACAAATGTTTTTATAGCATAATATATCGTTTGAAACAAATGTCTTTCAACCATGAACCAATAGGTATTGGAACAAAGGTAACATTTGGAAATTAATATCATTGGAATAATTGGACTTGAAACAAAAATTTGTGGAACAAAAGGTAGTGATCCGCACGATTTAAGATAGTACTATCTTAGACCCTAGTAAGTACAGATACTAGATAGTATGGTTACCCGGGCGATTGAAAATTCCACCGATCTTTAGGTATATAGTCGATTTTAGGGTTGGTTTTATTACATGTAAATTCCACCTGTACTTTTTTTACATAAAAAAAATGTAAATTTCATTGATGGTAAGCTCCATCGATTACAACTATTTTTAGAATAGCTGCACAGCAATTTTACTGTCGACTTATTAAACGACATTGTTACACTGACTAATAAATATCATATCGTTCACGATACGAAAGGGTTCGACCAAATATTATACATTAGCCATTAGGCACATTAGAGTTCATCCGTTGATTCCAAGATGAATACATTGAATGAAATAGTCAGCAAATGTGTCAAAGTTTTGCTATGTTTAAAATTTAAATAACTTTAGGTAAGTATAAAGAGACGTTTTAAAAGTTCGTTGAAGAAGAGTGGTGGTGTGAAAATTAATAGTGTTCCGCAGTTTTGAAATCAATTAGTTTAATTTATGAAATACAATATGTTAAATCATAACTATAAACATTGCTATTACAGTATTTACTTATATATTATATTATTTTATAAACCAACTACTTGTTATTATTGTTAATTATACATTTTTTTAAATTAGTGTAAAAATATATAATAATATCTATATATCTATCTTTATATACCTGTATATTATACAGGTATATAAATAAATGCAATCAAATAATATTAAAATAAAAATTATAAAATTTAATCAGTGGAGTTAACATTTGTTTTTCAGGTATTGAAAACGTAACGGTGGAATACTGGAATTTACATGAAAGAAGGTTTAAAAGGGTCATGGTCAGTGGAATTTTACATGCGCCCGATTGCCCAACATGAACTAATTATCATAGTGTAAAGTATTTGAATATTGGTATTCAAATACTTTTTTGAGCATTTACTCAAATTCTTTATTTCTTTCTGGTATTTGATTAGTATTTAAATACTTTTATATGATATTGAAAACTGATGTAAGCTTTTATTTATTATAGGTACTCGTGTGGTACCTATGACATTTTATTATTTTATTAGAATTGTTAAAATTTCTGAAAACGAGAAATTAGTTCAAACATTAAAAGAAAATATAATTAAGCCGTACAGTAACTGCAGAAGTCAAATGTGAAATTTTTTTTTACCCAGGCAAAAATCATGCCCCTGGATAAATCGGTTTGTTAATAGTTTCTACTAAAATCAATAATTATAAATAATTATTATTATCTTTCATTTATGAGATTAGATTAATAAAATTACTTAAGTTTTTTACTATAGCCTATAGGAATAGGTATTATGCAACAATTTACCAGCTGGTCAAAGTACTAGATTGTACATAAAAAAATCTACACGAGTAAAATGTATGAAAAATAAAATGGGAGGGAAATACGGACGGTCTCAGACAAATCAATTTTCATAGCAAAAAAAAAATTAATTAAAATTAGGTATTTAGTATCTACGATCTGGAATTGGTGACTATATAATCTGATTTTTAAGCCATTCAAATTATAAACTATATTAAGTTTATTAATGAACGATTATTCAGAGATCACCCCGATACAGCTGGCTAAAAAATTAAAAAAACACAAATTAACTTATGTTTAATATAAATATAAATGAAAATAAATCGGGAGAGAAACACAGTTATCTGATTTCTGTGGATTCTGAAGATATCAAAACACGTTAGTTTTTATATTTATATTTGCATAATATATACTGAGGCGGAAATTCGGTGTGTACCAAACCATTTCGTAGCATGTTCCGATATTGCAGAAATTCCGCTGCGAATATCCGCAAGTGTGACACCTGCAGAAATATATTTTGCTTTGAAATTTAAAATTAAAACTGTATGTTGTTATTACAAAAATTAACTTGAAAATTAAAAATATAAAAAAATAATAATTTTTTTGTTTTTTTCAACGACTTGAAACCATGTAAAAATTAAAATTTGGAAAAGGTTGATCCTTTTCCATATTATAATGAGTGTTTTACGTTGAATAAATCATCAGTGTTTATATTATAATAGGTATAAATACCAATTCTCAAATATTTAATCAAATTTAAGTTAATATATCAATATTATAGGTAATCTCATTGATTTTAGGTATAATCATCGAGATAAAGAATATACTGGAGCCACGGCTTTAGATAGGATGGTTGCGTAACGAAAGAAGGAATAATGATGCATGAATGTTCTCCACTAAATACCTAGGAACTTAGGGCGCTCCCAGTGGATTTATATAATAACTAACAAAACAATTTTAAAAATTTTTTTAGCAAATACAAGTATAGTGAATTTTGTTCTATTCCCAAGTCAATCTGTTAAATATAAATGAGTAACTTATAACCAAAATACTGTATTTATATTTATTTTATACTACAAACCCATACCTTCCTCTTTTTGTTTGCTGATGTCTCTGTGAAACTAGATAATTTAGTATCTAACTGCAGTGAATCATTTGAGGGTTGTATAGAAAACAGTTTATCCTCAATCTCCAAAGTCTAATTAATATTAATTTATTATTTGTATATTGTATAGTATAAATATAGTATATTAAATTATATTATTATCTTACAAACCTCCATGTTTTCATTTTGGTAATTTAATAATTTATTTCTACAGTTTAATTTTGGCCCGGCCCCTTTTACCAATCTGGGAACTTTTAAACATATCTAAGAAAAACATGTTAAGGTTATAGTAACAATTTTTCAGTTAAAATGTTATGTTTACCGTGTATTTATTTAATCCAGTACCAGACTCCCAAGTATTTTTTATTTCAGACGGTTCAAAATGTTGATGAGCACAGACACGATGGCTCTTTTTTAAAATCATCCCCAAAGCCTTTTCCCATTTAATTTTGTCTTCTTCATTTTGGGGAACACAAAATGTAGATTTTGATGCGTCATGAGGTTGACGTGCACAACAAATATACATGTAAATTGTTAATTTTATTCAAAATTCAATATAAAAAAAAACTTAGTACAATTCACGTGTAAATAGTAAATACCTAAGTAATATTTTTATTTTGGCGGTATTATAATCATGGCTAAAGCTGTAATCTATACCATAGAATAACTATAGTAACTATACTATTAAGTTTTAAAAGTAAACTCATAGATGGCGCTACAGAATCGTAGGTAAAATCAGCTGGTTTTTGGAGAACATTTGTAACGCATAAACATTCTGTAGAATTTAATACACCGTGCTGCAACCATCCAATCTAAAGCCGTGACTGGAGCGCGCTCTCGTATACCCGCACACATAAATAATACGAGCCGTCGGGCGGCGTCGATTCAAACGCTATCCCCACCACCACCGTACGGCAAGAAAAATATTATCACGTATGCCATACACAGGAAACATTCGAAGAATTCACTTTTTTGTTGTTGCTTTAAATGCGATTTTAACCTAATACTTAATGGACATTACCTACTTAATCGACATTTAAATAATAAAAAAATAATTCATGTATTTATAATATTTATTTATTAAGATCAATTAAAAACAACAAAGTACATCAGTACATCACAGAAATATGTACACGACTGTCCACTTCTTATTTTGTGTACCTTAAAATTATAATATTATGGGTTATTAGATTATTAAAACATTGTTATATAAACCATATTAAAAAAAAATAAAAATATATTGTATACAAATAGTGTAACAGAGAACAATAATTTATACTTGGAGATTTTTAAACAAAATAACTTTTGTAAGTTTATGCCTGAGAGAAGAATGATTTTTGAAAACTTCACACATATTAAATTGCTTTTCATAATGTTTTATTCTAATGTTAATACATTTTTGACAAATTAATGTAAATAATGAATATTCATGACTATGTGCGCCAAATTCAACATCAATAGGATGCAAGTTTGCAAAAAAAAAATAAACTATTTTTATTCAATATACTTCTTCTAGCACTTTCGGTAATTAACAACTTTACATTTTTATGAAGATTTTTTTCCCTTAGAACCACAGCTTGAAAAGATTTTTCAAGTTGTTGTATAATTAATGAAACAGCCTTAGAAGTTATTATTAATTTACCTCTATTTACAGAAGTTGTAAAAGATGAATTTTTACTATATTCGTGGTCTAGACGATTTTCTGTAAGTAGCTGAACACAATTAACACACACAATTGTTTTAATGATACTTCTCACAATATGACCAGTGATGTTCCCATTATTTTTTATGAGAGTATACTATTCCGAAGAACGCCAAAATATAGTTATTTCATTTTTTTATACGATAAAAGTGGTGGAGAGGTTTAATTAATAAAATCAAATCAAAAAAATTACTATTATATTTTTAATTTATCAAAACAAAATTATAAAAATGAATTATTTAAATAAATTGACAAAAAATTGTTTTCTCGATGATTATTTCTCGACGTATTGGTCAACTGCTCATTGATACTGTCGTTATTGAGCGTCGCGCAACGGATGAGTAAAAACATACTATACTTTAAATTTTTAAAAAAAAATTATGTATTTTTTCTTTTTGTATGGTTTGTTTGAGAGTATACGAAGTATAACCATGATATTTTAGAAAAAGCTTGAGAGTATACTGCGTATATGTAGTATACCCTATGGGAACACTACTGAATATAACCACCAATATAATCTAATATATCTTTAACATAATAACCCAAATCAACATTATCAAGATGAATTAAATATTTTTCAAGCTCATTATCATCAGGAGTTTTATTTGTATCAGATAAACTGCGTTTTTCAGATCGGAATTCTATTACATCACCTTCAGAGTAATCAAAGTTTGAACAATTTCTAGATTCAACAGTTATATTTTTTGTGAATAATAATTATAATAATTATCTTCAACAAAAAAAGTCCGTCACAAATAAGAATAAATATATATTTAAATATATTTGAATAACTGTAAAAATCGCTAATTTAAACCACAGAAAAGTTAATAAACCGCAACTACAAATGTACATAATATAATAGTTTTTTGCCGTACGGTGGTGGGGATGATTATTATCACGGCGGCTCGTTTTCTGTTCACGAGCGCGCGCTCCAGTGTATTCTTTATCTCGATGGGTATAATATACTATATTCTATAATCAATGGTAATATAATATACCGTCATACCGATTACTAGAAATAAAATATACAATATCACATAAACAATTAAATGTACCTAATAACAGTATTTAAAAGTATTATACAAGTTAATCAAATAAGATAGTAAGTTACAATTTTAGATTCGTAAGATTAACGATTTGTTATTTTGTTGTAATTAAAAAATATTATTCACAATTACTTGCAACATTTAAAGCACATTTTATTTTTTATACACAAAATAACATTTTTTGTGCAACAATTATTTTAACCTACTGTATTATCAATGCATAATAGTAAAATAAATAAATTAAATAGCATTATCATAAAATACAATTAGTAATATAGACTGACAGACCAACAACTGTCTTCACTCAAAATTGTTTTTCGTATAAAATGATTTTATCATTGAATTCAAATTGAACACATCTATTAGCGATCCTACTTAAGACCCACTATACAACAAATCAGTACCCACTTGCCGACCTATTTTTTAATTATTGACAATAATTTAAAGTTCAAATGTTGACAATATTTCGAAAATATTTAAATTATTTTGTATCAAAAATTTTACAAAATGTTTATTTGTATAGCTTAGGGCTGAAATTTTTAAGCAAGGGTTCTCATATGTAATTTATACTGTAACTAAAAAATAGTTTTTTTTATTGACATTTTAAGTTTAAATTTAGATGGAATTAAGATATTTTTAACAAAGAATAACGTTATAGTTATGTCTTAGTACTTTAAAAATATTATCCGTGTGTACTTGCAACATTTAAACCGAAATGTCCATTTACTTATCATCACAATTTCACATTGAGAGGATGTTAGAGCACTATTTGTTTTCTCTCCAACCCAAACAGTATATTTCAAATACGCATTCGGCAAATCATTAACCACCTGTTGTAAAAAATACACTTGTCTACTTATAGAATTTAGTTAAGAACAAATATCATTACAACAATATTTCTTTGGTTGGCAAGATATGTTTTGAAATATGATCAGGTTACAATGACAAACATAATAACATTAAAATGAAAAATAAATAAAATTTTTGTAAAACATTTATTGTATTTAAACCATTTTTCTCAATAATTTGTTAATGGTATCTTCACGGTTTCCAAAATCACCACCTTCAACATAGTGATTGGTCTTCTTACGCCAGCCTCCAGTTGGGGTGTTTAACTAGGAAAATAATAATAAAATTTAGATTATTTGCTATTTTCATTTTTGTAAACACAATTTAACTTTATTTTTGTTAAGAGTTTGGTACCGGGTGGCCAAACTTAATTGATGAAGTGATAAAAGCCAGCCTGCACTCACCTCGGTACCTCTACCCTTCTCTTCACAGATTAGTACATAGCGAACATACTCTATATACTTTGAAAATATCAACTATTTTAATACATTAATATGTATTATCATTTATATTCTTGTCATCAATTAATCCAACTACCAAGTTAATTGTAAATGTTTGGAAATCAGCAGAAGCACTTTGGGCCCGTTAAAAATGTGTTAGTATAATTCTATATATCTAATAAAGAAATGGTTAGGTCAGAACTATGTTAAATACACTTTAAGGGTGCAGTGTCACCTGACCTCAAATTCTTATAACTTGAACACTGATGGCGACAAAACACTTTCAAAACCGATTCTTTTCCTTATTATCTGGAGTATAATCATATCCAGTCCTATCTTATTATTATATTATATTCGTAGACCTTAAACTTATAGACAGAACATAGAGTAATTCACACGTTCCACGACAGGTAGCAACTCCCAAAGCACTACACACATGTGCACCAATGACATAAGAACTATTTACGTGATACAATAATATTGTCTACGTATATTGTGCATTATTGTTATCAGTTATCCATATCATTTTTGTGATTGATCTTGTTTCAAAATTGAAACTTCATTATTATTATTTAATAATTTAAATACAATAATTACAATATTTAAAATAAGTAAAATTGTCAGTATGGAAATTTAAAAAAAAAAATGTTGTTTCAAAGAATGAGCATCACTGCACCTCTATTTCTCTTAACCACACCATCACTCAGGGGAAGGATACGGATGATCCGTCTATTAGTATAAGGTCTATGATTATTTTAGTCTTATCTATCTTAATCTGTGCTAAATGTATAGTACATTTTAACAAATGGGGATTGACTGACAATATCCGAAATCGATCTTTTAGTCTCCCCCGGTATAAATAAACATAATATTTTATAGATATAAAATATGAAACCTATTATCAATTAATCAAAATATTTTTATATAAAGAAAAAGTTATCCTGAATATATCATTATTAATGAGGCAGATATTATTTAAACAATAAGAATATTGAAAAACACAACATATCACTTCATAATTTGCTATATGACAACTTGGAAGGTGTAACAGCTAGAATGATGTATACCATGGATGCGTCAATTATGAGTAAGAAGTTATTGGAATTCAATTACACTTACTTTGAAAGGCCAAAGGTAGTTCATCGCATACTTGAATCGACGATCGGCTCTATATATACAATGAACTAAATCTTCTGTGCAAATGATACCATACTTTCCCAATTTCTTTTCAATCATTTCATTGTTGGTGATTGGAATGCGTTGTCCCTTGATCTTGGCAAATCCTCTCTTGTACACCAACTCCCTTACACTCTTCAAGTTAGGATATCCCCAAGTCACATATGGTTCACAAATTCTCAACATATTTAATGTCGCCTAAAAATTATAATAAAATTAGTAAGAAATAAGACATAGTATTTATATTTAATTGTATTTTTACTTTGTTTAATTTGATGAATATTCCATTGTTAATCTGGCGTAATCTGAACAGTTGCAATACTTTCTTCACTTTGGGAGCTACTTGATTTACACTAAAGTATTATGCATAACAAAATGTATTAAAAATCATTAAATTAAACAAATTAAAAAAGCAAACATACCCTCGAATACGCATGATGAATGCTAATTTTGGTTCAGGAGGAATATAAAAGTCACCAGATTTCTTTGCATTTCTTGCCAAACGAATTTCATCTCTTTCCTTCATTCTAAATTCCTTAACATAAGCCTCGGCGCGTTTGAAATACTTCTTAGTTTTCTTTACGCGTTCTTTACGCTCCTAGTTAAAAAAATAAAAAACAATGGAAATGACAATCTGATAAACTATATAAATAGGTATTGTAAGAAGAATATTATGTACAGCAATCAACTTCATAATACATTTAACTAAGTGTCCATAATATAAAAATTAACCTGGGATGGAATATAAAATATTTGTGTATAGATGATAGGAGTTCCACTTTAGTTAGTCAAATAGTGATTTTTTTTTTTGTTATTCAAGAAACAACAATCATATTATATATTTTAATATATAACACATACAAGATAATTTAAATAAACCAATTATTTGAAGACAGATTTTGATCAAAATGAAAATAGATATTTTTAATGGTTACAAGACTGAGTAAATAATTTGATTATTTTCATTACTAGTTGAATCAGTGGAGTTTAACCTGTTCTTACTATTTATAATTTTATATGTGTTATCGAGAAAATATATGTTTGTACATTTTAACAGCCTTGAATAATATACTTATAAATATTATGTTATCAGTTCTGTGTTCTGTTCTCTAAGTTATTATTATTTTTTTTTTACAAGTTTTTAATAATCTAATAATTAATATAAATAGTCATAGCATTTATAATATAATACTAACATTTTGTTTTAGAAAAATGGTCTAAAAACAAATAATTTAGATAAAGGATTATTTAATTTATTTACTCATATAATAAATATTAGAAACAATACTTGGAAAAAGTACACCGTGCGAATGACAATGGGTTGAATTGCATAATGAAATAAATAAAAGTAGGAATAGTAAAATAGGATAGAATAAGGAAAAAACAATTATTTGAGAAGTGTATAATCAGTTAATCAGTAAATATAAATGGACTATCGGTGAGCTTAGAAGATATTCACATTAAATCACATAGACTTTATTTAAATCTGTGAAATATGTTAAGAAATTAATAGCATGTTGACTAGTTTAAATTGGTAGGAAATTAGTTTTAGGTAACTTGACTGCATACCTCAATAGCTTTCTTCAATGACTTAAGTTTGAATGCTGTACGCGCCTTGCGTCTTTTGAGAACGGACTCCGGCACTGCCGGAAGCCTTTTTGGGGCACTGTAAACATTAAATTCGTGTCAATGTGAATATTTTTTACTAACATAATAAAGACGAAATTGTAGTTCGCATAGGTCTTCATTGTACAATAAATAATAAATTTTAAATGTTTAAATAACACTTTTTAAGAATTCATAAACGAATTCAGAATACGTATTAACGTCGGGCGGATTAATAAGGATGAAAATATAACTCACTTGTCATCAGCCATTTTTGCAGAACGGGATTGAAACGATCGGCACAAGAAGTAAACAGTAAATACTATACACTATAGAGGACTGAAAAGAATAATCTTGTGTTGAAATTCAATATTTAAGGTTAGTATTATACCGATGTAACGGGTACAGTGTGACCGTTTTCATAAAGGGTAAGAATGTGCCGTAATATTGTATTATTGTTATCATAAATCTTAGAACTGATAACCACGATTAAAGATATACTTTTAATATATATCTTGTAATTTATATCTTGTGTATCTTTAATGTATATCTTTAATTGTGCTGATAACCGATTAATCATTGTACTATATGTCTATATTATGAAAAACGATTCTGAGTGCGAACTGCGAACTGCAAAGACAGAACTATAGTAACTACGTGTATTTTATGATATTATTGCTCTGAAAATAATTAATTTTACTATTATAATACAGGGGTTGAATTAATATTTGCAGAAAGTATGCATTTGAAAATGTCATTGAGTGTATAAAATATAATTTATATTTTAAAAGTTTCAAGCACCCACAAAAAATATTTTTAAAATACAATGAAATTACTAACAACACTATTAACTACTTACGAAAAGACTTGTAACAAAAGCAATAATTAGCTTTAAAAACTAAACATTTTTTACATTTTTAACTACAAAACTATTTGCAAATGTTCGATATTTTGATGAATTTTGGTCAAAATTTGAACTTCAAATGCTTATAAAAAAAAAAATATGCTTATGTATTTTGTAACATTTTTGAACTGCTATTATAACAACTTATTAAAATCTTGTATTAAATTATTAAGCTTTTTGACCTAAAAAATAAGTTTTTATCGATATTTATAGAAAAAAAAAATCAAAAATTTCTCATGCAAATAAGTTCAAAAAGTGTCAAAATATTTTTAAAATGTAATGGTATATAGGAAATGATAATCTCAACATTCAATTAAAATTTCAAGTGTATACGATTATTCATTTTTAAATTACAACATAAGAAAATCATTCGGTAAATATCAAATGTCCAATTTTAAACACACAAAAAACTATTTTTACTTTCCGATAAACTTTTTTTTTGTGAAAGGTAGATTACGTATGGAGAATCCTGTGCTAAATTATCAAATCTTAGATTTAAACAAAACATTTTTTATGAATTTTTAAATTAAAAAAACTGCACATTTTTGTGATTTTTACATATTTTGTCGACATTTTAACATTTAGACGCTTACAAAATACAAAAAACTATTATAGACTTTAAGACTTACGCTCAACATTTTTTCAATTTTCATTTACAACAAATTATGAAGAACCTTGTATTCAATTTTTCAAGTTTTTTGACCGGGTGAAAACATTTTTATCCACAATTAAAAAAATAAAAAATAAAACAAAATTGATTTTGACAAAAAACAGTTTTGCGTAAACATTCCACTTAATTGGTTTTTTGTTTTTCTCGGCTCTTTTAAAAGCAATTGGGATTTTTTAAAAATAACCTCTCTAGGTACCAACTAGATTCACCTTTCCACCAGAAAAAATATACTGATGAAGAAAATTGAAGCAATGTTTTGACAACTTATCGTGTATACAGTTAGGAAAAAAACACACATCATTATAAAATCAATTTTAAGGTGATTCTAAAATCTTAAATAAAAATCAAAATTAGTGGACCGGTCCACTTTTAATGCAAAAGTGTGTAAAATCGAAAACGCTATGGAATGTATCTTGTTCTTTATCTTTGCTCTTGGTTCCCAACTATATGGGATCAGCTATCTTACTTTATAAGCCACCCCAATAATTATCCTACACCTCCATAGTCCATAGCGCTCTATCCTCAACCTCTTCTTTACTCATACTAACTACTTTCACGTTATTCTATATTTATTCTGTCTATCCATCTATTCTTTTTATCTTCTTCAACATCTCTTTCCGACTACATTCATTTTCATAGCCACTCTCACTGCCTTATTGCCTCCAAGGCTTCTTTCCTTCAGTCAAAAAAAATATTCCTATTAGTTTTCAAAAGCATCAAGACATTTTTTGCTTGGTCAAAACACATAAAAATGTAATACAAGGTTCCTCTTAAGTTGTGAAAACTAAAAAAAAAGTTGACCAACCTGAAGTCCACAGTAATTTTTTATGAGCATCTAAGGTTAGAATTTTGACAACATTTGTCAAGATCATGAAATATTGAATTATGAATTATTTTGAATTAGAAATGTATAAAGCATTTTATTTTTGTACCTAAGGTTTGAAAATTAAATATAACATTTAAATTAATCATCTATTACAATGACCCACACAATACATTATGTATAGCAACGCAGTAAACACTTGCAGTACAATTTTTTCAATGAGTTTAATCTGTAACCTTTTTTCAATTAGATTTTTTTTTTGCGATTTTAGTTCTATATTTGATCTTTTTAATTGAAACACAGCTAATTTCATGCTATTACAATATTTAAACTTTAATTTTTATATTTAAATGAAAACTACACATTTTGTGTAGAATGTTAATGTAATTATTGCCCTCAACAGTATGGGCCCTGTTACACACTGAGCAAATTCGACAAGTATATGTTAAAATGTCGATCACATAAGTATAAGGTTTGTGATAGAGATAATCTCATACTGTTTTTATCAATTCAAGAAAAATACAATACAGAATTAATTAATTTAAACAAAATTGCATTGAGTATAGACTAAGGATATTCTAAGTAAAACTGCTGAAAAAGACTCGGTTTGTTACTAGTTAAGAATGTTTGTGCAATTTATAATGAAGTAACAAGAAAAACAATAATTTTTGTAATAAAAGTATATTTTTTAGAAGTCCATAAATTATAATCTTGATACAAATAATACTATAAAATTAATGTCTGGCAAGGATACTTATGTTAGAATTTAAAAATTCAAGTAATGGAAAACAATGTGTTAGAAATGATAATTTATTCAAACAATTCAAATGACGTCAATGTGGTTTTTACAATAAGATAATAATATACATACATATTATTTCATACACTAAAAAAATATGTATATTATTACTTGTTATTATTTTAGTACCAATTGTCAAACAAATTAACTTTCTAACATTTTGTTTGAACATAAGTAAACTACCTTTATAGTTTACTGTAACAATGTAATAAACTGATTTAATTACTAATATAATAATATGAAATAATTATTTACAAAATATATCTATATAACACTGATACTAAAATATCATATTTTATTAAATATTTCTTATCTGTACGCATTGAATCAACATTTTTAATAACCTCCATATTTTTCCTGCAAATAAAACACATAATAATTATTTGATAGTAATATTATAAATTCATAAATGTATGGCTATGTTGTTAAAAACATGTAAAGCCGGATTCACAGCTATGTTGTGTGTCATGTTGTAAGTGAGTGTGGTAACTATGGTTATAACCGGTAACCATACTGGTTTAAAAGTTGAGCTGTAGTCAATTTTTGGTATTTTTGGTTACAACTTGATTATTACAAGATATCAAAACAGTAAGGTCCACTCAGAATAGGATTTGATCAGCACTACAAGCAACGTAGCTGTGAACCCGCTCAAAAGTATTATATAGACCTTATAATAAGGTTGGGTTAGGTTAGTTTAAGGTCTATGTACAAATATAATATGTTTATGCGTTTATTATTTTACCTGAAATGATGACATCATGCCATTAGCCAGAGATGATAATTTACCAGCTACTTTTGTTACACCTTGTTTAACGCTTTCTTTAACATCATCTAGATCAGGTGGTTGATATGTAGAATTAACACCTGTCATTTCTTCTCTGCCAAATAGTTCAGCAGATGAAATACTATTACTTCCTTCAAAACGTGAAAGATTTGATTTCTCAGACTACAATTAAAAAATAAATTACAGTTAAAACATGAATAATAATATTGAAATAAATTTGTTGAACTGAGTACTCAATATATATATAATTATGCTTATATACATAATATTTTTAATCTTAATTACTGATTATAATCATTTAGAAAAATAACCTATTTACATTTTACAATATAACAATAGGTGGTTATTATTAACTTTGGAATAATTTGAGTATTGAATACAGCGGTGAGAATTATTTGAATAATAGATGTTAGATTAGAAAATAATTTTGATAATGCTCATTCAATGTTAAAATTTTGAGTTAACTATTAATTCTCTTCTAATTTTCTATGCGATTAGAGATTATGGTGACAGTTGAAATAATTATTAAAAAGAGAATTTATCTGAAGATTGGACAAAGTAAAAAACATTACAAAGTAAAACTTTTTGCATTCAACTACTATATTTTAAGTAGGTGCATTGCTTCATAATATTTATTTATTCATGCTAAATAAAACAAAAGAATATTCAGAAAATATTTTTAATTAATTAATTTTATTACATAAAATAAAGTGATGGTTAAGAAATAACACTTTAAAAATTGTTTAGAAATTTTAAATCAAGTAAACTACTTTCATGACTATTGTTACACTAATTATTTATTATTGAGAATAATGATTTTTATTAATATTGATAATTTACAACACAATCAAGTACCTATTATTGTAATTATAATTATACTACTTTTGTAAAATAACCAGTGCCAAATCAAAGAAATACAATGATTTCTTCGACATTTTATACAAATATGAATTACTTGTGTTTGATTATCACCAAAATATTGAGTAGATGATATTGATTTAGCTCCACCAAATTTTTTGAAAGCTTCATTATTTTCTGAGGGTTGAGGCACTAAATGTGTTGATCTATTATTTCTACCTTGTCTTCTATTCGAGTTTTCATTAAGAGAGTCCCAAAAATCATTTTCAGCTTCTTTGTTAACTTTTTTTGCTGGTTTTATATTATCCCAATCATTTTTAATGACATCAATGTTGGATGGCGTATAGGATGATTTTGAACTTCTAATAGAATCATCAAAATCCATAAAATCATCACTGGAAATTTGACGATTTCTGTTCAAACAAAAAAATTAAAAAAAATTAATTTATTTTAACTAATCAACTTTAATAAGTGTTTTTTTGTTTCAAATACAATTTTGTATTTTATTGCATTAAATTTACAATAATCTAAACTGTGTTATTTATGAATCCAGGCATGTTTATTACAAAAACAGTAAATAAGATTGATTTTGAGTTATCAATCAACTATTTTTGTCACAAAATTGTCAGTTGGTTCGAGATTAAAACAAATTAAATAGTATAGAAGACACATTTTTTTTCTAGTTCTTAAATTTTTACTTAATTGATTAATAATAATAATAATACAAATGAATGATAACTTACCAACACCTATATATTTAAATTATTAATAGTAACATAATTTAATATTTAGAGTTACATTTTTTCAGGTTCTGAATAAGAGTATTATACTTTATTTAAAAACATTGTAATTATTACAAAACAAATAAACAAATCTTACTTATTCATCATTTTTAAAACTACTTCAGGAGTTTTGCCTTCATCAAAACAATCATAGAATTGATCTTCATTGTGGTCTAATGTAGTTGGTTTTTTTACTTCTTTATCCAATGTCGTCATATCATTTAACGCTGAATGACTAACAATACTATTAATAAAAAAATAATAGTTAATATTTACATAAATCTTATTTACTTAAAGTTAAATATTGAACTTACTTTTTTGAAGTAAACCCCATACCAAGTCTTTCTAATTGAGCAGCTTTTTTAGGATCAAATTGTTTTAATTTTTCCTCTTCTTTACTCTTTTTTAAACTCAAATCTTGATAAGCTAACCTCATTGATGACATCTATGTTCAACATAAATCCATTTTTTAAACTGCAAGATTGATAACTATATAAATATATATTATTTAGTTTTATATACCTGAGTCTCTTGGTCTTCATTAGATTTTTCTATACTTTCGGTCTTTTCTGGTTCGTTAAATTTCATTTTATCAGCTAATTCTGCTTCTTTTTCTATATCAGCAAAATTAGCATATACTTTCTGAGCACCCATACCTAATCTTTTGCCTCCCAACTAAAATCAAACATTTATTTTATTTTACAATGAAATATTTTTTTATAATTTGTATACCAAACAATTGTTATACAGTGCATGATACACAGAAGATCTGAGAGTTATAAATTAAAATAACATTTCAACATATCAATTGCTTGTGATGCACCCTGAACATTAAATAGTATTTTATACATTTTGTTGAAGTTATCAAGAATTTAAAAAATATAAATGTGTTTATTGAATGTATGATTTATTTTAAACAGTATCTACTTTCTACTATACATTAGTTATATCATTATATGTTATGAATGACTCTTTACTAAAATTTATTAGCAGTAATTATCAGCAAAACAAAATTCAGAATAATACAAATAATTGAACTAATTTATCATTATTCTTTACCTAAGTTGTATACTTACACCTGATCTTTTACTATGTGCTTGACGACCTCCTAATAAAGATTTATGATCTATTGATTTTTGTGCTGCATCATTCAAGATTTTAGTGCCTCCAAAAAGTGTTGTATCACCATTATCCTAAAAATATTATACTTTTCAAAACTTATCAATATTAATAATTAATAAAAAAAATAAATGATAATTACACATACTTGTTTAGGAGAAGTAAAGGACATAAAATTGTTACTTAAAAGGTTGTCATTACACGAATTAACATTAGTTGTATGTTGTTCAAAAAAATCTACTGGTTTCACTTCAATTGTTTCGTGCGGTTGATCCAAAAATAACTAAATAAAACATAAATATTAATGATTAAGGCCTCTGTAAACATGTTACGTACAGGCCATTCTTTCATGGATATGGTTACTGCTTGTCTTCGTATAAGTCATAAATGGTCATTTGAGTATGTGGTATAGAACATTATAATATTATTGTACGAATGCAAAATAATACATAAAATAGTTCATAGCTAGTTTACTATAAGATTTTCATAGGATTTAATTTAAATATTTGTTCACAAAAAAATAACATATAGCAATAAATTAAAACATTTTTTTTTGGGGGGGGGAGGGTATAAAATACCTGTGTTCCATAAGTTATCATTGCTTGTTTAGCATTTTGTAAAAGTTTATCTCTGTATAATTGAGCAGCTCTGGAATTATATTTCTGTTGTGCATCTTTGGAAATGCAATTATGTTGCCTGAAGAAAACTGTCTAAAATATATCATATATATAAGCTATAAATATATAATGTTAAAATGTATAAAGCAGTGGCATAGTATGAGTTTCAGCTTAGCGTATGCGTTGAAATGGTAAGTTAATGAAATTGTGAGGGGCTTTGCCCCCCACACCCCCTATACTGTTTCTTAAATTTTTCTTTAAACATACAAAGTTTTACGTATTTATTAATATATTAAATTAGTACATTACACAATATTATATTATATAAACAAAAAATAAATATACAATTTAATATAACAATTGTTTAATATACGCAGCAGGCAGGAGAATAATGCGATAGACAACGATCGACAATAGCGTATGCAATTCTGATTTTGCATACACAACCAGGAGCGTTCTAAGTTTTGTTATTGATATTATCGATAAAAAATATAAATAACTGTCGCTGAATGTCTGTACCCCTATGTAATCGCCAACGTGCATACTATGTACATAATAAACACGGTAGGTACTAGCCACTAGATATTATAAGGACTATAGTGCAGAGCGGCCGTGATGTTGCGGATTAATCAATCCTAATGAATTTAGAAGAAAATCCAAAAAATATTATGTTATGAAATACTAAATTAGTATAATTGAAAATTTTTTTATAAAAATATAGCATTAATAATATTAAAAAAAATTATTTTTTCAATTTGTGAAGTGCATACTCACACACGCTACACCACTGGTATAAAGCTATATAAAAATTAAAGTAAGTTATTACAGCATTTGAATTTCCACCCAATTGCATTTGCCGCATTTGTAACCATGTCCAATTTGTGTCTAATTGAGTAGACCTTACAAAAGTCAAATGAACTCCCAAGCTCCTATGCACTGCAGAACAATCCAAACAAATAAACACACCATATGTAATACTCGACCATGTTGGATTTTTTGAATTACAGTCAAAACATGTCTGAAACAGTTATAAAATATGATTTATTTTCAAAGTTTAAGAACACTAAAAACTAATTTTTATTTAATATTTTACTGTCATCAATTGGTTCAAAGGTATTTGAATTCATTAAGTATACTTCATCAATACTATAAGTTTACTGATAGCCATTACAATAAATTACTATAAAAAAATAGTAGAGAAAAATACATTTTGAATACTTTACTTTTATAAACTCAAATAAGCCATATTAAAAATGAAAAACTCAATTAGGTACTGAATTAAAACTAATCGAGTCAAATAAAATAAAATTTTAATTATTTAATTATATTATATAAGTATGATTTTGGTTTTAAAAAGCAAACAAATTTTTCAATTAGAAATTATTTTTCTTCATGTGTTAAATAAATAAAATAAATATTTAGATATTATTTAATGATAATTTATATAATTTATTTATACATTTTCTAATAAATTATCCAATTTTTCTAATATTAACATTTATCAGTAAATGATCAAGGTCTATCTTATGCTTTGCATACAATTTATGATCAACTCATATTATAATTATACACATTAAAATATCTATGTATTAAAAACTTATAGTAGTTAGTATAGAAGTATTTTAAGTATATTTACTTTATTGACTGGCAATGCTCTAAGCCGTTGGAATACAATTTCTATGTCTTCGCTGTTCACTTTTGCTTCAGACATGTTGATATTTAATGCTAATAATAAATATTCAGCAAATTAATGAAGTTTTACAAAAGTGGTAACTACAGCAGTGTTGTATATTTTATATTATTTTATATATTAACATACAAGTAACAATTGAGTAATGATGTTCTGTTACCTGTAATTATGTTAGTGAATATAAATGGCAATAATGTAGGGTAATTTTATAACTAAAAATTTCTTTGTGTAAGACACAATGCAACAATAATATCATTTGCTATACTATATTATTTTAATAAAAATTTGAAATTTAAAAGTTGTAAATTGTAAAAAAACTAAAAAGTAATAAGCAGAGAAACTTGAGAAAGTGAAAAACTAGAATTTTTTGATAAGACAAAATTAAATCTCAAACACATTCAGTATGGCCGGAGATGACGTTTACCATGATGATGTCATCAAAATATAACGGAGAACTTTAAATTATTATTGAAAGTTTGGTACGATTGATCATTATCAAATGTTGTTATCAAACACATGTCACAATGTCTTTTAATCAGTAAGTTAATCACAAGATGAAAAAAAAATGTATTTAAATTTTAAACAGCATAATATAATACTAAACACTAATACACTAAACAGTTATAGGTAAAATACCAAATTTTAATAAAATTAGTCATAGTGTTATACCAGAATTATTAAAAAAACAAACTAGCTTATACGGAAATAAAGAAATTAAACGAGAACAAATTATTAAATATATTTTATTTTCACTTGTATTATGTATTATATAAATAAACATAAATGAGTAAGTATTGATATTTTTTAAAGACTGCACATATCATTTAATCAGGTCATTATAATTAATTAAATGTGATTAGAAATTTATCTTTTAAATCATTTACCGGAAAAAATAAAACATATGTTTCATAGGTACCCATAATATTGCGGTCATATAAATATGACCAATTTGTGACTAATCACGTTTGTTTAACTTGACTACCTATCTTAAATATTAGTTTGTATTAATAAAATAATTTACATTTTTAATTTATATTACAATATTGTATTTTTTCTTTGACAGGTAAAATGACATTATTTAAACAACTAGGTACAAATTTAAAAATTACTACAAAAATTATTCACATGACAACAAGATATAAAACTATAAATTTTAATGCTGTTTATACTAAATTTGATGACACAAATCCTCCAAAACTAGTAATCCCACTTCAGCAATTTCACAGAAAATATTGTTTTCATTCTTTTAGAGGAGATGAAACTGACAGTGATGCTGAAGATACTGAACATAAACGAGACATTAAAAACATTATATTACAAGATCATAAAGATACACTAGTAACAAAAATAAGTGAATGTAAATCTTTACAAGACATTTTTGATATCTTGCAAAACAACAATAATCAATTGAATTGGAAAAATATCTCTATGGCTATAGCAATGGTTAGAGAACTTCAAATAATATATTACAGAGTATGCATGTTTGAAAAGAATTTAAATTCTTATATCACTCCTGAGGATAGTTTTGAAAACATTTTAACAAATAATGATTTTTTAAACTTATTAAATTTAATGGAGGAACATTATAAGTCCATGAACATCCAATGTTTATCTTACAGTTTATTGTGTTTACATAAAATAGGAGTTGATATAAATTGTACAGTAAGTAAAAAACTGTCGCATAGACTGCAAAAAATATTAATGACTACTCCTGTAGAAGAAATAGAATCCTGCATACTATCCAGATTTACAGTATCAATTGTGAGTCATAGAGATCTTTTGGGTCTGTTTATCCTTAAAGACATTTGGCCAATAGTTTTAACAAAACTAAGTAAGAACATACAAATGTACTATCTCCAAATTTAATTGTACTTATGACTTTAATTATTTGTTGTCTTAGATTTATGTGACTCTTATGAAGATATAAAACATATTTCCATATGTTTGTACAATTTGCCATGGTTTTTAAACAAGTCTATCATGGATAGTTTTGATACAATAGTTGAACATACTTTGTTGAACAAACCTCAACATGATGATAAAATTAAATGCATTGTGAAAGTGCTGAGACTAATAAATAGTCCTTATTGGATTAATCAAAACATGAATCTCACTAGATCTTTGTTGCTTAATTTACAAGGTGTTATCAAACACATTGCACTTTATGATATGATACAGCTACAAATGGTATGGAATACGTTTTGGAGACACATTCAATGTAAAATCATGTTCTAAAAATACTTTTTAATTATTTATAATAGTTATTAATTGTTTAAGATTATCGTGAAACAATCTGAACCATATCAGTTATTTGAAGAAATACACAACGAGACATCTAAATGGCTATCTAAAGCAGATGTTGATACTGATATCACTGTACTTCGATTATTATCTTGTATAGTTCCATCTTCATCTGCATCTCGACGAAAACATATAGAATCCTTACTAAGAAAACAATTTTTGTTAAACAATAGTTTTTCTCAATTATGTATTGGACCCTTGTTCAATATTATCAGAAATCTAAAAACATCTGATTTAAATATTTGCAACGCTTATTGGTCAAGTGTATTGGATTGGCTAATATCTGGGAAACCCTCAATTCGTGAACATCATAAGCTATTACGAATATGTAACAGGTTAACATATTTAATTTACATACCACAGTGGCATGAACAGATTGAAAGGGGTGGAGGAGTTAATTATAACTATTGTAATTAAAGAAAGCTTAATTTTTTTTATAGATACATGAATTTTAATAACAATATGTCTGGAACATACAGACATTATAAATTTGAAAATCAAATGATCAACTGGTTAAATGAAGAATTAGAGCAAGGAGTGTCATCAATAATTCCATCCAAATTTAGTAAAATATTTTCATTTTTTATAAGCTACCCTAATGGAAATATTGGATATGAAATGCCTGAAATAATGGTTAAAAAAGTATTGGATACTGTTGGTCAATATAGTGTTTATGATTGTTACATTATTAGTAGAGGTCTGAATACCGCATTTATAAATCGAAAGAATAAAACATCATTACCAATGTTTTTAGATCAATATGTAAGTAGTGTTTATTTATTTTGTTTTTAATTGTAGTATTGACTAATTAATATTAATATAATAATAATATTATATACATCTTTGTACAATTGCATTCAATATTTCTTTATTGCTCTTCATATTTGGAATCAAAAATTATATAATTAATAAATAAATCATATCCACTATTTTATAATAAGTACAATTCAAGATTAAAATGTTGTGCATAATTGGTTTTTTTTACCTACTTTCAGGAACATAATGTATAACTAACGTGACTTTTCATATATTGTTGGTGGCTATTGGATATTGTCAATATTTGAAGCAAAGGTAATAAATGTTTGTATTTATTCCCTTTTATCCCAAATGTTATAGATTCCAGGATTTTTGTTCCAAAAATAAACTAAGCTTCAATTATTCTTGAACTCAAAAAAGTCTTCTAAAAACAGTTTTTCTCAAAAATAAGACTTACTTAGAACTAATTGATGGTTCCTAAAAATTATAATTTATTGTATAATGTATATTCTTGTTCCTGTATTTACCTTTCCGAATTTTATTTCATATTAATATCAAAGAAAAGCAGATATTAAATCGATAAGTAATTCAATTTCATAATTAGTATTACAATTCAAATGTATAATATATTAAATAATCTGGAATTCTAAGAAATCAGTAAAAATATATTGAATGCAATTAGTATATACACCTGAAATATATTGAGGGTAATATTGGTAAATTATTTGTTACATTTTAAGGCAGTTTATAAACATATATATGTCGTGTGTACGCACACACATACATATATAATTAATTATTTAATGGTTTATCTTTAGAAAATGATAGCATACTGAATTGAATATATACATTTTTTGAAAACATAAGATTTTATTTTATGCCTTATACAATCTTACACAACTTTAATTTTGTATCACTTGGTATAATTATACTTCAGTCAAATTCAATAATTTTTAAATTTTTATTAAGGTGAGGCTATGTACTGCACTTAACAAAAGATGTTTAGAAATTATAAATCAAGAACCCAATTTAAGTATAGATCAACTAAATTCCTTGTATCGAGGATATAATCATCGATATAATGTTAAAGAACTGGGACTATTTTATAAAATACTTGATGGGTAATTAATGTAATTTTTTTTAATAACATTAGTTTTTAAAATGTTTAATAACAAAATATTTTACAGGTATAAAAACTTTACATATGAACATTTTTCATCTAGAACTATAAGAGAACTTACTTACAATTTAGTTACTTCTGATTGGTATGATGCAGAGCTCTTAGACAAATGCTTGAAGTATTTCATAAAAAATCACAAATATATATTAGCTGAAAACGTGGAAAAATTATTAACACTATTTTTTTTGTATGGAGTTAATAGTGAAAAATTTATTGAATTTCTACCTTATGCAACTGAAATTATTAATAGGTTAGTTAATATTTAGTAATTTACACTTTTGATTTTATAATTGATTTTTATTTTTAGGGATAAGTTTAAAATGTCTGGCTTAAATTTCATGAGAGCTTCACTTGCTTTGTGTTATTATTACAGTCTACCTACATCCATAAAAGATTATTTATTTAGTGTTGAATTTTTAGAAAAATTGGATGATGAATTAAATAACTGTTATGCTAAGGTGAATTTTATTAAACATTTATATTTAATTACTAAATTATCACTTTCATTTAAACATACTTTTTTATAATTAATACTTTTTAGGCTACATATCCATTTAAAGTAAGGCAATTATTAATGATATTAAATAGAGCTGTGTGTATTGATTATCCAGAATTTGATGTACCGTGGTTTCATACTAAGTATTGTGAAGAAATCCAGTCCTTGGGTACAAAAATGTATATTCAAATATTAATATACAATATTATTTATTTAATTATTTATTTTTTAGTTCCTAAACATACTGGTTCATTTTATTTGGACGTGGAAAGAAGAGTCAACCAATTAATTAAGAATAAAGGTTACCTGAAAACAAACTCTTTTTCCCCGTATGGATACAAATTAGATTTTGAAATAATCTTAAATAATTCAAAACAGTTAAAGAGTGCAAATAAAAATGAGAAGTAAGATTACATTTTTTAAATATTCAAACTACTACTTAATTCAATACTTTTTCTACTAGGTTAATTTTGCTTCTTCTGAATGAAAAAGATTTGCGAAAGACTGATAATGAAATGAGAGGCCTTTCTAAAATGAAGCAAAGGCATTTAGAAATACTTGGATATAGGGTGATATGGATTAAAAAATCTATATGGAATTCCATGTTTATGACTGAGCCAGAAGCTAAATTATCTTATTTAAAAAGTTTAATTTGGAATAAACCTTGACAAATTATCTCATATCATAGATGATTATATTTTTTTTAGTGTTTTTTTATTGTGGATAATAAATAAAATGTATTCCTATCCGAATGCATTTAATGAAATATAGAATTATATACTTAGTTATAAATTGGTAAATAATTATAATTAACGATAGCAGAAAATAAGCAGAGTACAGAAAGTTCATCTAGGTCAATAGTTAAAAAGGTTGGCAAGTGGGAACCGCTCTGCTGTACAGTGGGTGATGGGTGTCGAGTGGAGTCGATGTTATGAATGGTGTTAAATTTGTATTCAATGATTTATCATTGTATACGAAAAACGATTCTAAGCAGAGACGGTGTGTCAGCCTTGGATTTGGATAGGTATTTTATATTATAATAATTATATATTTATAAATGTTTAGATGTTTATAAATATTCATGTGGCATTAAGTTGACAAATACACATTGTAGGCATGAACAAAATAACAAATGTAGTCAATAAATAGATTAGAAATTAAAATATTAGATAAGTAAGTATTTAGTATTAGGCATATTGACATAATATTGTGTAATGGGTCTGAGGTCATAGGTACCTTTTCAATGTTTACATATAAACATGTCATAATATACTTTTAGCCTAAAATTTACAATTTAGTCAATATATAATATAAGAACAAATATATAAATTATACCAGCATATCACCACCAAAGCACCAAACCAATGATAATTATTAATTACTTATTAGTCTCAGAACATTAATTATGATAGGTAGGTACTAAGTACCTAATTTATTCTATTATTCACGGTCTTCGAATATTGTGTAAACATGTATTTTCTCAGTGAAAATGAAAACAATGACAATAGATAAATATTACATGAAATTACCCATTATTACAAAATATTTAAAAATACTAGATTCTTGTTTCCACCAATTTATCTACTATGAATAAAACTATTGTTAAACAACTAAGAAAAGAAAATTAAATTTTTCTTTTATTTAAAATTTAAATTTAACACAGGACACAGGTTGTATAAAATATTAAAATCTTCACAGTTTACATAGGTATTATACAGGACTGAGGTACCTACTACCTAATAATTAGTGTAATCACGATAAGTGAAAATACTTGATAACATACACTCATTTTATTTGGGTTCTGTTATGTTTGGATAACTAATAAACATAATTATACACGTTTTAAAATAATTAAACTATTATTGTGTCAGTTAAATTTGAGCTTGTGCACAACTTTTTTTTTAAAATAACATGACCCATTTTTGACTGAATTATTATTTCAGTAGTTGAATTTCCTTTTTAAGTTAAAAAGTGGCTGATTTATAGCAGTTCCAATATTTAATGATCAGTTTATTACCTTTTCGAACAAATCAATAAACATAGATATTTTTATTCGTCAAATCGTTATTTATCTTAAAAATGTGTGCGAATTGTGCACCATTGTGTTGTGAACAACATTGTACGCGATTTATAAATTCGCGATTAGTATAAGACATTTTCAAAGACTTAAACATCGAATCAGTTGACGATTTAGTTAAAACACACAATAAAAAGTTCCACTCAAAATTATTTCTTCATCCTAATCCACTAATCGCAAATCAACACACATCCACAATCTCTGACAACCCCCCTTGCGTCTTAAAAGACGTTGGTACCGTGATCTTTAAGATTTAAAACGACTGTCGTGCCAAATTTCTAATCGAAACATGTCAAAATGGTCTTATCACTGGATAGCTTCCCTAGTCCCTACTCCCCGTCACTAGTCACATTTTCATACCTAGTTGTTATCCATAAGATCTCAAATTTACATGTCTCAAAAATAGTCTAATTATTTTATTCTGTTTATTAAGTTTGTCATCCCACTCATGTGCAATAAGGGCAAATTTAATATTTCAACAAGATGGGGCTCAGCCACATAATGCAAATATTGCTCGCCACATCCCCGATGAACATTTTCCAAATCGGTGGATAGGGACATACGCAGTAGCTCAGTGGTTACTCCAACATCCGCCCCTCGAAATAATCTACTTAAAAATTTCAAATCCGTTCTAGGGCTTAGTAACCAATTCGTAACCTTTCGTAACTACGAATCTGGAAAACGGTTTTGGCGGTAAGGGATTTAGGTTAAAAATGTCTAATTTGTGGTTACGAATGGTTACGAATTAGATACTAAAGCATATGAATTTCATCGAAAAAATTTTAAATTATGATGCCATTATGCCAAGGTAACTAACTTTAAAAATATCAATGTTTATTAATTTGTTAGAATAGGTAATAAACATTAAACTGATCATTAAATATTGCAACTACTATAACTCCGCCATTTTTTAACTTAAAAAAGAATTTAAACTACTGAAATTCATTAAAAATACAAAGGAAAATAATTCGTAGTCAGAAATGAGCCACGTCATTTAAAAAAAAAGGTGCGTGTGCTCAAATTTAACTGACACAATAATAAAGCTTAATTATTTGAAAATGTGTATAATTAAGTTTATTTGTTACTATCATTGATTTTAAAATATACTTATAGTATAATTTAAAATCAATGTTTATTAGTTAGCCAAAAAAAAATGAGTCTCGGAGTCCATGTCAAGTACCTACCTAATCAAGTGTTTCCACTTATCGTGATCACACTGTATACAATTTACATTATTGATACGACTTAAGTATAAGTTATTATTATTTTTATAGAAACTTTTTTTTTAATTGAATGAAGCCATGGAGGCTTTGACATCTGAGGTTGTTAGCCTGTAAGTTATTTTTAGTAGGTTACTGTGGGGGAGTACGGTTGATTAGAACATGTGAAGTATATAATATAAAGGGTGTCCCAGGTCTATTTGACTAATGCAATAACTTTTTTTCTATTCAATATTTTTAAGTCTTTTTTTTTTGTTATGATTTGTAGAGCTCTGCGCTATAATTTGTATAATATCTATCTTATATTTTATTTTATTTTTTTACAACAAAAATAAATAATTTAAATTTTGTATTTAATATTTTTCTAATAATCCAAGATAGCTATTTCATAAATAAGTATTTAAAAACCATTTTGGCGTTTAAAACTTTTAATTTGGTTAAGTCGTTAATTTTTAAACAATTTTCAAAGTGTGTTAAAATTCAAAATTATTTTTTGCTAATCACTGTTACTGCTGTAAAAGTTATTGCATTAGTCAAATAGACCTGGGACACTTTGTATATAACATATTATGTGGAAAGGTTTTGTCACTAAGAACCTGGGTCACCCACCCGGGAACTAGTGACATCGGCTGACGGCTGATGCTTGACCTCAGAACACATTAGTGACTGAGGAAAACCACTATAGGCTGTAGACCTTTTATATATATAAAAAATTAATTACTACCACCGCCCGAAAATTAACGGAGTCGCAGCTCAAAAAATCTGCCTCGCCACGTCACTGCCCATCATGGGTATAATGCGCGTTTGAATGTAATAATGTACTCGATGAACTTTAATTTATATTCATTTGGCAATTAATTATGAAATTAAAAATTGTTTTTGATGAAAGGTTTCTAGAATTACCCATAATTTATTATAGGGTATAAGTTCTCAGGGCCGGACTTAGGTTTTTTGCCGCCTTAGAAAAATCTTATTTAGGCTGCCCCTATTCAATAGTTAGTTTTTATGGGAGGAGGGGGTGTATAGGAGTTTCTACCCCTAAACTAGTGCCACCTTTGACTGCTGCCCATTTAGCTACCGCATTGGGCCGACCCTGAAGGCTGAAAGTTCGACCTCTCACAATGATTGCGGAAGAAATACATTTTATGTAATTAATATTTAAACAAATATTGTTAATAATCTTTATGTTGTACCTATTTAATTGTATTTCACTATATTTTGATAGAAGTTTAATTTATTTTTTTAGAAATTGGTTAGTATTACCACCCAGATTTGTGGTACCTATTAGTTATTACTGATGAAGTGATGAAGTATGTGATATAAATACGACAATGACTGAATGACTACAAAGTACACTGTTGATAACCGTGGTTCAAACTATTACAAATTATAATATAATACCATAGCACGCAGTACTTAGTACTTACGTAATACGAAATAATTGAATATATTAGGTATTATATTTATATATTTAGATACTGTAAAATAATATTCCACGACAAAATCCATAAGACTCACACTGTTACACTGTCAGTTTTAGCTACTTGTTTGTAGACACAAGAGGTAACCCTCCCCCCCACCCCCACTCAATTTATACGAATTATTATTATTGTGACAGTGTACCGTTCATTAGGTAATTAATATTAAATAAATTATCATAGTAGAATAATAAAGCGATTATTAATGATGGCTATTTTAAAAGGCATAATTATATGCTCTCTATTGACTATTGTTGTTATATGATATCAATATATGCGATCTTTAAAAAGAACTGGAAAATCTCCTCCATTATAATTGTTGATCAGTGTAATAGTTTAACTGTAGCCGAGAGTTATTCGTAGTATTTAAAACGAACAAAGTTATAAAATTGTATTAGTTTTTGATCGATTTATTGTTTTAAAATAATTGTGTAAATTATATAACAATTTGAAAAATTAATACAGAATAAATCCACATATTTAACTATTAATTATTTTTACTTAACCATTGTGTTCTTGGTAGTCTGTATAGGTTTTTCCACGATAATTTACAAACAAAATATGAATATATCGTTTTCTGGATGTGGATTTTTAGGCATATATCATATAGGGGTGGCATCGTGTTTAAAAACTTACGCTCCGTACCTTTTGGAAAACAAAATGTGTGGCTCGTCCGCAGGTGCCATTTCTGCTTGCTGTCTACTTTGTGGCATACCTCTAGGTAAGTTTTTGAAAATTGTCGTAAATTTGATATCTTACTTTAATTACAACATAGTCGATACGACTGTAGACTGACCAAATCAGTTGCCATAATTCAGTGACGGATTTAAGGGTCGTTTAGTCGGCAAATACCGACGATATTAACATTTTTCAATTATGATTAATTGAATACAGTTTTCGCTATAAATTCAAAACGTACTTACATTATATTAAAAAATATGATTAACTGGGCTGTGGCCTGTGAATTTAATGCATTTGCACTATGTTTTGCATATGTTTTTACATTTAATTAGGAACTTAGGACATTGTTTCCGTCGCAGAATAACTATAAAGTTTTTATTGATATTTAAAATAAGTATTTCTATTATTATATTTATTAGAAATATTAGAAATAGAGACAGTGAGTAATGACAGCCCCCACACCACCAATTCACTAGTATTTCTACATTTTGTCATATGAACTTAACAATGGATAAATGTTTGATTGATAATGTTTATTTTTCTACAACAAATTTAAAAACTTTTTTTACATATTTATAAATTATAAAATACACACTTGTCAATAAGACTTATTTAAATAAGTGAGAGCATTTTTATTGTCAGAATGGTACAAAAGTTGTTCAATATAACAAGAATACAGGATCTCAAAAAGTTCTTCGACAACAAAGAATAAAAAAAACCTATAATTTACATACTTAATATAATTGAAATTATTATTTTTATTTTTATTTATTTACTTATATTTAATATTATTATTTACATACATTTTGTACACTAAAAATGAGTTTTATAAATTAAAAAAATATTATTTCTTTTTCACAAAATTTCTATTTCTCATAGTTTCTATTTTTTTAAACAACCTTTAAGTTTTTTAAATAGAGGTTCCACTATATTTATAACAAAATGTAATTTGGATTCAATCAAAAAATAATTTACTGTTATGCCATATTATTATGATGGTATGAAACTATGAACTATAAAATATCTACTTTATCGTGTGCGTGAGGATAAATTTAAACCACGATCGTATGCTAACTGTGCGATGTCCCAACAATATTAAAATAATATCAAAAATAAATGATTTTTCGGTTTTTCTCGGTCTTTTCAATTCATACGCTCGCAGAAAGCGTTAACATGACGTTTTTAAGCAACTAGTTGTACAGTTGCGATTTCTAAGCTATAAAATATTGGTAATATAAAAATATGTGTGTAATTATATTTTTGGAATTCTAAAGGCGAGTTCCCACGGCGCCTGTTATGTACCTACCGAACCAGCTTATCTGACACTAGGTTTGCCGAGCCACTCGCCTTTAAACAGCTTTCCCGCAGGCGTGCAGTTCGGCGAACCTCTCATAGTGAATTTGTATAGTATTTAAATATTGTATAGATTTTGATACACATTCATTACAATTTTTAGTTTTTAAATTAAAAAGATTTATTACATTAAATTTAAAAAAAAAACATGGAATGTACAAATGATGATGTTTTAGAGTTTTTGGAGTTCTATAAAGCCGGTAGTTGAAAATTCTTTTGAAATTACCTTTTTCGTGTACTCCTGTGTAAGGTAATGCTATTCTTACTTAAAGCAAAAGCTTCATCCGTTACAAATACATACGGTATTATGGTAGCGCCACATTTGTATTAGGGAGTATTCATTCTTGTGGCAATATTAATTCATTTGTATCTAATTTTTAAAAAAAATGACGCATTCCATAATATGCCGATTCTTCCCCGACAGCCGATATTCACATAAGTTATAAGACTTATATAAAAAAAAAAAAGTAGTAGTATAGTTCACTACAGCCAGCACAATGCTGAAAGTCCCTTTATAATTGTAGTATTCCGTTCCACTACTAACAGGACATTGGATAACTATATGTTTTCTGTCAATAGCCCCGAGACTGTTGGGGAAATTCCATTTTTCATTTATGTCTAATGCTATAGGTATTTTGCTAAACACTAGAATTTTATAAAAACTAAAATAAATAGGAATTATAATTTCATTACGTTGCGTTGTTGCGTTATATATTATGAGCAGAGCTATGAATGTATTGATTTTTAATGATGTGTGGGTTTTTTTTGTGTCAGTCACAGCTATGTACCTACGTGACGTTGGCACCCGCATTTTTGAAATTTAGCTTACAAATAACACCAGTAATGAGTAATTGTTTGTAGTAGGTAACAATTTGTACACATTTTGACATTTTTAAATGTAATGTTTTCATCAACCTACTATATTATTAATAGTAATAATATCATAAAATACACGTATATATAGTTATGTAGGCTGACACTGATGACAGACCGTCTTCGCTCAGAATTGTTTTTCGTATAGCTGTATAGGTACAATGATTTTATATCATTGAATTCAAATTTAACAAATCTATTACAATGACCCCACTCGACACCCACTGTACAGCAGAGCCATACCCATTAGCCGACTTTTTTTTTTAATTTATAATATCCTAATATACTTTTAATTAGTTGTTATCAGTGGCGTGGTGAACGACTTTTACCTAATGCAATTGCTTAGCCCTAGACATTTTTCAGGGGGGGTGGGTACCCCTTGGCTCTTTGAAATTGTACCTGTAATTAGGTCCGTACTCACGGCAGACTGCAGTGGTAGCTAGTTATAGAGTACCTACTAATGTTCTATAAGTTATAACTAGTATATAGTTATAACTTACAACCATGGCACTATATATAGTGTATACGCCGACTCATTCTCATCACACTATTGATTTTCCAATATTATATATAATTTGTTATACTGCAGTAGTCTTAAGTTATTGTTATAACTTTACATCATAGACATTATTTCACAGTTCGTAACAGTGTGTGACTTAATAGGTACCTAAATATTTTTTTGGTACACAAAATATAATAATACCTATTTATTTATCATTTATGAACTTATTATTTTATTTAAATAATTAAATGTATTACTTAATTGTAATATTTGTAATTTGTATGATTTATACTAAATTATTGATGACTTCTTTTAACAAAAATTCAAAATTAGCATACAGAAAATTATATATAGTTTGGGGTGTGTTGGGGGGGGGGGTAGTGGGTGGGTCATTGTATAAAAAATGTGCTTAGGGTTTGAAAGATGTTCGCCATGCCACTGGTTGTTATACGTATAGGTACTAATCCATCAGGATCGTCCTCCCGCCATCTAGGCCCTAAGCCCTAACCCTTGAAAGTTGGAAGCTCATCAAGTTTTGGTACATAAATCACTATAATACATTAATACCTATAATATGTACCTTCAAGCTGCCACTGAATCTTTTAAAAACAATACACCTTATCTGTTATTATTGTATCACATGCAAATAATATAGGTACCTACATAATATGTATGCATATTAATATATTATGCACCTATTAAGATTTTGTTGTGTTTTACTTTTACATGTATGCCGAATACATTCTGCTAGTAGCTATACCTTTGCTCAATAAAATTATCAGCAGTAATTACTAATTTGTATACTAAGCCAAGTGTTTTTATTTTTAGAATTGATGACAACTCAAATGTTAGATATCGTAAAAGAATCGAGATCAAAACCATTAGGTCCATTTAATCCTTCTATGAACATAACAGAACATTTATACGACCGTCTAAATAAGGTTAAATATTTTTTTATTTTAAGAATTTATTTTTAAATAAGATAAATAACATTTATTTGAGTTTTTTTCCACCAGGACCTACCTGATGATGCGCACAAACGAGTAAGTGGTAAATTATTTGTGTCACTAACCAGAGTGCCTGATGGTAAAAACGTCATCATGTCTCAATTTTCTAGCAAGGAAGAAGTGATCCGGGTAAGATATTTAAGTTTACCTTTACAATAAGATGATTCTTTAAAATTAAACAGGTACTGCACTCATTTTCGATCATCATATATAGTTGAAAAGAATTTATTAACGTTTATAGATATTTTTTTTTTTTGTACAATTTGAATAGTAGGTATACTTATTACTAAACAACAAAATATATTGTTTATGATGGTTTTATTGTTATCATTTTTAAGCTGTTATTTTTTTGAAAATCGAACGACGATGTAGATTTTTAATTTCTCATATTAGAAATGAAGAATATTTTTCTGAGAATTTCAAAACATCAAACGACGCTAACAAGTAGTTAGGTACTTCGTACCTACTGTCCTACTTATTATTATAACATATTAACATATATCTAATAACCTAGGTATTTTTAATTTTGACTAGTAGAATACAAACTATGAGAAGGTACCTATAGGCTATAGTAAACTTACGTTTTGCAGTGTAGTGCCAAGTGTTTATTGTACATTTCCACACCACTCATCTTACCTTTAAATAAATAAAAAAAATTTATTAAATTTTGAGACACCGGGCTTCTGGGTCGTGTGTTCTCTTTTCTTCTCTACTATGGCTACCTAATCACATAATATAATTATTATTTATTGTTTTTCTAACATCTAAGTCTAACATATTTATTTATGACATATACTAATAATGACTCCAAAAGACTATGATTACTATCTGTAGGTAGTCTTAAATTTAAATAATATGATAATTTTAAACTGTAAATTAAAATACCTATTGATGAATTTTGTTTTTCAGGTATTATTAGCTAGTGCTTTTATTCCAGTATTTTCTGGATTTGTGCCACCTTTAATTGGTAAATATAGGTATATTGATGGTGGATTTACTGACAATTTACCTATAGTTGATATGAATACTATAACTGTTTCACCATTCAGTGGTCTTACTGATATTTGTCCCCTTGACAACCCTATTAAAAAGTATTTAGTAAGTAGATTTTTTTTTAATTTAATGATCTTTTACCTTTAATAAATTACTTAATATAAGATATATCTTAGATACCTACTAGCAATCTTGTAAAGTAGATACCCATAGACAACCTTTACTGGCTTCTTCCACAACCTAATATTTTTACTGTAATTGTACTTACTATTAACTAATAATAACTTTACTGTAATTAAGAAGGTATACCTACATCATCAGTCATCACAATCTAAAATAAATATATTTAAACCCATAAAAGATCATAATACCTAATTAATTACTTGTGCTCTCTTGAGTTATATTTTGTTAATTGTCTTATTTAATACATGTAAAATAGGTACCTAGGTACTAAAATTAATATGTTATGGTTTATGAATTATGATACCTACCTATTTATAATAATCTTGTTGGTAGTTATTATTATTAATTTTTTTAGGATATCTAATGTGTAAATGTATTTATTTATTTTCAAGTTTAAATAAGTACCTAATCACTGTAGAATTTATAAAAACTATAAATTAATGTATTTATTTCTTTTTAGTTAAAGATATCAAATAATAGTTTTGAAGTGACTAAAATAAATTGTTTCCGAGTAGCTAGAATAATGTTTCCTCCAGAACCAGAGGTATAAAATTTTAATTTTAATAACAATTTAAATTAGGTATTTATTAATCGAATTGTTTTTATCCTCATTAATCTTGTAAATTATTTTTAGATGCTTGCTAAATTGTGTTATCAAGGTTTTGATGATGCTCTTATGTTTTTACAAAAGAATAATCTTATTAATTGTAAAATGTGTTTAATTCGGCGATATTCTTTTATATTATCCAAGAATAATATTTATGACATGGCTGGGTACAATCCCTCGTGTATTGATTGCAAATGGAATAATGCTGTGAATATTTTTTATAAAATTCAATAAATAAATGTATGACTTATATTATTATATTTTATATATTTTTAGTTTGCTAAAGTACAAGGTATGCCATATTTCATCACATATACTTTAGACAGATATATTGACTCTCATGATAGCATTTTCAATGGATTCTTAAAATCTAAAGGAATGCTATTAGTAAAATTATTCACACTACCTTATATTGTTGTGGCAGATTTAGCTTATGAGTTTGTACTCAAGTAAGTAAAGTTTTTCTTTACAAATTATATAGATAAGTTCCAAAGTATGCTTTTATAATAATATATAAAATTAAAATACATATTTTTTAGCGTTATTCATTCTTCTAGACTTTTTCAAAAATCTATGTGGACATTATCTAAGTATGCTATAAATAGTTTATTGCATCTTATTGATATTTTTAGTGAAAAAGGTTTAGAAATGATTGACAAAATATTAGCCTATAGTTGTATGTCAATCGAAATTCATGGAAAAGGTAATGAATTAATCTTTTGAATTTCTAGTACATATATAATATCATTATTTATGTTACATAAATATGTATAATACCTACCTACTAATTTTCTTTCAGATTCACCTTATTATTATTATTACAATCAAAAGTATGAATATTCAAAGTGTATAAAATGTTCAGAAAATTGTATAAAATATTTTATTAATTACAGTCAAACAGCTTCATCTATTACAATGTAAGACAAGTATTTATTTAAGTAATTAATTTATTGAATGATTTTCAAAATTTCCAATTTATATAACATAAAATAAACAAGTTAGGAAAGTAGACACAACACAGATAATCTAAGTTGTTCTAAACTGTTTAGAAACCTAAAAAGATGTACAGTTTTAGAATTATTTCTAATTTTATTGAAAAAACATTTAAGACATAAGATCCACTCTATCTGTCTTTATTTAATATTATGTAAAGTAAATAAAATAATAATAATTCTGCACATATCTACAATGCCGGATATCAAGGTACCAGCTCACCTTAGGAATTTTTAACATTTTACTACATTTACAGCTACTGTACAGTTAAATATTTTGATTCAATTATATTTTCTACTAATTTATCATCATCATATAAAAACAAAATTAAGGCCATATTTTGAGTAGCCCACCGAGAATTTTTTGGTAACTCGCCAGCCCAACCCTAGCTTGCTTACCTATTCTTTAAATTGTTTTAAACATAAATAATTTGTAGAGATTCTAATGGTTATACTTCAACTCAACTGTCTAAACTCGACTTGCATGGTCATCAAATTAAATCGAAAAACATTGTAACCCTGTAACAGTAACACACATTGGAAACATTCCTTAATCTCAGAAATTGAATTATAATAATCAACGTGAGTACATTTTATTAATTATAACATTTTAATTAAATGTTGTTACTTATTATATTTATTATAAAATGCTTTAAAACAAGTTTTGCTAATTTTTTTAGTTAAATTACCACTGATGATACTTTAATTACTACAAAAGTTGGATTATCTGAATACCTCAATAAATTTAAAATGTATGACTCACATATAACCTATAGATGATTTATTTTATATGTTTAAAGAACGAGTAACTAGTCTGAATTGTATTGGCATACCTACATAGTACATACAGTCCATACAGATAGTTTGGATATCTAACCTATTTCAACTATAATACTTATAAATATACATTTATTTTGTTCACATAATATTTAGACACTGACTTCAATTAATATTGATTTAAGGTAATTACTTATTTTTTAATTTAATACTATAACATTATAAATTAAATATTAAATTGATTTTTTTCAGATAAAACTGATAAACACTTGTGAATTTTGAATAAGCCTAACTACATATTAGATATTTCTGAAGATCCTTAATTTTATTGTTCTGTTTAAATTATTGCATTCATAATACTATTTGATATTTTATGCTGGTTTCTTGAAAAATTGTTTAATCATTTAAATTTATTAGTCACAAATAACTTTTAAAAACTAAGCTTTTTATATTTTTAATTTTTTTATATCTTAATTTGTATTTTATTTTGGATATCAATCTATTAATTAATTTTTTAATTTGAAAGTTATATTCTGTCATACGCATGACTAATTTAATTTCATTTGTCGTGGTCATACTTCTGTTTTATTGCTTAGAACCATATAATATGTTTGCTTAAAAGATTCTAATTATATTCTTACCTATATCCTTCTATTTTATTTAATCATCCTTAGTTAACACTGAATAATAAGTCTGTTAAGTATTTAATTATTAATGCAAGTTTAGACCAGGGGTGTATACAAGGGGAATTTGTAGGTCAGATCCCCCTCCCACATAGGATTTTTCATTATTTTCATTATTTAATGTTCCACTGCCTACACTCGTTATTTCGAAGTTTCAAATTTTGAAACTTTCAAGTCTTAAAAATATTGTATTACATTATTTGATGTCATCTCAAAACAAAATTTCTGAAAAATGTTCATACAACCGTCAACAACTAACAAGACAAGGGTCAAGACTCAAGGAGTTGATGAGTTTATAAAATTGCGTCAATTCAAAATTCAAAATTCAAAATTATTTAAGATTTCTTCATCGTAGTGGTGACACTGGTTACCGAGTCATGTGAATTGTGAGTTGCTGATTCGGTTCACACTGATTCAACATTAATTTTCAACTCTTCAAATCAAACATGAAACATTGAAACAACTCTATTAGTAATTACCACGATTTAAGATAGTACTATCTTAAATCGTGGTAATTACTCAACTACTCATGTCTCATGATCATGAATTCATGAACCACACACCTCTATAACAGATGATAACAGTGACTTCAGACTTGGTCAACAACAATTTAAAATTTATTATTAGCCGCCTATTTTTGTTTATTTGTTTATTTTCTAATCTAAATGTTTTAAAACGATTACCACAGCATAATATAACAAAACCAAATGCTGTTAACTACCACCCATTCGTCCCATATAGTTTTGGTGGAAAGTTTTGAAAAGTATGAAGGTAGTAGGTACCCAAATGGCCAAATGTACAAATATATATGATTTGATATTGTTACGATTATGTGCCAACAACGTCATGTGACTATGTGAGCAAGCATTTTCCAAAAGCGTTACACTATTACAGTATTACCTATAGTACCTACAGGCTACAATTAAAGATGTAATATTATTACAGATGCAATAGATTGTTATTAAAAAAATACTATAAATGTCTTATTTTGAAATAATTACTATCACTAGAACAATAGGTACTCAATAGTCAATAGTCATTAGTCATACTTATGTTACGTACCTGACGCTACATAACTCATAAAAGCAGTTACATCTAGAGTAATAAGGTTTACTAAATACCTACTAATAAATCATTTTTTCCTGCGCTCGCCCCCGGAAACATGCAAAGTTGACACACTCTATAATGTATTTATGAATACAGTACTACATACATACTGATACCCCGGCAAGATAATAAAGTATGGATTATGAGTGATTAACAGTGCCACAGTGGTATAGAAACCGGCGCGAGCAGTGTGAAAGTACCTTGAACAAGCGAATTCTAAATTCTGAGAAAAACGGGTAGAGGTAAGAGGTATAAAGTGTTATGATAATATAGGGGCCGAAATTTAAGAAAAAAAAAGAAAGAAATTTATTCAAACAGTTTACATTTTTAATAAAACTCAAAGTACAAAATTACACTTAATGTGTTCAAATTATTTACATCTTCATCATCAACGGCTCCTACCTTAAGTATCTAAAGGCTGGAACACTACATTTATATTCCTATATTTTATAAATACAAAAATAATTTTATAATATAAAAATACATATTATACAATTTTATTTTTTTCAATTCGTATGTTTACAAGTGTATTGCATTAGTCAATTTGTGTGTTTTAATATTATAAAAAAATTAATGAAGTAACGAGTTTTTTGGAATTGTTACATTATTGTGTACGTGACTGTACCCGGTAGTCGGTACCGACTACCGAATCTTGGAAAGTAATGAAAATTCTTATTACTGGTCCTAACCGAACTTAATTTGTATTATCTATGCCTGAACTCTGAAGTACCCAAGGTTGTATCTAGAAAACATTTTCGGAGGGGGGGGGGTTCAAAATCTGTAATATTTATGTTGGTATTAAAAATAAATATTTATTTAGTTAAACATTTGTACACTGTTTATGAAATTCCGGGGGGTGTCCCCCCCTCAGATACGGCCTTGGAAGTACCCATAGTTAATAAAGTAACTTATAGGCGTCGCTTCCCAAACGGCTCCCGTCAAAAAAAGTTTTACGAACAGGTCAATACCTAAACGGCTCCCGTCGAAAAAGGTTTTACGAACAGGTCAATTTCCAAACGGCTGACGGTCATACTGGTATACCAATTTCAGGTTGATATACCGATATACTATATACCGTTATACATACTTCAAATTAATTTTTAAAACAGAATACCTACCGAAAATATAATGATAATATCGAAAACACGGAAAATACCCAAACATTCGTATTATTACCACTCTTACTCATCGAGTATCATAATCGCCAAAGCTTGTGTGTATTATTTCGTCATGTATATATGACTCGCATATCATCGATATCTAATCTATAGCATATGTGTTCATGCGATGATGGATAATGGATATGGCACACAATCGTGTCAGCTTGTGCAGTTTGTTTGAACTTCAGTCTGTTCACGATATCAGCCGCCACTTTTTTCGACGGGAGCCGTTTGGGAATTGACCTGTTCGTAAAACCTTTTTCGACGGGAGCTGTTTGGGAATTAACCTTTTTGAAACCGGGAGCCGTTTAGGAAAACCGGGAGCCGAATGGGCTATGCCCCTTATAGGACTCTAATCCCAAGGTTTATAGATAATACTATTATATATTATACTATTATCTATAAACCTTGCCCTAATCCCAGGGCCGGCGCGACGGGGGGGGGGCAGTAGGGGTCAGAGCCCCGGGGCCCGGACCTCCGGAGGGGCCTGTTGTCAGAGGCGTATTTAGGCACAGCCTCACAGACCTGTAGGCCCGGGCCTAGAGCGGTGACATTTGGAGGAAGACAAATTTTACTAACTTTTTGAGTAGACAAATTACTTTTATACAAATTATATAATTTAGAATTACAAGTTAAAGCGTAAACATTATCGTCCATTCGCTCAAAATTAAACAACTATTTATAATCTATACCTACTATATTATTGTACTCAATACGCAACACATTACACAGTACGCACATAGATAACAAAACAAACGCGCATTCAATGAGGGTTCGATCGGTATAATCGCGTGTAATTGGTTTTTATATAGTGTGTGCTATTAATAATACAAGAAAGAAGCACGATGTGTCGATGTATCAGAATATCAGATAATGATATGTTCCATAAAATTTACACGTATTAGTTGTTAACATTATTTTCTTCAATTTTAATAAAAGATTTTATATACCAAATATTATGTTTTTTTTATTTACAATTCATCCAACTTAAATATTAAGTATCGCTACTGTATTTAAGTGCTATACCGCTTTATAAATCTCAGTAAAATAAGTATATTATATAAGTGAAAGTGCCCGGAAATAATCAGCCCTGGGGCCCACCAAAGCTCTCGTCGGCCCTGCCTAATCCCACCCCAGCTGCTACGTAATATCCACGGTTATATGGTAATGCCCCAGAACCACGGACTAAGAATTTAAGATATACTAGTGCTACGCACCCCATCATAAAATCGTGTATAAATATCACGCGTTTAGTCGAAAGTGACGATATAATCAATTAGGCAATTAATATCAAAAGGCACGCTTAGGTCTCTGCAACCATAATATTGTTCTGTGCTGCGACGGATGTGTCAAACGCACTATTCAAATAAAACCTAAAGCTAGGTTATCAGCACTACCTCTTCTCAGAAAAGACTCAATTCCGACGAGAAAGGATATGAATCGTCCAGAATATCAAATTATGTTAGGACATTTTAATAAAACTAACCAAATTATAAAAGTGTTGTCACACGTCTCTTCTCGGAAAGTATGCGAATCGACCAGAATATTAACTAAGTTACGTGAATCAAATTCCGCTTAGAACAAAGAAGACTAACCAGTCACCACAACTCACTGGATAGTGGATAAGACTATAAGAGCATATATTATAAGGATGCCCATGGGCCATGACATGAGCTTGACAGACGGTTAGAAATACCCGAAACGCTTGGAGGCAGGTCGTAACACCATTCACCTCTACAATTTATATTACTATTGTATTTTTGTAGGTTGTAAGTTGAACAAACACACATTACATCAATCAAATACATCAAGTTTTCATTCCCGAGTTGATATATACATTGACACGAGTTGGGACGTAACACTTATACGCGTTAAATATAGTATCACACGTTTTTTTTTATAGTATTTTATAATAATATTTAATTTAGGTATATTATCTTGTCCGTGCCCAAAACAATACCACGTGTAGATAACCGTGCAACATTGAACATACTAAATGGTCTTATCACAGAATAACTGTTATATATATTTGATAACGATTTAAAGCATTTTGAAACTTATTAGTTAATTTTATTGTTTCCGGCAGTAGGCACATAATATATTAATATCTTAGTCCGTGGTTTCCGGTAATTGGTCAATCGTGGTTTACAGTTTTCAGGGTTATCTTTAGTAAGGTAATAGGTTTAGCGGTATAATATCTTTTCTATGGCCGTAACGGCGTTTTGACTCTCGTAGTATCGGTAACACAACCTATTAGTTATTTGACGTTTGATGTTTGGACAAGCCACAGGTGACCGTCGGCCGTCTTTGCATCTTTCGTCATTCTCAATTTTTAATTTTTAATGATCTAACTGATTATTTCCGATTTATTTTTGGTTATTTTTGTTAAAAATATCATTGTTTTTGATTTTATTTAGTATACGCAAACATAATAATGGTTTTGAGTCCTCTTACGTCCAAACAAGTCTTGGAGTTCTTGCCTTTAAACACGTGGACCGAGGTATGTTCACAAAATTTAATAATTGAAGTTTTTAATTTTATAACACATATATCCTTAATATAACTATTATGTTAGTTACATTTTTTAATGCAATTTTTTCAAATATATTTTGCTTGTTCTTAAATATATCAATATTTTTTTCAATCATCTGTATTAACCTAATCAATATAGGCAATAATGATTATTTTATCGCCTGTGTTTTTACAAATAACATTCTTTGTGCCCTTATTCTTAAAAAGAAAGTCAGATGATTTGGCACAACGATGGTGACGCAAACATTCAAAACTAGTGGTCCTATGTTTTTATGTTCTTTACAATTATTTTTATTGGTATTTTCTTTTCAATTATTGAACTTGAAGTAGCAGCTGGTGACAGCAATTGGGAAATACCAATTCCTTTATCATACTCCTTACTGTTTTTAAATAATACAATTATTTAGTGATATAATTAGGTATACCTTCTTTACTTTTTAAAACATATATTATCTATTACCTATCATGTGGATATGACAATAATGCTTAAGATAGGATTGCCTATCCATATTATGTTTAATACCAATGTAAACTGTTGAACCTGTGTATGGTGAACAGGGTTGGCCTGGCCGGAGGGCCGGGATTTCTGCCTGGGCCCTTGCCGTATTGTAGTTCCTGGGCCCTTGTACTGTGTTACCCCGTAATACACTATACAGCATAATTAAATAAATCACTACCTAAAGAATTATATTTTATTAAATATAACAATCGTATTGTATTATTCAGTTAGTTTTCTATTCTATTTTTGTCTCAAAAGTAAAAATATTATGTTATAAATTTGAATGTGGAAAAAGAACAACAATAATTATTTATATTATGTACAAATAATTATGAGGGTAATAACGTCGATGGCACAAACGAAAATTAATATTATATATACATATATATTATATTATTTATATGTACTATTATAGTTACTAATAAATTATTATACAGATACTTACAGACGTCGATGATAATTCGATAACATACTCGGCATTTCCCTCATTCGTTTTTTGTATTTCGTTATTTGTACGTACAAGTGTCGAGATATGTTTTTGTCTCGAGCTCATTATTATAGTGTTTTAACTTTTAAGTAAATTATAATTATTATATTGGTTTCGTATTTTTTCGAAAATATTTTTAATGGGGCCTAAATCAAAATCGGGAGCAGCAAAATAAAGTTAATAATTTTTTAATGTATATAGCAGTATGTATTTTATTATTTAACATTATCTACTTGATAATAGGTACATAAATTAAAAAAGTGAGTTTTAATAAAGATAAATTTAAATATTTTTATGAACTAAAAAATGTATTCCAAAATAATTATACTTTCCTTATTTTGATATTTGGTTTAATTTTTTTAGTTATTGGGCCCCAAAAAAAATTCCTGCCTGGCGCAGCATAATAAATAATGGCTTTACATTTAATATTGATTTGTTTAGTTTGTTTTATGTACTAATGACTAATAGTTACAAAAATATTCATTATTATTACTATTTATTAAACTAGTAGTTGGTGGAAAGCCAGACATGCCTCCTCCATAAATAATTTATTTTATATTCATACTTATATTGTACATTTATTCATGTTTTATCCCATATTTTATTAAAAAAATATTGAAATACCTACATGGTAATAAATAATTGATGTTTTAATAACAATGAAAATCATCAGCTCTATTTTTGCTGGCTGTACTGTAGTTATTGTTTTATTACTAGACTGCTCAGAAAATTAATCTGTCTCCTAATAATTAGAAATCAGTTTAATATGTATATACCTATGTGTTAAATACTAAATAAACAGAACGTAAGAAACATACCACATGCATGTCTAAAACTGAACTGACTGAATATCAGTAAAATCATATCTTTCACCTACCAATTATTATTATTTTTTTAAAATTTATTTCATTTTAATAGGTTCATTTGCTTCCGAGTGATTTTAAAAATGTATATATAGTGACAACTAAGGATAAAATTGAAAAGCGAATTAAAGACATGCAATCAATTTCATCACAGAGTAGCTCTTATGATAAAGTTACACAATTCAAAGTATTAGAAATAGTTGCTGTTGAAATTGAAGGCAAATGGTAATTTATTAAATATAAAATTAAGAAATAATATTATCTACTATAATTCTATACACAACGTGGACCAAGTTACCAGTATCTACTTTTATAAATTATGTACTGTGTTTATTTAGGTTCCGAGGAAAGTTAATTAGTTTCAATGAGTTTCAAACTGACAATACCAGAATTGAATTAATTGATTATGGTTCTGTTTATCAAACAAAGCTAGAAAATCTGTTTGTCCTTCCATATTATTTTATGTATGAACCATTAGTAAGTAAAAGTTATTTAAACCCTTACATTCAATTTACCTATGTATAATAACTATTGTATTCTAGGCTTTACCGATCACATTCAAAGATTTTATTCCTGAGAAAACAACATTTTCTATAAAACCCCTTCTGTCAGAAAGTGTTAGTTATCACTTATAGTTAATATTATTTAAACTAATTAGTTTCAATTGTATTTATGTATGTTTTATTATGATTATTATTTATTCATTCTTAGAATTTACATGAAGGTGCTGTTCTTGTTGATGTTAACTGTAATTATACAAAGTTGGAAAATGGTGTTAATGAAAAACAGTTATTAGAATCAAAAAAAGAGTAAGTTATTAATTTTATTGTACCTACTTGATACAAATTTAAAATGGTATGTTTTCTTTTCTTGTCTTATCTTATACATTTTAATAGGGTACTTAATTCAATTTTTTCCTTTTTCCTTATAAAATAATTGAGTTAGTGATCATTAGGTAATCTATTGGTAACCTTAGTTGAGTTATTGTTAGCTTATATAACCTTTTGTTGTAAAAGTCCAATAAGTCCATAACAATAAAGCCTTTCACCAGGAAAAATTTTTTAGGTAGAAACAAAATGTATACAAATTATAGGTATACTATGCATTATATAATTTTTAAATTCTGAGCGGAGCGATGAATGTATTGATTTTACAATCTTGTGTGTTTCTTTATTTTTATGTCTACTCTCATCACGTTTTAAGGCAGTAAAAATACTCGGATTTTCAACTTCGTCTCTAGCTTTCGGTCACAAATTGCATCTAGTTGGTACTTTGGAGATACAAAAGTTGAAAATTCCCAGCTATTTTCATAAAAATCAGGAAAAACCAACCAAAAATTAGAGAAAAACAGGAATTTTTACGCATAACCACTTTTTGACAAAACCAATATCTTTATTTTGTCAAAAACTTAGGACTATTGAAATTTGAAATTTTCACATAGCATTAACATAGGCGTTATCTAAAAATGGTATAATTTTTAAAATATTTTGACGTTTTTTAAGCTTATTATAGAAAATTAAAAATTGAAAATTTTGATTTTTTTGTCTTTTTTTAAAAATGTAGATTAAAACCATAGAATTGATCAACAATTTTTGAAAATTTAATACAAGGTTAACCAAAGCAGTACTTATCGAATTAAAAAAATTAAAAAATAAAAATTGTTAGTGAGAATTTTTTTTATAAGCATCTAAAGTTGAAATTTTGAGAAAATACGTAAAGTTCATGAAATTTTGTATTTTTTTTTGATTAGGGAATTCTTAAAAAATTTTCTATTCAAATCAAAGATTTGAAAATTCAACTCAAGATTCTCTATAAGTTCTAAAACAGAAAAAGTTTATTGGAAAATCCAAGTAATTTTCTATGAGCGTTTGAAATTAGACAGATAATATTCACCTGTTTTCTCCAGTCACGATTTTCTTATTTTGATGTAATTAAAAAAGGAATAACCGTAGACATTTGAAAATTTCACCAAATGTTAAAAACTATCATTTTCTATATACCTTTAACAAAATTTAAAAATATTTTATAATTGTTGAACTAATGTAAGCCAAGACATTTTTGGTTTTTAAAAAATTTTTTTCTTTTAATATCTAAAAAATTTTGTTGGGTCAAATTTCTTAAAAATGTATTACAAGATTTCAAATAAGTTGTTAAAATAGCAGATTAAAAATATATAGTCACAATTTTTTTTTAAGTATTTTAACTTAAATTTTGACTGAAATTTATCATGGAACAATTGCAAATTGATTTGTAGTTGAATATTCATAAAAAGTTCAGTTTATATAGCTAAGGATTGAAAATTTAAAATAATGTTTTTCGTAAGTAGTTTATAGTGTGAAGTATATATGAAAAAAATAATTTTGTTAAAAACATTTTAAATTCAAATTTGGTCAAAATTTTAGTTAAAATTTGAATATAAAAATATAGTACATTTTCAAATTAATTTGTGGTTAAAAAATTATAAAATGTTCAATTTTTATAACTAAGGATTGAAAATTCAAACAAGGTTTTTCATAAATTGTTTTAATTACAGTTTTAAAAATGTTTAAGATACAAATGCACAATTTTGAATTTATAAGCATTTAAAGTCAAAATTTTTACTAAATTCATCAAAATCTCGAATGTTTCCAAATTATTTAGTAGTTAAAAATGTATGAAATGATCAGTTTTTATAGCTAAGGATTGAAACATTAAATCAAGGTTTTTTGTAAGTATTTAACTTTTTTGGTTGTGTGTAACCAAAAAGTCTTAAAAATATATTTACATAGTTGACTTTTAAAGACATTTTAAGTTCAAATTTGGACGAAATTAGATATTTAAATAAAGAATAACAATGTAGGTTATTTTGTTGTAAGTTAAAAAATTTTTCTTGGGCGATTGAAACTTAAAGTATATTATTATATTTTATACACTCAATTAAACATTCAAGTGCAATGTTTTCTACAAAAAATAATTCAACCCACTATATTATTAATAGTAAAATGAATTATTTTAATACCAATAATATCTTAAAATACCCTTAGTTATGTAAGCTGATGATCGTTATTGCCCAGAATCTTTTTTTTTTTCAAATTTAACACATCCATGAAAGTGACTCACTCGACACCTACTGTATAGCAGAGTGGTACCCACTTGCCGACCTTTTTATAATTGGTGACCAAAAGACACATTTTATGAATATGGCCCACTGTAAAAGAAAGCTGGGCATCACTGTGCTAAAGGCTCTGTCAAACAGAACGCAGTCTGCCCACTCGATGTCTGTTAAATAATAAAACGTCCACCTGCCTGCCGTGATCTGCTCACTCGCTTTCTGTTTGACCGTGCCTTAAAGGTTCTTGGGCTTACAACTCAATTTAAGTTAACATAAAGCCTTTATTGTAATTAATAGTCTTGTGATTTATTAATTTTTAAATTTGTTTTAGTATCAATTTTTCTGCTAATGGTTCAAAAAATATTAGTGTTCACAATGGGATCAATGGTCATGATAATAACAAATTGAGGTAAAAACATTGTTATTTTTTTCTATTGTCTTTAGATAAATAATTATTTATTCCGTGGACTAGGAGATGGATTCATTCCATTAAACTATGCTTAAAACCTAATCTGTGATGTCCTCTATAAATTATAAAAAACTACATAAAGATTGGAATAATAGTTCTAGAGCCAGCTCTCACAAAAAAACATTTCACATTTAAAAGTTATTAAGCTCCTATTTTTTCTACTTGGTTAGATTGAAGATTTCAATAGCATAAAACCAACCGGCCCCTGACAACTAAAAAAATGTGTAAAAATCTGTCTGGCAGTTTTTGAATCTATTAATCTCAAATATACCGACATCAATTTTTATATACAGGCTGATTCATTTAACACGTTAGACACTCTTTATATCGAAAAGTATTAACTTATATCAAAATATTTTTTTCATGGATTCAAATTGACAACAAAACAACATTTTTTCAAAGAATTTTTTTTTCATGTTTTTTTATTCTTATAATGTTTTAAGTTTTTACTTTTTTGAATGACTAACAATTGACACAATTTTCATTTCATATTTTTCTTAGTATTTCGATACGTAATTGATACTATTTTGAAAATAGCTTATAAGTTATACACTACTCATCTGAAAATTGAATTTTCAGTATCAAAATAATAGGAAAAATATTCTGCTTTGGATTAAGCAATTGTAACTATGTTGTATTTTAAAAAAGTAAAAAAAAAGAAATTATAAGCATTATAAATATGAAAATAATATTGTTTTGTTATGAATTGAAAGCATACGAAAAAAAATGTTTATGATAAAAGTCCATACTTTTTGATATAGAGTGTTTTACACAATGAATTATTCCGTATATATTTGTATACATATTTGTAGATACGTAGATATGTTATTGATTTCATTTTAAGTTAACATAATGCCTTAATTGTAATTTCTGTAATTCATTCATTTTTAAATTTGTTTTAGCATTAATTCTGCTAATGATTCAAAAATTACAAGTGTTCAAAATATGACCAATGGTCATGATAGTAACGGATTTAAGTAAACACATTTTTTTTTTTTTATCTAATGACTATTAAGTATCTATTTGATTAATGTTTTAATAGAAATTTTTTTATTTTCAGCTTAAATCTATCTTGTAGTTCTAGAAAAGGAAGCGTTTTTAGTGAAGAAAAACTTATCAATGTGCCATTTAAAAATGGGGATTATTGCATTATGACTTATTTTGAAGATTTTACTTGTTTATATGTTGGCAAAGCTGTGCAAAGTGACAATGATGGAAAATACAGTTTTATTAATTTTGATGCTGTGTGCGATACTGCTCAAAGTACAGGTTAAATTTTATGTCTTACCGGTCAAATCATAAAGCAACATTTTTTATAACTTGAGAAATTTGTAAATTTAAAATAATATTGAATTAATTTTGGTTAGTCTTGTTAGTTTTTATTCTGACTCATAGTTAAATCATCTAAGACTACTTGTAATATTGGTAATTTGTGTTCTATTAACCAACATTTTTAAATTTTAATCAAAATTTAATACATGTCCATAACAGTTGTTAAAGTAGGCTTTACTATGATTTTTTCTTACACCATTTCTCAAAAGTTCTTCAGTCCAAGCAAATATAAGCTTTTAGATTATTATAACTCTTGAGTTAACTAAACTTCTATTGCTAACATTTAATTTTTTTTAAAACAATTTTTTTGAGTTAAACTGAATATGGTGATAATTGCTGCATAGCCTATTTACATCTAAAATTCTATTTTGAAACATCTTCAAAGCATCTTTTTCTGTCTTAGGCTTAGTATCTCTAAGTTGCATACATTTAAAAACAACAATAAATTATAATTAAATGTTTTCAAAAATTAACTTGATAAGTGATGGTTATTTTTATTTTTATTTATAATAATATTTTTGAGTTTATCCTTAGAACACCATAGTTGGTAATCAAAATTGTAGTTCAACCTCAGATAATTTACAATGGATGGAGTTACCATTGTTATCGCCTTTACATTTTATATAATATTGATGATATACATGATAGCAACGCTGGCGTGTCATCTACTACACTTGTGCTATAAACTAGCTTATATTTGAAAATCTATGCCCTATATATTCCTTGACTGAAAGTGTTTGGATAAATATGCAACTAGTCACTAGTGCATGCACAGTATAAGCCATTTTTCAGGCGCCTCGTCGCTAACATGTATTTTCCAAATCTTGAGTTGTGGCTCCATTTGTTGTTTATGATCCAAGAGTCAAATATAAGTTATTATATAGCAGTGATAGATAGATAGAGATAACCAATAAGTACCTTATTTTGATATTCATAAATATTTTTATTTAATTAACTACAAAACAATATATTTATATTTTTTTATTACTAGATAAAATACTTAAGTGTGATCCTGTTGTGGGAGACATAGTGAAAGTTTTTTCATTGGAAGACAATGATTTATTCAGAGCAAAAATATTAAAAAAAAAAAATGAGAGTTATGATGTTTTCTATATTGATTATGGGAACATTGAAACAGTTCCATCAAATGTTATTTATGAATTGGCTGATGAATTGAAAAAGGTATCTTTTCTTATATTTTTAATTAATTATTTAATTTTTAATGGTTTAGGTTTTGTTATAATCAAGTATTTTTTTGTTCTTATTCATTTTATCATAATTTCAACACTAGAAATTAAACTTGTACTAATAAAAAATTGTCCTTTTCCTTATATATTTTCCATTCTTAAAAATCATGCACATTACCATTGATCTATTAAGTCTGTATAAATGTACACAATGAAATACAGGTTTTGAGTAAACTTTTTAATGTTTTTCTTTTCACAGTCTGATATAATAGACCATTGCATTCATTAAGTGTTCTACATTACCCTGATTCATAACTAATACTGTTACTAGACATTATTAATAGTAAAATGAATATTTTCTATGACCAGATAATATTCAAATCAATAAGTAATAATTTAAAATAAGACACATTATAGTGAGTATTGTGAGTTTTGTAAGAATAGGTATATCATAATATGTCACTGATAATTTTTCTTTATTTTAACTTCTTTATATATTGTATGTTCACCAACCGTCATTTAAATCTTATACCCCACAATAACCAACATTGAAAGTACAAAATTCATTACATCAGGTGTTCATTACAAAATATCATTGGCTAATACAAATAAAGTTACACTAACAAATAGTTACAACATATATTGATTAATATACATTCAAATAATAACTGGTTAATAGAAAGTTGCTAATGTTTTAGTCATACAAGACAGGTTATAGGACAGGCTCTATAGCTTAGCATCCGCTTGTAAACATAATAATTATTAAATCTTATTTTATTAGTCATTAACATAATTATTTTTTAGAAAATCCACTTTAAAATCAAAAAACAATTGTAAGCCTAAATATGACTATAACTATATACTATATTATCTAAGCAGATTTATGAAAAAGTTTCTATAATTCTATTTTAATTATTATTTGTAGTAAACACAAATTCATAACCAGGTAATCTTGTTAAGTAAAATTGATATATTGCATATTTGTGTAGCTACTTTAATTTCAGTGAAAAACTGTTATGTAATAATTTAACAGACTAACAAATTATTATACAAATATCTGATTTTTTCAGTTATTTATAAAAGAGTTAATTAGTCTGTTTTCCAGTTAATAATACAAAATACAATTACTTTTTATACATTTATAGTCTTAATATATAATTCTATGTATTTTTATTTGTTCAATTTCAGCCTGGAATAGCTGTTAAAATAGGACTCTGTGATTTAAGAAATATTCAGACTACTGATCAAATAAAAAATATGTTCAACACATTCTGTAATGATGGAAAGCTATTTGTAATTGTACGTAGTGTATAATTTTATTGAAAAATTATAGAAATGTATCTTATGTTTCTTTACTTGTAATTAATCAATCAATAAGAAAATATAATTTATTAAATGAGTTAAATAAGTTAACTGTAGCAATGTGTTAATAATTAACCACATTAATTTTTATAATAATCAATAAGATATTATTTGAAATTTGAAATTTTTAAGAGTACAAATATTGGTAGTTCAAATATTGTTTTATAAACATTATATGTGATATATTCATAATTTTTTTTAGGAGTTTGATGAAAATTCTAAAAATTGTCTAGAAAATGTAAAATTGAAAGATGTAGAAAATGGATCATATATTAATTCTAAATATATAATGAAATGTACATTAAAATCTGGTAATATTATTTAATATTATAATAGTTATTGTAGTTATATCTAGTAACTATCCTTTATTTTACTTGTTAAATAAATAATAATATGTGTTTAAATTATTATCAATTTATGAATTAGAACTTGCACTTGTACAAATTGATGAAAATACTTCAATAACTCATAATATTATTAACCCGCTCAGTGATTTAAAAAATAAAGATATAGTTTTTATAACTCATTTCGAAGATATGGATAGTATATATATTGTGAAGAATGTACGACTATTAAATGATTTCATGATAACATTAATTCAAGATGAAAGTGAGTTCATTTTTTGACACAATTACATAATATTTATTAAAATGGTTTAAAAATAAATAAATTAATCGACTTTTGGATTTTTAGCTGCAGTTCGTAAAAAAGAGTTCACCGTAGGAGATTTTGTTAAAATTGTATTTAAAAGTTCTCAATACCGTGCCAAAATTAAAAAAATTGATGCTAATTTGATTTATGTTAAAAATATTGATTTTGGGTATTGTGAATTTGTTCAAGCAGATTCTGTTTATGAGCTATCAGATGATTTATTAAAGGTTTGTTATTAGAATTCATTACATTTCTTTAAAATATATGAATATGTGTAGGTATATTGTGTATACAGTTTTGTATGAACTTTAAGACTTGTTCATAAAGTTGTTGGTCAGTGTTTTGGCTATTTTAACATTTGTATATTATAAATTATTATTTTATTTATATTTTTATATTCAACCTTTGACCATGCGTGCGGGGTAAATAATGACTCCACTTTTATTTCATATCATAATTACATTTTTATTATTAAAAATAAGAATATGTGACTTTGTGTACCTTCCTAAATATAGTTAATCAACAATTATTCAGTTTTCCATTTTTTTTTCTAAATTTGTAATGTTTTTTTTCATTCATTTAATCATTCAAATAACTTATTAATTAGGTCTTTTTTTTATCATTTTTGAGGTTTAACTTCTATAAATATTGAAATTATTATTGAGTTATGCATTATTTATATTCTTTAAATTAATCCCTCGCATATAGTTAAGGGTTTTAAGAAATTCATGTTTTTAAAATACTAAATTATCAATGGTTTAGTATGAAGTAAATTGTCCATACAATTTTTTTTGTTTGCTGTATACAATGCAAAATTTCTCTTAGATTTTGTTTTATTAATGTGCCATTTGTTAATTATTGAATGGATTTTGTAAGATATGAGGTAAGTTATGGATTATGTTTGGATTTTTTCAGTTTTGCTAACTATTGTAGTTTAATAGAAAGAATGATTGAGAGGATAGAATAAGAAATTAATTTGTCTGAGGTATGTTAGTAGCATCAATTTTAGACCAAATGAGGGAAAATAGGTTGAGATGGTTTGGTCATATTATGAGTTGACTTGGGAGGCAGATATAACAGTAAGGAAATTAATGTATAAGAAAAGAGATAAGGAGAAAGATAGAAGAAGAGATGGATAGACCAGAATAGAGAATGACACAAAAGTAGTTGGTATAAGAAAAGCAGAGGTGGGGGACATACCTATGCGGTATAGGACAAGGGTAGCCAAACCCATATATACTCTGGCCCACGAAAGAAGGAACTCGTTTCGCACATGCAACTGACTGCATTTCCCCCACTCAAACATCCTGGGCGGCAGCATGCTGGTGGGACAACGCAAACTCAAAGGAGTTTTGGTCGAGGCATGAGTTCCTTCTTTTGTAGGCCAGAGTATTAGTTGGGAATGAAAGATGAAGAAAGAAGATACGCCTACGGTGTAATGTTATATTTCAAATTTCATTGTTTGTTGTTTCTATGAGCAATAAGTTACACTAAATATTTATGATTTTTTTGGGCGATTTGTCATGTTTAATTTTTTTTAATTTATAACTGTAAATTAAAATGAAGTTAAAATATAATTTTCTTACTTATTGTCTTATTCACCTTACATAACTTGATTTTTAATGATTGGGGACAAGAACATTATACAAAGATATTTATTTACATTATGTAAAAATGTAAAATTGATGGATAAGTTACTAATCTAACCTTTATATATAGATACAAGGTGATTTTTAAACATGCTCATCCCTATTTTCTCTTTAATACTACATTTATTCAAATTATGATTTTTAGACATTTTTTAGTACACTTAAAGACTATTTTAAAATTGTTGAATGTCCTGTGGTGATTAAAACTTCTATTTTTCAATGAGAATTTCCAATTTGTACTGCAAACTATTTAGCAGATGATTTTTTTAAAAAAATTTGATGTATTGCTAAATCAAAATTCTAATGAGTAGTTTCTGAGTTATTAAAATGTTCGTACTAAGGATAATTATCCTTAAAAATGGTTTTATATAAATATAAATTGAATGTAATATCAGATATAGCATTTATTATACTTGGACCATTTTTACAAATATTTTATATTGATAAATTAATATACTAACATTTTATAATCATCTAAGCTCCCATTTATACTTAACCCATTACTAAAGACATATCCTTACTACACAAAGTTATACAACTCAAAAACTACTCGCTCAAATGTTGAATTAGATACATCAAATTATTCTCAAAAGAAATATCTGTTGAATAATTTAATATGAAAAAGAGTTTTTCTATTTGAAAAACAGAAGTTTGTATTGTCATAGAATTATCCTTCAATAGTACACTACATCACAAGGATTCAAAAAAATGTTTCAAGTCCATTTAAAAATTCCTAAAATTAGAATTTTGATACACACATATTTTAAGCATACAAATAGGATGATCATGCATATTAAAACACTTAGTAAATATATATTTAAATATAAATTATTATGCTTATTTTGATAGATTCCTGGATTTGCTATTAAGATTGGAATTAAAGAACCTTTTGTAAAGAAGACACATGAATTAACAGTTTTTATCAACAATATTCTTAAAGTTCCATTATACTTAGTAAGTTTCAAGTCATATTTGTTGATATATTATGTAAAAACCATATTATGAATGTCCAGTTAATGGTTATCAACAAGTATCATTTTATTATTCTTAATGGTATTAATTACACATTCTTTTTTTATATATTTAGGTGTTAAGGTTATATATTATATACAAACATGATGCATTTCATATGCTCAATTATTTTTTATAGACTTGTGACAATAATATGAATAATTAATTAAATTAACACCTTAAAATAATTCTATACCATAACAAATTTAAAAAATATTTTAAAACCTTTTTAAGCTAATTATAGGCATAAGACATTTTTGAAGTTTTTTTTCTATAAATAATGATTAAAAAAGTTTGTATAGTCAAAAAGCTTGAAATTGTAATATAAAGTTCCTCGTAAGTGGTTTTAATAGCAGTTCAAAAATATTAAAAAATAATAAGCACACTTTTTTTACCAAAATTCATCAAGATATTGAATATTTGCAAATTATTTTGTAGATAAAAAATTATAAAATGTTCAGTTTTTATCGGTTGTTATAGTTAATTCAAAAACCTAAAAAATATATTAAATGTTTATTTTTGTTATAGACATTTGTTGAATGTTGAAATTTGAAATTTAGACGAAATAGATATTTAAATAATATAATTACTTAAAAAGATTCAAGCACCCACAAAAAATATTTTTAAATTACATTGTTATTATTCTTGAATTTTCAAATCTTATATTTAAATAAAAACATTTTTATGAATTTCTTAATCAAACAAAAACTGTAATCTTTCATATTTTTTTACGTATTTTGTCAACTTTTTTATTGTAGACACTTATAAAACATTTTTAAAGACTTACGCTCAACTTTTTTTTTAGTTTTCACTTACAAGCTTAAAAAATATTTTATAAAATTTAAGTTTTTTGACCGATAGAAAATTTTTTCTAAATCACTAACTAGATTCACTTTCCTATCAGGAAAGATGCTGATGAAGAAAATCAGAGCACTTTTAGTGCACTAAAATGTAATGACAGACATAAAAAAAAACAACATAATAAAATCAATACATTCAAAAATATTAGACATAGTTTTTTGGAATAGTTATTAATTAATGGTTATTTTAGGAATTTGATGAAGGAAATCCTAGAAAATATCAAGAAGTTATTTTAAGGAGGAAAGATAACTTGGAAAATATTTTTGAAGAGTTTTTAATATTGAATAAAAATCAACCAATTTGTAAACGTAAGAAAATTGTAATGTTTAATATTTTAAATACCTTAGCATTCTTTTTTTTTTTTAAACAGGAGTTGCAAACGATTGTGAAAACAATGAAAAAATAGTTAAATCAAATGATGAAAGTTTAATCAACAATTTCCATAGCATTACATTGAGAAGTGGGGATTATTGTATAGTTTCTTATTTCAAAGATTTTAAAAATATTTATTTATGCAAAGCTGTAAAAAATGAAGATGACGTTTATGAAATGCATAATTTACCTATTGTTTTGATGACTATGAAGAGTGAAGGTTAGTGATGTATGACTTTATAAATCATGTGCAGGGATGGGGGAATTACTCGAAAAAAGTAAAAATACACATTCATTATAATCTTAGTAATAAATTACAAAATACATAGTTGAATTACTTGAAATTACAAATTGCAATTTAAAAAAAGTAGATTGTAATTTGTTGGTAATACAAAAAAGTATATAAGAAATTCTTATATTATAGATAAATACTTTAAATAAATACATAATAAACATTAATACAGTATAAAATATAAATACTTAAACTATATGCCAAAGTTGTGATTTTTTTTTTTAAAAATGAGCTTTCAAATTGCTCATTGGATAGCATTGATTGGGTAGGTGCCAATTGAATTATAAAACCGGCAAAATAACAATATTTCTACTGGAGCTGATGAACAAAGATTAGTATTATATGGAATAAATAATTCCTTAACAATCATTTTATTTTTATCATTAAAAATCGCATTAGTTGTAATTCAATACCATTTTGAGAAGTAACTACAAAATATTGGCAAGATTTCGAGGACATACATACTAAACAACTTTCCTCATAATCTGATATATTAAAATTCATATATTCACTATCGACAATAATAATTTTTTTAGCTATATTTATACCAAGCATTGGTATCCCTTTTTTATCAACTTTACTAATATTTCCTGGAATCCAACACATTTTGAATAAGGGATGAAAACATGTAGCTATATAGCATTATTTGCTTCATATGACAAATCCAATCAGTTTTTGAATCTGTAGGGGTTAATGTAATTTGACATAGTTATTAAATTGGAAAAAACCGTTATTAGATAAGTTATTATTTTTTTTAATTGTTCGAGCCAAATTTTGAAAGAAATTAAAGTGGCTGATAATTGACCGTTCAAGTAGTTTTTTTTCTGGCTTGTAAATAACTAATTCCAGCTTATTCCATTAAAAAACAAATTTATACTGGTAATTTTTAAATACTAAATATACATAGGTAATTAATTACAAATTACAAATTACTTCAAAAGTTTGTATGCAATTACCAATTACAAATTACTTAAGTAATTCAAATACAGTAATTTAAAAGTGCCCATCCCTGATCAAGTTTACATTGAATCAAATATATATTTTGTTCTTTTTACTTTATTTTATGGTTGTTAAAAAGTAAAACATCATAAGAATTGATTATACAATTAATTTGCATTAGAATTAACTATCAATCAATATATAATTAAATTATAATATCAAAAACAATGTTAATCACAATTTGTATTACAATATTTTCTCATCTAGATCGTAATACCAAATCAAATCCAGTTATAGGAGATATTGTCAAAGTATTTTCACATTCCTACCAAGATTTTTTTAGAGCTATAATATTAAATATTGACAATAAAGATTTCCATGTTTCTTATATTGATTTTGGAAATACAGAAATTGTTAATTCAGGTGACATATTTGAACTTTCAGATGAATTGAATAAAAAGGTATACCATTAAAATTATGATATTTATGTATTTAAATTTAATTAAAATTATTTTATATTACTTAAAGACTAAGTTACCAACTCGAGTATCAATTGAAGTTCCCCCAAATGCCAAAATATCAGACGAAATTCAAAATTTCTTTACAAACTTAACAAATAATACTGTTGTTCTATGTATTGTAAGTATTAAATTATTCAAGCACTTATTATAAAACTAATTTTTAATTCAATTTTTTATAGGAAAATATACAAAATATTGATGGTTCAGAAAGTGTAATTTTAAAAGAATTGAAGTCTGGTAATTCAGTGAACACTGAAGTATTGAAATTATTACCTATTGAAATGATACCTATCATAAATTATGAAAATTCTACAGCAACACATTTTGGAGATGTTACTACATGTACTTCTGTCGCCAAAGCTCATGATTTAGAAAATATTAAAATAATGAAGGAAACTGTAGATAGTATTACAGGTAAGTGTTTTAAATTAAATATACTTAAATATTTTAAATAATTCATACTGTTGTATAATAACTTACTAAAACTATAGTCTAACTGCTTACTACTTTTTTGGTAAACTGGAAATATTTAAATGTTACTAAAATAATAACTATAAATATACCATTTTTATGGTTTCGGTTTATTTTGGTTTATAGCTTATAATTGATAACTCTAAAAATGCATGTATACCAGTATATTAAACTTATTTTATCCCATGCTAGTAAAACAATTAAAAATAAATCTAAATTTCATCATTAGCTTGTGGTAACTCATTCTGTTATTATAATCTTGTGTTCTCGCGCACACTTTTCAAAGTTTTTTAACTAAATTTTGAGTTTTATTAAAACTTATTGTTTGAAAAATGGTTTTATTATCACAGTTTTATTTTAAATATTTAAAGTTAAAATTTGGAAGAAATTTGTCAAGTATATCAACAAAGAAAAACGTTTTAGTTATTTTGTTGTAACTTAAAAACTGGCATACAAAAAAAAATTTGGGGGGTTCATACATTTTATAATAATCAATATTACATATATCTAATATATATATATAAATATATGTATATCTAACATATATATTACATAACTATTAATTTTTAGGGGGGGTTACGGGTTAGATTTTTCTATAGCCTTTTTTTTTTGTGAAAAAATTGTTATACATTTTTAAATAAAAATGAAATTGCAAATTGCTGTTATTATTATGTATTTTGTTGAAATTTTAACTTTAGAGGCTTATTAAAATCTATAGCCATAAATATGGATTAACACTAATTTTTTTTTTAATTTTTACAAATAACAAGTTATGAGATATCTTGTACTAAATTCTCAAATTTTTTGACACAGCAAAAACATTTTTATCGACAATAATTTTAAAACAACCTAATAAAAATCAAAATTTTTTTATGCTTAAAAGAATTTAAAAAAGTCAAAATATTTTGAACATTTTATGATGTTAAACATTTGGTAAATATTTCATATATTTACAGTTATTATTTTTGGTGTTGTATCAAAAATAAAAATCAATTTTGTTAAAAATTGACTTAGTGTAAAAATTTCCGTTTTTCCTTTATTTATTTATTGTTTTTTTTCCAACGCGTATGAAAACTTATTGGGAATATTATTACTTTTGACCATCCAAAGTACCAACTAAATTCACTTTCCTGCCAGAAAAGATGTTGCCAAAAAGTGTTGTTATATTTTAGTGTTTGCTTTTCAAACTCTTCTTAACATTTTGATGTGGGTTTATGCAAGTTTTTTTTAAATTTCTTGCTAGGAAAACTTACAAAAAAACCTTGTATTTTAAACCTTACCTAGGCAATAAATTTAAAAATTGTTTGAATTATAATAATATGGGCAACAACCAACAATATTATCTATGTCTAAAAAAAACAAATCAGAAACTTGAATATAGGTACATAATGTTTCATATCTTTTAAGAATTATGTAATCAGGCTATAAATGTAAATCAAGCTATGTAGTATAAAATTTGTTGTGCTTTATATATTGGTACCAGGGTTTAAATCAAAAAAAATAAAACTGTTAACCGTTATAAAGAAATTAAATGTTATTTAAGTTATGCGATTAAACGTTATACAAATTTAAACGGTAATAAAATTTTTTGTTTAATATTAAGAACAATTTAATTGTTATAAAAATGTAGTGTTTAACTTTATGAACAATTTAATGTTAATGTTATGAAAATTTAATGTTTAACGTTTAAACGTTATGAATAATTAAATGTTGAAACGTTTAAACATTTTTTATTTTATACAGACATTTATAAGTTTAGACTGAGAGAGAATATTTATATAGTTCATTATGCGTATTATTTATTTTAAAATTCCTTTTACGTTTAATTATTTTTGACTGTATTAATTAAAGTTGCTATTCTTATCAAGCAATTGCTTAACAAAAATAAATAATTAAATTCCAATTATATTTTATAGATAATTATTAATATTTTCATAATTTCATTTGTTGTCTGACATGTCTGTTGTGTTTCAACTGTTCTATTATCCGTTAATCGTTTCAATCGTTTATCGTTTACTGATATGTTATCCGTTATCGATTTCAATCGTTTTTTTGAAAAGTTTAAACGTTATAAAAACGGTTTGAAGCCTTGATTGGTACACATATTAAGTAAAGAGGAGCTTTAGTCAACTTGTAGGTTGTGAGTGCAAAGCTAGGATCTAACTAGTAATATATAGACAATATAGAATACACAACAGTCAACTGCATTGGCCATTGACACAAAAAATTCAACACGACCATCCGTAGAATAATGATGTATCTCTCCCAAAACTTCAGTAAGTGCGCTGATCCAGTCACAGAAATAATGGGCGATACAGAGCAAAACGCCATCTATGGAGCATGTTTAAGTTCTACATTCTGTGTAGCGTCCTCTAACAGATTTAAATTTAATAGTAATACTGATAATGTTGGTTTACAATCTGGCCATGGTTGTGCCTTAACTTTGGGTCAAATAGAAAATAATATTATGTAAAATTAATTTAAATTCTGAATAATAATTTATTTTGTTTTATTTATAGCTGAGAATGTTGAATTAAAAATTGAAGAACCCAAATCAACATCACTAGATATCATTGACAATAAAATATATTTTGAGCCACTTAAGAATAGAGAAGTAGTTCAATTAAGGTATTTTCTTGATTCAACTTCTGTTTTTGTTTCTCGAAGTTCTAATGAGAAACTGTTTAATGATATAACTAAAAGAACAATAGAAGATAAATGTAAGTTTTAAATGTAGTAATTTCAACATGATTATCTTGAACAGCGCTTAATAGCACTATAAATAACTATAATATAATCTATAATTTTGAAATAAAAAATAAAAGCAAATAAAAAAATTGAGGAACTCACTCTGTTGTATACTATACTCCATTGCACATTTAAAAATACCAAAGATAGATACTAGCAGTGGCGGTCAAACAGGGACGGTTGAATGAGGGGATAGATCCCCATGACTTTTTTTTCTTTAATATTTATAACAATTTATATTTATGTATATTGTACTATAATGTCAATGAATTAAATTTTGTTTTATTTTTTTTCTCGAAACAAAATATAATCAACTGGTAAATTTCCTTGGAATATAGGTATCCATATTGTATATTCTTATAGATTGTGTCACCGTGTATAGCGTATATTATTATTATTTAGATTCTAGACTCATTCTAGGAACAAGGTTGTTATTATTTTTAATATCTAGTTGCTTATACTTAAAGCTGTTCATCGTGGGGTTATAAATATAACCTCCAAAGAACTACTGAACGAATTCACGAAAAAAAACAAAAAAAAGACAAATATTGTTATATATAAAGTACTAATTTACCTTAATTTAAAAATTTGATGTTAGGCATAACCATAAACTATGTTTTAATGATAAGGTACTCATGTTAAAATATCAGTCGTATCCCCTCCATGACAAAATCATTCGACCGCCACTGGATATACTAGTTAGGCACAATTTATTTTATAAGCAATTGAAGTTCAAATATTGACACAATTTATTAAGAAAATTTGCAAATTATTGTGGTAAAAAATGTGTAAGTTCTTCAATTTTTATAGCAAAGAATTGAACATTTAAAACAAGGTTCCTCATAAATATTTCATACTGTAACCAAAATATGTAAAAAAAAGTATATAAACATTTCATATTATGTAACATGAAATATTATTTTCCGAATCCTTGGATGCATAGAACTAATTTAATTTATATCTTACTCGGTTATTTTTATTTTCATTTTATAATAATAAGCAAATTCTGATCAGAATCTAAGTCATGTTTAAAAGTAATTACAAATTATTATAAAAGTACTTAACAATATATTATTTTCTATAACTGTAGAATGTACTTTTGAGTTTTCAAATGCCAAAAATCCTATTGTATAAAGTCATAATAAATAAACATAACTAAACATTTTAATGCTAAATAATTTTAGACTAACTCGTATTTATAATAAAAAAGTTAATACGTAGTTAGCATATGTTCGATGAATATAATACAATTATTCATTTCTATTTAATTATCAAAACTAATTTTTTTTTTTTATTATAGCAAAAAGGAACAGAATAGACATAGAAATAGGAGATATTGTTAAAGCAAGGTTTCTTGATGGTTTGTATAGAGCAAAAGTTATTAACAAAGTTGATCAAAATCATTTCTATATTTCTTTTATTGATTTTGGAAACAATGAAACTGTTCATGCTGATGACATTTTTGAATTGCCCGAAGAATTAAAAAAGGTTGTTATATTTTATAATTTTATGTTGTTTCATTAGTAAAATGAACTTTGTATGTGTATATTTTATTTTCTTCAAATTAAATAGCAACAGTATAGTAAATTTATACAAACATTTTTTTTTTTTTAGATTCCTGGTTTGTGTGTAAAAATTGGTATTAAAGGATCACCAAAATTTGATAAATCCAATGATTTAGTGTTAAAGTATTTAGAAGAATTAGAATATCAACTTTTATATATTGTTAGTATATATGAACTTAATTGATTTTATCCTACCAGTGGCAGATTTAAGTCTTAAGTGATAGCCAGTGTTCAGTAAACAATAAACATATATGAAGTGCTTCATGCAAAAATTATCTGTCACATTGACATTAAGTTTGAACATTACTAGGATGTCACTTCTGCTTGTGTTGTCTTTGTCTTACAAAATATGTACAACAAAGCAAACACCTATACAGAAGAACCTTTTAGCTCTTCAATAAAAATAATTTGTTGTTAGCTTATATTTTAGTGAATTTTGATCTATTATAAAAATAACATTGTTTGTGGGGTTTTTTTTTACATTTTTTACATTTTTAAGTGAGTTAAAAGTGGAAAATATAGAATGAAATGTTGCTTAAAGAATTTAAATATCTTTAAACAACCTCGACAGATAACCAGATTATGTTCTTACTTTTAAATTTGATGATAAGTTAACTCTTAAATTAAAGTTAATGTCACAACACAAAATTGGTTCTGTTGATCACAATTTTATGTTCTATGTTTTACTACCTTCTCATATATAAATATATTTATTTTTTATTAAAGTTGATTGTCATTAAATTGTTCATTAAAATATATTTATAGAAAAGTTTTATTATTTTAGGAATATGATGAAGAGAACCCAAATGGACTAAAAGAAGCTAATTTAAAAACAACAAACAATTGTGATGCTTTTGATGAGTTATATAAAATGTTGGACAAGTCAATGGATACTAAAGGCATGTCTTAATCTAATCTCATTAACTGTAACCTTTAATTATTATTACCAATTACTAATATAAACATTACTTAAATTCAAATACCTACTTATTTTACCGACAAAATAATTGACTTCAGCATTGAATTACTTATAAATACATATTTATATTTACTTATTTTCTATTAAGCATATTCCATATTTAACACACAACTTTTCAGTATTTTTCGGTGTAGATATCTTATCATTGTATAGTATTAAATATATTTTGCGTTATTGATATTAATGAAATCTTGTAACATTTTTCCTATTAGTCAACTAAATTTAATACAGTCGTTTGTAGCATAAAATACTTTTTACTCACTATTTTAGTAGTATAGATATTTTTAATTTTATTATTCAATATAATATTATTATCGGGTACATTTCATTTTAGATTCATAAAAAATATACTACTTCACATAGTCGGAGAGTCTACTTAATATGAGTCCTTACTTATTTTAATTTATTATTAAGTCAATATTTTAAGTATTTAATATTATATGTTCCTAATTTTATTTTAATCTGTAGAAAAATCTATACAAAAATCACAAAACATGACTGAAAATGAGACAGTATTGATAGACTTACCTGAACTAGAAGTCATATCAAATATTGAACTGACAACTGGTGATACTGTTTTTTGTACTCATTTTGAAGATTTTAACCACCTATATCTTTGTAAAGGTTCTAAAAATAGTACTATACCAGAAAATTATAGTGTGATTATAAATTCTAAAATTGAAAAAGGTAATTATAATATTTATAGTTCTATAAATTATTTATAATAGGACCTACAAGATAAATATTTTTAATGTAAGTAATCATATTTGTATAAGAGTGTTAATCTACATTTGTATGGATTATATTAAAATTAAAACCAGTATGAGCTATTTAAGATCATGAGCAATGTTACCAAATATCCTTAGAAATAAAGCTGACATCCTATCTCTGCTAATTTTTTATATGCAATGACTATCATTGAATTCAAATTTAACCCATCCTTTACAGTGACCTATTCAATGATGATGTAAACTCAAAACTACTATATAGCAGAGCGACTTTATTTCTGAAGTTGATATTGATGTATGAGGGAATATAGGAAACAATTAATAATTATGTCATATTTACAATTAACTATTTCATCAATAGGGGTTTAAACCTAATTATACACAGTGTTGGGGAAGTTACTGTTTTTTGGTAATTAAATTACATTACTAATTCCTTATTAAAATTGTAACTAAATTATTTTTAAGTTTTTTTTTTTTATTTGGTTAAGTTACATTTCTTTTGAGTTTAAAAAGTAACTCAATTACATTAGAAGTTACTTTTTTTCAAAAATATCACTGGAGCTTAATATAACCATGTGTTCAATATGACAATACATAAACTAAATATTAAAGAATGACAATCAACAATATGAAATAATTAATAAATACTCATTTTGCTACATATTAAATATTTAACTTTTTTTTCAAATTTATTTTGTCTACAGTCACTAATTTTGGACAGATTATTGAGTGTGTTGTAATTTGCATATTGTAAACTTATAAATAATTTCTTGATACATAACATGAAGTATTTTTATTATTTATTTTAGATATTGCAATAAAAAAAAATCCCAAATATAAGGATATAGTAAGAGTGAAATTTGAAGAGAATATTGTCCGTGCTAAAGTACTTGACAAACATGGAGAGAAGTATTCTGTATTCTTAATAGATATCGGAAAAAATGTAGATGTGCTTGCTTGTAACATCTTTGAACTTCCAAATAGTTTAAAAAATGTAATATATTAATTTTAGACCTAACTTGTTATTTTTGTATTTATGCATTAATATATTTATTTATAGATTCCTGGTTTAGCTCTAAAAGTTGGTCTTAAAGGAACAACAGGTTTAGTAATATCTGCAACTGTTAAAGATTATTTTTATAAATTGTGGCAAAATGATCCAGTTCCATTAATTTTAGTAAGTTTTCTTATTTTTTATTGATATAATTATATTTGAATACATTATAATCTAGCTATATTTATTATTTTACTTTTACCAATTTAATAAAATGTTAGACTAACTGCTATGGCATTTCTTGATATTTTTTCCTGATGGTTAGGTTTATCAGTTTAATGAAACTACATAAACTTGAGTGTTTTACCAATAATCAGAGGAAAATTATTTGGTAATATTTTTTGAGTATAAATTAAGCATCCCACATTAATATTTTTTTTAGTACAAAATGTTCTCTGGTACTTGCCAACAATTATTCCTTTTTAACTTATCATTTTATATAATAAAAAAAAATAATAGTTAATTATTGCTTGTTATTTAAATATACATCAAAAGGCATTATATCTGTATTTTTCATATTTTAACTAAAATATTTAATACATTTTTTAACCATATTAAACGTTCATACAAATAAAAGTAGAAGAAGCACTAATGCTGGTATCAAACTATGTGGGATAAGAAAAGCAATATCTTAGAATCTGTTAATTTTAAAATTAAAACAGTTTTTATGTATTTGTATTATATTTCTACCAATGGACGATATTTATACTTCATTAAAATGTTGAAGCAGAAAACCACACAGTTTTTATACCCTTTTTAACTATGCATGCATTTTTTTAAATATTATTGGAGCCCAAGGGCACCCATAGAAAAATTCTCAAGGGGGACCAAATTTTAATTTATCAATCCATTTATAAATAAGAATGACTATGAGATAATAAGAGGTTTACAATTTACCATTATAATATATAAATCAATTAAATAAAATCATTATTTATTATTTTTATCATAAGATAATTTAACAATATATTATTTTAGAATCTAGAATAACACTAAAACATCACATGTTGGATAATAAGTACTGGGTACTGACAACCGGGCAATGTGCATGTATAAAAATATCTATTTCATTTCCTTACCTGATTTGCCGCAGTAAATAAACCGATTTTTTCATAAAGAAATTATAGATTTTCATATATTAAATTAAATTTTTTAATTCTATCTAAATAAATAAATAGATTCTAATCACAGAAAAAAAAATTTTCAACATTTTCCAGGGGAGGGGGACATGTCCCTCCCTTGACCCCCCCATATGGGCGCCCTTGTTGGAGCCTGTGGGATTTTATTATCACACAAATTATAATTATATCCATGAAACAGCTATTGACTTTAATTTTATTCCTATTTAAATCAAAATTTAGATATTCTGCTCATAAACTATCCATAGTAATATCTTGTTAATTTATTCAAGTTTTAAGGTAAGCGCACCTAAAGAAATTTAAGATAATCCATTTTTAAACTACCAAAATTAATATATGACAACATGATAAATCTAAATATTATTCTTTTTTTATAAACCTTCTTTCAATACTTTTAACTACTTTATTCATCACTCCAGTATTATTTATTACTACAATAAATTTATTAAAAGTTTGATTGTATAAATGGATTATCATTTGTTGATTTGAAAATAGGTACATAATATTGTAATTTTATTTATAAAATATGATTTTACAAAAAATACATTTTTGTCAAAGTATTAATTAAGTGGTTCACCTGAATATTAGGCATATAGTTAATTTTTGATTTCTTAATATGCCAACTTGCCCCTTATAATAATTTTATTTTGGTAAATGGTAAACTTGAGTCATTGTCTAAAAATAATATGTCTAACTGGTACATATATTTAATTCTATTTTACTAAAAAAAAAAAATTGTATTTCATGTATAATAGTTGTGTACACAGATATTTTAACTTTATTCCAAATAAAAATTGTTATTCTCTTAATATTCATGTAGTTTATTTAATTACAAATAAGATATGTATTATATTTTTTTAACAGAACTATGATGAGAGTAATTTCAATTATTTAAATGAAGTAAATTTAATAAAACTAAGTAGTGGACAAGACATTATTGATGATTTAGTCAAGATGTGTAGTACATCTGACAACACTACTAATAAACCTAAACCAGCTAAACCTAATTCTCAAGTAACAAAAACTAATGGTAAGTTAATTAATAATATAACCTAAACATTTATTTTATTGGCTTTAATTCACAATATTTGTAATAATTACTTTTAATTTATGAGACTAATTTATATGTGTGTTGATTTTCTATTTATGTTTTATTTTACTGCTTTAAGAATTTCAATAAATAACAATCTTGTAATTTTATAGACATTTTAGATTTCTTTGTAAACTATTGTATCTTAATATATTATGTTCATGTCGGTATCTTTTAATTGTATTAAAAATTGTTAATAATATAATAAAATGTATATATATTAATTTTTAGGTTCAAATACTAATAATTGGCAAAGTGGAGATCATGTGGAATTTTTATTTGGAAATAACATTGATAATATTTTTGTAAGAAAAATAAAACTATATGAAGAATTTAAAAATGTTTTGGACCAACTTAAAGAAGAAAATAGTAAGATTAAATTTACAGTTATATTTATTATTTTTAAAACTAAAAAAAAGACAATTTCCATTTTTTAACATGTATACACCATAGACACAAGTGCTTCAACTAATTTAGTGAACTAAGACTTAGGTAGAAAGAGGTGCATAGTAGCAGGGGTTAACAATTAAAACTAAAACTTATAGTTTAAAAATAGTACATAACATTTTGCTTGTTAACTATAATATTTTGATATTTACAAATTTGGAGTAGGTATCCATGTAATAATTTACCTAAACATTATTTGAAAAAGGCTTAACACGTTGCATCAGTGTCACATATACTCTAACCAGTGTTACATATATGTGATATGGGCGTGTCTTCAGATGGACCACTGGTATCGTGTATATGTGACATGGTAAATTTTTTTTCATAGGGATTTATTGTCATTGGTTTATTTTAACAAATATTAAGTTTCTGTGGTTTATTGTTAACTAAGGTATCAAGTTTTAAAGCTGGTTTAAATTTTGGCTATTAGATAGTGTTATTGCTATATGATAATTACTTATTAGTTATTACTTAATTAGTAATCATTAGTTCGGATTATATTAAAAACCATTTTATGCCGAGGTCTGTTCAAAGACCACTTGGATTTACTCTCAGCCATGAACGTGTTAATTTGGTCCTGACTTAAGATGGTTATGAATCATATTTAAGCTATTTTATTATAAAATAAGGATTTTACTGTAATTAATATTTGGTGTTTTTAGTATATAAACTATTTATAAATATGAAACTGAACTTGTTTGTTGATGTGTACCCTAACTTTTTTTTAGGTGACAATTACAAACCAATAACTCCAAAGACTAATGATATTGTTGCCGTTCATTCTATAAAGTTTAATGGAATTTATAGAGCTAGAGTCAACATACCAATTTTTGACAATATAAATATGGTCAAATGTTCTTTAATTGATATTGGTCAAATTGATATGATCTTACCCAAAAATATATTTCCATTACCCAACTATGTTTCATTAAATAAAGTGAGTAGAAAATACTTTACAAAATTAACAATTCAAATGTGCTAACATTATTTATTGTATTAATTGTAATGATATTTTTTTAGATACCAACGATGGTTCGTAGAGTGTCACTTGCCGGCTTAAACAAGATCTTTAATAATAAGATAATACCATATCTATCTTCATTGAAAGGAAAAACATATGTTATGGTATGTTTATTTTAAGATTATACCAACAAAATGTTTTTAATTATTAAAAACAATGTTTTGTATTCATAGGATTATGATAAAAAAGCCGAACAATGGAATAAACAAGAAGTTGTATTAAAAGAATTACGAAGCAGTGTGTCCATTAATGACGAAATACAAAAATTATTTTCTAACGATTCTTCTTCTCTTCCTCCTATATCTCAGCAGAGAAGATTAGAAAGAAAAATTAGTAATACTTTATTATTATTTATTTTAAATAAATTGTAATATTCATGAATTTTTATTTTTGTATTAGTCATACCTGAGACAAAAGAAAGTATATTGGAGAAACCATCTCATCCTATTAAGAGTGGTGCATCTGTTTTCATAACTCATTTTGAGAACTTCAATTCAATTTTTATCCGTGATGCATCTTATGAATTTATTGAGAACTTTAATGCATTCAATAAACAAATGTTGAAATATTATAGAACTGGTATATTAAGTTATTAAATTACTTAATTTATAAGTAGGCATGTGTATTTAATGTGTACCTTTTAATTTTTCAGCTAATAATAACAACCCCAAAGAAATTTTGAAAATAGGTGACAAGGTATGTGTAAAGTCATTATTAAATGTGGTTATGCATTCTCGTGCTCTTATTACCGACATAATTGATAATGAATACAATGTTTTTTACCTGGATTATGGGAATACAGAAATTGTAAATGCTGAAGATATAATGGACTTGTCAAAAGAATTAGAAAAGGTATTTCCAAAATTAAATAGATTATAAGAATACATTTTTTTAAAAATAATTATAAAGTTATAAAGTTCTGTTTATTAATCCCTTATAGTTGAAAACCTATTTTGATTCTTACCAATGAAGCATTTTTAAGGGTATTGTTTAATTGCGGTACTTATCTTGTTCAGTTTTTAACTCATTAGTTATTGCAATACATCATAAGAATTGTCGTCCCCAAAAATCTCTTATTGCAATGTGTCACTCAATTTTTAAATTGAATCCTATGATTGGGAAATAAAAAATCTTGTGAGGTAATTTATTTTTAAATAAAATGGCAATTTAAGAATTTGTATTTAGCATGATAATCTGAAGTTCTCAAAAATTGAGTGACATTAAAATATAGGGGTTTTTTGGAGACACATTTTCATGATGTATTTAATATTGTAGTAAGCTTAAAATTAAATGACTGAGAGTGCTCCATGTCTTAAAAATGCCACTTTTAGAAGACTCAAAAAAGGTTTATGTACCGACTCACTTATATGAGATTCTCAAAGTTAGTATAGAAAGACCTAAAACAAACTGTATATTAGGTTGATTATATTATGGGTAAAAAGGTTTGTTCCGAACTTAACCTATCTATGTTAATATTACAATTTAAAATGTATGGATTGTTTTAGTTTCAAGATTTTGTTATAAAAGTTCAATTTCAAAACATGCCACCACTGAATACAAATAATGAAATCCAAGCTGTAAAAAATCATTTCAAAAAAAATTTTATCACACCCAATGCAACACTTTTTATTGTAAGTATATTCTGATTAAGAATATCAATATTAATATTTAATAGTTCAAAGTTTTTATTTACATATTTATCATGTATATGTTAATTGTCTGAGTTAAAAATTATATTATAATAAACATGTATAGCTTATTCGATTAATATATTCAGTAGAATCATTTTTTGATTAATAATAATATCTTATTTATCTTTGTTCAAACTTATAAAATCGTTAATTCTTGATAACATACAACTAACACAGTTCACAGGTTCATCAAAGTACTTTTGGATTAAGAGAAAATTTATCTGTTTCTATTTAATAATTATTTTTAAATACTAAATTTGTAGTGTTAATATTTAGTTTATTTAGACTTAATAAAAATAGGGCCTTAATCTTATAACATGCAAATAAAATCATTAAATATATTTGTATATAAATTGCCAGTGGCTTAAAATCAATCAAATAATGTTAAGTTGACTTGATGTGTTAGAAAATTAGAATCATTATAGTTTCCTTCAGTAGCTTCCTGATTCTACTCTTTAGTTTTTTTGTTGTATCTATCTTAATGTAAACATATTTTATGACAATAAACAACAATATATATAATAGTTTTCCTAGCGTATTAATTTAAAAATAGGAGCCCTTACAATAAAAATTAATTTAAAATTTAAGTTTTTAATGTGTGTTGAGATTGTACACAACAGGTTGAAGACAGTTTATACTAGAGGTTAATTATATATTTACTAACCTTTTATATACTAACCTGTATATATATATATTGTCTCTATAAATAATAAGATAAGCTATAATAAAGTATAATCATAGTCGTCATTGACAATTTCGATTTTCGACCAATTAAACATTACTTTGCCACATATAAATGAAAATAAAATTATAATGGTATTCAGTATTGACAAAATTGTCCAAATTCAATAGCTCGATACATCATAATATGACAAAATATTACATTTATAGTGCATCCTACACAATGTAAGCAAAAACAAAAAAAAAAGCCAATGGGGGGGGGGGGTATCTGATCCCCAAGTCGCCCCCTTGTGTATGCCACTGTTGCAGCACAATGCGACCTACATAACATTTCACATTGTTTCTATTTTCAACAATATTTTTTTTTATAATTATCTAGGTTATGAATACTAACAATAATTGTGATTAACTTAAGACCCCTAGTTTATACAGTAAAAATAATCATGAAAGTACAAATTATATTATTGATAACCATAAATAACAGACTGTTCAGAGGAGGCTAAGCCTGCATTTGTTGTCTAAATGCTCATAACTCGTATTAAAATAAAAATATAATAAACATCTTATGAGATTCAGTAGACAATATTCTTACTTGTAAAGTTGATAATAGGTTATATTATTATTTATGTTATTATTTTTAACTCTAATATTAAACATAACAGAGTTAAATGGATTGATCAGAATGTACAATTTGGTATGTGACCCGTTTGTATGACAGACAGCATGTGGGTGTAGTGTCCTTATTTATAATCATCATATACAATTTATATCCATATAATTTTATGTAATTTATTTTATACAAATATTAACTGTTGAAAATTGTTAGTATTTTGATTTTAAAAATGCATTCAGTTTAAAAAAATTCTTACTTATCTATTGGAGGATAAAACATGGTTTTCTGATGTTTATTATTGTTTAAATGTATTGTTTTTTCATTTAAGTGCTGTATAAAATTAAGAACTATGTTTCATTTTGTAATTATTTAAATATTTATTTTTATTTGGTAGGAATTTAACGAGCTCAATCCAAAAGGCCTTGATGATGTTGTTTTGAGGACAGAGTATTACAAAAAGGATATTGTTGAGGATATCAGGGACTTACTAAATGCACCACCACTGAATATTAAAATCACAGGTAATGTGTATGGTTTACATGGTATTTTTAGTTTTTAACCTACATAATACAATACCTAAATATATCTTAATTATTGTAGTCTTTTAACTGTGACTTTATTGAGTCATCACTCAGAGTACATTCTTAAATAAATGTATTATAATTTTAAATCTTCACCAAATATAACATGATTAAAATGTAATTATTGATATTATTGTATTATGATAGTTATAATTTTACTTAATAATAATATTAACAACAATAATACTTAATTAATAACAATAAAAATTTTATTAAAAATATGTTTCAAGGCCAAAATAAAAATACAGAACAACAAACTTCTCATGGCATATTTCCCTATCCTGCACGAAGACTATTATAAATTATAATAGATTGTATTAATAAATACAATATTAAGTGTACAGTTTTTTTAAATTTTATGTTATTCTAAAGGAAAGATACTTTTTTTTATGTTTTTATTCATTAACAATGTTATAATTTAATTACTAATAAGTTAATATTTTTAATATTTGGTTGTTTTTATACATTTTAATAAAAGAAGAGCAAGAGAGCTATTGTGATCTTATAATAACTTGTTTTTGTTTGGAAAACCCTTATTAAGATAGACTATTGAATACAGACAATGTGGATCGGTAAGTTTTATTTTAATTTATAGTAATTTAAAATCAGTGAATATATAATTACAGCACTTCTGCTGTGACAAAATATTTACCATTATCATCGGGTAAATCTAGCCTAATTACATATTTATGTCATAATCAAAAATATTTATTTCCAAAATCTAAAATTAATAGAATATTTCCTATAATATCCTATAGAAAATGATAATATATACAACATAGATCTAGATGAGGTGATCAAAGACAAGTTAGCTCTCTAAATTGTAAAGTTTGTATTGTAGATTTTTAGTGATGCGATAAATGTAATGGTCTCTTAAGTACCAGTGGTGCAACCAGGATGTGGGTTTTTGAATTTGTAAAAAATTTCAATTTTGGAAGGTGTTTGGTGGGGGAGAGAGGGTAAGGTTTAGTTAGGTTTATGAGTACCCACAAATATATTTTGGGGGGACAACCCCCCCCCCCCCCCTCTAGATAACTGGTAAATACAGTAGGTTGAATTCATTTTTGCCAAAAACAAATCGCACACCTATATAGTATAATACGTATATTACGTATCGTAATTATTTTCAGGGTTAGGATTTGTATGCAACAGCATGTTTTTTTTGTTATGTCCAAATGGAGTTTTAGTGGGTAATGAGTAATGACTAATGTTCACAATTTATATTATTCTGATGAAAATGGTACTATTTTTAATTTGCATGTTTTTGCATATATTGTGCTTAGTACGTATTTTTGTATATTCTAGTACGATTGTATTTATTGTATTTAAGCCAGAAATCAAAAATCTATTAAACTGATCAAAGTAACTTGTATTTTTGGTCATAGACTCATAGATAAACTTTTTCAATAAATACAATCTGTATCACTATCCTATCGACTTCTTGAGTGTAACGGAAGATTGTATAAATTAAAGAGTTGCGGATATTGTAAAAAACAAAATATCCTTGGTTTTACAAAAAAAATAAAGGATATAAAACTCTTCAATCAATAAGTAAAATACTAAACAGCGAATCAAACTAAGACAATTTTAACTAATTTAACACCAGGACAAATTCCTGCGACAACTACATTATGTGACGTTGAAAGAATAGCTTCTGCCAATAAAAATCAATACTACGACCATTTATATTCGAAAATTTAAAAAAAAATTGTGGTCGTAACATGTAACACGTATTTCCACTATTGAATGTGAATTATGTTAATTTACCAATAAAATAATAAACTGGTTGTCGCCCGTGGTCACTGTTTCGTTTTCGTTTTTATAATTGCGTAACAAAAGCGGGATACACGTTGACATTATTCTATCAGATTAAGGATATACGGTTGAAACTTATTTCGAGTCCTCAATCCTTATAGACTCGAGAGCCGAGACTTCTTATTTTAGGGATACAGACATACAGTGGCTTGATTAACTGATCGAGTGTCTATTCTATATTGTTCTGTGATATAATGGTCTGACATTGAACAGTCTGATGGCGAGGGCCAATTGGGTGTAATGGGTGTTACTGTGTTAGGCAGAACTCGCAGAAGAATTATCAAACGTTATGTTCCTTCACTAAACCTATTATGAAAACCCAGTGATCAAATGCCATCTAAAAGCATAATTTTTTAAGTATTTTCTTTTTCAAATAATTATTTATACATTATTAATGTTAATAATACATATTATTACCTTATTAGTGTATGTTTGTTATTTAAAAAAAAATATATTAAAAATAAATTTGATATAATTTTAACAGCTATTTTATCGGTCATGATAAATTAACATAGTATTGATGCGGTTAAAATCAGTTGGTTTTTATTAACCATTATATCTTATAGTAGTCAATACCAACGTATCGTAGTACAGTTAGGCATATATACAGGGGGGGGGTTCACCATAACAAATCTAACCCACATCATTTTTTAGTAAATAATTAGCAAGTTAGGTTTTAAAATTTGCAAGTCATTATTTCTTAGTACGGAACAAAAATAAAGAAAGATGGGCCAACTTCACGTAGCCCACCTTTTTTCAGCCACACGTTCGAAAGTGTTATCTTTCGATTCCGTATAATTAGCAAGTAATTGCTAGTCCATAAAAAAAATTTGGACAACAATAAAAAGTGTTGCATTGGGTGTAATAAAATTTTTTTTGAAATGATTTTTCACAGCTTGGTTTTTATTATTTGTATTCAGCGGGGGCATGTTTTGAAATTGAACTTCTATAACAAAATCTTGAAACTAAAACAATCCATACATTTTAAATTGTAATATTAACATAGATAGGTTAAGTTCGGAACAAACCTTTTTACCCATCATATAATCAACCTAATATACAGTTTGTTTTAGGTCTTTCTATACTAACTTTGAGAATCTCATATAAGTGAGTGGGTACATAAACCTTTTTTGAGTCTTCTAAAAGTGGCATTTTTAAGACATGGAGCACTCTCAGTCATTTAATTTTAAGCTTACTACAATATTAAATACATCATGAAAATGTGTCTCCAAAAAACCCCTATATTTTAATGTCCACCCTACAGCCTGTGCGAATTTTATAAGTTCGGTGGGCCAGCTCACCTTTTTTCATCCCCACGTTCGAAAGTAGTTCGGTTAGGTATGGTCATGTATATATAGGTATCTACTTAAATGAAAAGCCCCAATGGCCCAATGCCATGCCATTATTTATTATTCTGAGTTTGATAACATCATAGTAAAAACATACATTTAATTCAAAACGAAAAAGTTCTAACTAAGGGGAAAAAAATATTAACAACCAAAAGGTTCTATATGAAGAACTTTTTGGTTCTTATCGGAAATTTTTTACATTTTTGTTGTTGTTACGTTAAGTTTTGATTTGAAAAATAAACAAATCGCAAGTGTTGATGCAGAACAACTTTGTAAATTTTTACATGTGCCAATCATTAAAAATCATTCATTACAAAAAAAGATAATACAGTCTCAAGTTGAAAATAGTTTAAAATGGCTCTCCTGAACAATTTGATATTTTGAGATAGCACCTTTGGCTCTGAGCCCACGTTATACTGCACCCTGTGTGCGGGTAGGTCCATTTCCCCAGCCCCCCTAATTCAATTTTCCGACTATTAGCCCTCGTTTGTAACCACTTTATAAAGGTTCGTAAAGATAATTATTTCGTTTGTAAAAGATTCGTTTTGTCACTAAATAAAAATTTTAATTGGTGGCGCTGGGGAAATGCCCCGAATTTTGGAATTTGAAATTTTTTTTCATATTGTACGTGTTTGTCAGTCGTTTGTAATGGTTTGTAAAGATATTTATTTCATTTGTGAGGAAGTAATATTTAAACTATTATAAAAATTAAAAATATGTTTTTTTAAAATTAATTTGATAATATTTGATGTAACTAGTAAAATAACCTTATTTTGAACATGTATTTTTATTTTTACTAAAAAATCTACCTGTGGCGAATAGTAATTATTAACTTTTTTCTTACATGTAACCAATTACAAGCAGAAATGAATGAATAGGTTATGATTTGAATACTATTAATATTGAGTAAGCCACTTTTAAATATGTAGCTCAATCTATTATTAAAACCTTCCTTGAATTACGAAGAGAAAAAAACAAGTATTATTTTCGTATAAAAAAAAACTGCAAAAATTCGTGATTTTTACGTATTTTTTCGAAATTTTAACTTTAGATGCTTATAAAAAACTATTAGACATATTATGTTTCACTTTTTTTTAACTAACTACCACTTACTTAATAGCTTATGAGGAACCTTGTATTACATTTTTAAACCTTATAGGTATAAATTCTTAAATGTTATACATTTTTCAATACAAATTAGTTTGTATTTTTTTTTGATTTTGTAAGAATTTTAACTTTAAACGCTTATATATTTTTATAAGTGTTTTCCTAACGAATTTTTTTTTACGGTTGTAAGAAAAACTTAGTGTGAGTAAGTATATTATACTAAGTGTATACTTAAATTTTAAAATAACTGATAATTCCTGGATTTTGAATAGTTTGATATTCTCTTGGTCATTAAACTTGTAATACTATCTTACTTCTATTTATATTTTTTATTTTTAGTGACTTTTTTTTGTTTCTGAGAGGGGAGGGGTTAAACTAACTACGTTAACCATAACTGCGTCACTGGGCGTATCACTGCAACTTACAGAGTTACGATAAATTAATTACCTATATTTATATTATATAACATATCTGTTGGTTATAGTTTACAGTTATTAATAATTAATAAATAAAAACATACGCATTTATGTGTACGATAATAATATGATAAATCATCATTTTTATTGAGATAAAAAATGTCTATAAAGTGGTGACTTAGAAGTTAGAAAAAATAGTTAATTGTTGCAGGTACCTAATGGTTTAATAGTTGGTTATTCTTGATGAATAACTTAAATTCAAAATATAAAAATATAATTTTTCAAGAACAAAATCAATGAACTTAACACACATTAGTTAACAGTTATACAGTCAAAAGATAGCGGTCAATATTATAATATATATAGTATGACAATTTGTATAGGTATGTGGAATAATTTATTTTGAATGATTTTTTTTTTTCTAAACATTTTTCATTTCCTCCAATTACATTTATATAAATATGTATATAAAAACATTTTATTATCGTAAAGGTTTTGAAACTGCAATAGAAAAAATTGTTTGTCATAAAATTTTTTTTTTTTATTGTTTTAAATTGTAGATAATGTAGTCTGGCTGACAAAATATGTTCATCATGAATGAAATTACTTTACATACCTACTATAGGTTTAATGAGATTAATAAAATGTTGGTGCTCTGCTAATTTTTACTCAGTAGACTAAAGTATCAAGTAGATTAATTTATTTCATTATTTTTTTCTTTAAATATGAGGACTATATTGAAGGTTGTAGTCATTCATTATAAAAATAAACGTTTTATGAATTGTCGTTTGTTGTATTATCTATTGGCCGCTATCAAGTGTCGTGCGATCTGTTGACGTGTGTCTGTGATCTGACATTATGGACTCTAGTTGGCATATTTATAGTTCTGAGATTCGTACAAATGTGGTCTTTCGTCCACTACTCTAGTCCACGGATGCGCCACCCGGCCGTACTGTATGTCAGTAATCGCTTTAAACAGCCTCGCGTACAACGGGTTTGATTGTTCCATGGTTGGTAACTTCACGTCTTCGTCTTCGTATAATATGGTCGATACTGGGCTAATGACTGCTGCTGTACCAGTTCCAAAAAACTCAAGTATCTGAAACATTTGAAAAGAAGTGTAAGGTGGTTTAATAATACTTTACAATAATAGTAGATATAAATGTTTCAGTTCATATAAATTATAAATAGGTACCTACAATACATAAATTATAATTATATAGATTATAAATACACAGCTGGTAGGTAATTACGTTAATATAAAAATTATGTTAAATAGGTAGGCTACCTACGTAGCTCGAATGTTTCAACACGATGAATTAAGAGACAATATACAGTCAATAAGTAAAGACCTATTTAAACTTTCCAGTCGTTATAACGAGGGCTGGGAATGTAATGCCCTATAAGTTCAAAATAATGAACCTATATAAAGTTATAAAATGCTCTTAATTTCTTTAATTTAAACAATAGTATTAATTAAAAACATTTTGTTATTAAATTAAATTTTTTTTTAGCAGCACTGCACAGTTTCAAATCTTTTATGATGATTTTTAATCGGAAAAAAAATTATTCTCATTTAATTTGCTGGTGCATAAAATGTTAGTTCTTTTTAGTAAAATGTATTATATTTCTCAATGAACGTTGACAGAATTAAAAATATGTACACTTATTACGACACATTTTTTTTTGCATAATATTGTACACATGTTATGATCACATAATTGTATTGTCCATAAAATGTCTTAAAAATTTGTATAACAAATATTGTATAAATTTGATTTCATCTGTTTTTAAATACTTAGTTTTATTTAGTATAATACCTAATGTGAAAACAATCTGGATTCTTGACGATAAAAAGAGAAGCAGTTATATGCGAAATAGTATAATTGTAGATAAATTAAATTGTTAGTCGCTTACTTTATTATTCTTATTGAGTTCAATTAATTCATCCATTGTGAAATTTCTCTCCTCAACACGAAATTCGTCCCACTCTCTAGTTAAGTCCAATACTGACCGTCTGGTGATGCCAGGTAATATCATACCGTTTAATGCTGGAGTGGCTAATACTTTTTCTGAAAGTTACATATAAAAACATAATATTATATTTTTGTCAATAAATAATACGTATCATAATATTTCCAATAAACGTTTAATAAACTTGTTTGATATACACAGTAGGTAATTGAGGTTGGATTAAAATAGTTAATGTATTTTTGGTTTAATTACCACCATTTTGATTTTTGTAAAAAATAAACACGTTCATCGCACCGACCTCTGTGATTTGTCGGTCCTCACCAAATAACCACAGCATTTGGTGACAACCTAATTTTGAAGCTAATTCCTGCAATAAAAGATTAAAAAATAAAATATGCATATTGGTTTTTACAAGACATAAAAAAAGGGTATGGCTTAAGCTCTTATAGATATATATGACATTATAGCATATAAATCATCGATGATCATGAGCTAGAAAATGGACATCCATACATATTGGATGATAAGCAACCTATCTACTATTTTGATCTAGACCGCGTGGATCATCATATTATGTTAAATTTGAAAGCGAACGTTATTAATATTTTAGACCATGATTGTAACTGTAGTTAATTTGCTGTACCCTACTACAAGCTTGTTTTTGGGGCGGTATCATCCTAATTTTTATAAATTGAAAATATATTATATATTGTGTATTTATTAACGTAATGTTGATGATGATTTAATAAAAAATAATAATAATTATTATTGTTAAGGTAGGTATTCAAAAGACTAATATGTCTAATTATTTCAAATTACTTTACTGTAATGTTTATTTTTCCAAACCTAATCTACTCATGAAATAAAACGGAGAGTATAATATAGGTTTCTGAAATTTTTAGGTCCATTATAATATAATTTTACATTTGTTTCTAGGTACCTGTGGTGTTTAATTACTTTTGATTGTTTATTGAATAATTTATGTTTATTTCAAAATTATAAAAATTAGAAATGTGCGTTATTTCTATGTGATTAAAATTATTTGATGTTAAGTAGCATTTCAAACACGGTTGTCTATCATATTTTTTAGTTATTACCTTTCAATAAAAAAATAACTTTAGAACAGAAACAGATTTTAAACAATCAACGGAATTTTGAATTTAAGTAACTCTTTTTATAAAACATTCATATAGATATTCGTTAGCTTATTATTACCTATTATAACTGTAACAAAATTATGATAATGGTTATAAATAGTTATTTCATCATTCTGAAATAAATTTTTAAATAGTAATGCGTCAATATAAATTAATTGTATTCATTTATCAACTATATTCTACGTCCGAGATAATATAGGTAGTGTGTATTTATTTATTTATCAGTATCATGTGAGCTAATTAAATTATATTTAATATTTTAATCGTAGGTGAATACCTACGTAATTCAAACAAGTATATCGTAAATGTGATAAGTTCTAAAAAATTCAAACATTGTTATGTTCAAAATTAGGTATAATTATACCTATTTGGTGAATTAATTTTATTATAAAAAAAAAGTGTAGAACCTAGGAGCTCGCTGACATAAACGTAGACGAGCGCTCATAGGGAAAACCTCTTTTTCCCTATGGGCTTATCCACCACTTGGTTGTCTTATACAAAATATATTATTTTGAACTGTACCTTATTAAGAAATTAAAGCGTTTGTCGGCATGCGCTTACCTGAGGGTATAATGTGGTGGCGTAGTTAGCGCCTATTTTAAAGTCACCACAGCCACCAGGCCAAGCTCTGGCGAATTTCGGATTGGCCATCAGTCGGATAGACTTAAATTTATCAGAGAAATATGATCCCACAGTGCACATTATTACGTAGAGTAGTGCTGTATTTGCTTGTGCCACTCCTAGTGTTCCCTAAAAAAGCATAATATCAACTGTATTAAATACTTTCATGGTTATTGAATACTTTGGATTGATATTTGATTGTCATTTCAGTAATTTAAAAGATGTACTCAGTCAACTTATTTAGTAATAAATAAGCAAACCAACATAATAGGTGTAAGAATAAACAATTATTCACATATTGTTTAACATTTTTAAAAAAATAATATTTTTACCACAATAGTTATAATTTATAGTATAATACAAGTTTTTTTTTAATTGATCATATTTTTAAAGACTTTTTGTTAGTGTATTAAGTTTTAAAAAATATCTTGTTGCGAATAGTGACAATTGACACGACTATGTTCAATGTCGAAGAAGAAATATTTCACTTTTAAGTATGATTTTAATTTTAAATAAGACTTTATATTATAAATTAACATATTGAAAATAGTCATACAGAATGTTCGTATCAGGAACACCAGTTTCTAAAAATCAATGGGAATGACTAAGTACAAACTACGAAAATTAATAACGTTCTTCAAGAACAACGTGAAGGGCAATAAATAATTGCCAATTAGGTTTGTTTGTGAAATGATATAGATGTAAATACACTTGATTGGTTTTTATAGGAAAATTTAATTTTACTAATTGAACTAGGCACTTACTTCTGTGCCTATTAGGTTAGGTCTAATGTATAAACTGAGCGGCGCAGAAACAGGTAACCACTCGTTGTCGATAGACACCAAGCGTTCAATACCTTTGAGTAATATGCTAGATTCTATTGCTGGTAGGCCTACTCGTTCAGCTGACGAGTTTAACCTTTGTAAGTTTAGTTCCGGTCTGAATAGATTCATGTGACCATGTTCTGATCTGTATGCTTTCATTCCTTCAAATACCTACGCAACAAAACAAAACATATGTTTTCGTTATATTAAAACTGGAATATGATTTTTTGTTAGGCGTCAATTATTTATTGTAATGTTTTTTTATTTTAAATGTCTTAAGGCCTAAGGGTGACAAGGTGACGTGGTAATTGATTATTTGGTTAACATGAACTAATAATATAATATGCTGTCTAAAAGTGTACGAGATTTATTTCAAAGTGATGACTCATAGTACCTATGTTGAAAATTCTACATCCAAGTTTGATATTAAATGGTGTGTGCAATTTGCATACACGTTATTAATAAGGCGTCTTATAAGCAATAACGCTGGTTATCGTCTTTTTATTGTTTGCATAATGCAGTGACCATGGACACAATATTTATAATATTAATAGAGTTTACATACGGTGAATTGTACTGAACTCTAATCAGTTGTGCTGAACTAATTGTTAAATCTTAGATATTGCAACAAAATTAATCTAAAAAGCTTAATCGAAGAGAATGCACTGAAAATTGTACAATTTGTTCAAAATACACATATTACGGAGTATAGATAGATACTGCTGGATCTACCACTATTGGTATAGGTAAAAAAATATCTTTAAACGAGACAAAAAATAATAATTAAAAATAATTCAACCTTTTTTTTAAAATGTATTTCTTATGTAACCATTATTATCATTAGATTGCAAAAATGTTTTATACAATACCCAACAATACCCAGCATCATATTATTATGAGTTTTAAAAAATATGATACGCAAAAAATAACTGATTTAATTATTTTTGGTATTGTTAGTAAATAAAATATGTCGCTAGTTTTATTTTTTTCGTATTCATATAATGTATGAACAACCTATACAGGGTGATTCTTTTATCAAACAACACTCATTATTTCAAAAAGTGTAAATATTTTTGAAAATATTTTTTTACATAGTTTCAAATAATTTACAAAACAACTTTTTTATTAAAAAATTATATTTTTTAATATTTTTTATCCTTATAATTTTTTAAGTTTTTTACTTTTTTGAATGACAACATGTAGTTTTAATTTGATATTCCAAAACTTCATATTTTTCTAAAAATGTTGATACATAAAAATCGAATTTAGGACGATTAGTTTATGAGTTATAAGTATTTAAAGTTTAGATGAGCAGAGTGGAGTGGTACGGGGTTACCCCGCGAAATGTTTGTCCACAACTCCTGTAAAAAAATATTTTCAAAAATATTTACACTTTTTGAAATAATGAGTGTTGTTTGATAAAAGAATCACCCTGTATACTTAGTATACAGTATTAGAAATTTTAAAATTTTAAAGTAGAGTATACAATTGCGTATACATTTTACACAGGTATCTTGCTATTAGGTAAACCGTTTATGTATGCTTCCTCTTTATTGTTATCGTCTGATTGTGTAAAAATATGACGTAGTTAGCTATATAATGTGAGCAGTGAACACGCATGCTCGTCGTGTGTAATGCTATATTTTAGTGTTCGGGTCTAATGATTGTTATCTCTAATACATTTTTATACAACCTAAACGATTGTATAAATGTTTATTATGTATTCAATTATGATTAAAACTATTTGTGGTATGTATGTATGTATGTATGATGTTATTATTGAGTTTTAAAATAATTTCCTTACTTGGCTTGGTACACCAGAATGTATTAAATAATTTCTGTATTATTACTAGAACTAATTTAAAATACGAATAATATTATAATTTGTTAGTTACTATAAAATTAATTCTAAGAATTACTTCTGTAGCTAATAGTTCACGTGTTTTCTAATCATGTAATATACATATTATTAATACACTATTGTAGATTTCACCATTGTATTTAGCATTTAGCACTAAAATAATATTTACAGAAAAAAGAAAATATGTATTTATAATGTTTGTTAGTCCGGCGATAATGTACTAGTCATTGATAGGCAATATCGTACATTTCTTATAAGACGTAATATTATTTAATGTACTCCAAATGGAGTAATATTTTTAATAAAATGTAATAAATATATGCATTGTTATCTACCCATGTCCCATATAGACAGGGGCGTAATTAAGGGGGAACGAGGGGGATAGATCCCCCAGAATCTTTGATATTTGATAAAATAATATTTCCAGCTACCACTGTACTTTGTATTTTGTGCATAAAAAAATGTCTATTCCCCTAGGACCAATGCCTAATTACGCCATTGCTGATATAGTCATATAGATAATACTTAACTTAAACACAGTGCCGAATTATAAAAAAAAATAATATTTTATTGGAATAGAGTTAGTTAAAATAATAATATTTATTATTAATATATAATATAGAATACAGTTAAATGGCCCATTTCACCACTAAGGAAACCTCTTAACGGTGATGACGGAGTACTAATATAAAATAAATAAAACATTTGTAAAGAAATATTTCCCTATTTGTTAATCCGAGATATAGTAAAAAGCGTTTAGTTTGAATATAATTGATAAACATAAATGGTTAATGGATATAATAATAACATAGAGATCAAAGGAGAATTATAAATTTAATTTAAATCAATTTAATAAATTAAATTATAGAACAATCTAAGCGGGTTAAAAACATTAACATTGGAAATCTAGCATATGTTCCTAGAATGTTAGTAAATAAGTTTAAATTGTACTATACTATTTTACAAGCAGAAGAAAGAATCATTTTGTACTATTATTATTTAAAAAATAAAAATTGTGTGACATTTGATTTAACCGTTACGTTATCAATATTTACAATGTACATTATTATTTATTATATTATACATGTTATTATATTTTATTTACTATTTGTAGGAGTAGGACCGTAGTATAACTATTAATATGTTTGCTTTTATTTAAAATTATTACTCCCAAGAAATGAAGAAAATTATCTGTGAAGGTAGGACTTCTTTTATTCTTTTCAAAATTATTTCTAATGTAGACACCACCGACTCATTTACTTTCGGAGCTAAGTGTTACTGTATTGTATGGCCATTTTTGTAATAATTTTGTTTATATATGCATACTCGTACAATTTTTACATTAAAAATCAGTCTATTCTATATGCATTTCAATATTATAGTAATGTAATTCTATAAACAAATAATATCATTAGGCTTTAAGATGACGTCGTACCGGTAGCTTCTTAAGAGGACGCCACACCCGCATGTGTTGTCTCCGTCTTACAAATGTACAACATAGCAAAAACCGTTTAGCGCGGGACAACTGTTCTCGCACCATATTTGTTGTAGAACTACCAAATTTTCACAACACGTAAAGAAGAACTTTATCTGTGTTACAGCGTGCTTTTTTTTTAATTACACTATCCAATCATTTTTTATAAGCAAATGAAAAAAAACAAAAAAACAAAATGTTTAGAAGCAAATAACTTTTATTGTATTTATGTTATCTAAAATATAGGCACTCTGTAACACAGATAAAGTTCTTCTTTACGTGTTGTGAAAATTTGGTAGTTCTACGACAAATATGGTGCGAGAACAGTTGTCCCGCGCAAAACTGTTTTTGCTATGTTGTACATTTGTTAGACGGAGACAAGACATACGTCCTCTTAAGGGGATACATCTCGTTATAAATCACAACTGAAATTGGAAATTATTTTTATTAAATTTTTCAATAAAACTTCTATGATTTACCAACAATTTCCAATGCTTCATAATAATAATTAAAATGGTGAAGGCCACAAGTCAATCACCACTGAAGGCGTTTGGGAGATCGCATTTCTTGATCTCTGCATAGGTACCCCCAATAACCGCAATATTATGCTATGACAGATACTGAAATTGACTATGATAAAAGTAATTAGGTAAGTATTTTAATTTACACAATAATTACTATTTTATTTTTAGTGATTAAAAATTATAATATAAATCAAGTACAACACTATTCCGTCATTTTTTTTACTGGTAGACAGCGAGTACTAATTATAGCAAATTGATTAGTATGCAGATTAATTTGCTGACCTTTAATATAATAGATTTCAGTAAACCTTATTAAACAAGTCATGTGTTTGTTTGTATGATAATCAATATAGGTAGTTGTTTAGATTGAATATTTACATTTAAATTTATACTTTACCTCAGTGGCATAATGAAGAACTTTGGCTGCAGGATGTAAATGGAGATGTTCCATTGGTGTGATGTATGGTTTCTGCCAGCCACCGGCATGTTTGTCATAGTGTATTTTGAGCATGTGGTCAGTAAAAATAGTGCCAAACTTAATTTGGGTACCACTTTTTAGAATATTGGTGACATTGTCATTAAGCTTTGTAGATTTGCATAATGTGATGTCGATATCTGGTTTCACGCACTATAAATCAAATTAAAATACACTCGTGCCTTAAAAAAATATTTGTAATATAAAAATAACATTATAATATAGCTGACAATTTAAATGATGATTCAATAAAAAATAATTTAGTTGTGTAATTTAGATTTGTACATTTAATTTAGTAATTAATTACATACTGTTTTAGTACTACTATTATATATTTGTATACGTATATATTGTATAGTGTAAACATAATAATTAATTCAATTATTGATAGCAGAGTTCATTGAAATATGAATTATGTAGTTATCGATGTAATCGCTTAATACTTCTAACGCGTATTATATAGGTATCTGTTGAAATAAGCATATATAATGATAATTTTATCATTTACTGAAAATAATTGCAGATTATTTCCGATCTCTCTACAAAATTGTTTTAAAAAACGTCTAATATTTTATTGAAAAAATGGATACATTACCATTTTTTTTTACACCACTCACAATACTGATAATTATGTGTGAATAAACATATTATTCAAAAAAATATATTTAATTTAACTGAAATATGTATATAATTAATTTGAGATGTACACTCGTTAATTTGATGAATACATTTTACAATTTTTAAATTTTTTATTTTAAGCAATTTTTATAGATTAGGGTACGGTACACCTTATCGGTATATAATATAATATAATTATACATACCTGTATTATGTATATCAGTTTTTATCAATATTGGCTTTTTACAAAATAAGTATCATCCTTTACTTCAAGCTACGGTGTTATAATTTTAATTTAATATTTAATCATTATTTGAATGAACTTTAATAATGAGTTTTTAGAGTATTCATAGAAAAATATCAACTCCATACATTCAAATTTGAATTTCAGTTCCTAACGTATAAAATCTATAACCTATAGTTATGATTATATTTATATTAGCTTAACCTCGAAATATGTGAAGGGTCACGTAAGAAATCGGTCAAGGTGACTAATGACTATACCGTCTTTACCCCAATACCTTATACAATTTTACGAATTGAATTTGGTTGAAATATTCAAGTCTAAATAGTCCTGAGAATTATACACAGTACATACAGAATTCAATCAGAAACTACGGAAATTATTAATGTATTATAGGAGTACTACAACTATATTAATACTATGATAACAACAAAAATTAACAAAATTTAAATTAAGTTAAATTTTTTTAATATTTTATTTTTAGTTTATAATTTGTAAATTGACTGTTAACTGTTAGAAATTAGAAAGATATTTTTTACTCTAAACATACTATATTATATTTGCCACCGTTTTTTTACGAACATGGGCTGAGTTTTTTTATTATGAATCAGTCATATATTAGGTAATATTTTAATCAAAACTTTAAATATTCTTAATTTATAAATCCTATGTTGGATGTAAATACAATTAAATAAATGCATATAAAAACATTTTTTCAAAATATTTTCCTCAACAATTTTAATTTGTAGATTATTATTTGAAAATAAATTTAAAGTTTTACTGTTTTAAAAAAAATAAAGAACAGAAATTTATATAGAAAAATAATTATTGAAAAAATAGAAAATTAGAAAATATCTTTTGTTATCTTATCAATTTGTAGGTTTCTTCAAATTTTGACTTAATGATTATGATTTATGACAAAGTATTCAATCTCACATTTTTTTAATTTTCTCATTCAATTTTTTTCTGTTTCACTCTAATTTACTTCGTCAATAATTTATGGTACCGGTTATATTATTTACCTATTATGGTATTATGGTTAGGTACTTATCCGAGATAGTGGTGTTTGGTGATAGGTGATATTAATTTAAATGTTTACCTTTTCTGGGTCGTTTTGTGATAAGGATGACTGGTTTCTTTTAGACAATAGATGTTGAATGCTATACAATTTTCTGCAAGTCTGTAAACAATTATTCGTACATTTAAAAATCTATATAAATTATCTTCTAAGATTAATAATTCTAATAATGATTTAGGGGTATGGAATAGAATGAACTCACTATTTAACGTTATTTTAATGTAGGTATTTTAAATGTTAACATCACATAAATGTGTAAGTGGAGGGATATCTTATTTAAAATGTGGAAAATATTAATGATAAATCATTGCAAAAACAAAAATCGACTATGAGAATTTATTTATTTATTATTTACTGGTTAACATTAGTTGAACGTTCTAAAAACCACATCCATGAAAAAAATGGCTAACAGTTTAATTTTTTCTTAGCACGTGAACTGATTGCTATCTTAAGTTTAAATATCAACATTTATACATTTTTAAGTAAAACGCATACATTTTAAGTACGTAAGTGAATTTCCAACATATTTGGAGTACATACTCCGTTAAAAAATAGGTACTCTAATAAATTAATACATAAATATAAGAAAAATAATTTTTTTTTGACATTACATATCTAAAAATATAAATGGGTGTGTGTTAAACAGTTCTATATGCACTAAAATAGATTATATCATGCAAATCATGATCTTTCCAAATATTCAACAAATAGTTCTTATAATATTATAATATTATAAATTAATATTATTGATTAATGTAATAAAAATAAAAATATATTTGCTTACTTTTTTTTGTTTGAGTATTTTTTGTGTAACAGATAAACAAGTATCAATACTCGCCATATTTGAAAACAAATAATCAAAATAATTGAACCTTTCTATTTAATGCAATAAAATTACTAATAACCGTCAAAGACACACTTTTCTGTATTAATGTAAATATTAAATATCAATGTGAATGCTGGAGCATTAGTCGGGTACTGAAATCAAATTCTTATAGCAATCTAAATACATAGACTGTTATCAGTTATTTTAATTGTGTATTATTGAATATATGCGTATAAGTTGTTAATATTCTTTATAGGGCAACGATAGAGATTACAATATTTATGTCTGATAATTTGTATATCAAGCGTTCGTTTCAACAAAGGTCAAAAAGGTTCAAAAATACATACAACTAATGACAATAATATGTTAAAAATTAGTCGCTCAGTTCATATTTTTTTGAGTTAATAATTATGTTTTGAAATGTCATGCTGTTGAATTACAATTGGGTTTAAATTAATTTTAATAATTTTGAGCAGATAATATGTGTTAGAAATAATTGATATATAATGTACAGTGTACACTCGTTGAAGTATTCTTGTTTGATAACTTGGAATTAATAGTTTGTTTTATAAATACAGTAATTTTTTAAACGTTTCAAACAACTTACAAAAAAACTAGCATCCTTAGATATCATAAAATTATAAGAGGCGTACCCAAACATCGCAGTTTTAGGGGCATATTACGATTTGCGAGATCAATCATGACCGTTTCCAAGCTTTTAAAATTTATTTTTATCTGTAATGCCATATGTCTTATTTTAGGCTTGACAACCAAATCTAGTTTTTACACAATATAAATGATAAATTAATTTAAAAAAATATTTTTTACGAAATTGTAAGATATTTTATTAAAAATGTAACACAATGTATAGTTGCACGCTATATTGAACAGCTTGTTTAATCAGCAATGACATATGATGACGATAGGATTTAAACAAAAACAGTTGTAAAAGTTATAGTTGGTAGTTTATAGTCTTAAATTAACTGTAGAAAATTAAAAAATAAATTAAAGTAGTAAAATTATATTAATGAAAAAAAACTCAAGTTCAAATATGATGTTAACAGTGTCAGTAAATACAATAACATGAAAGTACATAAGACTCAACGACTATGGTAATGCTGTTTTTCGGACTACCTACATCTACCTGTGGACATTATGACGTCTCTTGTGTCCTAGGCCAGCTTGTGGTTGTTTTCAACAGTAAGGTTTCTGAACTGAAAACCTTACAATAGTTGTTTTTGCATTTGCGGATTTCTAAAATCACCGAGGTATGTGTAAGGTATACAGCTTAGATTAGTTTCAAATCCTCAAAAGTATAAAATTATATAACTTGTAAGTATCAGATTGTATCGAGATTTTAAGTGCTCGGTTCGAGATGAAATCTAAATGGAAAAATTATCGTCTTACAATATCATGTATACTTTTTAGCAATTTTGTAAGATCTGGGATAATGTTCTTCTAGGAGCTATACTAAAATGGATGCAAAAGGGCCAATAGTGCACTAAGGCTCCAACATTTTTAGGGGCATCAAATTAAAAATGCATATTTTTGTTATTATTTGTTTAAAAATGTATTTTATATCTATCTTGAATATTTCATGACAAAATAGTAGGATAAAATATAAAGAAATATTGTTTTCTGATGAATAACTTAGTGGTGAAATTATATTTTTTAATAAGGCCAAAATAGAATAGAACGAATTTATTCTTGTAGGCTTGGGTTTGCTCAACTAAATAAAACAAAAGTTGCAGCACATATTTTTTTCTTACATAAAAATGTTTAATACAATATTGACCCGCATAAAAAAGCATTGAAGCATTGAATCTAGTAAATATTTATACCAAGGATTTTGAAGTAGAATTTGGTGCCGAAATTTTTAAATTTTTAAATTATTTTTCCCGTGAAACAAAAAAAAAAGAAAATACTTCCTTAAACCTTATCTAATGTTGAAATCGCCTTAAATTATTTATTTGTATTTCATATTTTAATGCAAGCAGGAAAATGTATTTTTCTGTGTTAAAAAGAGTGTATGTGATCGATCTATGTCCATTGTTCAGTATTCTTGTTTACTCCACTGGAGTCTGACTGAAGTGAACACTAGCCAGTAGTCAGTCAACTGATAATTTTGTGTGCATATTTGTCATTTTTATTGTAAATTTATATCAATATGCAGCGAAATTTTTGTTTACTATAATAACTACTGTCCATAAAAGATTTATTTTTTTGATTATTCTAGTGTGTCTGTCATAGTGAGATTCCGCTGTTAGAGTATTATTAATTACTACTAACTTTATAATCCATCAATAAAATATAAAAATATAGGTACATCAAAATAAAATGTTTTTGTCAAATCATAGTTAATTATGTTTATTTATTATATGTAGTAGAAACGATAAAACAATTTAGTAGATATCCGATGAAAATAAATATTATTCAAAGAGCCGTGAATAAGGTGTGTGAAATATCATTTTGACGTCATATTGGTCTGGTTTACTACGCTGTGGCCTATCTTGTACGTCATCTGGCTGTTTTACACAAATAAGTCAAACAGAAATGCACGCAGTTAACGATTAATAATACAATACAGGATTTCAAATACCAATTTGTAATCATCTTGCATATTTTTATTGTCAGAAATGTCTAGCACATTTTTCTGATACATTCATTATTTTTAATTTTTATGTTCCTAATAGATTTTTGTTCCAAGTAAAGTTTGTCCCACGTCTCTTGGACACACTTAGAGCGGCAATATGAGATATACGTTTTGTATAAATAAGTACATAAGTAATAAATAAATGAGCTATATGAGATTTTAACAAAACATAATAAAGTGATGTTAAAATAATTAGTAATTACTATATTATTATAATATTATATATATACTATTTACTTTTAGCCAAAATCAGTTCAACCTCTATCGTATTACTAATATAAAAATAAATTACTAATAGCGGCAATAACATTATAAATGTATAATTAAATCCTTAGAAATATAGGGTAATGTAAAAAGCTCTTTTGGTTATATTTATTAATTTATTATTATACATTAATGTCTTTTTCTGTAGTGTTATACTGTTATAATTATTCCTTTTTTGTTGAAAAAATTGCAAATGTTAAATGTATACATACATAAAATATTTGCATTATATTATAATAATTTAGAAAATTAATCCTTGTTTTTTGAAAAATACATTCATTAAGTATTTATGTAAATTGGTGTAAATTATCAACATTTAAACTATTGTTAAATATTAGTTTCTTAGTAAGGTAAATATACAACATTTACCTACCTTGTTCAAAACTTTTCTCTAGAAAATTCGATTTTGAATTTTCTTAAAAAACCGTTGATAGATTTAAAGTATGATTTATTTTATATTTTGATGTACGAATTATGATTTCTAATCGATAGAGATATGATAAAATTAAGACGTAAATACCGTTCTTCTAAACACGAGTTCACGGACACTTTTTATTTTTAAATATATTTTATAAGAGTATGTACAATCTGTAAAAATAAATAAAACAAATAAGTTTGTCCATCACACATGTATCACCCGTGTTACACGCATTATAATAAGAAAAGTATAGAAGTTCATGGACATATAAAAAAAAAAATGCGCATCATTTATAATTATTACTTATAATAATAATAAATGAATAATTTTAGATTATGAGCGGAGCGATGAATGTATTGGTTTAACAAGGATTATTTTTTTCGGTCTGTCATCACCTTTGAAGTAGTAGTAAAATTGCTTCAATCTTTACCTTTCAAAGTTGCGTCTTGGGACAAAACGGATCCATTTTTCTGTGCTGTTAAAAAGTCAAAAATAAATTCACAGTGTTTTTTTTTTATAATAATTGGAAAAAGTAATAACAAATCAGCGGGAAAAAGTATATTTTCTAGACATGGAAAAATTCAAAAAATATTTAGTATTTTTTGTGCTATTTATAGACTTTTTGAAAGTTATTTTTTGATTTATATATATTATAGTAGAAGTTTTACTTGAGTTAAAAATGCATACCATTTTAAATTTTAATAGCTAAGGCTTGAATGCAATTTTTTATTATATATTTAGTATAAGATTCATCATGAGTTATTTTACTTGAATTAAAAGAAAAGTTTAGCGTAAAGAGATTTACATTTTTATTCATTTACATTCACATTTTGGTATAATTAGATATACATACATAATGAAAATGTACCATCGAACAATTTTAAATACATTTATCATAGAAACTTGAAACATTTTATTATTACTATTATTATATTTTATACACATGCAATTTTCAATATATTTAGATAGGTAGTAAATTATTTTATCATACCATGGAAATACTCATAACTACGGTATGTCGATATTGATTTATAATTTAGTATTATAAATTATTGGATGTGTCCTGATTGACTGATTGATCAATGCAGAGCCTAAGCTATGATATATAGAGACTTGAAATTGTCATGGTACCTCCGTACCATCATGTAGGGTGCACCGAGAAAGAATTTTCAAAATGTGCAAACACAAGCCTTTTGAGATGGAAATCGAAATTTGTTTTGTTTATAAATGGTTGCTATTGGTTACAGATAATACTCGTAGAAGAAATTATTATAAATTAGTATTTTTTTATATATTTATGGTGGTCGTTGGTTGAACTCGTGCAGATGAAATATAAGCATCAAATCGTCGCGTTTACTTGACAAAGAAACCATGTCTTATGAAATGTATATTTGTAGCTATATATACTCGAAAAACTACTCGACTGGTTTTGACAAAATTTCCAGAGATTATTTTTAGAGATATCAGAAAAATTAAAAAATTAATTTGAACCACATTAAAAAATATACCTAGTGATAAATTTAATCCACGACTTGCGGTTGTCCATCTAGATAGAATTATTGCACAAAGTGAGGCACTATTCCCTTATATTATATAGCACTGTATTTTTTATTTGTTCATTTTTCCCGGGCGAAGTTTGGTTATACAGCTAGTCAAATTATATGCACGAGTCGCGATGTTTTTAATAAAAAAATAGTTAAACATTTAAACATTACGTCATATATATGCTAATAGAATTATGAGAAAAATAAATTATTTTTAGTAATATAAATAAATTATGAAATATTCTTAGAAATAAATGCTAAGACACCGTCTCCGATTAGAAAGGTTTTTCGTTTGCAATGGTCCATATCGTTGAATTCAAATTTAACAAATTCATAATAATGACTCAGTAACGAGGTACACTAGTGTACTCGAACACTTTGGGTAAATATTTAAATTAAATTAATATATATATATAATATCTAAAGGAAATGTACATACAATAAATGTTAAACTAGAAAATAAAATAAAATTGTATAATTGGTCAACCAAATTATTTCTGCCGACTTAAGTCGCTTGCATTTCATTCCAGTATAAAAAATATTAATATCAGTCTAAAAAATTAATGTCATTAATAATTTTATGATATCGTGTACAATCAATAATTTTGTGTAAGAGTGTAACATCATATTGACTATACTATTCCTACTAGATTGTGAATAGATGTTTGAGTTAGTTTTATTTCAATTTATTTGATAAGATAATTTTGTGCTCCAACAATTTAACATTTAAATGTTTTTATTAAAATACTAGACAGTAATAGTTTCGTTCTTTGGTAATTAGAAACGAACGTCATCATTGTTTCCTATAGGTACCTACTTACGCACTGAAATTTTATTAATCATACATGTTTTCACAATTAAAAATATCAAAAATAAAAACAATATAATTCATTGACGAGCATAGAAAAATATGTATCCATTAACGTCATAGTTTTCTTTCAAGTTCGCATAACAAGAAAAACATGTTTATGACAATTAGAAAATACAACTATATAATAGTAAAATTATAAAAATTCTTGTGCTGTATATAGATATTTGAATAATTTTTTTTCGATTTTGTAAGATCATATTTTTTTTGCAGATCAAAAAGCTTGAAATGTAACGTTCTTTGTAAGTTTTTCTTAAAGCAACTAAAAAAAACCGAAAGTACAAAGTCTCAATTTTTTGTATAAACGTTTGATATTCTTATTTTGAAGAAATTAGATATTTAAATGATTAATAATGATTGTAATTCAACAAATATTCATCGTAGGGACATGAAACTGTTTTTGTGCCCATTTAAACATAATATCATTATTTATAATTATTTCTACACAGCATGAAATATTCAAAATATTTAGACTTATTGTAAGTTAATTATATTACGAATCTATTCACACCGTTTTACAGACGACTTATGGTACACAGTATTGACTTATAACAATTAACAATCAAATGATTGTACCAAACCTAAATAGGCAATATGATAATTAAATATACTATTATAATAATTAGATCTATTATCTATATATACGCAAGCATTTTTTTGTCGTAACGATAAATCCACATGTATACATTAGGAGGGGGGAATATACTATAGTTACATCATTGGAAAAGTATTGCCGAGTAAAGTTGCACAACATTTTTTTTTTTCAAGTTAAGGCAGGTAAAATACAAAAATAGGAATACAGCAGTTGTGTTCAGAAAATAAAATGTAAAAAATACAGTCTATAACTTATAGAAAAATTAATTTATATAATAAACTAATAGATATAAAATCAAAAATATTTTTAGAAATAGAGGCTGACACATTGTCTCCATTCAGAATTTTTTTTTATGCAATTATATTTTATCATTGAATTAAAATTTAACACACCCGTCACCTAGGGGCGTCATTTCAACTTATTTATTGTTGGTGCCAAAATGTTTGCAGGCCATTTCAAATCATTACCACGCAACATAGAAAACTTGTTTTTTTTAGGTGGGGGGCAGTAAAGTGGGACAAAAACTTTAGAATATTTGTATAATTTATTTTATATAATGTCACTTATATTAGTATACAAATATTACAATATTGATAATATTGTTACTATTTTTTCCGAACTATGTGTAGGTACTTTTAATATATTGATATTTATATTGTGGATACCAGTGGTATTTACACTTGGTAAATAAATTTATGGGTTTAAAACACCTTGATAATAAAACCGGTACCTATACTTTATTTTCTCCCTACACACTCGAAATATATAATATAGCTAGCTTAATAAAACCTACAATTTATTTTATGGTTACCCTTGCTCACAATGGCACAATATACAGTCCATTTAATTCATATTTCTAAATTTTTCCATTTGCAATTTGAATTTAACAACTTAAATATTATCTATGCACTCATTTTTATAATATAATGTAATTAAATTGTTGTTATTATTTTATCAATTGTAATATTGTCGGAACACAATTACCACATCCAACATTTTTGAAAATAAAACACTTTAGCACAATACCTTTTAAAATATATAATATAATATTACACACTTCGGTATATCGGCGCTTATATTTTTGGCAGGCCAAATAAGGCGTTTAATAAAAGTTGGTGCAAATGTACACCCTGCACCCCCCCCCCCCCCCCAAATGACGCCCCTGCCGTCACCCATTACATTTTAAAGTGTAAAGTATGAGTAAAGAGTATGTTACACTTAATGACCAAGTACACCTGAATCCCACTATTCGGCAGTGTGACTTCCCCGGTCATTTTTTCTTGTATTTAACTATCGTCCGTATACACGTAGATCAACGCGTGTCACAATAATAATGGCTTAGTTGTTTAGATCCTTAGATCTGGTTATGGACTCATTCCTTTATTTTTATTTTTATAGTGCTACTAAAATCTGACAAATCCAAACGGTTTGATTCTAAATGTATCCTTTTTAATTTGAATATTGGACAGTGGTTAGTACAGTGGAAATCGAACGAATTATTTTTTATTCTTTCAATTAGTATCGGTGAAACATTAGTCTACCAACTAAATATTCAGTAAAAGATAAATCAATTTAAAATTTCTGTGCTATAATTGTTCATTCGTGTACAGTATGGGCGTATAACCAAATGACCTAAAATTGATCATCTATAAATTCATAATTAATTCAGGATATAAACTTGTTAAAATATTTGAATCAAATTATAAAAAGTATCAATTAGTATAATTCCATACCTTCAATATTATTGATATTTTTTAAAAATTGTTTGAATGTATTCTTATGAATGACGTGGATACTAGAATCTACTACTGAGATGTTACACCATGTTTATCACATTTCAATATTTCAGCACACACCTTATAGCTTATAGTATAAGGTCTATGCATTTCTGATATTTAACTATATTCGATATACATATTTTATAAATATAGCGTGTATGCAACACATCAAGTTACGGTTAATAAAATGAATATTAATCACTTACTCTGTCTGAAAAACTACTCGTCAAATCCGAAAGGTTAATTATAAATGTAGGTATTTATTACTAATACTAATGTAATTGGTTTACAACATAATAATAGTTTATGCTTGTTTTTGTATTACAATATTACACGCTTGTGAAAATACGTACTTATCACTATAATATAGTTTATATAAATACTTATATAATTATATATTAAAATATTTTTAAAGTATTATGGCATTAAAGTCGTTAATATTTCAAAATGTTTCATTTTACGGCGATAAGATCATTGACTACATTTGCATCTATTACAAATACCGTTTACTTATGTTGTATTTTGCAGGTGGTTATTTATTTAATAATAATTTAAATATTCTATTAGTTATTCATTCGTACAGCGCTAATTATTTATTTCGAACTTGCTTATTACTGGGTGAATACGATATAAACTATACCTAATTTTTTGTACAATAAGATAGTATTAGGCGGTGAAATAAAATACGTAAATCGGCGCCCCGGGATAATTTTTGGGGCGTCGTCCGATTGCGTCCCGTTTCAACCATTTATACCTTGATTCGGTGTCATTCATGGGTGTGTCGATTGCGTCCGGGGTAAATTATTTTTTTTTACCTTTTTTCTTACTGAATACATTCTTAGTTCTAGGATTGAGAAATGAATAGTCATAATTAGTTATTATTTTGTAATTATTAAATAACTCAAAAATACATTTCTAGTCAGTCATCGTCAGTGTTATAATATAATAAATTAAATAACTCAAAAATACATTTCTAGTCAGTCATCGTCAGTGTTATAATATAATAATTGTACAAAAATCTATAAAAATAAGTAAAAATATAATAAATAATTTAAATAATACATTTCTATAGTCAGTGAATACGTCATTTGAAAAAAGGGTTTTAAGTGAAATAGTTTTAAGATATTGTAAAAATCTATACAATTAAGTACAAATATAATAAATAATTTAAATAATACATTTCGATGTATTACGATATTTAAATTTATCAATTATTCTAATTTATTTATTTTTTTCACTTAAAATATTATTCATTATATACGATATTATATATCATATGCTATAGCACAAAAATATCTTTCGACTCAGGCACTTTCAGACGTACTAAATCGCTAAATCGTAAATCGATAACCAACCATTAAGATAAAATGTTCTTAAGCTCATCAAGTAAAAACCAATTCATGTTTAAATATATCTGCACAGCATAATATGTGACAAATAAATTAGATTTATCATGTCAATTTACGCTTACCTACTATACAATAGGACGCAATCGGAACATAGAAAAGGTAGGAAAAAAATCGTTTACCTGCGTCCGGGACGCAATCGACAAACTCCGAATTTTTGTTGATCTTATGGTCCTGTATAATCAACTCTGGACTGTTAACTCGTTGAACAAATTTAATTTTTATATCCTAAGCTGGCCACACTGGAAACATTGTGGTGACTTCGCTTTTATAAAGTTATGAAAGTTAAAAAAATAAACAATAAATTTTATTTAAAAAAAAAAAAATATGGTGTACAAGTATGTACATTTTTTATTTTTATTTATTTATTTTATTCCTCTTTACCTTTTAAATAAAATTAAAAATATTAATTTTCCTGGTTGGTTGTCATTGATCTAAATAAAAATACGAACACATCATATTGAAATACATTAACTAGATTAAACAACTAAAACCAGAAGTCATTCACTATAGGTTTTTAGCAATCAAGGAAAATATAGATTTTTATTATTATGATTTCTTTGTATTATATAACATCTTAGACCGTTTTTAATAATCTCCATCTAATTAATTATCTAAACGAATTATTATTATTAAGGGTTTATCAATAGCCAGTAAAAAATATTTACGTTTCACCGTCAAAAGAGCATTAATAATGTTTCTTCACTTTTCTCAATATATAACCTACAAAAAATAGGCATATTATTATATCCTACCGAATAATAAAATTGAATGATGAAATACAATCGTCATTAACGTTGTATGACCAAAGTTCAAATGTTATCTGTACAATCATAATATACAGTAGTCAACTAGTCATATAGATTGAAGTAATTAGATAAATGTCAACATTTAATTAATGTGGTATTGTATTTAGTTAAGTCAATCAGTAATTTACTTTCTAAACAAAAAATTGTCATTACACTTTGAAAATAGGATATCGTAGTCTCAGATAAAAGCTCTCGAATACAGTGGGTACAATTAAAATATTATAAAGCAAGAATATTATGTTATTTTGAGCTAATAATTTTAAGCAATTCATAAATACATTTAAACATAGTATGGAAGTAAGAATGTTATGCATTAACTAATAAATGTATATTAATAGAACAGTGATAACAGGGAACAACGAACACACATTATTACGAAAACTATATTTTTTCAATATTTACTTTTTGAAATTTTTTAGTTAAATACCTACAGTTTTAGTATTTGATTTATTCGTATGTTAGCTGGTGAAACACTTTTAATATTTAATTGGAATCTACAATTTTAATTTCATAACCTAAAATACTCGTTTAAAAAAAGTTAGTTACCTATCTAATATAATGGTTTAATAGCAAACATGGGTGAACAAATAAAGACAGTATAAAATGATAAAATTGCGTTTAATCTTAAAATATTTCCAAAAAGATAATTTGGAAAAAGTAATACTTTTCATACTAATGCAGTAATGTATGTCAATTCACAAAAAGAAATCACTCTGTATTATATAGATATTATGCATGTATTGAATGTCATATCTAATCCTAAAATAGATTATCTATATTATATTATTTGAATATAAAGATATAAAGTATTTTTGTTAATTTATTATATAATACTAACATAGGTTCGTAATTTTGTATGATGTTAAATATAAGATTTGTATACATTTTCTATGAAATCAGTTACTAATATAGTGAGTAGTTATGTTTTTGATTTATATAAATAAATATTATTCTTGTCTTACAATATCTCAATACCTATTTTCAGTTTAAAAGTTTAAAGGCTAACAAGGATAGTAAACGTTATCCTTTGTACGTCACACATAAAATATAACTATAATTACTAACACAACGCTAAATTATGTTTATTTTATCAGTGTTTTATTTACTAAAAAATTATAATTATCACGTGGTTTGTGAGTGAACAGTATCTGTACGAGAAATGTCGGAAATTTTAAGAATTGAATTATTATATTAAAATTATAATGCAGTATTTTAGCTCGGGTTTATTATAATTATTCTGTTTTTGTAACACATGGCTATTACATTTTACCTAGTTTAAAATACATCATTATTATCTGCCAACACTTTTCAGATTATGAGTGAAGTGATGAAGATATATTATGATATTGGTCTTACAATAATATTATCTATATTATTTAGTTCACACTTTTTGTACTTGTAAAAAGATAAAAGTTACAAACAACTCAGAAATTTAGGAGATATTGTACTTTAACAATTAATCTTGTCAACAGAATTCACTATAATTAGACCACAGACATCAGTCAAATGATGTCGATTGTCTATGTATAAAGACATAATATAGAAAAACACCATCTTTTACTTTTTAGATAAGCGTTGACTTTTTTTGTTGTTGGATCAACTGAATTCTTTTTTTTACGATTGTGTTTTGTTAAAATGTTTAAAAAAAAATCTTTCTCTCTTGTCAATTTTCCATCGAATACTCGTTATTATAATATGACTCTAGGTACTAGAAATCTATTCAATGATATATTATATATATATATATACTTTAATGCTTTCTTCCAGGAATAGATCTTATTTTTAAATAAAATCCTGTATAAATGGTAATTACCTATAGATTGTAATAACTGAGCTTGTAATACTGTAAAATAAATGATTAAATAAATTAAATATAAAACTCTATGACGTATTTAAATATTAATTGTGTATAGAGTAACCATCATAGTTTTTTCGATACACTTATATAACTTTGACATTTGAGTATAAAATATATGTGGTTACAAATTGTGTTTATTCAGAATCGGTTTATGAATGAACTTTTGTGTATTTATCTAATCGCTCTGTCTTATTAGAGTTATTTCATACCTACACTATTTTTGTTTGTTGTATAATAATATATTATTATCAGGGTTCAGCACTTATAGCACTTAAAAACACAATAATAAGAGCTAAAATATGCATTTAATATATTTATTATTATTTATTACATTGTTAATAATAATATTAATTACAATTATTAGTGTAACGTAAACAATTTAAAAAAAAAATCAACTGATTGTTAATTTGTTTCTTGAGTTTCCGAGTTTTTTGAATTTTATTTGTCAACATAAAATGATTGGAAAAATTAAAAATTAAATTTTTCATTTAAATCAATAAATCAATAATTTTACATTTATGTGTCTTATCTTCATTTTTGCATTGATGTGATAAATATAATATATTGCGATACGGGCAATACGGGCCATCATATTTTTTAACCACGAAAATTTTAAGGAGTTGTGAGTTGTTTATAGCAAATAGGTACATAAGATTGCATTACTATTTTCTTTTTTAGATCGGCTGAAATTTGTAAAGTTTAAATTTTGAATAATTTTCCAAAATATGCCAAATAAGCACAATAACGCAAAAATAAGCACTTTCCTGCAAAATCTATGAAATATGCAAAAATATGCACATTCAAATTTTAGATTTGGTATCACAGTATTGAGAAATGAATTTGTTTCGCACTCTGCTAAATTTTACAATAAATAAAAAAAGTATGCAAATGCTGTAAGTCCCGAACCCTGATTATTATACTAATTAAGAAGACATGATACCCAAAAACGAAACTTATGCAACGGCCGAGAGAATGCGCCGCTAAGGTGTTTTTGCGATCCGCGAGCACTCGACGTTCGCAAGCCACACCACGGGCAGCCGGTCGACGAGAGTGCTCATTCGGGAGCGATGTTTATTATAATTATTATAAGCATTCGTCTATGACGTATCGCGTCAATAACAAATTCATACACGTAAATGCCGCCTAAATAATTTTAATGTCTTCGCGTACTTACTCGATTTGTATTTATTGTATTATTAGGTACTTTATAATATTATTATATATGATATACTAGCTGTCCGGCGTTGCCCGTGTCCAAGGTTTGTTATTTTTATAAAAAAAATGTATAATATGCCATATTTCTACTAATTATATAATAGTAATGTTATATGTAACCAATGGCAACCTTAATAAAAAAACATTTTTCGTTTTTCGTGAGCTAAAAAAAATGCATGTGTCCAATAACAAATTCTTTTTAGGTACCTATAGGGATTGAAAAAATAAACAATAAACACCCTCCAAGTCTGATGGAATATATTGATATAACTTTTATTGAAAACGGTAAAGTAGTTTTTGAGTGTATTAAATTCGGATAAGCCAACATCCATTTTTAATTTTCTTTTCATTTTTTGGGTAGCATTTTAAATAATTTTCATTAGGTGCTTAATGTTTGTTGACAGATGAGACGTCCAAAGATAGTTTAGTTATGTGTGACATTCAAAAATCATACGAGTGAATGACCAAAACCTATAATGATAAATATTATCTGTAACCTGGCGTATTATGAAACGTTCGAGACTTTTCTCGATCACTATAGAACCGTTTCAAACAGTAATTAAGATTAATAACATATTTACAAAATAATACACTGTATAATTGGGATGAAATGAAAAAATACTTAAACTTATTTACAATGCCATCTGTTAGAACTTATACAACTTACAAATAATTACAACCCGTTGTTCTATAATAAACATTGAATTTGTAATAAAAAATTATTAAAGGTCATTAATCGAGATGAAAACTATCTTTCAAGTTGGACCAAATTACACACATTGAGCAAAATTTTACCAAGGTCGGTTAAGTAGTTTCCGGAGTTCATAGCGAACAATCATTCTGACACAAGATTTTCATATATATAAGGATAGTATTAAATAGTTAAATGATAATATATAACAATAACCTAAATAAATATATTTATTAAATTAGTTTTTACTTTATATAAGACACTTTTTGTGTATTTTTTTTTCAATATGATATAGGTAACAGGTACTATCAAAGTTATATACCTATCTTATATATAAAAATAAGTGTACATTAACTCCGGAACCACATATCGTACAGCGTACAAACTTCACAGAAACCATCTACATATCAATCTTAATATGCCCTGAAATTTTTATCGAAATCGGTTCGGTGGATCTTGAGCTATAAAATACTTAAAATACTATACTATACTTAAAATTATAAAGAGGAATGATTTGATTGTTTGTTTGTATTGAATAGGCTCCGAAACTACTGAACCGACTTAAATGAAATTTGGTACATAGATAGTTTAGACACTGGGAAGGATAAAGGCTACTTTTTAATACTAAAAAAGGCTGTAAGGGGTTGAAATAGGGATTGGTATGTATTTTGCCCTCAACGTAACACCATTATTAATTTTTTTAAAGGGCAACGAAGTGCACTTGATCAGCTAGTTATTTATATAAAGGTCCTACCTCTCTTCCAATCATACATTCATATCTTTCTATTTATACCTTTAGCTAATTTACGAATTACGAAGATACGATTTACGAGCTCATACAATTCGATTTTCTTCATCAGCATTTTTTCTAGTAGGAAAATGAATCTAGTTGGTACTTTTATTGAAAATTAACAATAGTTTTCATAAGTGTCAAGAAAACCAAAAATAAAAAAAATTACTTTTAAATTTAAAATATTGAAGTATAAAAAAATAATAAAATTAAAAACTACCACGTTGGCTCACGAAAAGTACTCATAATATATTATTTTGTTACTGCTCCAGCGGTGATGTGGTATATGAATTTACTATAATAGATTTTTTATTTTGAGTTTATGACATTTTATGATTTGCCTAAAACGGTTTAAACTGTATTTTTAATACAAATTTGAATACATTTATTAACTAATATTTAAGTTTTTTCTGGAACTAGAATTTTTTTTTTCAAATTATCTGGACCGCCATAAAAACATATTGCTGACACCTGTTTGAACGGTGGATGGGGTGCTTAAAAATTGATGCTCCTTGGTGAAAAATGGCTAAACATGGCTTTAATCTTATCATTATGTTATACACTATAAATATGAGGCGTAGGTACCTTATATTGTTAAATTTCAATCACTATATTATTTTATTGTAGATAGGTACTTTAATATTCTTAGCTTTGCTAACCTATTTTGATCAATGAAAGTAAACAAATAATAAATGTGTTACTATTTAATATTTAAATAATAATGTTAAGAGGACGCCACACCCGCATGTGTTGTCTCCGTCTTACAAACGTGTAACATACTAAATTTACGCTCAGCAGTTCACGTTTTATGCCGTTAGCTTAAAAATTAGAGTGAATCGACCTATTATAAAAGTTGATGGTAAAAACTTTATCTGTGTTTTGTTGGAAATCTTTTTACTATAATTCAGTTTTTAAGTGAGTTATGAGCATTTTTAATTTACATTTATTATAACGCACATAACTCACTTAAAAACTGAATTATAGTAAAAAAATGTCCAACAAAACACAGATAAAGTTTTTACCATCAACTTTTATAATAAGGTCGATTCACTCTAATTGTTAAGCTAACGGCATAAAACGTGAACTGCTGAGCGTAAATTTGGTATGTTACACGTTTGTAAGACGGAGACAACACATGCGGGTGTGGCGTCCTCTTAAGGTATCATTTTTAAAAATTGATAATTTTGAATTTTTAGTTGATTAGGTATTTATAATCTTAAAATGAATTTTTCATCATGTATTTAGGTGCTAAGCTTATGCATATTACGATAGAGATATATTGTATTTAATGATAAATCACACATTGGTTATTGTTAAATTTAACCATTTAAAGTTAGTAATTTTAAAGAGTTTGTTAATTTGCATAACAGTTTTGTAGCACCATTGATTATAAATACTAGTACCTACCCGATATTGCAAAATATGACATACAAATATTTAATTTTTGATTTTTAAATATTGCAATTTATTAGACGATTAATGAAGCGCAAACGACAAATTGCGTTTTAAACACGTATTATAGCATTAAATTGTTTTTTAAGATGTTTATAACTTCATATAGCGTTAATAATTTGACACAAACAGTATTTTAAACGTCTAAGAATTTAAAACCTAGATAGCGCCCCAAATATATAAGTATTAGGTAATCAATCAAATTTAGTATAACATTATAAACAATTTTTAACAATATTTTTTTTCATTTAGACTTTATTTAACAATAATAATTATTAGTCTCGACAATTAAGTTATTACATTAACACTTACACGGTTTTAGATTAATCTGGAAAATATAAATACACAAAATTTAACAATCATTTTACGATGTTTTGATTTAGTATTATAATTGTTAGTACATTTGAACTTAATTTAATTATTGTGTTAATTAAATGCTCTAAACCGAAAATCAATCAGAAGTTAACAATAATAATATTACTCATATTATAAAAGAAATGTTTTAACCACCTTTCATTCCGCCGTTGTAAATTATTTATTACCAAAATTACTTACTGTACATACAATTGTATGGATTATGGTTTATTTTTGATAAGACTCTATTACGCTATTTAATATAATATATTATTTCAATTAATAACAATTGCAATTCATGTTTTTTTCTAAGTGTAATTTAAGAAGAATATGTAGATACTTTCTAATTGTAACTGTTTTTGTCAAAATGTTTTATACATGTTTTATGGTTAAGTAACCCTGTATTACACTTATACGGTTGTAAGTTTAAGGTTAATATACAATATTTTAATATTTATAGTGGTCCAAGTTTAATGAATCGCTTTAAAGTGTGTTGTATATCAAGTATAGTGCAATTGACTTATGTATACTGTAACAAATGTTCCCGTGTTACATTACTTTTGAGTTAAAATTATTCCTTAGTTTCGTAATTACTTGTTTCAGAAATAACAATTTATTAAGTTGAAGGTATAAATAATTACTTTTTTTGACAAATAATTTAGATAAAGGTTTACAAATTGAATTTTTTTTTTGTTCATCTTATTTTTTATAAGACGATTATATAGGTATGGAAAAACATTTAGCTATAAAAACCATTTACTTGGCATTACTCCTTCTTTGCTTTTGTCTTAGTAGTATTTAAGAATGGAATTTATTTTATATTTTGTTTAGTAGTAGTAAGAAATTATTATATAGACTTATTATTGTGGTCGTTATATTTCGTATCTATATATGAATTGTTAATTACATCACTAAATTGTCATCAAATATTTATACTTACTGGCTAATTGCATTTTTTATTTAATGGTATAACAATTTTTGTTTTTTGGTGTTATTTAACATTTTCAAATATTATTTGTAGGTACTTATAACTTTTAATATATATTACTATGTTTTATACACACAGTGATATTTTAAGATGCAATGTTTTCGGCAAAAATTAATTAATAGTTAAATATAATAATAATTACATTTTTTCATATGTTGAAAAATATTAAATTATGTTTGTTTACAGCAGTGTTTATGAGAGCAATCTCTAAATACTACACACATAAAATGTTCTATAATAATTCATTAACCCACCAAATTAACTTATACTATACTTTTAATTTTCCTACTAACTTCAGGAGAAGTTTCTCTGACTATTTATATTTTATACTACCTACATATAATATAATGTAGATCTTATATTCTTCTTAACAAATTTTGCATGACCCAATGCATTTAAAAGTTATTATTTATTGAACAGAAATACACATTATAGTAGTTGTAGTTAGATATATTATTATTTTGAATGAACTAATCAAGTATATTTATGATCATTTAGAAAAAATGTACGTTTATTTTTCATAAATGAAAACATTTTCAAAATAATTTGACTCATTCTGAGCTATATATATGAGCCAATTATACTCTGTCAAAAAATTTGAGTATTTGATACAAAGTTCTTCATAATAGGTTGATGTTAGTGAAAAAAAAAAATGAGCTAATTCTATATTAATTTTTTATGAGCGAGCGCTTAAAGAGAAAATGTTGGCAAGTCAAAAAAATTAAAATTTGTTAATTATTTTTAATTTGCAAATTAATACATTTTTTTTTTTATTTGAAAATGTAATATAATATGATTCCTTATAAGTGTATCTACCTTAAACATAAAAATAAAAAGTTAACAGGAATGTTAAATTAATATTTTATGAGCGTTTAAAATTAGACATTGGATATCAACCGGTAAACCAACAATTTCTCATGGAACGATTTTCTTATTTTGTTGTATAATTCAAAAACGAATAACCGTAGATAATTTAAATTTTTAACGAAGAATAGTTAAGAATTTTTGTTATTTTTTTGTAATTTAAAAATTTTATTTGTACTTGAAATTTTAAAAGTATATCAAATGAATTTTTTTTGGCAATAATTATTTCAATCTACATGTTTTACTAGTAGTAAAACAAATTGCTTTATTAGCTTTTTTATTAGACTGTAGATTTGATGTAATCGAGAAAATAAATCTTTAAAACATTGATGCCTATACATTTTCTGAGGTTTATATTGTGTTTTTATGATTTCATAACATTTTAAGAAATACATTTTAATACCTAGTTAAATTAATTAATATTTCTGATTGTTCAGAAATGTATTAATTTAACAATCGTGTATTTTAAAATGTATTGTATCTACGACCAAAGCTTTGTATATTTAGAATATTGCATTTAGTCTGTACATAAAAGGTAGTTTTTCGATTTTAAAAGTATCTAGTTGAAGTGCCTATTTAAAATGTAATATTTTTAAATATAAGGTGGCCGGGATCAAGTTTTACCCATTTTAAGTAAGTATTACCTACAATATTTTTTATTTTTAATGTGTATCTAAAACAGTTTGAAATAGTTAAGCTATATTTCAAAACCTCTACGTATATTTGACCATTAAATTGAAATTCTTAAATGGAATTTTCTCTACGAATAAATTGTTCACGTCATAATATTATATGATATTGGGAAATTGAAAAGATTATAGGCCTCTGTTTTTGACGTAATTATACTCATAGTTTCTTACGCAAGGTTTCATTATTATAACTATGTGTTCTCCATGGATATGGATAAGGAATAAAAAGAGAGGAAAATATATAGGGTAACGTCTGGCAACGCAATCAGCGGAATTCAAGTAGTCCTCTTCTTTGATAAAACACGTCGATTCAGCATATTCACTGGGCGCGACGGTCCCCTCAGCTAACCATAAATTCTTTGAATTATTGAGTAGACACTATTATGTTTCACCCCTGAATTCCAAGTAATAATCAATGAGACTTTCTAAGATTTTTTTATAAATAAGATTAGAATGTGTTTGTTGTTTAAATCATTTTACCATATATTGTTTTATGAATCGTTTTATATACTGTGGCATTTGAAATTATTTTGAACAAAATATTCAAAATTAATTGAGTATACCTATTACACAATACATTTGATTTTTATACAAGCAATGTTATTGTTTCGTAATGTATCAATATGATATTTGAATGTATGTTTTCAATGTATTTCTATGACTTATTTTGTGTATACCTTAATATAATGTTTAGGTACAGAAAAAGTAGTAGAAACTAATCATAAATAAAGTGACAAGTGGGAAATTTTCATTGGATATTTACTGTTATAAAGAAGCGTTTTGTTGATTATAAATGTCTTGCAGTGAATATGTAGGTCCAGTATCAGCGCTAGGTTTTTAGAGACAATAGATGAAATATATATATTCTTCTAGTCCATATATGAATAGTATATTATAAGAAAAAAAATCCAAAAAACATAGACAAAGGGACTATTGAATCTAAAAACTTGTTATACCTACGTGTTAAACTACCTCGTTATTCAGTAGGTCACTTTAATGGATATGTTAAATTTGAATTCAATGATAAATCAATAAAAAAATTTTTGAGGATTTCTTAATGTAGATCAGTACTATTATAATCTGTTTATTGCTATGTATGATTTAAATGAATTAGTTTGTATGAAAAAAACACCAATAATTGCACTTGGCGTAGAAAGGTTATTTCCATTATATTATATAGCAGAAAATAATTTAAGTTTAAGAAAAAATAAACTTGATTAAATATGTGGTTGTAAATTGGTTTTTTAATCTTAATAAAATAATAATATCATTTTTTCATATGTTGACAAATATTAATTTATGTTTGTGTACAGCAGTGTTCATGAAAGAAATCTTTAAATACTACACAAATAAAATGTTCTTTTGAATATTTCTATAATAGTTCATTAACCCCCTAAATTAACTTATACATACACTTTTAATTTTCTTACTAACTTAAGGAGAATTTTCTCCGTCTATTTGTATTCTATACTAAATAGTAAAATGTAGATCTTATATTCTTCTTTACAAATTGTACATAACCGAATGCATTTTAAAGTTATTATTTATTGAACAGAAATACACATTATAATAGTTGTAGTTAGATATATTATTATTTTTAATGAACTAAACACGTATATTTATGATAATTTAGAAAGAATATTGTTAAATTCCTGTATCTATTACTGAATAGAGTAAAACATTAAAGTTTTTTTTCCTCTATTATATTTTCAATTAAATCGGTTAACATTAGTTTAACATAGTTTAGGACACGCTTTAAAAGTAGTTCCTGTCCATCCATCAATTATCAGGTTTGATACTGGAAATTTCCCACATTCACAGTTGCATTGGTAATCATCGGTATCAAGCTGTTCTATGACAATTCCTGCATAGAATTTTTTTGCATAAGCTCCCTTTAAGAAACAAAAAAATAACAATAAAACTAATTGTATAACAATAGCCAACTAATATCACATACTATGTAAATGTAGATAAAACTCTGAAACAAATTCAGATAATAATTCAAAAAACTAAATTAGACTCTGAGAATAGCGAGGAATGTGTCTTTTTACAATAGTGTGTGTTTTTTTTCTGTCTGTCTTCGCCTTTTGGGTGTTAGTAAAAATGCTTAGATTTTCTACTTCGAAATCATTAGAGGTAGGAAATTGAATCTATTTGTACCTAGCGTAATTTTATAATAGTTTTTTTTATGATAGTTAGAATTTTGACAACATTTTCAAAAATCGCGAAATGTTGCAATCTACTTTGTGCTTGCCGCTTGGATATTCACCCGTATATTAACGATATTAATTTTTTTTTGTTCTAACTCAAAAACGAATAACAGCAGATACTTGAAATTTTCAAAACCGTCTATTTTATCCTATTATTTCTTGTTTTTTGATATACTTTTCCTATTATTTGTTCTTCTACCATCTGTCGTTCATCTGTGGGTATTACCGGACTTCTTTGCAACTACGATAAGTTTCTGTACAATTATTTACTAACAGTGACTTCCTGCGCACAATAAGATTTTAGTTTATTTACTTGATCATATGAAACTCGTGAAGGGTCGGTACACCATCCAGAATGAACAGCTGGATCGGTACTGGCACAATACTGTAATCAAAACGAGATAATGGTTTGCAGATTAGAACCCCAAAAGTGTTAAATCTAAAAACAAGAATATATTTTTAATCCATGCCCAAAACCTGTTTTACAAAAAAAAAACTGTAGTCTGAGGCATACAGCTTAACATGTTAAATGTTTCTGTATAGAAAATTGACTAAATCGCATATTTAGATTACCAAATTTACAATATTTTCAATTTTGACGTTTAAAAAATGTTATAAATTACTTATATGTTGTGCAAACAATGATTCTTGGTAAATGGACTTTAATTTACTAATTGTATATTTCTGTGAATGGACTCTAATTAAAAATTACAAATGGACTGTCGGCTAAACAAGGTTATAGTGGAAATATTTCAATAATTCTATCCTAAATTGATTTTTAAACATATATTTACTAGCCATCATTAAAAAAATATTTATTTTTAAATGAATCAAACTTTAGAATAAGTTGAAATCCTCATCTTGTCTTTGCCAACAAGATCCAGTGGAATTACTGGGGCCGTTAGTATCATAGCATAGATTTTCGATTGATCCATATTTGAACTAGTTACACTACATGTTACTTGTTCCTGAAAAAAAAATGTTCAAATAATTTATTTAAATACTCAACTGTTACTATTTTTAGGAGTAGGTACGTACTATAGAAACTGTGTCATTCGTAGTAGCTGTTACTGGACTCAAACCAGTTAATTTTGTTTCTTTTCCACATTCGTTTAACGCTGTCCAATCGATGACATAAAGATCCAACATTTGATTTGTTATTGTAAAATCAAAAACTTGCAGAACATAATTGGAATATAAAAAATAATTTACAAAATTACAAATAAAAATATATTCTACATAAGCGTAGTAATTTGAAATATAAAAGATTATTTGAAATAAAAATAAATAATATACATAAACATAATGAACAACAATACATTTTTGTCCTTGTCGGTTTTAAACATATTTTACTTACGCGTTTTATTCGGGAAGTTTTGATAGTCCCCTCCATATATCATTAAACCAATTTTTATATTGTTCAATTTTTCTTTTATTAAACTCCCAAAGTTATTTATTTTTGTGGGTAAATTTTCTATGGTTTCCTAAAATAAATATTTATTATTCATGCAGAATAAATGCTAGTATTATGTTATAATTAAATTTATCAAATGGTAACTAAGTTTGCACAAAACCACGCCATGTTCTTAAAGAAGTATCACGTTTTTGATAATACTGATAAAAGTAAGTTGGAAATAAATATTTTCTTAGTTTATAATAATAGTTTATTAATTAATAAATAATAATAGTGATAATTTAAATATTAATTTATGTCCAGGTGAAAATAACAAATCTTCAAAATTTCTAAATTATTGCCGTTTTATATTATCATATCCAATTCACTACTTATTCAAACAATCATTATCCTCAGGAACTTTTCCGTCTTATTTTAAAATAGTTTATATTTCAGCGTTATTTAAAAAAAGAGTTCATCTGTTTTAAATTATCGACTTATTTCAAAAATATCAATCATATCCAAAATATTCACAAAAATAATTAACAAAACTTAATAACAACAAACTTTACCCTATATTAAAAAACATCATTATCAGTAAGAAACATGGTTTTCTTAAAAAACGATCAAACATCACTAATTTAGTAAGTGTCAAACAAGCCGTTTATGAATCGTTTAATATAAATTCACAAACGGATGAATTTTAAAAAAGCTTTCGATCGAATTGATCATAAATAATTGATATCAAAGTTAAAATGTTATGGTATACAAGACCCATTACTATCATGGTTTTCTTCATTTCTAACAGACATATCTCAAATTGTAAAATATAATAATTTGTTCTCAGGTCCCATGTCTATTACTTCCGGTGTACCGCAAGGAGACCATATTTCCCCATTATTATTTCTACCATACATTAACGATATCTCCTCTGTACTAAAACATACTAATATTCTACTTTTCACCAATGATACTAAAATCTATAAAACTATTCACTCCGTTTCTGATGCTTAGGAATTAAAATCAGACTTAGACGTATTTTGCGATTGGTGCACTAAAAACGATATGGAACTAAATATTTAAAACATTTAAAAATACAATTTAATACACTAATTCAAAACGAATTTATTCGTGGTTGCTTGAAACTTTTAAAGTATTTATATGATTATATTTATTACACATCATGAAATGTTCAAATCCAATATTTTCGTAAAAATTAATTCAACTTACTATATTAATGAAAGTAAAATGAATTATTTTAATATCAATAATATCATAAAATAAACTTAATAATGTAGACTGTTATGCTGTCATCGCTAAGGGTCGTTTTTCGTATTTAATGATTTTATATCATTGAATTCAAATTTAACACATCCATTACAGTGACCAACTCCGCACTTAAAGTACATCAGAACATTTCCCACTTATTGCTGATCTTTTTTTCTGATTTGTTTTCGTCGATCATTTTGTACATTACTGGTGATTTTTACTTTTGACCACCTCCCACCAATTTACAAACTAGATCTAATTTGCTTCTAAAAACCTCCATTAAAGTGGAGAATCTCAAAATTTTTACTACTCCAAAAGGAGATGCGAGACACAGAAAACCAAAACTGACATATTATTGTAATATTCGAAAATTAAAAATACAAGTTAATAAAAACTATAATGTTTTATTTTACTTACACTATATATTACGTCTGGACAACTAATAAGAATACCATTAATTTTAGTTGTATTTAAAAAAATGATTAATGGATCAATTACTTCCGCCATATATTTACATTCATCCTCGAATTCAAATATTGTGCTCCATGATTCAGTGGTATACATATACCCAATGCGTGTGTAAACAGTTTTTTTAGCTGCTAATAAGCTTCTTACCGAATCTTTAATCATTAAAGTTGTGTTAAAATAACATCCAGTAATTCATATTTAGTATTTAAAATAATTGATTATAATACATAGCATTTTCTCTTCAGTGCGTTAACTAATATTATTTATAGTCAATTTTATTAGTTGATTCACGATTGCAATTTATAAAAAATACAAAATAATTTATTGATATGCTATGTAAATTTAAAGTTGTATAATAATGATAAAAAAAAATAAATAATATTTTTTTTAACAAAAATAACACATTACTTAAACTATTGTATATAAGCAACTTTTGCCTTGAAAAATATTTCTTTTGCCTTTGTGTTTTTTTTAAAACAACTATACATTTTTGATTTATATAAATAATGAATTATTAATTTTTGCTGCATACGCATTAGGATTAAGTAATTATGCAATCAGCTACAATATGTACCCCATAACATTTGTTGTGCACTTATCTGTACGTCAATATTTGATATTTATTTGTACGCTTATATTTAGTACCGTATTTTGTTTTGAAATTATTCACATATTATGTTCCCATTTAAATATAAAAAGCTTAAATTGGTTTTAAAAAACAAAAAAGAATGTTATCAAATGTTTCTTCAATAAAAATGTCCTAACAAAATGTTTGGGTGCATGTAAACTCCGCCCCACAAGTACCTTTATTTTACTGTAAACTCCACTAGAGAAAAAAAACGGGTAAAGTTAAGTAATAATGTTAACTTCAACACTGAAAAAAATCAGGTAAAATTGAGTTCTTGTAAGCTCATCCAGTGAAGAAAAGTAAGTAGCAGTATAAAAGTAATTCGTTCGGACATAGTTCGTTCAATATAAATAATTCACTATAATAGACTCGGTGACTACGAATAATTATGTTCGTCAAAGTATACCTTACGCGTATACCTTACCTACTGCCGATATCATCATTGGAAATAATAATATCTGTTTTCAGATATTATGAAGAAAAAATTATTTTTAAATATTAATAAATGAATCGATTTAACCTTGACAATAATTTTATCAATTTATAAAAGTATTTAATGTGAGAAGGCATGTGGAAATGTGAACAGGTAAGAAAATAAAACTGGTGGAGTTTACATTAGACCTATTAATTACTTTTTTATCCAACCGGTATTCTGGCAGAGTTTACAATCGCTTGTTTTCATATGTCTGATGTTTGTTATACGGGAGTGCCTAAAAAAGTCACACTTGTTATACATAACGGGTGATCTGTTTAACAATATACATTATTACATTAATTGTTTATAAAAAACAAATTATTTTCGAAAACATATGGGCGCATGAAAACAGTGTGATCTATTTAACGTTTTTGTATTTAAATTGTTCATAATTACCTTTACCTGATTCCATAAAATGGGTATTTTTACTATCATCAAGGTCAAAAGAATATTGACCCATTGTAATTATATCACAACGTTGTGGCAAATCGTTTACGTTGAATACATTATCACTCGTAAAGGCTTTTCCAGCTACAATGCAAATTACTTGCTCTTTGACGTCATCTTAGAAACATAAATAAGTATACAAGGATACAATAAATAAGAAAGTGAAAAAAATATTATTTTTTATATTTTGAAAAGTGAGCAAGTAGGTTATCAGTGATAACTTATCACTCTGCTGTACAGTTGGAATCTTGTGTTTTTCATAATTGAATAGGTCACTATTATTGATTTGTTATATTTTAATTCAGTGATAATTATTGCATACGAAAAACGATTCTGAGCGGAGACGGTCTATCAGCCAATATCAATAGGTATATTTTATTGCTTTTATTGAAATTAGTTATAAATTAAGCATAGAAGGAAATAGCTTAAAACCAGTCTAAATATTTTGAAAATGTCATTGAGTATTGTAAAATATAATCATATACGTAAAAGTTTCAAGTTTACACAAATAATATTTTTGAATTACAAAAAAACAAATTAAATCCTGATTCCAAATTTTATATAATTTAGTTCAAATTCGACTTCAAATTTTTATAAAAAATGATTGATTTAAGAAATGTATTGGGAATTTTTATTTTTAATCTACCTCTCAAAGTACCAACTAGATTCAATTAATTATCAGAAAAAATGTAGAAGTTAAAGATAGAAGCATTTTACTACTAAGAAGATGAACGAAAAAAAAACCACACATAATTTTAAAATCAATAAATTTATTGCTCCATTTAATCAATATCCTTTTAATTAATTTAATAACTTAGTAAACACTTAAAATATTGAAAAAAAAGGTTTTTTTTTAAAGAAATTAAATTCGAATTACCTTGTTTTGTCAGTGGAGGATAACCAAATATACTCAAAATAATCACTAATATAATTTTCATTTTAATTACCACATGAAATGTCTGAGATATTGTTTCTACTTAAAATGAGAGCAACTAATTATTTTTGCGAAATTATATTTTATTCTTATAATAATTTTAAATGAAGCATTTACTGTTAATTATTATTTATTAATTGTTTGACCAACAATGTTATGAATTAAAATAAAAAGTTAAAACATCTGTGATGTACATTTATTAAAAAAAAATTGTACATGATGGTATTAATTTATATTGCACGTGAGTAAATAATAAATAATAATAATAAAATAAATAATATTATGATCATAACAGTTTTAAATAATTAATTTCAATATTTTTTTAATGTATATTAAATTAGTAAAATATACAATTTCCACTCTGACAAAAAACTTGAAAATTAACTACAAGGCTCCTCATATGGTTTTGTAAAAAACATATTCTTACAAAATTATATTTTAAATGCAATCTGGGTGCGTTTTCTTTGATCTAATAATGAAATAGAACTTATAAAATAATAAAACTAAACACTAATTCTTTGCTAATCACTCAGCTCTCTCCTAGTAGATACTCATGCATAATTTGTTGACAAATTAAGTTATTCAAAACATCTTTCAGTAAGAACATTTTCATTGAAGGCATTAATTTTTTACTATTTTACGAACCTGTTTATTTATGAAACGTTGAGATGCTATATAAACGTATATTATGGTGAAATATATCACTATATTATGTTTAATACATTATAAAACGGTGACGACGTAATTCTATATTTGAATCCACAATGTGCCGTTATAACACCGGCCGATACGTGCACGATATTGTTGTTCAAAGAATTTCTGACGGTGTTTACATATTATCCACCACCTCCGCCGCGGTCGCCGTCGTCCGTTTTAGTCAAAACTATCTATCGTGAAAAGTTCAAACGGCCAAACTTGGTCAATTGTGTTGTTAACACCGTTTTGTGCCACGGCAGCCCGTCGAAACTCTAAGCCAACAAAAGGCCTTTGGTATGTGTGTGCGTGTATTTGTGTATATGTAAGTGTGTATGCATTGTGTGTATAACCTATTAATTCGATATCAATGACTAAGAGCCATGTATCCTAACATCGTTAATTCTTTTCTACTAACCCATCGAACTACAAAGAGCTCGAAGTTTCTGTTGACACCGATCGATGAATTAAAGAACGCAAAATTCTAATTTGTAATTTATGTCTTTGTAGTCCAGGAAACTTTTCCATTTGTTCCACTCGTTGTACGCTACAACCGATAAATTTAATTTCTCAGATTACAATCTATTGTGTAATCCAATAACATTGTTCTATTAAGATAAACAATCGTTTAATAATTATAATAGTTTTTAGCCGGTTAAAAAAAAAATGTTATTGTATTCAAATAAATATGTGTATCAATTATATAGTAGCACAATATTGGGATATTTCAATATAATTGATGATTGCGATAAAATTATTTTTAGTTCGTAGTCACTACTCCAATATTCACCTCATTCATATCCATAATAATAATCATTTTTTTACTTTAATACATTTTGAAATAATTAAGATTTAAGACAAATAAATAATATTATAAAATTATTATTTTACTATTTACATATATTACTGATACAAGAGTTTTACAATTAACTAAGTTATCAACTAAAATTAATATTATTTAGATGTTTTTAAAGTTTAATTTTCAAATTGTATAATGATTTTGTCATCCGTCGGGTACAAGTTATATGTATAACCACCATGCTGTGTCAAAGTGATTTAAACAATTTCATCGTGGAATGCAAATTTAGAATTCACTACAGTAGTTAACGACGAAAATATTTTCTTTTTTATCAATTATACAAAATATGAAATTCACAGTTGTTTTCAAAATTAAAATAAAGTCTCACAAAAAGTGTACGAATGATAAATATAACTATAACAGAAGAAATTATTACGAATTGAGTTTTGTTTAGCTCACCTAATCGTGATAAACTGGAACATTGCGTGTTTTATTATTGAATTTGAATGCAACAATAAATTATCACATTTATAAAATAGTATTGAGCTTGATTCACCATAGAATAGCGCTCACACAACGCATTTCAAATGTTAAGTGCTCATAAAAATAACAGGGATATTAAAAAAATCGCATATTTCTCAAAAATAAATGGAATTATGCTTGAATATTTTTTTAATAATTATTCATTTTTATTTTAGTGATACCATATTCACACATTTTTACTACTATTACGATTTCAGTCTGACACGAAATATTATGCAAATAAAAATATATGATATTAAGAAGTTTCAGAGTATTGTTCTTGTTAGTATTAAGTGCATAATAAATCTATTGATCTACCTTAAGAACACCCTAAAAAACAATTTAATTTCCATCCAAATCCTCTAACATGTTGTGAAATATTTAAAGATACATCTAAGATGAGAGAGGGATGGGTCGCTAAGAAAATACGGACATTGCTATTAAGCGGCGTTGGACTTTTGTTAACGGCCGTCACCACCCTAAAACTTAATACGAACACACCAGCAAGTGTCATTTATTAAAATCTTTATTGGAACTGTGTATAAGCAATCCATCTTGTCACAGAAACCTTCAGAAAAATTAAAATACCCTGATACAAACACGAATTTCTTATATAGCAGAAAATGGTAAAATATTGACTATTTCATATCACATAAAGTGTTTGAAAAAAAGTAAGTAAATTACAATATCCTAGAAAAAAATGTAATTATGACACTGGTAATTAGTAATTACTACAACTAAATATCAGATTTTTGTGCAGCCAACACCTGAATACATGCAATTTGAATGCTGAAATGTGCATAAACGTGAACAACGAAAGTGTTGATGTACATAATACTAGGAACTACAACAAATAAACGATATGCCAACTGCGAAGACAAAATATAAACTGTGTGTCTAATGTCAATATGTTACATTATCAAAGTAATATGATTATACAGAGTGTTCCAGGTCTATTTGACTAATGCAATAACTTTTTTTTCTATTCAATATTTTTAAGTTTTTTTTTTTTTTTTGTAATGATTTGTAGAGCTCTGCGCTATAATTTGTATATCTTATATTTTATTTTATTTTTTTACAACAAAAATAAATAATTTAAATTTTGTATTTAATATTTTTCTAATAATCCAAGATAGCTATTTATTAAATAAGTATTTAAAAACCATTTTGGCGTTTAAAACTTTTAATTTGGTTAAGCTGTAATTTTTAAACAATTTTCAAAGTGTGTTAAAATTCAAAATTATTTCTTGCTAATCACTGTTACTGCTGTAAAAGTTATTGCATTAGTCAAATAGACCTGGGACACCCTGTATAATAGTGTATATGTGTGTGTTTGTGTGTGACTATTGGGTAGGTACTGCGTTTATTATAAAATTATAATAAAAGAAAAAATAAAAAAATTTAGGAAAAAACTAACTAATTATTATTCAATTGGGATTGAATTTTACACAAGGCTTTTAGATTGAAAAATTAAGTGTAAAGTTGTCTAGTTATTTGTAATTTCAAACAATTCATGAAGTAGTTTATTTTCAATGGTTTTTTAATGTTTTTTAATTGGGATATCATGATAGGAATTAATTATAACTAGTTAATTCTTATGGTACCACAACTGCACCAGCACTGCACTAATCTTTATGACACATTTATTACACAAATTACAAATATACATTATATTATGTAATATGTATGTATTTAATTTAATTTTTGTAGGTTACCTTAGATTTCAGTTTTGCACTCATGTCTCAACTGATCTAACTATACAGCACTGTTCTGTGAGGAACTTAGGTTTTATAGGGAAATATGATTTATCAAATGATTATTACACGTCGCAATAATAATTTCTAAGATATGTATACTGATCATTTAAGCAAATATCATCATTGTATTGAGCAATATTATTATTAATGTTATTCTAGTATGAACTGCGAGTATAAACATTATTATTCAGTTTATTTGTAACGTTTATAAAACTGGAAAATAAATAAAATTATAATACACACAGATAGGGTTTTCATTTTATTTATTTATAAAATAATAAGACTTCACTAAACATCATTATAGTGCTATTAAAAGCATATTTTGTTTTTAAATTACGAAATCGTTTAAAACTACAATAATAATAATTAAACAACGTTTTGAAAGTACCTTTTTGGGTATTAACGATTCGTTTCGCATACTATTATATTGTATACACTGAAATTACTTTGTTTACACTCCATATAACATCAACGTTTCACATTAACTCTGTCGTATATTCATTTTAAAAGCAAATAAATCTTACTCTTGGGATCAAATAATTAAACAGATGTGCTTGTACAGTTGGCATTATAATTTATACTTGTTTTATCAGAAAAAAAAATAATACTTATCAATATGTGTTATTTTTTCGTAGTGTTATATAATATTATTTATTGTGTAAACTATAGAAAACTAAAGCCATTTTATAGGATCCAAGTGTTGACAAAAAGTCAAATGTTAATTATAGGTACTATATTATATTTTCATATAAAAACTAGTACTAGAAAACCCCAAACCTTACCATAGAGATTAATAATTCAATAACATACAAAGAAGAAAAACTGAATTCCTTAAAGTCTAATTGGGTCTAAACGTTGTAGAAATTAAATTGAAAATTGTACGTCTATGAAATTATCAAGTAAATATTTAACTAGTAAATTCGAAAAAGTTTGCTACATTTTCGATTCTTAAAGTAATGTTACAGATATAGGTACTTGTATACAGACTTTACTAATAAGTAACATATTAATCGGAAACGTACAGCTTTTTTTTTTTTAACGAATTTGAAATAAATTATAGCTACTCCTTACTATTACAAGATAAAAATTATGAAATGTTATTATGAAATTTCATTTTTTTTATTGATATATTTTGGTCAGTGAATAAAAAAAATAAATACAATAAACTTTTAAATTTTAAACAAAATAACGTATTTCCTATAGGATAATAATATGATGGTTGATAAATTTATTTTTGTCATATATCTTGGAGTAAAAACAATTGTATGTTAGTCGCCACTTAGTCCAACGGATAATATATTTAGTAGATAATATGTAAGCTGTGCATCGAAATGAATATATTTTATTAAATTCTGTAATTATAGTAAAATATCTATTTTGTAGTTATTTTTTTGTGAAATATTTCCAACCAACCTTAAATTTATCATCTCATATATTTTGTAAAAATCATTACACTAACATTCCTTTGTGGTTATTGTTGACATATTGAAGGCAATGTACATTTTATCTTTTTTTTTAGTTTCCATTTTTAATCAAAGTCACTTATGATTGATATGTCATGGCAACGTATTGATACATCGATATAATAATAATAAGAAAAAAAATTACATAGAAAAGTAAATAAAAAAAATTCTGAGGTATGGGTTTTTGACGTATTCTAAACTAATAACGTTTTCTACCAAACCTGCTTGTGTAAACAGATAATAATTATTATTGACAATTTTAATATCATGAATCACCAGAACTTCTGGGTACCTAAGTGGAAGTGGCATGAGATAAGTAGCATCAAGAAGTTTTCTATAACAGAAAATATCAAAACTATTACAGATCACATGATTGTCGTAATAAAAATTAAACATATTAAGTAGGTCTTGTGTCTTAGCAAAACATTTCCCCTTTAAAACAGTTATAATAAAATATAATGACAATATCTCACGAATAATGTCTTTGTAATTCCATAATTTAATTTAGATTTCATTATGAAAAGTTATATTTCGTTTCAAATGTAAATAAGGAACCAGTATTTTTAATATAAAGAACTGGAAATTGGTTTTAGTTAGAATAATTTATGACACAATATTACAATTTATTGTTATACATTATAATTAAATAACTAATGAACGATATTTCTAGGAAAAAATTAATTATTTATGCTGGAGTGTTAAATACTTTTAGTATGAAGAGAATGCTGTTCATTGCTTGTAGTTACTTTTTGTAAGCTTGACTTTGTAAACTTAATTTATAGGAATAAGGTTATAATATGATATAATTTATAACAGAAATTATTATTTTTCAATAAATGTCTTGTTAATAATTATTTTGTTTTAAACAATATATTGAAGTGTAATTGAAAAAAAAGCCTTAAAATAATTGAAAAATGTTGCAAGTATCTTAAGTTATATATATAATTTACATATTATTATATTGTTTGAAATCATACTGATTTATATTTACATTTAAAATCCATATGAACGAATTCATAAGGATATTAGTTGTAAATATTTGGCGAAAAAAATAAATACGTAATAGTGTTGCTGTAACAGTGTAACCCTTGTATTTAATTTTCCGTTTCCCACTACTGTGTTAGCTAGACGCCAAGTGGATATATAATAATGTTATATATAGGTAGTAGGTATATAAATATATTTATATAATATATAATAAATAAAATATCATGTATTTGCTGTTACGTGCATAGATAACATAACGATCTAGGTGTATAAAAACGATACTGTTTATCTTATGGTTTGCCGTACTCGGTCTCCATATAGAAACAAAACTATGTATGTATTGGGTTGTTGTTGAGCACGAAACTCAAAGACTAATGAATAGGGTTGGTTTCGCGATGAAAAACTGGTGTTAAATAAAAAAAGTATAAAGTAGCATAAAATTCAAGAAAAAAAGGTAAAAGGAAAACGTGTTTCATGGAGAAAAATAATGAACACAAGCATCGTTGTATGGAGTACTCTGCGAGATTTAGATTTACAACAAAGGCGGAGTACGTACAGGACGTATCTTCCGCACTCGTTATCTGTTATAATATTTCCATATCATTGCCTTTTTGTTTTCGGTATTCGCGATTCCCCTTTTGCCTACGTAGGTATTCAGTCGTAAAGATTGCGAACCCAAGAACGGTAATCGACGTTTCTCATGGAAACATTTTGCTAAAGTCTAACCAATCGAACATAGTAAACACATTTATCACCTTAGTGCCTATAGGAATCGTTTTCTCTCGTATCGGGTTATTCTAAACATTTATGGACGCCTATAATCAATGAGATTTATTTATAACTTAACGTTATCATAGGCAACATAATTTTTTGTTGTGAATTATTATCTCCCATTTGTATATAAGACGTATTGGTAAATTCAACTCAAACAGGCACATATACGATTATAAGTATTCAAAGCATACAAAAACACTTATGTGGTATTTTTAATAATTCCAATTTGAAAAAAAATTATAATTTTAAGGTTGAACATTTAAGATAATGTTTAATACACTTATTAAATATTAATTATTGTAAATTTGATTATCATATTTTGTATTTTAGTCAGAGCACGAAAAGAAATATAAACATACTGACTATAGAAAAATTAGATTTAATGACGGTTATAATAATACTACATTTATTTTGTTGAAACTATAATCAAACCAGCTATTATATAATATTTTTATTCGATATTTTATCAATTAATTGAGTTTATTTGGTTCTTAAGAAAAAATTATTTTACAAATGTTTATCAATCATCATATGTTGAGACATATTGTAGGTACTAAAGTCAATGCAATAATGATAAATTATGTGACAACATGATTGTATTTTCTGAAGGGTTCCTCGTTTACCCATAAAAATGAGTTTTCCCTTTATATGACATAATGGTTTCATTTTTATTATTATACATAGGTACTATTGTTGAATTTAATAAATTATTCACAAAATGGTGCAGTACGGAAATAATATTTGGTGACTTACAAAAAATCTAAACGTCATAAAGTCATGTATTATTATTACCTAATATTGTATCATACAAATATTTTTAAATGTTTTCTGTTATTAATTTGTAAATTAGAAATAATTTTTGTTATATTGGGATAAAATTATAGCTAAATTAAAGATGAATAATTTCTAAATATATATTTAATTAAATATAGATATTATTATTTTAATTCACTTATACTAGAAAAAACACGAACTTCAGAATCTGAACACCTGAACAAAAATATACGGTTGTTATTTATATGTCCGAGAAGAAAAATTAAGAATACAATAAATCATAATTATATACCATTTAGGATCACTTAAAAACAAATTTCTAAACACAATACGCAATACACTGCAATATTATAGAAATGATAATATTATGGGCGAAAATGTACATGTATAATGAATACAAAGTTAGGACCGTTGTTTGGTTCTTGGTTCTAAATCCAACTTTACATTGTAACTCATATACCTAAATAAATTATGACCATGTAGAATACACTTAATTGTTGTTAAAATGTGTTGTAATTGTAAAATCTGTGTTGTTACTTATGACTAAAACAGAAACACATTTATGTATAAAGTGTTATGACTTTATGGCTCAGATTTATAGAATAATAAAAATCCGTGCGTCATCGAGTAAATATAGACATTAAGATACCTAGCACAAAATAAAAGAAAAAAACATATTTCAAATGATATATTATTACGAAAGACCATCGGAATTTGGTTAGGTTAGTTTTGAAATAATTAAAACTGTGGTTGTACTGTTCTTAACTGTAATACTTTGTGTATTTATTTATTCACACAATATATTGTTATGTAATGAGAAATGAATGGCACTGTGTTAATAGAATTTAATTATATGTGATTCAGATTTAGATGTCCCCAAAATATTGAAATAGGAGTTTCGAAATCTAATCCAACCCAAGACATATTAAAATTTTAAATTTCTCAAACGTGTCCTTACTTGCTCTTGTTCTTGATGCCGCTGATGATAGATTTAGGTAGTAGTATCATACGAATTAATACAAGTTAATTTGTTTACCTGGGTACGGAAGAGGATTTTCTATGATTATAAATTAATTAATACTCTAAAAGCGACCAAGCATCGATGACAAAATATAACGTTAATAATCGTCGGTGTAGGTTGTTTTTTTAGTATTTATACCCAATTGCTTGTTACCAATTTCGTGAATGTGCTTGTTAATTATATTAAGGACATTCATAAATAGTGAATTTAAAATAACGATTTTTTCTTGTAGAAAATACAATAAATATCTATTAAGTACATTTTATGTTGAGCCATTATTACATATTTGCATAGTATAATGCAGTTATTATGCTCGGAGAGTTGCTCGAAAAGAGGAATTTGTAGTTGTTAGCTTAAATAGTTTCTATTAACTTTGAAGTCTGGAGGATGTCAATAGTTTTGATTGTGGAAGAAGACATATGATACGTTATGTAGAATGAGAGTTGTAAGTCTTCTGTTATTAATGTTAAACTTAATTTGTGTGCAATTTTGATTCGTTGGTTACCTACCTATATAACTTTGTAATCATAGTATTTTGTATACACTTATTATATTATCAATACATCGCAAAAGGTACCTGTGTAAATCGTATATATTATTAGCTTGAAAAACATTTAATAAAACAATCAGAAACAATTTTTTTAGATTTTAAGAATTAGTTACTCATTTTAAAATGAGTACGTTTATCTTGATTTGCAGTTGGTATGCAATTATTTAGAAGATTAACTGTTTATAGGTTTTATTTTATTAATTAAACCAAACTATAGATGGTGTAAAACTGTAAACAGTTGTTATGTAGTGGTTGAAGTAACAAGCTTATGGAATAAAAAGGCATTATTAAAATCTTAAATGAAAACTAAAAACATAATTATAAATAAATAACTATTTTGGAGTTAATAATTAGTTTAAATAAATAGAAGTCTTATATAGATAGTAAGTTAGTGACAATAAAAATGATAGCTGCGGTATATAAGCTATTATTTTAAACTAGTTTAATCTCATAATAGTTTAATAATAAACCTATAATATAATTTATTTTCATATCTTGTATTTAAGCTGTATTTCGTTGTTGATTAGTTGAATTATTATGATAGTTAAAATAATTCAATGACATTTTAAAACGCTATTTAATTTATTGGTTTATATACTGAAGTATAATTTTCTGTTCATATATTGTTTTGAATTACCCATATATAAAATACAATGTTGAATGAAAATTAATATTGTTTAAGAAATTGAGTGTTTTCTAATAACTCTGTATTTATTACAATTAACGAAATTTCCATTTTTAAAAAAATGTCGTTTCTAATTTACTTACTGTCTTTGTATGGGTGACTATCCGAATTCAAATAAATGACGCTCGTGATTTGCCTGGGATAGACTCACAAATTGAATGCGACATAAGTTTTACTATGTATTTCTAATTATGTATAAAAGGGGGCCGTATATAATATATAACGATGGAAATGGACCTCTTACTTCTAGTTACGAATTATTAATGTGCTTGATAGTAATGTTAGTAAAACAGCATTTTACTGTATATAATATTGATAATATAGGTGTGCAAAAAAAAAAAATTATAATAAATCGTAGAAAACCACAAATATTAGAATGGGCTGACCCGGAACCACGTGTGTGTTAGGCCAGATAGGTTATCCTTGTTGGTCGAACGAAACGTGCATGGTGGCAGTTTTAACTTCAACGCCGGCCAATACGTACGACGACGCGGGACGCATAATGGCAGATTTTTTTTATTTCTTGAACACATGTCCACGTGAAAAATCTAGTCCATTTATGTGTTGTGGTTTTGACGTTTTGACGTAAATTCCTCGGGGATCGCTCCTTGAGACGCAGAGTAGTAACCTCATTTCACTCGAGCCTATTATACATGTTGAAACCAAAGTCCGAATTTTGTAGCTCTATTTATGACAAATACCTTTAGTGGTTTCTGTTTCGTCGTTAGCCATGCCAAAACGATGGCCAAACGGTGAACAAGATAAAATAATCATAATAATTATTGTCCGATATTCTTTACACATATTTTTAAATATAAGTTAATCGGTGCATCGGGCACTGCACGCCAACGGCGCGGCGAGGTGAAGAGAGAATGTCGATGCAGTGAGGCGGTGTTCTCGTCACGAAATCGACCAAAGGGAGAGAATATTATAACCATGTTATATTTGTCGATTACGTTCCGTAGGTTTGCTATAGAATTTAAAACGTTACAAAATAAAAAACGTTAGTAATAAAAATCTCAAGCAGAAACAATGAAATATTATAGATTATATAGATCAGTTTAAGCAAATTTTTACATAAGTGTTCTCACAAAAACTGAAATAAAGACTTGACATTTATCTACTATAATCAATCAAAATTCGAAAATTGAAAAAGTTAAGTGGTCACTATTCTTAAAGCAGTGTTTTACTTATAATAGGTATTATTTCTCAAGAGTCAAGATACAAAATATTTTAAGACTGTTTTGGTAAAATATATTACAATGCACATACCTTTAGGCTTTAACTATACTTTTTTAATGGGAGGGTGCATTTTTTTGAATATAACAATGGTGGAATGAAAAATTAAATTAAAAAAGTGAAGGGATTTCACTGAAGAGAAATGAGAATTCTTTTTTTAATTTCTTCAATTGTGATTTGTTATGGCACTTAGAACCTATAACTAACGTAGGTATAATAAATTAAGTGTATTATTCTAAAGGTATTACACAAGACTTCACGAAGGATTAATTATAGTATAAAAGCATATTATACATTAATTAATATTTTACTAAAAATATTGAAATCAATTTAGTTTGATATAAAATATTTTTGGTAATAGTAAATTTAAAGTCTATATTTTATGATCTAAAATACACTTTTATAACATATAAAAGGGGTACAAGGGATTTTTTGGTTCATAAAATATACTGCATACTACATTTTTTTTTTCCATTAAATTCAGTGTAAAATCTTTTTTAGAAAGTTATTCTATTTTATTTATTATTTGTTATTTGTTATTTACATAAATTAACAAAACTCGTATCAAATTTAATGTCGTGTATTTTAAAATTTACATTTACCTATAATCATAAAGGTAAGATATCGTTAAGATTCGTTTTAATTCAATTAGCTAACTAAAATTTATTTTCATGATAGGTACTTATAAAAAGTCACAAGACATAACTACCTTAATCCATCAGTAAGTGTACAACAAAGAGTTTAATCGAATTTCTAATTATTACTTTACTTGTTCATATTGTACCTATATAAAAACTGTAAAATTGGTATTGTACCATTATGTAAATTAGGTATATAAATGGATGTTGTCACTTCCGTGTATTAACTAATTGACTCAGGTCGAGTTTAAATTTATCGTCCTTTTTACATGCAAGGCGAAAAATCTGGATAGTACATTATACAGAGACAGGACTCACTTCATCTTTCTCTTTGTACGATAGTAATGTGTTGAGAATTTGTGAATTTAAAAACAATCATTCCTAATTTTTAACAATCATCACATTCGAAAAACGATTATAAACCCTATAATATGATTCTTTTTTCAATATTTTTCAACAGTGCATTTTTCTTATGCTACGAAAATTGAGGGAATTTATTAAGGGACTATTAATAATAATGTCCAATTAAAAATGATTAACTATATTCGATTGATTGATCTAGGATGATAGGTTTAATTAATATTTAAAACTGTTAGAGCACTACTTATTCTAATAAAACACATGTTTGTTCCCTATGATCTTAAAAATGAGACAAATACATTTCACTGTTGTAAAATAATAAAAGAAAATACTGCATTGGTTTACAACTTAATCAATTAATTAGTTTTTGTATGTTATAATTTTTGAAAATAATATCATAAGAAAAATTTAGCTTATAGCTTGATTTTAACCGTAAGCAAACACGTAACTGTTTTTTTTTTTAGTTAGGTTGTAAGACAAAAAATAAATTTTTTTTTCAAATAAAAATATGATTGATTTTATTCCATATTATAGTCTAGTTGCGTTTACTCGTATCCAACATTTTTGGTCTTTAATTAGTGTTAATTTGCATAAAAAAATAAAAAAATAAAATGGTTTGATTTGTAGGTTAAGTGTACATAAATAAAGTATTGTAGTTTTGAACATAGTACCTACCTAATATAAAGTATGTAATAACTGCAGCTGCAGGCTGCTAGATTAGCTGTGATGAAGAACTCAGTATGTAAGTTTACAGTACCTCCTGCAATGTAAGTGCATAGTATCGTTAAACAATTCTTGGTCGTACGTGCTGCAGTATTATCAATACGAAGGTATTCTAAGGAAGGAGTGAGGAGTAAGTAATAACCTGTCATTGCGATTGGCTGATCGATGTTCAAGCACACGCCGTGTTTGTTATTAAATCACCGTCGTCCATAATATCCATAAGGAATACCATTGATTGTAATCCATGAGCGTATTGTTGATTTCGAGGGGAGCGAGAGACCTATATGAAATATAATATTATAGTCAAATATTAGAAACATTTTCAATTTTTCTGTTTTGATTACAGAAAAAAAAATTTGTTGGTTTCGTTAACCTTTCATTGTTTTTAATAGTTTCGCTGATAAAAATCTGTTAGGTTAGGTATAGTTTTTATTTCCATCTTTAGGCAAGTAAACGTTTTATAATTTGTATTAATGTGTTCAAGTTTTAGTTAAGTATAATATTAATATATATATTAATAATTATATATTATTACAGCATGATGCGTCTTTTCGTCCAGCTTGTATAATAACTATTATTGTAACATCGTTTAAAAAAATGATACTTAGCTTTTTGCCTTTTTCAATTCAATAATATATTGATATAATATTATATTAAAACAAAATGTACGTAGTGTTTGACGCAATATTAGCAAGTACTATATTCAATCCGACTCGTCTACGAACTTACCAGCCACCGCACAAACGGCACGACTCGGTCGACTCTTTCACCACACAGACAACGGTTCAGGGCAGGATTGAGTCACTCTGGACGTACGGTGGGCGTACCACTGTCTCCGGTTCTTTTTGCCGTCGTACTGAAACCACCGCGTCCGAGGTCCTAAACCTACCCGACAGTCCAACGGTCACTCTTTAACAAAAAAACTGTTACTTTCTTATTTATAATAATAACTACCGTCGTCAAAGTTCCCGTGCCTACACATAATATAAAATATATACTATTATAATATTACAAATAATAATATTATATTATATACATTCTACCTCACAATAAATCGTTTGTGCTGTGCTTTAAACACCTCTACTCAAACCTACTATACACTGAGACCGGATTACAGCCAGATCCAGACACCTACTTCTACCGTGTCCATAACACTTTTCTAATAAATTCAGATATGGTTTTTTTTTTACGTTTTTATTAAGTTTAATATTTTTCTGTTATTTAGTTTTTAGCGCTTGATTAAAGAACTTAAAATATTGGTTTTGCAATGTTGTATAATATTATTTTATTCTAGAAGTTAAGTTTTCATTTAATTTTTAGTAAAGACAAATTACAAGTCCTGTAAAGCCTAACATTTTTTATCATCATACATACAATACAATTGTAATAACTAATAAAACAATCGAAAACCTTATTTGTCTATAAATAACACAACAATATCCACAAAGAGATCTTTATAAAAATAGATTCAATTTGACACTATAAACCATTCGAAGTGGACGATTGAAGCATTTTTAGTTTTTACTACTCCGAAAGGTAATGATAAACGCCAAAAAACACACAATTATAAATTGTAATACAAAATATACAGTAATAATTAATGTATATTGAAATAAAAAAAAACATTTTAGATTAAACATCAAGAAGAGTCTATTGAAAGTCTATCATTTGTTAAATAATCAATTTAATAAACCAATAAGTAAAATATGCTCATTATTCCGGTGCACCGTAACTGCGCACGAATCGTGAACATTTTATAATATAACACCTTAACTCCGCACACAATATTAAATACAATATTTGGATGTGCTGAAGCAAATAAATTGTTAAATTTGGCACGAAAAGACTCACAGTTGTTTGTTGTTCTCTCCAATGTTGTTTCTTTTTTGGCCCAAATACTGCGTGGAAATGTTGAATCGTTTTTAATGTACGTTTTGTCGAAGTATGTGATAACTTTTTTAATTCGTACATCCTTGGGTTGGTCATTTTTTAAGTCATTTTCAAAACACAGTTAAACTTTATTAGAATCTAGAAGTATAACACCAAATAATTGTCTAAGCCATTTTCTTATGTTGAACTCGTTGTTTTTATATTTTTGGATAAGACCAACTGATGTATTCGTCTTCATCTATAAAAAAATGTAAAAAAAAGGTTAATTAGTTATACAATTATATTATCTATACGTACCATGATTGACTAAGACGAAAACGGCATTAGATTATATCTATATTAGGAAATATATCTTTCACACTTGAATAAATGGACGTTTCGAAATCGATCACTGGTGTTTTTGACTGCAAACATTTATTTAACGATTGCTACTTTTCACGAAGTATTTCTCAAATAGCCGCGTATATGTATTTTTTATTTTTATTTTGAAGCAAACAGAACACGACTGGTAAAAACGCTCCATTCCGATATGCGTGAATACTAAATAACTGGTGAAAAAAAATTCGTACAATATTTAAATGTACCGTCAACATATAAGGTCTGAGAATCACATGAAAATATAATTACATGACCTAATCCTAATTGGTCATTTCTTAATAAAACTATTTAAAATAGCACTGCAGATTTGATTATTTTCACTTCTTATCGTACATAGATGTTAAAAATAAATGGATTATTTTAAAAGCTAACACTCTCAGACCTCAGTAAATTGAAAAGTAAATACATATTTTTTTTTTTGGTTTCATGCAACTTAAATATTTTGTATTGACATTTTTTACATATACCTACTATAACTTTTGGACTATTATGTCTTTATAATTTAAATGTTCTATTTATATGTATACGTATAGGTATATAATAAGTACCTAGTGAGTACCTATAAGGTATATTATTTAAATACAGACGAACTAAAATTTGTTATTGTTGTGATTTTTGTCTTGTAGTATTTATTGAACGTTCATAAAATAACTGTTTGGCTTATACGTTTCCTGAACCTAGATAATACAACAGGCGCGCGTGCTGCTAGTGTGGCGTGTGACATTGAATTGGATTGAATTACTTCAGGGTGTACAACATCTTTACAATATTGTCGAGGTAACTGGATTATATTTTAATGTGTGTATACGTTTTGTGAAATTAAATTAAATTATCTGCTACGCGTTTACGTCTGTAAAAATAATCTCATAGGTGGTAGGTAACTCTATGTTATAAGTAGGTATACGCAGGCCATATAAGCAGGTTCGCCAAAGCCATAAACTGCCACAATGCTTGACCGTGTTGTTAGTCATATCCAACGGATAATTACAACGGCTGGTCGGTAAGGTAATATTGGGACACATTTTGAAATATATATTTTTAAATGTTATTCGGAGATTGGGCCGCAAATGTGCAACACAAAAATATTTGAATATAATATAACAATTATTAATTACAGTACCTGCCTATATAATTTTTACATTTTTTTTTTTTTTGAATAAATACTTAACATACCTATAACTAAGCACATAAGATTAGTCAAATAATAATACATTTTTTTTTTCAAAAACTTCAAATTACAATTTTTTTTTAAAATTAATATATATATATTTACAAGTTAAACCTATATACTGAATACCTATTTAATTGAATAATAATCAAATATATGAATAAAATTAAAAGAAAGGGTAAGTAAATTTTTAATCATAAGTTATATAACTCATAACTAAGTAAAGTAAACTTATTTGTTTACATATTATGTTTTCACACCTATTAGTTTTAAAAACTTTATACTATTATCAACAATAGTTACTTTTTCAAAACGTATTATTTTAAGTAACTGGAAAAAATAAGAGCCAATAGTAACCATAAAGAAACTTTAATGGATCGTGTTCACATGTAAGTATGTAACTATATAAGTGCTAAAACTTGTTACTGAAAGTCAAACTCTGATGTTTTTTTTACCTTTTACTATGACATATTTTTTTTTTTATCTCCCCGACCTAATGTAAAATTGTGTACTTATATATAGATAACATTACTCAATGTAGTTCAAGTGAATATTGACTACATAACATCAACTTACGGACAAAGTCACGGTAAAAAACCTTAACATCAACAACACGCAAAATATATAGAACCACTCAACCACCGTAACAATTTATCCTTTCAGTAAATACCATTGACAATAAAATTGACAAAGATTGAAGAATACATTGTATCTATTTTTCCTCTTTTTAGCTGTGATTGGAGTAAGGTACTCCTAGATATTCCTAGTAATTCCTAGAAGGTCACGGGTCCAGAGAATATAAAAAATGAAAAAGTTTATTTTCAAGAGTAAATTTTTTTCTTATAATATGTACATTATTATTTTACTGTGACAGAGCCAGTTTTATTACTCTTTAAATAAGGTTTATGTAAATCATTCTATTGTTTTAATATTGAACTATTATTAATCTTCAATTGGTTGATAAGAAAGGAACTCTGTCTAAAGCATGTATTGGGTCTTGGGGTCTTACGTATTTAATTTTATGATAGGCAGTACTGCAGTAACTTGTAGCTATAATACTATATTTTAAAAGTATAAACACAGAATAACTGTAATTCTTTGACAAAAATTAATCACCCAGTGGATGTTATCATTTATCAATTAATTTTGCATTTTCGTTCGTCTTTGATTAATATTTCAAATTAATTAAAATTTTTTTTTTATTTATATTAAAATTGAAAGTTTTATTCTTTCATGATGTTGTTTTATAATAGCATCGGTCATCAGTGCATAGTTTCTACATGCGAGATTGAGCTCTAACAGAATTCAGTATAATTATTGTAAATTGTGTGGACAATTATAATTGTATTTCTATTCACAAAAATGACCAATCATTTAACAAAAGAAAATGTATGTAAAATATCGTGCAAAAATTAAACAATATTAACTGTTTTTTTTTTTAAATATTGAAACTTTGCAGTCAAATTAATTTAAATAATCACTTACATTTTTTAAATAATAAATATAAACTAAGCGTTGATACTTCTGAATACATTGTATAAACATTTTAAATTACAATACAAATTACAACAATGAGTTTTGAATATTTCTGATTAAGTTTCCCTACTTATATATATATTTTATTTTATATTTACCATATAATTATTAATATTTATAAAGGAATATTCGACTGATTTATGCTACAGCTACATTAAAGTTACAGTTACAGAACGATCATTGGCTACAACTTGCTGTCTATAAAAAATATTTATTTTATTTTTGACGACTAACATCTGCAGTTCTACTCGGAATTGAATACAACTAAAATATATTAAACTAGATAGCGCTTCAAATACATTAATAAATAATAATATAATCTACACATACAATTTTAGTCTGAGAAACAATAATTGATTATATTATACTTGATTTGAATGTTAATGCAGTATAATATAAAATTATAATTTTCATGATTTTATCTTTTAGAATTGTTACTTTATAAGCATTAATTATGATTTTTAATGTATTAAAAAAAATGTTTTACATTGCATTATATTTACTGCACTAAATACTTATACATTTTAATCGATTTTGAGCGTATACATAATATTAAAAGTGGTGGTAATTAATTTATTATGACCTTATTATCGGTCTATGTCGTGTGTGGTTTAATTTAAAATCGGTAAGTTAATGTTTACCTGATCAAGTTCATTAGATAGTATTCTAAATACGACTGTTTTAATAGTTCGTACACCTGGGTCGATGGCCCAGCTCGCGTTGGTGTCGGGACGGGGACGGGGGAAATGATTTTTCAACGGTAGATATTGATGGTCGGGACTAAAGAGAGATTGAGAGAATGATTAAAACAAATGCCGGAAAGCGAGTACAGCGACGATACAATTATACGGTGGCTGCTATCCGATCAGGTTCTACGATTTTATTATTAAGCTGTGTACCTATACAATATCGTACACGCGCGGTACTTAACGAAATGCTTAGTGACTTGTATTACATATTTTATTGATTTTGCAGGCCGATGGCGGGCGTGCAATAAAAAAAAAATTGTTTTATAACATTTTCTTTGTAACGTCATTATGGCGGATAGGATGACGTATATCGTAGCAGTGTTAAGTGTGTCATACGAGTTGCCTCTCAATAATGAGTGTTGATTACATGTTGAATACGACAGCCAGTCATTAGGGCACACACGCAGTAATGGTGAACTGCGATGGCAAGAGAAATGCTCAAACAGTTTTTATTTACATGTAATTTACATGCACCCTTTTCTAAGATGAATACATTAATTCTACTTTTTTTTTATGTGAGTTCTAGATGTTCATTATACCATATTTAAATATTTCTTATTCTCTATAATTTCATACTGATTGAAAAAAAATATATACCTATATTCTTTAAATAAAACAACATTATTGATAAAAAAAAATACAGTTCTCACAATACAGTAGTTTCAGTGTACTACAATAATTAAATCGGAGAAGACTGTTAAGTCATATTTTAGTTGTATAATATTGAAAATAAATATATTAATGTATTGGACAATTATTTTATAAATTTGTTCCAAAATGTCTGTACAAACGTATTATTATTTATTATTATATTCGTACCTCAATCATGGGCTACTTAACATATTGTGTACGACTTTTTATATTCAGGTAATTATTAATCAAATTTTCAAATTGTATACTTTTTTAAACAAAATAATGCAATGACTATATTATTTCACCACTTGAACTAATTCCACCGAAAATGTATCCTTATTTTATAAGTCTATACAACAAACAGTTTCCACATGAATGGTTTATTTGGCAAAGAAAATTCGAATAGAGTGGTTAAGAAAATATTCTTAAGTATAAACACCGTGCGTATATTATTATGTGTATACATGTACAGGTAGGTATGTATTTTAAATCACCAGTAAAGCTTTCTTGTAGCAATTTTTCATGGTTTCCAACACTCAAGTTCTACAACACTGTTTTATATTGATATTTTTACTTTTGTATCGACTAAAAATAAATATTAAATGTGACATACTAAGCTATTAAGGCATAGTTTTAAAATGTTTTTTTTTTGTGATATTATTGGGAATAAAAATGAATTATAGATATAAAATATTTAATTGTATGGATACGTTACACTATTATAAAGAAATAATAAATTAATAAAATGGTATTACATTCTAAGAATATAGTAGCTTTAAAATCAAATTCACCTTTGAAGAATTTTCAATAAAAATTGGATATGGTCTAGGATTGAGGAAACATGATTTTTTCTCTCAAGAAATAATATTTAATAACAATAAAAACTGACCAAAAAAATACTTGTATATTGTATATTTATATATTATCACAAATCATAATTAATACTAGTATCGTTCGTTAATAATGAGAGAACCGCGACTAATAAAAAAGTAAATAATATTATAAAACATAATACTCGTATATTCGATAAGCAGGTGAGACCGGTTTACAAAATATATTAACAATTTTTTAACAATTTAATTATTGTTCTATACTCAATAGACATTATGTTGTCAATATAAACATAATTAGTTATTATTCATCCGCCAATAACAGGAAATGTAATTTTGTACTAAGCTATGTGGTACGTAGTTATTATACGATGGAATTAATGATAAGTTACCAAGTCAAGCATTAAATTGAAATATTATATTGTTAAACTTATCACGTAAGTCAACTATCATAATGATACCATAATTTATAAACTATATTGTCCAGACTTGTTAAAATAAAATAAACATCGCGTGTTTCTATAGCAGGAAGGTCACTTGAACTCATCTTCTAATATAAAAAATATTAACTATACACATTTTTTATATCAGATTTACTTAGTGTACATACTATATGACACTGATAGCAAATGCAAGAAAAAAAATAATTGCTGCAAATCGTAATAAGCTCTCATATAATATAGAACTTCATAGATAAATAATATTATTATTATTACATATAAAGGGTAATACAAATTTAAATGTAATTTCATTGTAATTACAAAAAAGGTTGGCAAGTGGGTATCACTCTGCTGTACAGTAGGGGTCAAATGTTTCACTTTCATGGATGTGTTGAATTTGAATTCATTTCTATAAATCATTGCATACGAAAAATTGTATGACATTATTGCTATTAAAGTAATCCAATTTACTATTAATAATGCAGTAGGTTGAATTAATATTTGCCGAAAACATTGCATTTGAAATTGTCATCGAGTGTATGAAATATAATAACATACTTAAAAAATGTCAAGTACCCAAGAAAAATATTTTTAAATTCCAACGAAATAACTAGCACTGCCATTCTTCATTTAAATATCTAATTTCGACCAAATTTGAACTTGAATGTCTATAAGTAAAAAAAAAATGTAGACTTTTAGGTTACTTACAATATTAATTAATTACGAGAAAAGTTAGTATATATTATCTTGTTTCCAAATTTCAATCCTTAGCTATAAAAATTGAACATTTTATAAATTTTTAACTACAAAATAATTTGCAAACGTTCGATATTTTGATACATTTTGGTAAAGTTGTTGTATTATTACATTTTTGTTTGTTAGTCAAAAAGCTTACGAATATAATACAAAGTTTTTCATAAGTTATTCTTACAGTAAGTAAAATAAAATTAAAAATTACTTAGTCTTAATTTTATTTTTAGCGTTTGAAGTTAAAATGTTGAAAAATGTGTCAATATCACAACAATTTTCAAATAACTATGTACTTTGTTAAATATTTTTAATTGTAATACCTCAAGCTTGTAAATATAATCCAATGTCTCTTGTATTGTTTTTTACAGGAATTTCAAAATATAAAAAATATGAATGCACAGTTTTTTCATAGACGTTTGAAGTTTAAATTTTGACGAAATTTAAAAGGTTTTCAAATGAAAAATAACAAATTTTCTGTAACGAATATCGTAATTTTGTTTTTATTCAACAAATATGGACTAGATAGACTTGAAACATTTACTGCTATTGGATATATTATTATAATTTTTGTACACAATGACATTTTAAAAATATATAGTCGGCTTTTAAGCTATTTATACCACAAAACCTATTCATATCGTATCGTTCTACGATACCTATGCTATTGTTGGTATTGACTCATAAGCTAATAACAATAAAATATGTTATAATATTATAATAATATTATCATATAATTGAGGTACAAACGAAACATGGTATTGATGAAAGCCAACGAAAAAAAGGGTTTTCCACAAGAACGTGTTTGATTGTGGTGTATTCAATTGTACATTGATCTAAGTGTATTCCACTCAATTTTCCCTTCACAGATTGGTCGTAAATGACTGGATAACAGATTATGTTTACGTCAGTTACAACGTGGGTAGGTTTATTCGTATTTAATAAATTCATAACTATACATATTATGTTATTTACATTATCGCATAAAATATAATATAATATAGTGTACCAATACCTTTTGCAACGAATCTACTATTAACCCGATTTAGAAAGTCAACAATACTCATTGAATACAAATAAACAAATGTGAGGTATTTTGAAAATTTAATTTTTCAGTCAAAAGATTAGCGATTATATAAATATTTTTTTTATTTAAACTCACTTTCCAACAGCTATAAGCGCATAATGTCTATATAATATAATAAATAACAATAATATATACGTAAAATATGGCGGAGCACAGCGTAGTGCTCGTACACGTCCGCCGACGTTTATGCAAGCGCCCACTGTGATATTCATAAATCCATTATAATATATTTGTGACTGTGGCGTGACCCCAAATCGCAATCGATTTCGGAAATGAAACAACGAGGTCCCGAAATAGAGGAAACGTTGACGGAAACGATTACAGGCTCCAAATCCGGAATAGCGGAGGCGCAGATTTAAATGATGAAAAAATAAATATGTGTACATGTGTATAAAAGGTGGATCGAATTAATGACGGAAGCAGTTTGTGTTGCCGAATACCATGCGAATGCGTCAACGGTTAAATCCAAAATGTAGTAATAACCATATCACGTGCAAACCATTTATCTTGTTGTTCGCATGAATCGGCTGTCCTTATTGGCTCGCATCGCATAACACTTTTGTTAAACGTCGAATATATTATATTACCTATGCAATAATCGTATGTATAATACCTAAGGTAATCGATTATACTTTTTTTTTTTTTTTTCATCAAAATATAAAAGCTGTAGGTACCTACCCGCATAATATACCTAGTTCTGGCGCAATAAGTAATAATTTGGATATCTAATTTTTTATTGCGTGACATGTTTGACGTGAAGAGGAAACCGCTCATTGGAAAGTCAGTTTTTAGTAAATCACGGTTTCCCATTTGCGTCTAAGTTGGCTGCAGGGTTGTTATCGGGAATGCAGAAGGAAACCACATTTTTTTTTTATTTGAGGGTTAGTTTTGGAGATCGTTTATGAATAAAAACGACTGTAGTGTAATTTGTGAGCTTGTCGACAGTCATGATTTAAAAATGTTTACACAATGCTGCATTAGTGAAAAACCAAGAAACGCCAGTAATAACATAACCTAGAGTATTTTTTTTATGTATTTATAATGTTTTACGCAAACCCATCTCGAAGCTCGCAAATAAAACATTTCATATTTATATAATGTGTCATACTACAATAATAATTGAATCTAAATTAATTTATATCATATAAATCATAGTTTAATATAAAATATATTAATCATAGTAAAATATAGTAAGGGTACCATCTGAATGATTCAGTGCTGATATGTGTTACACTTCTTGTGCACAGTGCACTAAATATGAAGTAAACTATTTCAGCAAAATCATCAGAATTATTTTACATAATAATGAAATAATGATGCAAGTAATCGGGTCACATAGGTTATTTTGTATTATGTTTAATTTTGGCCGAGGGAAGGTCACGTTGGTATATTTCCAAAAGTTCCCTTTCCGTGTAAACGACCGGTGCGATACTAACCGTATTTGTGCTCCTGATGTGTTTCTACCTCTCGTTTAAACGGTCATAAACAGATATACCTATAGGACATTTTCTATCGCTATCTATGGATATGACATAAATAATAACGTTACATAGTTTGAAAATGTTGCAAATATTAGTTATTATATGATTCTTTGAGAGCCATTACGGTTTATGTAATTATTTGCTTAGCTACAACTTAATAAAACAATTTTATTTTATATGTTTTCCAGGATATAAAAAAATAATAGAAAGTTTTTTGGTTAGATGTTATTATACATACAATATCCACTAGCAATTGTCCATCAATACAGTATGACGTACCACTGTGTATTATGAGAGTATGATACATATAGACACTGTTGTATTTTTCTACATTAGACGTATAGTTTTAATATTAATAAAATATAACGAATTATATTACGTGTAAAAAACAAATAGTTAATTTTTTTCAATTGCCTTATATATACATTTTCCTCACCTTCCTTATGATCATAATATTACAATATATTAATTTGTATTAATTCAATATGGCGGCCGGTAGAAAGGAAATAATATTTGTTACTTTTGTAATATTTTGTGTGTTGAATAATGTTAAAATATAATTCTCTCGAATAATTTGTTATTAGGTTAATAATTTACTTTCAAACATAAACTCTTAACAATGCTACATAATATTTTGTTGAAGTATTAAAAATCCATTGTAAAATTTCATGACATATTATATTATATTATAGAAGTATATAGTATATAGTTATATAGTATCTTTATTGGATATTTTTTAATGTTTGCTTCATACATAAATAAGCTTTAAAATTAAATTAAATTTAACACTGTAAATATCTGACGTGTATTAATATATTTGTTTTTTAATTTAACTTTTAAAATATAGGTATACCTATTATGTACAGATGAAATCATATTTTAAAGATGTATGTCATTTGAGTTAGGTATTTTTAGTACATGCAATAATTTCAGAGTCATTTAAGATTCAATCATTGGAATTTAAGAAAAATGTATGTGTATATTTATTATTTATAAATACTTATACATTATATTATAACACTTATATTTTTGTACTCTCCTAACATAATATAAGGAAATGACTGTTCATCTTAAATAATTCTTTTTGGTATTTGATTATACCTGCAAGTGGTTTTTATGTCATAAAAATGTATTTTAAACGTTAAAGTAATAATTACTTATGTATAAGTAGAATACAATATGTAATTGTAGCTGAAGCAATGTTAACTTGATATATTAATCCAGATTCCAGAGTTATTTTTTTTTTTTGTCATATTCATTCTAGATACTCGTCACCCGAATAGTCAAATAAAAAGTTATCAATTATTATAATATACTGTAACTACGGTCTGTGTGAATTATGGAGTGTAAAGAACACCCAATCCTGTGTGTAATTTCCAGGTTTATGTAATTATAGAAAATAGCTGAATGCTTTAAAATTTGGTATTTTTATTTTGTGTATAGTAAGCATTTCCAAATACATAGTTTCATTAATTTCATAGTACACCGATGAACCACAAATATTAACTCTAATTTAAAAATGTTGTTTACTCGACGTTAGTCACAATTATTACTGGTAAAGTTATAAGCCATAGAACTGCAGGGTGTGGCACATGGAACTTTTATAATATAATAACAAACAATAATATTATATGGTATAAAATGTGTTCACCAGATCAGAAGCATACATAGAAAAACCATTGAATATAATTATAGTTATAAAAAACTGACCTATCTCATTACCAGGAACAAGCCTTAGCCGTTTCATATATATATATGGTGATGGGTGGTGTATTGTATAAATAATATTTATTTATTTCGTATGTTTCTTTCTCCGTCTCACATATTATTATAGTTACAACCCCTCACCACACTAGTTAACTACTATATGTGCTTCAAAAACAATACGTGTGATGATAATAACTGACTGGGAAAAATAATGAGCTTTGGCATTAAAGCAGAATATATACGAGCAGTAACCACGATGGGCGAGTTTTTACCTGCAAACAAGATGGACCGTCCATATGGCTCCTTGGGGACTGTAGCAGTACCAGCTAGAACACCATATACAGACCGATCTTCAATCACTGCTAAACCGGAATTAATTTACATTTGTTATGACGATGGCCAAAGCTATATTATCCTTCTGTAATATATGTTTTGTCTATAGGAATTTTTTTCTTTATGATTGAGAAAAAAATAATAGTAAAAACTAAAAAGGTAATAAATTGGTTATTATTTTTATTTTGCATTTCAACTTTTCATCACATTACACTTGTTTGATTGTGTGAAAAGATTATAACTTATAAAATAAATTAAAGTAATTTTTAAATATTACAATAGATTTGTTACAAATCAGAAACATGATAATCTTTTTTTTTAATATTTGATAATACTTGCAGTAATTATTGTTCACTCTAATAGTCCCTATTTGGGTTGCTGTTATATTACTTTTCTCAGTCACGAATACAAATGAAAATTTACTTGGAAAAAAAGATATAAATAATTAAATCGATCTCATAATTTAAAAATAAACTTACATTTTTTTTTATTCGTAATCCATAATTTTTAATTATTAAAGAATACTGTAACACTCAACATGTAATAATTATTAATATATTGTTTAATTTTAATTTTAAAAGCATCTTTAAAATCGAAAATATTTTTTTAATTTTTAAACTAATAATTGAATGATTATTAAACGAAACAAAAATATTACTAGATGCAAATAAAGGTAGTGTTCAAAAGGTTCATCCATAATAAAATGTGTTTAGACGAATATTACATTAAAAGTCTATGAAGTCATTCAATAATGCCGATATTCCACAGTTAAAAAAGGAAAAATCTACTATTAGTCTGGCCTTGACAGAGAATGAAAAACTACAAACATGGTTAGTTGATAAGATAACAATGTCCTCTTGAGAAACATAACATGTGAGAAAATAACTACAGGATATGCCGGTGAAACAAGGTGAGAGATGCGGGGAGACCGGATGAAGAGAATCCGGTTAACCGGAACAAGCTGCTGGTACCGATTTATTTTTATTATACACACTTATATTTGTACTGACTCCGTTACCGATGAGAAAACCCTCACCCAGTCCAAGGTTTTTGAAAGGACTCGATTGCGTGTGGCACAAATGGCCCCGGGTGTTACTTCCTCCCCTTAGCCATTCGTGGATATAATGGTCTGTAACAAGGATAGAGGTATGGGGAACTGAATGGTTTTTGACCTATCCCTGTATGATTAATTATTTACGGCTGGGGTCATCGTCTATCACCTAGGAAGGCCACTTCGATAAGACACGGCCGGACGTGATGAAAAACAAAATTCATAACCGTTTTTGCCCTGGGGCTGTTCAATAATGAAAACATTGAAAACCCATACCATTAGTTTATATTTTTGCACGTGAATAAATAAAACGCTAACGGACAATTTATTACTTGGTTGGGTTTACAGCTGAATCGGTGGCCACTTTTTTTTTAAAATCACATTTTATCTATAGCAACCGGAATGTGAGTCGGGTTGTTATTATACCTAGTATAATTTTTAAATATACAGACGATCAGTGGATGTCATTTAGAGATATAAATGATATGACCAGTAATTTATGGTAATATATTACGATTATGTATCAAAGTAAACGCATAATATATTTTTAATCGATACAGTAAAAAAATAAATAACAAAGTATGTTAATATTATAATAATTTGACAAAAATAAATAAAATATAAGCTTAATTTAATATAATAGTATTTATCAGTATATTAGTAACTTGTAACTAATTTAGGTACTATTGTTTAACTAAATATAAAATATTGTGCATTAGACAACCTGTATAAATAATGTCTTCATAATTTTATTCGTGATATGTACTTACTGATTTTTTTTTTTAAAAGATCTTAATTTAATGTTTAAATTGATTCCCATAACATATATAATTTACATTCATTTATAAATACAGTTATCTAACTTTTTTAAGCTATTGCATGAAAGAAACAAAGTATATTATTATAACATAAAATTATACCTGTAAGTTTTGAGTTTTAGAACTTTGGTTACAACTAATAATTGTACTATGGATTTATCATTTACATATATATATATGGTATGGATATACACATTTTACATCCAGGTTATAAAAATTATCAAATTTGTTGCGAATATATTGAAAACACAATTAATGTTTAATAGACAATAAATCAAATCAAAAATAATTGAAATGCCAATTTACTAGTTGTATGTAATAGACGTAATAATATAAATTTATATATATGTATATGGGCATTTAGTTTTGTCAAATATTCGAAGTAATCACTATAATTATTAGCTACATAATTAAAATTGACATATCCATCATAATGTACAAGGCATACAGAATTTGATGAAAAACATGAAATTCAAATTACATTTTAAATAGGTACTTAGTAAAATGATAAATTAAATAACTTAAATGTGCACCGGTATTTTTTATTATAACTTATAAGAGTTTAATTATTCAATAATAATTGTTGTAATAAAATAGTTTTATTCTTTTATAATTATAATTAGTTAATTAAATAGTTAGTACTTATATCTCAAGTTGAGAAATCTTAATACCTACTTTAACCACAAAAATCTGGTGTACACCGACCGATTAAAAAAAAAAATGCTGTTTTTATTCATCTTACATAGGTCCAATTATTGAGAAAAAATAAAGAAAAAGAAAAAGAAATAATAAAATTATATTTCTATTTTCTATTTTAAATAAAAAATGTTCTTACATTGTATTTTAACCGTTTAAAAAAAAAAACCCGTAACTCTATAACTTATTATAAAGATAAAATAAATTATATCTCTATCAATTATATTCCTTATTTCAAGTCATATAGGTGGAACCGACAAATATTTTTTCATTTTATATTGTATATCATATAAATATATAATAGGACATTATACAACGAAGTGAATATACTAAAATCAAATATTTGAAATATTTTATAAAATATCCGTGAAAAACATTAAAATGTAATGTTATTGTATTATATAATAAAAAAAAATATATAATTTATTACATTGTATTATACAATATAGTATTGCTTTATATTAGCTGTACTTTTCATATTCCTTTTCATCAAATTTGGACATTTAAATACCAAATATTATACTTGTATAGTAGGTATATATTATTTGAAAAGTGTTATTAATATAGTCGGTATTATAACAATATATGATACTAGTACGAGTAATATTTAATTTAATTCATATTTCATATAACCGTTTGAAAATCTTTCCGTGTGAATTTTTTTTATTGGTAGATACTTACGTCATAACATTTGAAAAATGCAAACAATAATGTATCGCGAGCTTTAGAGTTTACGCCATTACAGAACAGGTTTTCAATCGCAACGGTTTATACAACACTATTCTACAGAAAGGTGAGCGATGCGAAACGTGACTATGTCACTTAATCGTCGTATCATATTGACTTTTAATTTGTAATTTTAATTTTGCTTAATGATATGTTTGTAATGTAAACCGATGGTGTGGAATGTTGTCTAACGGGATCCTTTGTATTATTAAACATATACATGTAGGATCGCGTATAAATTATAATTCATTTAAATTAGTTATAAAGATATATTATGTACACAATACCACCAGAAAAATAAACACACCGATATTTTACCTACCTAACACAAAAATCAATGAATATTAATTTTCAATAATAAAAAAAAAAAATAATAAATAATTCCATACATATATAGTTTTTAAATTTTAATACTGAGGAGGTTTTGACGTTGAATTAATTAAAATAATATGTTATCAATTATTTTTCTATGTTGATTATAAGATGGTAAGTTAAATAAACTTAGGTGATGTATTAATATAAGCTTACAAAATAAGCTGGATAATATTAAAGTAGTACCTAAAGCAGTAGTTGCTATAAAATGAGCATTTATGATTTAATATTGCTATAACTACTCTGGAAACTGGATTTCTAAAAAAAATAATAATTCTAATGTAAAATATAAAATTCTATTTGAATTTGTAGTAATGATATGTGCTTCTTTTTAGTATTTTTACATATTAATTAGTAGAGTATATCTACAATAATATACAAATCATAAATTCTATATATAATAATAGTTATGTTTTGTGAATAATAAAAAAAAAAAACATAAAATTGTGTGTGTATTATTTGATTGTAAATTAATAAATACAGTTTTTAAAAACATTATAACAATTAAATGTAAAAATACATGCTTGAATTATATTTTTAATTAATTAATTAAAAAAAAAAAGATCCAGAAATATTACTTTTGGATTTCCATTTGATACATTGTGAGAAACTCATTGCAGAAGTGGCCATATTAGGTATACAAAGACTACGATTTAGAAAAACGTAATTTAACTATAAACAATTTAAGATGTGTAGGCAAAATATGATTGCGTTTAATATATAAATATAATATTATTACAACAGGAACTAAGTTTGGTTGTTTATATTCTGTTGGGCAAACTAGCATTGCATGACTGTGTGATATGTGATGATATGTGATTGTTATCATTGTGTATGTGTATAAATAAATACAGGAAGAGATAGAGAGATCATAATTTTCAAATATTAGAATAAGCTATGAAATAAGCAAATAATTAACTATAATAATATTATGTTGGACTGAAATTAAGCAGATCTTAATTTTGATTCATTATAATGAAACCGTAATTTTATGTTGATACCTTAATTTTGAAAAGTTAATGAGAATTATATGTTTATTAAAATTAACATAGTTTTGATCGTTTGACAAGAGGTTTCACAAGTTTAATGATCAAATTAAAGTCTCAAATGCACACAAAAGAAAGAAACCGAAAAAGAAGATTTAAGTGCTAAATACTATGTTAAAACTATACACTACATTTAGTGTGTAAGTTAAAAGGGTAAATTGAGGCGCATAAGTGAAAGCATATAGTATCAAGTGAAAAGTTATTTAACGTGTTCTCAATATTTTCGTTTTCATTAGAAGTTTACAATCAAAAGTACACCGACTTTGCATTTTTACGTATTTGAATAAACCGCGATTTCGTTTAGAGGTTAAACACGTAATACATAAAATATATTATTTTAGCAAATGAAATATGCACATGGAAAGCGATTGCAGTTACCTCTACAATGCTTTATATTACTCAAGCTTAAAAACCGGATTACAAGAAAAAAAAATACTATTCCGCCTCTTTTTAATCGAATTTCATTGTATGTACCTACAGATATAGAAATAAAGTTCGTTTCTAGTGGTAATGATACATGCAGATCATGATACCATGCAAGAGACACGGTCGATAGATACATGTTTTTTGAGGCACACTGTACAATTGAAGTAGAATAAAACTTCACAGAAATAGAGTGAATAGTAGTACCTACGGAGCTAAAGTTACTTGTAATTCGGCGAGTGCAGGGACGTGTGCGGGCGGTGAGTGAAGGGGGTCAATGATCCGTGTCATAAACGAATGAAGGGATAATGCGTCAGATGAACTGTGGCTGAGAGTCCTTTGTAAGATGCCGTGGAGTGTCACAGCTGGTGCGCAGCGCGTGTTAATTGATGAAATATAATATTATAATTATTTATAATGTAGGTTTAGGACACAATAAGGTAGCCGGCAGGTGTATAGTATAATATATAAACTACGGGTATCCGCGTGTGTTTAATTGTATGTTGTGGTTTCTTTTTCTTCATTCTCGGCGTGTGTGGTGTGCGCGTATTATTATTCTACTAATGTTTAGTATTATGAGTATAATATACGTTTGGTACGTACAATATACCAAGTGGTCGCCGGTTATTATAATCACGGTTAATGTTATCAACCGTTTATTGTTATCGAAAAGTACGGGCTGGCTGTATACTTATATATGCAAATAATGTCGGTTATTGTAATCAATGCTACTAACTAATATTATCAGTTTGAGGTCATACAATGGAGAAAAGGCCTTAGATTTTTAAAATTGGTTGAAAATCGATGAAAATATTCCTATTACAGACAAATTTACCGAAGAAGACTTTTATATTCATTTTTATGAACCTAGAGAAATTAAAAATAAAGAGATTGAGCTCGAGCCAGAAACCGATACGGAAAACCCTCCAAGTCAAAAAAGAGTGCAACTAAACTAGTCAAATTTTAAATTACATCACAAATAATAACATTTTATCACGAATTTCTTTAAACTTTAAAGTACAAAAAAAAATAAACAGATATCAATCAAAGATTTTTTTCAAATTAGTATAGCTGTCAGTATGTAGATACATAATATAATATATTACATTTTAATTTTTTTTAAACAATTTTACATTTTCGATATTTTAAATAATATTTTTTTATAACTATGTATGATGTGTGTATTAAATTCAATATCTAATGATAATACACTCAACACAATATATTTTTGATTTGACGTACGTTTTGTTATTTTTCAATTTTAGTTAAGTGATATCAATCGATTTATGTTATCAGTTTTGTCTAGTACCAAAGTGATAACATTGCGGCTACCACTGCATTATACAATTTCATCAAAGCTATAACAAGGTTATCAACGAATTAAAATTCTGTATACCTTAATTGATCAAAAAATGTCTCTAAGTTGGAAATGCTCCCTACTTCTTTGCAAACAAATTATACGATCCTTAATACTCTATAGTCCCCATTTGAGGCAACTGCACCAAAACATATGTAGACAAAATTCAAGTTTTCCAATCCAAAATATTAAGAACAATTACAAATGCACCCTTGTTCGTTAGAAACGCCCTTCACATAGACTTCAAACTATCTAGGTTGACTTAATCTTTAACATTTGCGAATAAAACTCAACTTATAATAATATTATATATTAAAACAATCAACCGCAAGGTTCTCTAACAAGACTCCGTGACCACGGGCCGTTTGAAATTCAAGAAAACGGTCAAATTTTAGTATTAAGAATATTATCTGAATTTTGGAAATTTCGACTATCATGGAACCAATTAACGAGCGATTGAAATTCGAAAGTATCCAGATATTCATATAGGTACTGCAGATGTTGCTTAATAGTAGATACTGAATTAATGCTAGTAGATATAACTTATTCCTTTATTATTATAAATGCTAATGCTGTTGTAACTTAACTTAATCTACGAGGGCTACGGTGATTATCCTACTTATGTAATTCAAATTCACTTAATTAACCATAATAATTCTTTATAATAAATACTGACTATTAGATCTAGATTATGTTATGCTAATGAATGCTTATAACTTATAAGTATGGATAGAATAGGTTTGACAGAGAATTAAAGCAACAAGTAAATTTTAAGAGTTGTAGTAATTAATCCTATGACTGTACCCGATATTCAAATAACCTGGTGAATTTAATATAAGGACGCACAGAAAACGCTCATTTGCACAGTAAAAAGTGGTAGCTTGAGCCAGCGTGGAAGATGTATGATTAATTTTAATTACTTAAACGACGAAACACTGTTGTTTTTGATTAGCTTTTATAAATGGTTAACTGGAAACAGTTGCTCCTGTACTTTTGATGTGTATCGGTATTACGGAACGTTTAATCCACGTACGTTCATACATATTAGTATATGTATTTTAGAACAGGGTTCGGAAGCTTAGAACGTTTGTTGTATTTCTTAGAACCACGGTGCTCTTATAACAGAATGCTTAATCGTAAATGCGTGTTGAATATTAATTGTAGATTGAGTATTATGTTTTATTCTATATATTGTATGGTCATATTATTAAAGTTAACCATTTCGCATATTAGTTAAAACGTACAAAAACTTTTTATATTATATTATAAATGTATCAAATTATTTTGTATTTTTCACGAAATAAAATCACAACATTACATGTTAGCATGCATAGATCTTTCCCATTACCCAGTGGCTGGGCAAGATACCTTAAACAAAGTGTCTAAATACAAGATACAAGATACTATGATATGTTTTAAAGATACTAGATACAAGATCCAAAAGTCTAAAATACATATAAGACACAAGATACTTTATACATTTACGAATATGTTTCAAATAATAACACTAATCATAATCTAGTAATAAACTAATATTTTTTTTATTTATTTAAAAAAGAATACCTATGCAATTTACAAAAAAACTAGTACACAATAAGCAAATGTTATGAAAATAAAATATATATTTATAAATTACAACGTTTACTTTTTGAAAGTATCAATCTTATTAGTAATCAAATTTATTGGCCAATGGTAATATTAATGCGGAGATATTATAGAAGACAAATTATTAAATTTTTTTTTTTTTTCAAGATTCAAGGCGGTATTTGAATCAAAATAATGTCGGTGTTAATACATTTTAGTAGGGTTATGAGTATGAAATATTTCACATGAAATTTTCACTTTGAGATATTTCAAAATTGAAACTTTCACCCTTCTTGAAATATTGAAAAATATTTTTTTTTCAAAATGTTGTGTTTTTGGTATGTCCATAATAAAGTCATAATTATATGGCCACACTGATTTCATATTTATCATCCATATGACAATATCTAATGAAGTATAAACATAGAATATTGTATAAATAAAATCATGATAATATCTACATTTTCTTCGCCAATAACGGAAATAGAAATACCGCATGTTCAATAACACCATTGGCCATTGGGTATTTCAGTATTTGTGACTTGTGTTTGTGTTAGCGAGTATAGCGACTAGCGACGTTAGCTGTAACAGACGTATACATTTATAAAGTTATTACGATTAACGTGTTAATAAATTATCTATTATAATTTATGAGTTAATAGTTATATAATATATTATAATTTATAACTTAATATGGGTAAAATTAAAAGTTTAATTCACAAATGTTTTCGTCAAGTGACATTGAATGAAGTAAACAAAAAAGTTACAAAGTATGAAGTATCATCCGAATTAAAAATAAAATTTTAAATCTCAAAAAGTCAAAATATTAACTTTTAGTTTTATACCTATTTTATTATATATTTTGATTTATATCTAATATACTATAGGTTTTATTTTAATTTTATATTTATTATTTTAATTTTTAAATCATACACAGTTGCCAAAGAGAGGTTTATTTTTGTTAATATTTTTAAAGTTTTATAATTATTATTTATAAATTATAATACCATTTATTATATTTCTTGAATTTGTTTTTTATTTGAACTCAAAAACCAATACTTTAAGTGATATACTGATATATCATTATATCAATATATTCATATACAAATACATTACATTATAATAAATTTATATATATTTTAATATTTTATATGTATATACATTAAGATTCATGTATAGTCATATAGGTATATTATACTTATAGACAAAGGCAATAAATAACTACCTTACTTAGTAAAAGTTAACTGTAGTTCTTACTACAATTAAAAAAAAAAAACATTTTATTTAATTTTTCATTAAAATGAAATATTTCAAAAAAATTAATTTCATGAAATTTTAGAACCCTACACTTTAGTAACAATTAACTTGTTCTTTTAAATAATCTAAAGCACAAGTAATTGGCTAATAATTATAAACTCATCTAAATATTATATAAATAAATCTTTCAAAATTAGTATTTAAATGTTGGAAAATAGTATTGAGTTTTGCTTTATAAATAAGGAGTTTACTAATAGAATCAAATTATGAATTCCGCCTTGTTGGATAAGGATACATTTAAGAACAACCTATCACAATGTATATTACTTAATCAGAATTTAAAATCGTCTCGAATGTGTCATATGAACATTTGTGAATACTAACTATTGCATTATTTTGGTTATCCGTGTTTTTAATGATAAATAAATAAAAAAATTTAAATTAATAATTAAAAATATTAAAACAATGCACAAAACATTCTTGTCATACGTCACTACATAAACACCACGCTTAACCAACCGAATAGATGCTTAATACGCCTAAGACAGACAATATAAATCAGCCGGCGATGACCAATGAAGTCTCATTGTTGATATATTATAGCAGTGTACTTAAATCTAACGTTACAAATTGCTAACTACAAATTCGAAAATTTGTTATTAAGAGAGCTGTTATATAAATAAATAAAACATAATTTTTGTATGTAACTTGTATCTTAATCATAAAAAGATAATAGTAGATAAAATTCAAAAAAGTATACACGATACAAAATACTAGATATAATTTTATCTCAGATACGTATCTTAAATGTTAATATCAAAGATACTGCCAAGCTTTGGCAATATGTATAATGTACCTATAAGTATATATTATATTGAACAGTGTATGGTTTATTAATATTTTCTACTAAAACACAATTATTTACTGTTATAGACTAAAAAATGTACGAATAAGCTTTAAAAAATTTAAAATTTAGTTTATTACCTCTTTCTGTACCCAATGACGTGACGAACAAATGCGACGTCGTTTAATAATTTAACTGCACTCCGTGAAAACACTCTACTGCTGACTATACTGTTATTGATATTCTACAAGAAATGTTTTGTATGTGGAGTACTAGTAAGTATGGAATATATATTATATTATATTGATTATTATTATTATTATTATTATATATACTATGTTATATTGTATTGTGCATCATATTTCAATATTTATATGTAATAAATAATATTGTTTTACTTACAATAGTAGGTACCTAAGTAAACAATTAAATACAGTTTGCTTATTTTAATTAAATCAATTCAAATAATATTGATATTTTCGCTTTAATTACAATTATATTTTATAGAATTTCGTTGATTTTAATAAATATATCTTTTTTTATGATTAGTTTTCAACTTTTTTAAAGGTTTTATCTACACATCTGTAAATATTGTAATATGAAACGAGTAACTAATATTAATTGTATAAATAATAGTTTCTATTTTTAAATTGTAATTAGGTACTTCCAATTTCAATTTTAAAACGTTGTTAAACTTAAATGATGAATTAAAGAACTCAGAACTTAAATATCAGAAAGTCATACATTTTAAGATGTGTGCTAAATTAGATTTTTAAGTATGGATTAAAATATATATCGACGGACGATATAAATCGTAAAATGTCGACTGTATATTTTCTATCGTCCCAATCATTGTTGACCCATTTTTAAAAATGCTATTAAAAACAGTTTACTCTGCCTTCATATATTTATGTGTGGCTTTATTTCGTTTCATATGTTGTTTTAAATTTAGTTGTATACGAACGATTAGTTATGGATAATGGATATAGAATGTCGATGGTCCCGTATCTTCTGCATAGGAAAAGGAAATATTATTCATGACCTGCAGATCGGTCGGATATGGATTTATCCACACATAATATACACATACAGTATACGAGTATCAAATAAACATAGGAACATAATACAAATTCAATTTATATGGTTTTCATGATAAATCACTATTATACAATATTTAAAAATGGTTTTAACTTTCAGGTATTAAGTATTTGATTGTTATAACTTCGACGTAAAAGTTAAAGCGGTTGACAAATGCATTTCTTATTTAAGATTTATTTTATACAATTTAACTAACTAAAAATAAATTATATTTAAATTTAAATAAAAAAAAGTGCAGAAAAAGAGACGGAATTTTATACAAATTGTATATTTACGATACCTATTAAACTGTACTTCTTCAATCCTTGTAATTTGTAATAAGACGTACAATTGTTCTTAGTATTTCTTATTTACGTAAACAAATATTTGAAAACAGTATCTTATCTGTATCAACATTTTAAATTAAAAATACGGATAGGCGGGTAGGTATAAGTACCGTTTAAACAAATATTACAAAATACTAAATTATCTCGATAAAAGCAGAGATAATTTCACATATTATCCAGACATTAAGTGTTAAAATATATAGTCTTAGGTATAAGAACTCATAACTATATATTATAATTTAACACATTGTTTTTGCTCAACATTCAAAAATAAATAAAACTAGGTACCAAAATCTTATCTTATTAATTGCACAAGCAAGCTATATTTACTTATTGTATAAAAAAATAACATTATATTATGTAATAGGTAAATACATTATAGCAGCGATTCCCAAACGTTTTTGGTTCGAGGCACTCTTTTTTTAAATAAGGGGTTAACCCCTCCCTAAAAAAAAAAATGAAAACCAGAACATTTTGTTATGGATATTATGAAAATATTTGTTTAATTATAATTATACATAATTTATATTAAGATTTATGGATATATTTGTTTTTACATATTAAATTAATGAATGAACAAGCTTGCAGACCACTACAAATTTTTTCAAATCTCGGAATCAAACTAGAAACAGTCACTTTCATTTTCTTTTCCACATTGATTTAGTCGATACTTGCTTTTAATCACAGAGACCGTCAAAAATCCAGCTTTTCACAGATAAGAAGTCGAAAACGGAATTAAAATTCGTCGAGCCTTATCACTTAAAAGGAGATATTCATCATTTATTGAGATCCAAAATTTAGTCAATTCCATACTACCGAATTTTGTTTTAATACTACTGTCGCAAGACAACTCGATAAGACTTTCTTCATTCGTAGAAGTAAATTAAGGTGAAACAACGGAGTTGAATAGATCTTTAATCCATGCAACACTTATCAATGTCTTCATTTAGAAAATATTTCTTAAAACAGATGATAAGTTGTGATAAGTGATTTTCAAATCATTGCATTTCATATTTTGAGAGATTTCAACTTCATCGGGAGTTAAAAACTGCTGCAGTCTGGAGAAAGAATCCTTACTCGTGTCTTCTCCATTTGTCGTCTCCATAATTTGAGTTTTTTGCATATTTTTTCTCCGGAAAGAGGTACTCAATGCATTTAATTTGTTAAAAATTATTTTTTGGAAAATTCTTTCAATTTTAATTTCTTTCTTTCTTTCAAATTTATTTTTAGACCCGATAACATCCTACGGCAGCGCGGCGCCCCTGTAAAGACACTGCGGAGCACAGTTTAGGAATCACTACATTATAGTCCACATTTACACAAAACTATATTTACAAATACGTAATCGTATTATCAACTTAATCATGTACGTATGAACATGGTTATGGTAGTTTAATTATGCGAATAGTTAATAATAAAAATAAAAACCTACAACCCTTAATGAGTATCTTTTGTCGGCTAGTTCTAAAATGTGTTGAGGTAATGTGCAATGCTGCAGATATTTTGTTTACGTTTAATTTACACAAGTAAACATGTGGGCGTGTTTTTGATGCACTTAACATGGACAACGCCAACAGATTGGGATGCAAAAAAAAGAAACAATGATTATTAATAAGTAAAATTCTGCTCACGTACCTAATATATTCATATAAAACTTCAGTGGTAACGTATACGTTAAATGAGTATAAGGGTAGGATAAAACAAAATTCATTTTCATTTTCATAAATAAAAAATACACATTTTGAGATAATAAATCGATATAATAATAATAAACGGTATATTTATGTATTACAATGATGTTAGTTTTTGTCAATCATCACGTTTTGGAGTAGCTGAGAAGTGTATATAACAATTTAATATTAAACGATTTTTAATTTTTGTATAAGTAATATAAAAAATCATAACATTATTCATTACCATTAAATATTCTTACATTTACATATTTAACTAACAAAATATAATAATTATTCTCTTAATAATATAATAGTTAATTTAAAGTGTTAAAGTGATTCTCTCTTTATGAATATAATAATAGTAGTAAGAATAAGAGTAGGTACCTATATAATAAATATAATAAGAATGAAGACACATAATAATATTTTTTATTCATTTTTAAAATGTATTAGCTTGATTAATTTTGCACTTATTTTTATGTTGCTATTTGCTTTTTGCACTTCATACAAGAACCTGATGTTAAAATAAAGTTTGCAAATACTTTGTATTAGCATATCTCTGTGAGTATTCAACTCGTAAATTCAAAGTGTCTGCTAAAATAAGATCATTTTAGTAACATAACCTTAAAAAAGGCCTCTTATCTTCTGTATCAGCTCTTGTTGCTATATAACTTTTTCTCTTCGACAAAAAAGACCGTGGGCCCTTATGAAAGCAATATAAGCGTGTCCTATACATTCTTATATTATCAATTATAGTACCTAATTCAACAAGTATTCATCATAGATACTTGCAACTTTTACCCATTATGTGAAGGTATTATTATTTTAAATACACGATTGAATTTTCAAAATATTTTGTCTCATCAAAGCTATTTATACGATTCTACGATGTGTCGGAATACTGGACTTTTAAAAGTCAATAACAATAACAATAATACAATTAATATAATATATACTTACCTAAGAATTTTAATAATTATTAGTTCAATCTAACGTTTTTTTTTCATCCCTCCCTACAGATTTGAACATATACGCATTCTTTCATCTATGTTTCTGGAAACATAGATCGCTAGTAATAATTTATGCAAAATAACAGTACTGCTAAAACAATAAATATAGTATGCATTTATGATATAATATATATATAATTGTTGTTACAGTTGTTCTATAATATTGTGTTGATTATTAACAGCGATCGCAATGCGTACATGGAGATGGATAATATTATACACATACAACATATATTACTATATAGTACCATATACATATTATAATATATTATAGTGTTGTATATATGTATATAATATATATATATATATATATATATATATATATATATATATATATATCATATACATATATGGTAAGTGACACACGCACGCACACATACACATATATACACATATATCTAGATACTCATTTAATATTGCGCTATTGTTGTATTCGGATTGCCTTTAGTAGTTCACCATGTGTCTCTTTCATGCTATCCATTGTGGTTTAATTAATGGATAGATACATTGCCTCGTGACATTTTCTCTAATATCTATTTTCGTGACGGTCTACTATACATAAGGTGTCAGTGTATAACGCATATATCGCCCTTGCTAAAATATAGTGTCACATATTTAAACGTGCTGTGTCTCACCGATTCAAAAGAATAAATTATTTCCAGCTAACTTAATCCTATTATTATAATGAACACAATAAAGATACACCAGCGAAAATGATACAAGTTAGGTACCAACTGTTCTTTCGAGACATATTCTCTCTCAAAATAAATGACGAGGTTTCTAATCTGATACCTACGCATACCATTGCTTTCGAGCATGTTACTTGTAATCAGACCATTAGAATAGTTTGTGGAAGTTATAAGAAAAGTTGAAAAAATTGAAAATAAAAACAAAAATATATACAATATTTTAAGCAACTAACTGTGTGTATTTTGAATTCAAAATACAATTTAAAACTTATATCATTACCTTTTACAATATTCGTAGTATTATTTAACAGTATAATTAATAAATCACTAAACATGTTGTGTGGATAATTTAAAACAAACTAACTGAATATAAAGAATGATAAATCAAGTATACATGGGTACACAAATGTATAAACTGTTTGATTTATTTAAATTTAACGAATAACCTATTAAAAAATATTTAGATAATAATAATAATAATAATAATATTATAATATATTATAAGATGATAAAAATATTTCAAATTCTCATATAACTTAAAGTTTTTAGTATCAAACTTTTTTTTATTATACAATGAAGTAAAGAGATATTAGTATATCATAATTTATGGATAGTGGTGTATGTGTATTAGGATACCAAAGTACATCACATTTTTTAACGTACCTACACAATAATCTTTAACTATTTGAATTTGGTCAATTATTTTAACTGCTTATACTATTATGAATTATTTTATGACTTCATGAGCCTACTATAAATTATAATTGACATAATACGTACATCGTCACTAGTAAGTTAATTTCTCACCATTACGTGTAACATTAATGACCAGCGACAGGTATCTTTGACACTCCTTTTATGGTTCAAATATGAATCATCACATTTTATTTATGTACCAGGTGATTCTTTTGAAGGTAAACACTCATTTTCTTGAAAATTGTTAATGTTTTTAAAATATTTTTTTTTTATATTATATGAATTTATTACAAAACAGCAGTTTAGATTAAGATTACATAGATAAAGATTACCTAAAGATCTTTAGATAGAGATTACATTGCAAATTTTTATTACTTTAATCATTTTTTTTAACTTGTTTTTTTTTAATGACTGAATATGTTTTTAATTTCATATTCCAAAGAGAAATAATTTTCTGAGAATTTAAATATATTAAAATCGAATTTCGAACTAGTTGTTAATAAGTTATAAGTATTTAAGTTTAGATGAGTGGAGTAGTGAACCAACATTTTGTGGGTACCCCTGTTTCGAAATATTGTGATAAATCAATTTATTTTATACATTTAAACTTAAATACAAAATAATCTAAACGTATTGTTTCGTATAAAATATAAATTTACTTGGAGCACTCAGTTTATATCGATAGTTTAATAACAACTAATATAATCTTTTAACTAATTGTGCATAAGTAAAATATACAATTATTTTTAATGTGATTTGTTCTATTCGTCGTTATACTAAATATTAAATGTAAATTGTATTTATTGAACTTGAAAAATTAATATTTACAACTATTGTGTACTTGTGTTACAGCGCTCTGTTGTTTATCCAATGATTTTTCCTAACCTAACGATTATGGGATTAGGAAAGTGTCATCGGTAATCCTAAAGGACAAAGGACGCGGAAATACGAAAGGTCGGTGTTCGAGGACAGTCAAGCAAAAACAGAAGCTCCCTAGGAATTAGACTGTCGTCGATTTGTTGGCGGGAAGGGAGAGGTGCAAGACAATTTCAACCGGACCCCCAAATATGCGCGCGCACACACACACACACACACCCTCTCTCTCTCTCTCTCTCTCTCTCTCTCTCTCGCTTTAACTTATATATTAACGGATGGTTGTGGTGGTTATGATGATGAAGGTGCTGATGGTGTTGTTGTGATGATGAGGTGGACTAAACATTCGGGCCCCTCCTCACACAGAGCCACCAGTGGTAGTTTTGAATTGCAAATTTGCTTCTCCCCGCTTCTAGAAATTCCCTTCTACATAAAGGTTAGGGACGATAAGTCTTAATTATTGTTAAAATGTATCATACAAAGCTCACTCGATCTGATGTTATAATTTGTTTTGGTAAACCTGACCAGCCCTTTTAGTTTTAATCCCTCATAAATATCTCTATACGTCGTAATTTTAGATGACTGTAATATTATAAAGGTGTTTTAAAGACATTCTCATACCTATTTTCAAAATTAAAATCAAAAAATATGTAGCGTAGGTAATGTAAAACACTACTATTTTCTATATTATTAATAATAATAATTTATTATTAACTGATAGGTATAGTTATTTTGTCGTATTTCTAAGTTCCTCAAATAGTTCTCAAGTGAAAAACACATTTTATTAGAGTTTAGCGTGACATCCAGGTCTTAGACTTAGTCACTAAGTTACTTTGTTTATTTACTTAGTTTTTCGTCATTTAACCAATACAAAATTATTAAGTTTCATGCATACTCATGGATCGTGGAATTGGAATTACATTTGATGATAATAGTAAGTTCTTTCACAAAAACACGAAACGTCGGTAGGTTAATGATTCGAGTCATGTGATGTATTTTAGAATAGCTTTTTAGTAAGCTTTGTAATAATATTTAAGTTCATGTAATAGAAATATTGCATATAATATTATGAATCCCCCTTTGGTAGTAAAATTAATTTGCTCCTCTCAAACAAATTACATCGTTACTTTTGAATGTAAAACCTGCCAACATAACTGTTGACTCACGCAATACAAATTAATACATAGATATTCTATATATTATACATAGTATATGTTGTGTACAAATGGTATTTTTTAGAACAAAACAAAGACTATCAATAATAATTATATGGCAATCATTTTATTGCATATAGGACACAGGTACATAGAGTATATAAAAACCTAAAGTTGTTAGTATTATCATACTACACAAACATAAAAGAGATATGTTAACATTTAAAAAAAACTCGCATGGTTATGTTAAATATGATAATAATATAACTATTCGTTGATATTTATTAAAAGGAAACATTTGGTTTTTACTTTTATAATTTTAATGATTCTTACCGAAGCTGAGTAAGAAAACTCAGGTTGTATAATTACGTACAACTACATTTTTAAGATTCTTATTGAAATTTTAAAAATAAATACAGTAGGAAATTGAAATTGATCGTTTTGGATTTACTGAGTACTGTAAAATAGAGTAATTTCAGAAGGATTTCGTACAAGACAATGTTTTTGTCTTGGAGTAATAAGACTGTAATAATGAAACTATCATTTTGTAGTTAAGTTATAATTTTTGATTGGGTGGGTACATAATATTTGATAAAAGTTGAAAACTGATACCTACTCTACGTTAATATATATTATAAGTTATAATTTAAAACCATAGATCTTATACTAAGTAGTATAGGATCTTTGAAATTAACTTTCATATAAAATAATATTTTTTGATAACATAACCGAGAAATTCGTCGTCAACTCAAACCAGTGTGAAATAAACGCAACGGGATGTTTAAACCACATCATCAACGGATAATGTGGTATAATTTTAAACCGGTTTAGTCTTACGAATTATACCACATGGCATATGGAGGTAAATACAAGATATTCTATTTTTGTATTTTTGTATTTTAAAATTATTATTATTTTTTATTATTTGTTTAAGCCTCGGCGTCTATGGCCATTGGCATACAAGAGTTTACATATTATATAGTTTTACATACATTATTTACAAATTATATGAGTTACAGATTGTACACTATTTTAAAATTATTAAACTAATAACTTCTGCAGCACTGCAATTTAATTGTTGCTGATATGTGCAAATAATACAATTTTGAGGTCTTGCATGTAATGTGTAGTTAATGAATGTTTAAACATATTTTTTTGTTTTTAAATTTGATATCTGTAGCTCTAATATCCAATAATATATTCAATATTTATAAAAATTATAGGTTTCATGAAAGATAATACCTATAATTTGTGTAAATTTATATTAGCTAAGTTTGAATTACATTTTTTCCGGTGAAAAAATCTGATTAGTTATTATTTATGCTCATAACATGTTGGAGCAATATTAATTATTCTACGGTACAAGTGTGCAACTATAATATCATGCCATTTATGATAAGAACATGTAATACAATGTAAATTAGGTATATTACCGCTTTTTTTAGTCTGTATACACTAATCCCAAATTATAGGTAACAAATTAATTTAATCTGTGTACAAATTGCAATGTTATTGTCTTCACTATTCACTATAATAAACAATCATTATTAAGGCTGTGATTTGATGCACTTTGCATCGTCTTACAGCATACACGTTTCATGTTTTTTTGATTTAGAATAAGTTTTTATTTTGCATTTATCGACAATTTTAATTGTCAAATGTGTTAATTCATTTTTTTCAGTTTTCGGTCAATTTTGGAATTTTTGAATCCGAAATTTGACTTTGAAATTGTATTTTAATATTTTTAAATGGTTTTTATATACATTTAACAAAATATAAAGTAGATTCTCGTATTAAATAATTTAAATTGTATGGAAATAATTGTTTTTTTTTTCAGATTAAAGAAGTCTAAAATGATCAGTTATGTTTGTAACACTATTTTACAGTCCATTAAAAGTTTTAATAATTTATTAATTATCATTTACACCAAAATTATTAGGAATAAAAAAAATTTTTAGTGAAATATTTGGAATTGTTAGGGCAAAAAATCATTTTTTAAGGGCATTTTTTGTTTTTTTTTTTAGAACATTTAAGTCCCAGTCCTAATAATGATAAATACACGTCTAAATATTCATGACTGATGTGTTGTCGATTGTTTTTATGATATTTATTACTACGTTTTAACTGTAAATAAAAAATATATTAGGAAGTAAAAAATTGTCGCTTAAGCTTTACTTAAAACAGCAAATTGAGAAGAAGATAATAATGCAACATATTATCAAAGTATACACACTACATTCTTGGACCTATACTATTTGGCAGAATGTTAAGCTTAAAATTAATATTTTAAGTTAAAGAGAAATTGTGAGAAATTGTTCCAAGTCAAATACATTTACTATTGAATACTACTATTTACTATTACTACAACTCATTTACATTTAGAGTTCGACTCTGATCACTCTAGAATAAAAAAAGTAAAACAAATATCACACTGTCAAATATCTATACCCATTGACTGGTATAACTTTCTTTGAAATATTAAAAACTATTAAAAGTAGTTGAAATGAAAATGGAACATTTTAAACAATTTTTAGCACCTTTATCATGTACTATAATTAAAAGAAACTTAGATGAGAATAAAGAAAAAAGTTAATTGAATGCAATTACTTGGTTGAGGTACGACAAAACTTTTAGAGTTATTCAATTTGAGAATTCATTAGATACCCAAGCTCCATTTAGAAAATTAGACATTCGTAAAATAACAGGTAGTACAAGACCTGGAAAAGAACCTACTAATGTATCACAAGCAATACTTTCACAGATTTTCAATAAACCAAACTCTATCGACTCAGAAAAAAAAGATCTCTTCAGTTTGTTACCACTGATCAGACCAATTTCATTTTATCATAGACAAAAAAAATATAAATATAAATATTAATAATTCATCAGATGATGAATACGCTTTAATAATTGTTATTAAATATTGAAAATTTTAAGACTTCTTAATAATATTTTATTAATTTTTATTTTATTTTGTATGGCATTACTGAATAAATTTAAATTGTCAGAATGTATTATGTTAATTATTTACCCCAAAAATATGTTAAAACATGATAAGTATATTATTATTATCTAAATATATAGAAAAAAAAACATGAAATATATATTTTTTATCATCTGTATGTAATTACAAAGTCTTTACAAATGTAATTTGTTGTACAAAACGGTGATTCATAAAATGAAAACTATTTTTTTATAGTTTTCTAAAATTTTAAAATTGTTCTCTTGAAAATTCGAATTTTTTCACATATCAGCTTTTCACTTTCAATCAGATTAAATAGACGTTTTTAATACTGTTTCCGGTAATCTGCTCTTAGCCTTCCCTTTGTTTATTGTATATTCTATATATTATAGAAATTTCATTCCTGATTTTAAAATATAATATATTTATACTCCATTTTTTCTTAGTTACTATATAAAGACTTAAGATGTTACAAACTATTTATTTAAATAGGTAATTACTAATTATTCATCATAGAAATGTTTCTAGAGTGTTTATAGAAAAATATAAAATATAATAATTTTTATAAATGCATCGTTAATGTGAATGAATTCCTCTTCTCTATAAAGTTTAAAAGTGAGAAGGGTAGAATAGAAGGGTGCATATATTATCTTTATCTTAGTCGTACATACTAAGGTTAGGCTTTATGTACTAAGCAAAGGGATAAATGTATTGATTTTACGATGATGTTTATTTTTTCATTACGTAACTAAGTGACTTCTTCTGTAAACGATTTTTGGCTGCCTGACTTTTATTTTCGTAATGTGAACAGTGAACTAGTATCAGAATAGCTTTATTCATTGATTGTTCCAGATAGTTTTTGCAATTTTTAACCTGGTATTACAGAAAAATCAAGTAGCTTGTACCACTGTGAACTCAGAAGGTATTAACAATCTAGCGTGTCGCTCATACGATGTTCACTATTAAAGAGGGATTGCGTTGGTTGCTATTGGTGGTTCGACAATTGAATTGTATACTTCACATTTTTAAAATTGTATACAAAAGTACACAACACATAGAAACAAAACATAATGATTGGAAATTACCATTTTTTTTAAACACTGCGCGGAACAATACATTTATTTTTTCTTTAAATTATACTATTTACTTTTTTCCCATAATATAATATTGTCACCAGATTAACTGTCAATTGATAATTTGTTTGTTTTCCGATTTAATAGTATAAATGCTGAGAATTTATTATTTTAATTATATTATATTAATTTATATTTTTTTAAACTAATGTATGCGCAAGCTATACAAGATTTGTCTGTAAATATACTGACAGCGTAGATATATTTAATTTTGGACTAAAAACATGTTAAACGACCATGAAATATAATTATGTGGTCCTTTTTTATTTTTTATTTTAATAAACTACAATTTTGAATATTGAGTTAATGAATATTCATTAAATATTAAAATATTCTTTTATCGTTTTTATTTTATAATAATATGTTTAATTTTTAATTTAAATAAAAAATATTTTTTACCACATTTAAAATTATTTTACCTTGATAAATTATTAGTACGGTATTAAAATGTTAGAAAAATATTTTGAGACCAATAATTAATTTAATGATAGTATCTGAAATATTGTTATGTTACATTTTAAAGTAGTAGATAACTAGAAAATGAATACAGAACACGAGCCCAATTATTTGATCATTTTTTACATGATGATGGACTTTAAGGTAATTTGACACTAATTCATAGATTTTCCAAACGACTAATGTGGAGTGGGTGTCTACATATAAAGTATTATTTGACGAGTAGGTACATACAATGAAATTCCGGTCAAATGCTAATGCTCTAAGTTTTACCTTTAAAAAAATGAGAAATGAAAAATGCTTTTATTGATATTATGTTTAACTATGTTCTTTGAAAATCGTATTTGTATTTCAGTGCAACCTTAATCAAGTCATATACCATACATATTATGATATATAACAAAAATATTTACCAAACATTTTTTTTTAAATGTTTAAACTCGAGTGTAGCATAAATTAATTATAATTATAGCAACCAATTCCCCATTATTGTTATTTTATATAGTTATCACGGTTTGTCATCGATTTAATATTGATGATAATAAATAATTATATTAGTATAAGGTACTGGTTTTCTTCGATATTATCAAAGCCCAAGTAAAAGTTAAATATGGAGTTGCTATATTTTTTTTATGCTTTATAAATTATAATCTTAAATTATTATTATTAATACTAAACAAATAAAACAACAATTTTAGGTATAAGAGCAGTGTATTTTTATTCAAAATAAATAATTTAATTACAAATTGTTTGTACATATGTGTTGGTTGTTTGGTTAGACATTTTGAGTCATTTACAACATACAATTTTCTTATCAACTAAATTAATTAAAAAATGTAAATTGTGATTACATTACAGCATGATATTTACAAAAATAATACAATTGAAATGTTGTGAAATACTAGGTTAAAGTATTTTTGAGATTAAAATGCATTCAATAATAATGTTAGAATAAAAATAAAGATTAACACAATAAAATGTGCAAAGTTTAGTAAAAACTTTTTGTTTTTTAAAATTTAAAAATTATTTTTAAAACAAACAGCTGACTGAATGAAGTATTTTCCATTTCTTGCAGGTTATCTTCTATTAACTTTTTTAAAAATTGAACTGTTAGTACTGTATGATATATGCTATACGAAATAGATATTTAAATAATTAATTTGTTTTGTTTTCAATATACTTTAGAGTAGCCATTATTTGATTTTTCATGTGGAATATAAGGAATATTGCTTGCACAAACTGTACCGGCCAAAGCTGTATCAGCAGCTGCGTAGAAAATACGGAAGTTGATATCGTTGAAGTTAAGTTTGGACAATAAATGAATGGGCATTCTATCAGAAATAACCCAAAGGTTGTTTAACGCATCTACTTTGACGTCACTGGGGAAGATCAAAGCTTCGTCATCCACGTCTATAATTCCCAAATTTGTAGGTTCATAGGGAAGTCTGGAATTCCAACAGCCTACAGCATTTCGATCGATCAAATTGAAGTAAAGAACTCCATCGTCATGCATGTAATGTGCAGTAATATGACCACCAGGACCTCTGGATGGCAGTACAACGAAGTCGTGATATATTTCTTCTGAGGTGAGTTTGGGATTACGTAGAATTTCTGTAGAAACGACAAACTCGCGGTTGCTGGCTAGCGGGTGGAAGAATAACAATCTGAAACCACTTTCAGTTATTGGCGATAACGTGATACCAAATATTCCTTCCTCTCCCCATTGGAAGTTGATACCTAGAAATTAAAAAAAAAAAAATGCAAATACAAACAAATGTATTCAATTATGGAAATAAGTTTTTCAATAATAAGTAAAATATATTCCGAATCCCATGTTTTTATATTCATTGTATAATATAGTCATATCGTATAAAAATAATAATATGGTTTATTATAGCTATTGAACATAATATCTATTGTCACAAATTCTGATCAGAAACAAATTAATGACTATACATTTTACTTTGAAAAGTTCAATATTTAAAAAATAAATAAAAACTTTTAACATGTTCTGATTGCATCATGAACTGTCATTTTATATTAGATTTTAATTTAAGTGAGGAAGCTATTCATATTATGATGTGCTTCTTTTACATGTGTTATCAGAAAATATTGTTTGTGACTGTTAATCTTAAATAATTTAAATCTATATTCAAATCAAAAAATTAACTTTAAACACGATCTCTTTAAATATTGTATGAAGTTGAAAATAATTTATTCAATACGTTTAACTAAAACTAACATTAAAAAAAAAATAAAATTAGTATTTACCACCGATATTATAATCTCCAGCTAATGGATCGGGCATCAAAAAACTATGTGTATGCCTCCACGATTTGTTTGACTCCCAGCTGTAAGATATTAAACCGTAGCCAAGCTCATCAGATGCGTACAAAAACGTATCATCGCACCCTTTAGGTCCAATATCAATGGCGATATTAGCAATAAATGTGTGGTCATTAGTATCTTCTGGTCTTAAAGTGTATTTCCTTAAAACCTTGTCTGTGGTTAAGTCAAACACATGGATGGCATATGGACATACTTGCTTTGTCGTATTACCTATTTAAAATTAATTCAATTCAAAATATTATTTAAAAAATACACACGTTATACATAATATTTAAAATATAATTTCATGACCATTTGCAAACAATTTACATTAAGCATCTTTTATAATAAATTTATAATTCTATTATATTATAACTATTTTTGGTTAAAAATAAAGCATATTTAAGCCAAGTTATTAATACCAAGTCTATCATACATTAAACCGTTATGGATTTTGTTAATGAAACGAACCGGCAAAATGCAGACCCTATTGCAAAAACGTATCGAAAATGTTCTCCCTTGTAGTGAGAAAATACATTTTCTACCCGTTAAGCATTTGTACAATCCAATTATTTGGTGTAAAACCGAACCTCCTGATTAATTAACAGCCATCAATTTCGTTGCCCAACGAGATGAGGGATGATTGTTCATGGATGGTATCTTGGCTTCTACTATACAGTCCCCTACACAGCAGTTTTCTTTCTATTAATTCCTCATATATGTATCTAAAAGATACGTGTAATAAGGGTGAACTAACTGAATGCGACCAACAGTGGTTCGGTAACCTTAATATTTCGTGTCCTCGACGTGGAAAACGGCTAACTAACAAACGACCATCACCAATTTAATATAGTGTGAATAGCTCAGGAAATATACAAATCATATGTGGTCCAAAAAAAAATAGAAATGTATAAAATAAAATGCTTGAAAATATAAGCAAATACAGTGATTAAAACATGAATCAAAAATAATTTGATATTGAATAAGAAATATAATCATATCCTGAAACAGACACTTTAAGAAATAAAACTACTACAAATGTAAGCATTTGTTGCATAATTCTTTGAAAAATATATTTATGAGTTTGTTAAATATAATGTCACATGATATTTTTTTTACATTTTATTTTATGGCATAGGGTTTTTGATAACTAAATATACTCTAAATCAATTGAAACTTAAATAGTTGATTTTTCATTAAATTAAATATATACGTATACTATGACATAAGTACGCGTGCATTGTATTTAAATGTCAATTTATAAAAAAAAGTTGATTTTTTTGCTTAATTAATCAATATGAATTACTCTTTCTTTAGTGGAATTAAATGTATTAAAATTAAACTTACCAATTCCAACAGTTCCAGAATCCAAAACCCAAAGTCTGTTACAACTGTCTGCTTTTACTCTGTATGTAGTTGTCAAACCATCACAGTTACCCTCCCTGTTGTATGCCCAATTTGGGTATGGTGTCAATTTTGGTGATTGAGTAGAACTGACATCCAATGGTATGTAATTTAAAGTAGAAGGGACTCCTAAAACAAAAATCAACAATGAAATGAAATAAAATTAATTACTTGCTCAGTGAAAATAATAATATATACTAAAAAGAATAAAAATTTAACTATAAAAAAAACAATATTTTTTATTTTTCGGAAACTATATGTTTATGATTAATTGGCATGTTCTTCCTCAAACATTACCTTATAAAATAAACAATTATTTGAAAACCTTTATTGCATTTAACCTTATCTTATGGTGTAGTCGTATAATTGTAATTTGTATTACACATTTATGCATAAAATAAATATGCTAAGTGCGTTATTAGTATTCATTAAAAATGGTGATTTTGTTATAAACATATTATTCAACTAGAGAACGAAAAACCGATTAACGTCGAAGGAATTATTTAATCATAATAATCATATTTGAAATATTATATACCTACCTACAATCTATATATAATTTATTATTATGATTTATGTTAATGTTTGAGTAATTTTATTATACACTCTTCGCATTGAAATAAGTGATACATATTTCTAAAACGGATTATCGATATTAAAAATGGATATTTTTTCATACTGTTTTTTTTTTAAACAAAATAAACTTTTAGTTTTTAAATAAAAATTTGTATTTGCAGTTGTTTTACTTAGCAATTGTTATTACGATTAGTTAAACGTTAGTTAATACGACAATTCACCTTACGAAATATTTGTTAACAAATTTAATTTGACTACTTTTAACAGTTTTAACCAATATTAAAATTATAATTTTTTTTTTTAATGTTGTAATTTTTTTCTTAATTTACAGCAGTTAATCAAATCTAACATGTCATATAAATGCATTATTGTCAATGTTTATTTTGTTTGTGGTACGTATAAACATCAGCCACGATGGTCGCGAAGATTTTGATCTGTTGTCCGGTCTCTGGACAAATTAGAAACCATCGAAAATAGACCCACTAAATCGACCAATTAGTACCGGTCGCGTGTAAATACTGTAAACCTATTCAAGCTATACTATTTTCAGAACCGGCTCCCGTTCGTACTGTGAACAAATACATTTTACTGTGACCAGGAAACGGATGTACGTGTTTTTCCATGCATCGAATTGTTTGTGTTCCTCGGAAAGGTTAAAATGTTTTAAAGGTTTCATTGATCCAAACCTTGTTTTCAATTCACCACAAAGTGACAACGAACAAAATAGAATTGTTTATCGAAGAAACAATTAGATGTAAAACTAAACGGGTTGTACTGTGATATGTTGGTGATACTGAAGAGAACAATACTCACAACCTTTTAGTAATTTATTCAATATTTTGCTTTTCACTAAGTGCTTTTCATACTCGGTTAGCTCACCATCTATACGTATACAAAAAACATATATTCATAGGATAGGAAATATCCTGTTTGATCTGTAGATAATGAATAAATGTTTTAATTACTTAATGGCTGAGCATTTAGATGAAATGTGCTTCATAAGCTCGGGAGAATATTTCTAAAAATTAACATATCATATCTTTGCTTAAAGACGAATTTATTTTCTAATTTGTTTTACCGAATAAGAATTTCCAGAGCACTTTAAAATAATAAGTTCACAGATTGTTCACATTTTGGTTTTTCTGGTAATTTTTTGATATCCATGTCTTAGTAGGTAATAGTTTAAACACAAATATTAAGTGGACATTCCATACGTCATATTAGTTTTACTTTTTAGTTAAATCGAAAATATATATTGTTCAAAATAGTCTAAATAATATTATATTTCAATACTAAAAAACATCTTTTGATACTGAAATTGTTTTTAGAGAAAATCGGGATTACTTCAATAATTATCGATGAAAAGACTGCTATCGACAAACATTCAATGAATCACGATTTTTACAATTATTATTAGATTGGTAACTATTTATATAATAGTATATTCTTTGAATTGATACCTATGAGAAAATATTATAATTAATATAGTTTATATGATGATAATTTATAATTATATTATATTATTTTATTTTATATTTATAATTTGATAACATGTAGGTACATTTATTTTTATTGGGTAATGTTAAAATTATCATATACAAATATATATTTATATTTTACAATAATATAATATAATCATTTAAATATGCATCGGAATTGTGTATTCAAATCATGTGCTTTAGTAGATTTTGGGTATGTTGCGACTTTGGGAATCACGTATGTTGACTGTAAAGGGGAAAACTCATGCATACCATATTGTCATTTCAGAATCATCTACGTGTACTGAAAATATGTTACATTTATTTTACTATTTTAGGTACCTAGATTTGAAATATTTTTCTCTAATCAATTTTAATCAAATAATTGTATCATTTACATAGGTTAACATATTTTATAAAAAGGTTAAAATGTACCTACCTCAACATAAAATACTATTATTTAAATTTACTAATATTAAATTTAAATTTAAAAATAATTTTTAATTCTAACAAGTGTATTATTAGGTACTACTTCAATTAAGAAGTGTTGTAGGTGGATTTTTAAACTATCATAATGTGTAAATAGTCTAATAGTTGAAGGATTTTTGATATTTAAGTACTCAATGAATATACTAGGTAGGTTATAAAAGTTATAAGTAATAATAAAAATAATGCATAGGTACATTATTATAAAGCCGATGAAGAGAAAAAATGAGAGGTCACTGAAAAAAATACCTAAGTTTAAGCGGATAAGAATATTGTTTGCAAAGAGCAAGTTTTTCAATTGCTAGAGGGGTATTGGTTTAGCGTAAAAAGCATGGGATGCAAAAATAATTATCTCGGAAGTAAAAACTTGAACGGCAAACAATGACAGCTCATAATTTTTAGCGCCTCTGCCAAAAGTTTTGGTGTTTTTGAATGGGAGAAAGCCGAGAAAGGCAGCCGCTTTGTTACGTTAATTATACAGTCTTGACAACAATAAAACAAAATGTCTCTGCCAATAATTTGTTTGGGAAATAATACACAAATTAATTAAATATCAATTTGTTTCAATTGTAATTTTGTTAATAAATGTAACTTACATTGTACTTAATAAAAATAAATAAATAAACTACACTTTTTAATTATTATTTATGATACAATTATACAAATAATAACAAATTGTTACATAGTCAGAAATAATATTTAATAGAAATAATTAAAATAGGTGCAGATTATATTATGTTTAATAAGATATCTAGTTTCGTTACCTAGTGTTCATAATTTGGTCAAAATCAAACATACATTTTTGTTTTGCAACGGTAAATTAATATTATAAACCATCATCATTAATTGATAATATTCAAAAATGTTTTGTGAAAAAATTATATATTTCTAGTTTAAACAATTTTATTAATCAAATATTTTAAAAATATTATTATTATTAATGAATTTTCTCAAGTGATTCATTTTAATAAATACTTAGTGTACTATTTTTCCGTCTGAGCATCAAACAGTTATCAGCGCTTTTAGCTTGGACGAAGTTTCCACTCGTTTCTTATTTTACTTTTAGATTATTGTTTCTTCGTAAACGCCAAAAACATCGCGCACACCTCGTCTACAGTTTTGACACTGTTACCAAATTTTGATATTTTGTAATTGGAATTCTTTTGAAAACTATGAACTCTTTCTCGTTAATAACACAATGTCAGATTTTTGGAAATTTCAGCATTTTTGATGATATTACATAACGAAAGTTGTACTTGAATACTTATTAAAAATAATTATGCCCTTGGGAGTAAGGTTATTATTTATTTAATAACAATGTTGTAACAAGTAGAAATTCATGGAAAAATTATATTACGAAATAATATTCTTGGGTCTTATACTTTTATCAATTGACAGTATTTTGTACTAAAATAATATTATTAATTCACATCATTACATATATCTACAATCATTATATATGATATACTATATTATATTATACATGAATATACAATCCATTCATAATAATAATAATAATATTACAAATTTAAACTGATGTGCCTCCGTTATAAACTATAGTACAAGACGTAGTATATTATATTTATTTAAATACCTATCTGTTATCAATATGCCGCAGATTTTAATGTTATAATAAAGTTAAAAAAATGTAAATGCTTATATTGATTTTATAGTGATGAAATAAAAAAAAATATTTACTCAATATTAATTTTTAAATTTGTCATTAATTATATAAAATAAGAAAATAATTAAACGTATACACAAATAATTGCATTTCCATATTATGTAAAATAATGACATATTCACAATATACATCATGATAGGATACATCATGAAAGGATAATAAATCTCATGGATATCTATAGAACAATTATTGGTTAGTAACGGTTGAATGAAACACTTTTAAAAAGTAAAATAAAGATCGTTTGAACTTTTTTTTTTACGCTCAGGTTACGAATCATCTAAACTCAACTGCATTAAAAGTTATAATATATTTATCAGAGCATTCAACTTACATGTACCAATAATCGTAAATCGAATATGTTTTTTTACAGATAAATGTTCTCCCCTTAAGTTTCTATGTAGCATTTAACTTCTAAGTAAAATGAGTTGCTCATTAATAAAATAAAAATAGTAAGATATTTATAATTTTAACGAATGAATATAATATGAATAATATTAAATGAGAAACAGAAGAGAAAAAAATTAAACTAAATTAATCACAAAAACTAATTTTGGTTGATTATCTTTAAGTTGTAATAGGTACTTAAAAATCGGCAATGCCTAAATTTTATTTGTTTATAGTAAAATTAATTTAAGTTAAATGCAAAATGTCGTTTTTTTAATGTTATCGCTGGACGCTGAGTGATTTCTTTAAATGCATATTGTGATTCGTAAATTGGGACACCCTATACTATATATTATATATTATAATGATAAACAAATACTCGTACTAATGTTGTAAGAAAAAAACCACATTACAAAAATCGCGTCTTCTGTATGTTTAAATAAAAAGTAAAATAAAATTATATGCGATGTACTCCTCATATGAATTCTGTTAGCTTATTTACAATTATTTGACAATAATTTTTTAAGCCATGAGATAGGTATGGGGAAATACGGTTTATAAAATGCATCCTCATTAGGATTGATGTGGTACACATAATTTGTACAAAAATGCTGACGTCATGATGAAATTAGCAATTTGTAATCTTACACCAAGTTACCCAAAAACTAATTCCAACCTAGCCACGTCATATAAACCACTTGTGGTCGAAGGTCAATTAAGACTACCTCGGCCTGAAGCAATGACGGCATTATACTGCCAGACTGAAATTACGCACGAATTATGTACTGTGGAATTACAGAATTTTGGTTTTTATTGACATGAATTCTATGACACCGAAAATCGAACCCTTTCCTTTGGTAGGTACGTGATTTTTTTTTAATAATATTACTAATATATCGTTATTTTCATCATAATACCAAAAGTAAAGCCAAGGTTGTAAAATTACAATTTAAGAAAATAATTGATCTAAGGGCTTGGAGGTAGGTCAATGAATTCTTGTTTTTTTTTTCACGTAGTTCATGTAACTGATAAAAAATTAGTTTTTTTTTGTCGTCTGCTTGTAATTTGTGCAATTGTACATGTTTTTCCATAGATATATACATGTATGTTTGTCCAAAAACACTAATGATATACCTATTAATATATTTTTTTTACTGCATTGATTTTATTATAAAAAAAAAAAAAAAAAAAGCAACTATATAATGAGTTTTGACTATGTGTAGAATTGTTGTTATTAATATACTATATTATAGTAGTAATATACAAAAGTTTAGTATAAATATGTCGTATAACATTTTTTAGTAAAAAAATATAGTTATTGAGTTTGCTGTAAAATAGTTTATCAATTAAACTATATGCCTCTATATTATTAACCCTACAATTGATATTATTTGGTAATATTTCAACAACTCAGAGCTTAACACAAAATATTATTATATATATATATATTGGTAGTTAGGTATTTAGAATACATTTAGAAAATTAGAAAATGTAATTGACTTATGGATTTTTGAAGAGGTAATTTTAAAATCATTTTAACCGCATTATATCCTTGCATAAACATTCCGACTAGAGATGAAAATTAAAAAAAAAATCACGATACATGATAAACCTCTGGTATACGTACCTCTGGTGTATAGCCAATGCAGTAAAACATAATAATATCTTATTCCTAAATTAGTAATATGTATAATAATAATAGTTTGATTTTCATATTCCCATATTATAACGCGAAATATATTATCATGGTATACCAAAAAGTCTTATATTATTTAAGAAAATCTATAAGAATATGCAATTTTATTTTGGTTTTTAATCAAATAATTAAGGATTAAAATAATTTTTTTTAACCAACATTTTTTGATAATAATTACAAAATGATGTAATCAACATGATTTTATTTTATTTAATCTTGTTTAATATCAAATATTACAATTTATATACTTAAAATAATTTTGTCATGATGTTAAATTTTTTTTTTAAATAATTCAAAACATGTGAAAACTAAAAAGTATGTAAAATAATGGATAACTCGATTTAAAACCCATAGGATATACCACGATTGATTGTACCATTAACACGTCCTGAAAAATCGGCAACGGCGCTATAATAGGGGTTCACATATATTTTTTAAATTTTTTTTCTCGTATTCCTGACTGATTCCTAATGGTTTTTATGTGTAACTTAATTTTTTATTTATCCAATGAATACATTTGTCAACATTGGTAGAGTAGCATAAAAAAAAATAATGATAATAATAAATTCTATTTTTGCTCTGTATAATGTATTGTTTAAAAGTTTAAAATACTATATAAATCACATAATTATATAAATCACACGTACAAAATGAAGAAAATCAGGCAGTTTATTAATTTAGTTTAGTAAATTATTTCCAAACATATTTTCATTTTAACATTAATATTGGCAAGTATTGTAATGACACAAATTATGAGAAATAGGCGTACAAATTGGCAACTAATTTATTTGATTATTATTTTGATTATCCCTATTGATTTTATTCAGCTAAAACATTGGTAGACAAAAGCATTAATGATAACAAATAAAACTTCCGATGTATATTTTTTTTACTATAAAATAATTATGTATTTTAAATATAAACTGTTTATGAATGTTAATTAATAGTAAATTATAAATATCATAGACCATAGTAAATTAAAAGTTTTTTCCATTTAATATTTTTATTATATTTCACAACAATTTGTGAAAAACGATTGAAAAAACGAGATTGTCAGTTTTCTTAAAATCATTGTTATTTACCCAGTACTAATTAATATTTTTTTTGTATAATATTGTCCAAATATAAGTTCAACTAATGATAAACACGCGCCATCATTTCTTAAAAAAAAAAAAAAAATATCATACCGATTTTGAATATAAATATAATGCTTTACATACATTTGTATAATAATATTATGTACCTATTTTATCAAATTCTACATTTCGTTTCAAACCATCGACATTTTATTGGGAAGAGTTACACCAGAAGAGTGGTAGTGATGTGCAAGAACAAAATTTTTAAACGCTCTTTTTATTCCAATGGCTCCAGGGAGACCTGTAGTACGGTTTTTAAGGATGAGGTAGGGTAAAAGGACATTTCCTCTAGCGTATACATTTACATTTCACTCTTGGGAAATTCGCACAGGCGGTAATAAAATAACAATAGTCGAAGCATACACACACCGATCAACTCTTTTCGCCTTTACGCAAAACGGTTGCTTGGAATTACATTTTCGCCGTTTTTGGACTATAAAGAAGACGTGTTTTACAACCATCGCTTAGACTTTTTAGATTTTAGAATGTTGTTTTATAATATGTAAAAAGTAATTTTTAATTCAAATATTTTATGAAAAAAAATATTAATCACAATTTAAGTATTTTGATAGACCATCTCAAATTGTGGAGAACTGGTTATTTAAAGATGTATTTAAAATGTAACAAAATATTAGTTATTCACTTACAAACTAAGTAATAATTGATTTCGTAACTAACCAAGTAATGTGCTATTTCTTTCAATTTTTTTTTATTAGTTTTAAAAATATTTGAAATAAAGGGAAGTATACAGATGGAATTATTTTTTATTTATGTATACGATTATACAGTATTTAAGAATACATTTACAATCAGCGACATATATGCAATACACAAACAAGAATGTCAGACAAAAGAAGTCGCCCAGCGATGGACATTGTTGACCTTTTCAATTTTTAGTTTATAGATAATATATGTTTATCGTTTGATAAGAAACGACATCGTTTAAATTTTAATATTAAATTATTATGAATAATAATTCTGATTTTACAATACAGGTATACATGAAAGGTACTGACAACATGATCGATTATGTATCACCAACACTGCATGTGTATTGTAGTTGAACAATTAGTCAGAATTAAAGACTTTAACAATGTTATTAATTTATTTTAAATTTCTTAAATAATATCATTTAAATATGGTATAAAACCTCGTTTTGTCTGAAGAATTAATTAACTTTAATCTTGGCTCCTAATTTTCTACAAAATTGACAGATAATAAATGTAACTTGATAAAGTAGTTGTATTTTGAAGTACATATAAAGTCGTTGTCGAGTTTATTCTTAGAAATGTATTTATTTATTAAAATAAATACTGTGACACACGATATTTAAATATAAAAAGTACTATTTACTGAAGTAGGTACAATTACAATTTACGCAGAATAATATTAATACGTGAAAATGAAATTATAGTTGGAAATTATATGTTTAATTTCATTATCAACTATCAAGTAAGTTGAAACCTTATCAAGAAAAAATAAAACTTTAAACTTAATTACATTTTTTGAGCATTTCGAAAATTCAAAGGATGTCTATATATTATTATGATAAATCGATGACACCAACAGTATTAAATATATGTACTTACATTGTTTGAATTGTATTTTTAATTTAACGGGTTCTAAATTAAATTAATAACTTAAAAATCTTACCATTACTCCATCTTGGAACAGTGACGAACAGTTTATTTTTCCATACTTCGATTCCCACCGGCAAATTATTTTCCGGCACGAATTCTCCTCGTTCTAAAGCGTAATTTTTGTGTTCATCACTAGCAAATGTGTAATCTAACGAAGACCATTTGTATAACTCCGTGAGTTTTTGTAATGCCGAAGCCGAGGCTAACAAACACGAAATCACTAAAAATTACAAAAAAAAAAATAAATACATGTTATGAGTTTACGCAGGAGTACATGAATTCATTGAATATAAATTTACGATTAAGTTAATCGTAATTTACTCACAGATTATCACGTTTTGGAGCGACATGGCTATTCCTCGTTAACGATATCGAAGGCAAATAATCGAATGACCACCGTGTGCTGTCGGCCGTTAATTTATAAGCCTATAAAATTTTCAGAGAAAGTGGGAACCGGGCCAGTGGTCATACGTAATGATCATAACTAATAAACCGTCAATGTCAATGAAAACTGCAAACATTCAGGCATAATTATACAAAATCACACATGTTTGTTCTTTCAATAATATTATTATTATTATATGTTACTTGAACCATTATCAACTAATGTACTTTATATTATTGTGTTGATTTTTTTCAAAAATGGTTTTCTGTTTCAATGTATGCAAAATAATATAAAATAAATATGTTTCATTAAACATTTACTAGCTGTGGCACAACAATGACTTAAGAGCTAGAAACTAAGTCTTCGATAAAAGTTTAAATAAAAAAAAACAAGTCTTAAATTATTTAAATAATAGTCATTATTCATACTATATGGTATATATTATTCATAACTATGTGGTCATTTACTGTAATACAAACATAACAAGACATTTAAAAATAAGATCTACACTTTATGATGTATATGTTAACACTTTATATTTAGAGTTTATTACAAACATTAGAAGATAAATATTATATTCGTGTGTAAGAATAGTTAGTTAGTAGGTAGGTATGTCTTAATTCAACATACAAAGGAAATGAATAATCATATAATTATCATATTATAAATTAATAAAATAGGTATCTATAGTGAATAAGACTTATGTAGTGTTAAATAAGAAAGAACTTTCTGCTTGTGTTCGATTTAAAAAATAATAGTTATGTGCTAAGTGGATTTTAATTGGTTAATTACCTACCTATTAAAATATTTTCTTTTTTGTAAACTGTATATGTATTTGAAAACCATATTAAAATATATTCATACATGCTATTTGATGTTGTTTACAGAGTAATATAATTAAAAAATTAAAAATATATTTATGAAGTGAATAAATAATAAATAATTATGCTATAATCACTGAAATCTTCAGAATAAAAATTGCAAAGAAGATTTAAAATTTTTTTTTTCTAAATCCCATTAGCAATAAAAACTGAAAATGACAACGTCAAAAGAGTTTACTGGACATATTCTTACAAAATAGCTGTTGTATATTTAAGTATACGAGTATATTTAAGTATTTTAAATACTTTATGTAGGTAGGTATAGAAACTTTTATGTTCAAAAATTCAAAATAATCTAGAACGAATCCAGTCATTTACCTTCAGGCCACCTAAAAATGTATTTTTTCATCATGAGTAATACATTTTTATTTGATGAAGCCTTCTACTTATTGTTTTTCATTAAATTATTCAAGAGTTTTAATATTCTTTATTAATTTATTATTTTTTAGGTATTTAATTTTTTTAAATATTTAGAAAAAATATGAAATATAATAGAGGTTGTTACGGGAAAGATTTAGTATTGTTCACAATATCTGTTTGTATCATGTATTGTATTATAAAACCCATAAAAACGTTATCCACTTCAATATTGTCTACATTTTGTTTATAAAAAAAAAAGTATATGAACATTTTATACACGTATAGGTACTTGAAAAAATATTTTTAAAATTTAAATTAATTAACGTTTACCACGCGTCTTATCAGACCACATAGTTGCGCGAGTGAGGTATTTTTTTCCGTTCAAATATTATTAGTATTTTTTAATACAATTTTATGTTACCCAGTGTTTATTATTAAATTAGAAACTAAAAAACATTTTTTTCTCTCAATATTGAAGTATGTTAATTGTTACGTACGAATTATATCTATTTTGACTTTTTTGTGGTTGTACGATAATTACTTAAAGATAGCATTACTCAATGGAGTATGGAAAATTCACAAAAATAATTTATAAGAAATTAAAAATAGACTGGTGTTGATAATTATCCCACATGTGTCACCAAAGGTTAAAGGGCTTGAAACTGAAATTGTTTTCCATTTCGGTTTTGGATACCAGTGTTTATTTATTCCGTTTTCGATTTCAGTTTCAACTGCCGGTATTTATTTATTCTGATTTCGGTTTTGGTTTTGAGGACCATTATCTATTTTTTCCGTTTCACATTCAGTTTCGAATACCAGATTTGATATTTTTTGATTTCGATTTTCAAAAACTAATTTATGTTTTTAATAGTATTGGTATTACAAACCCGGTATTAAATACCAGATTTCAGCTTAAAAATTTAAAATGTCTACCAAAAACTAAAAATCATGATATTAAAAAGTAAACAATTGAGATAACTTAATAATGAGTACCTACTACCTATACTTAAAGATTACTTAAATAAAACTGATTTAATCACAGGAATACATTTTTAGCTTAACACGTTTTATTTTAATTTACAATACTTACTTTAGTTCTTAATGAGTTTACTGAGTATCAGAATATACAATACACCAATCTACTCATTGACCAGGTGTACTTGAAACCTTTTTCCAAGTTAAATTTGAACCAATATTGATTTTTTCGATTTCAATTTTGGTTTCGAGTACTGGTGTTTTATTTTTCCGATTTTGGTTTTGGTTTTAAGTACCGGTGGTACAGGATTCTATTCCCCTCAATAATTTTTACCTCCCCCGGTAAAAATATCCTAGGTTATAGTTACCGGGGGTCAATATATACTAGGATATTTTGACATCCCCTAGGGGGTAAATATATACTAGGATATAGTCGCCTGTTACACCGGTATCTATTTTTTCAGTTTTTGAATTTGGTTTCGAATACTAATATTGATTTTTTTTGGTCTCTACTCTTTAACGTTGTCTAACAGTATTCAAAACATCAAAACTAGTATTGAATATCGATTTCAAGCTCTGATGCTTAACTACACATAGTACCAACATCTCATAAATATATCAAACTATAATAATATGCATATTGTATAACTAATAAATGCAATCGTATGATAAAATTCTAATAAATAAAAAAACGTGAAATTCCATAAGTATGTTTCGATAAAAACTCGTCATAATGGTCACTTTCATTATTAATGTGTTCAATTCAAAGTAAATCATAAATCATTGTATACGAAAAACTATTTAGAGTGAGGATACTGGTGGATCAGAATTTATATCTAAAAAATAAGATCAGTTTATGTTATATTATTATTATTTGTTAATTTTATCTTAATTCAATAGGTTGTAAGATTAAAATAATAGCGTGGAAAGGTTATCCGAAGCTTAAAATGTATTTAAATATTTTTAAAATTTAATTTTAGTAATTATTATTCAAATAATAATATGGTGAAAAGTTTCTGCAATTAATATTTAATGAGCCACAATAAATGTATTAAAACCGTTATTTTACCTTTAAGTATTCAATTTCATTAAAATGTTAACTAAAAAAACATGACTAGATATTTTTAAATGCTTCAATCGACATAATATGAGAAACCATGTACATGTTTTACAGAGCAATAAAAATGTTTTCAACTTAAATAAAAATAAATTTGACATATCAATGCCAATTGGCGAAAAATAATGAGAATTATTTCCCCCCGATTATAATGAAAAATACTTAACATTTTTACTGATGATCACCTTAAGTACCAACTTGATCTAATTTCAACTTCAAAATAGGGTAACAATTGAACTGATCGAGTATTCTGTGCACTGTATTGATATTAACGCAATAAAATCTTTGATATTAAATCATTGCTCGAAGAAAGTAAAGAAACTGTTTGTTATTACTCTAACGTATTGGTGTAGTAAACCGTGTTTACTATGTTGAACGTGCAACTAAGATAAATATTTATTTAAATTAATAATTTTACAATAAAAAATGATTTTAAATAAATTTTGGTTAATCAAAAATCAATTCATATAAAAAGTAACCCAAAATAATTTCATACATTTCCATCAAGTTATTAATAATATTACATATTTTTGAATGAAATGCAATTTATTTATTCAATATAGGTATAATATTATTACATTTGTCTGGTAATTAAATCAAACAATTAGATTTATTAATGATTAATTTGTTATTACCAAAATCAACTTGATAGCTAAAAAAATGAGGTGAAATAATATCATGGTCGAACAACAGAAAGCTATTTTACAGCCATGTAACATATAAATAATGCAGGTCAAATGAGTACGTAGGTATCATAACATTCATAACTACCTCGTAGCTAAGCATAATTGTATTTCATTGCCAAACGTTAATATTAGTAGATTACATATTATTGTGTAATACAAAAAAAAACATGGAAGTTAAATGGGGTTCTTAATAATACAACACAGCTTTTTATTTATTTTTTAAATTTAGTTATCAATAGTTTAAACTATTTTATCGTTAATTATAAAATATAACATTCTAATATGCAATTGCATGATATAAAACGCTTAAGTTTTTTGTTTGACATTAAATCCACGTTTATTGCGTTCTCGCGAAAAAAAGTTAACACAAGATGTATCCGAAATTTAAAATCAATTTGTATATTAGCATAACCGTCTACGTAATTCAATTAAATACATTGTAGGATATTTACCGTAAGATAAACTATGATAATATGACATTTATGATTGCTTGTTGATTTTTATATCATAACTCATAAGTAATTGAAATACTTTCGAACAGTGGGTGTTGGTTAATTTATATTTGGAAAATAAAGTTTGACATTTTGGATGGTGTAAGTTGTGTGTTGTGGTGTAGTTGCGTTATATTTTTAAAGTAAATATAAAATATACATAACACATAAATGATTAGAAGAGAAATAAAGAACTGTAAATAGTAAGAATTGTGTGATATTAATAGTACCTACAGTATATTGTTGATTACAAAACGATATTTAACATTTTAAATTAGGTATATTAAACATAATATCATACTTAACACAGTGTGGGCCACCATCAAAAAAGAGTTCTTAGTTCTTCATTATATATTTTAGACTTACGAATTATAATATTTTATTATAACATAAGTACCTACATATTTGCTTTAATATCGCTGAGAGGAAATGTTATTATTTCTAACTGTTTTTTTTTTGTTTTCTAAAAGGTTGGATCTTATAATGTATAAAAGCCTCAAACATGGACCCAATATACTCAATATCTAATTATTGATAGTATGTAACTTCAGAAATTATTACTTTATGTCTATATCTATATTTCAATTTTCTTAGTTTAAAAGAAAATGTATGAAAAACTATTTAAATTGATGGCAGTTACAGGTATATAGAATCAACATAAATAAAAACAGGAAGAATTAAGCTGGGATTTTATACGAGAAAAATTATTCAAATTAGATTAAATTGGTATTGAGTTATATTATTTTAAGTCATTTCGGTTAATACAAATGGAAAAAGTAAAAAAAAAAAAAGTGAATAGAGAGTACACTAAAAGGATCGACATAGTATGGTTGGAGCTTTATTCTAACCTCAGCTGCCTTGTGACAAATGGAAAAAGGGATTAATAAATATTTATGGCATTCCTCTTGGGAAAAAATGAGCAGGTGAGTTACAACAGGACGAATAATATTTCTTATTATCGGTTTATGTTCATAATTAATAATAATAAGGTTATTGTCATACCAACAAACTGTATATTAAAATAGTATATTGTATCAAAGAGTATACTTAGCAATATAAATTCGGAATGCTCCCGGCTTACCATAGAATAATTGATATTTTTTTAGAAAAAATAGCTTGCAAATGTATTCAATTTTTTTGTTTTGTGTAATTTTCTTAAAAACTACCTACATTGGAAATGTTTAATTCTCCTATGGAAACATTTTGAAGTGTCTTTCAATCTATGAATAGAGTATGTATTGATAGGAAAAGAAATAAAAAAATACACATCAATAGAAAACATACAAAAGTTTACACCGGAAAAGATTTAAGTATTGCACAAAAATATTAACATTGGTATATTAAAATACTTCCTTAAAATATAACTTATATACAATGTTTGCTCTTAATAATATAATTATATGACTAGGTAATATGAATATATTTAATCATAATATTAGTATAAAGTTATAAATCACTGCAATTTTTAAGTTGAATACATTTTAACCTAATCTATATCTATAATATATTTTCGGACCTAACCTAACCTAACGGAGCGATATACAATGATGTTTGCTTATTTTTCATTTTTTGTTCACGAAAACACAATTATCAAAGCTACTAATTTTTTCCACTCATTTTTATATTAGAGAAAATGCTTTTATCCTCATCTTAGTGGTGGATTGTGGTAGCAAAACGAACCTAGTTGGTACTTTGGGAAGTGAAATTTAAACGATTTACAGTTATTAACAAAATAATCAAAACAAAAAAAAAAAAAACTGGGAACATTTTTTGGAATTTTTAGAAAATTGTAGGCTTTTGGTTTACTAGTTTCGTTAGTGACTTGTCAGACTGACGCTTTGAGTGATTGTCATGTCTCATGGATACGGTTCTCTTCCTGTGGGCGTCCGTCGGTGTATCGTTAGTTGGCCATTACTGGTTAACCTCTGGACACATATTATATCGCATAGGTACAGTCTCTCGCCCGTGTACGTCCGACGGTCTACCATCAGACTGTAACTATACGTAAATAACATGTCACTCACGTCAAACGGGTAAGGTCTCTTACTCGCGCACGTTTTCTGAATACCAGTGAGATTGCTAATTTTACAAACGTTGGCAGTGTTCAGATTCTGTTACAAACGTCGTTTGTCGTGTTTCTTTTCGGTTGAGCTTAACCATAATATTATGTCAACAATATATCAATCGCAGGTTAATCGTGTTCGCCTTTATAGTGTAACGTACCTACGACCTATCTACATATTGTTATCTAAACTCCGACCAAGTTACTTAGAAGTTGACAACATTTTCGAAGTGTTTGCGTTTGTTTTGGCCAGATTCTCACCGAGCTGCACCTATGTGTATAAAGTAGAATCGAAACGAGTCATTTCATTGGCTGAACATATTTTAATGGCAGCTACAAAATTATTTTTAAATCTTTGTAATATTTTTTTAACTAAAACGGTGGGGTCAAGTTATTGAAATAGGCTTGTCCTACATACGCATCTGTCCATCTTCTTAACTTGGTTGGAGTATAGAGTTAATTTTTTGCGCAATAACTTTGTTAGTAGATGATGTATTTACAGTGTTGTTTACAAAAAAATGGAATTTTTAAACACCAATGGGTTATGAATCCAGTGTATTGTGTACTCCTGTTAAAAGTAATTATATATTCAAAACAACGTGGAGAAATAGAAGGATTACCTAATGATACTGATTTTATGACTACGATTGAGATACTGTAGAGCAGGGTGGTCCAACCTTTTGTAGTTGGCGGGCCAATTTACACTTTCATAAAAACACCGGGGGCCGCCAGATGAAAAAAATTATATTATTACTTATTTATATTTTATTTTATATAATACACAAATTATTAATTATTATTAAAAAATTACAATAATACATTACAAAAAAAATAAACTATTAATGTGATGATTGGCATTGTTTTTCAGTAGCCAATTTATCAATTTCAATTGAACACCCTATGGTGGCTAATCTGATGCACGATTCTAAAGACGAATCGTGAATACGGTTTCTTGATTTTTACTTTATTAAATTCATTGTAGAAAATGCCGATTCACAAATATACGTACTGCCAAATAATGACAAAATTTCAAGAGAAAAATTGCGTAATGTTGGGCATTTTTCTTGTGAACACAGTTTCCAAAACTCTTCAGGAGGCAGATTTACTTTTGATTGAAGAAAACAGTCTGATTGTAAATCACATAACTCCATTTGAAAATCGGGAGGTTGTACTGAGATATCAACTGTCATTGGGTTTTTAAATAATTCAAATTTAGGTTTCAATATATAAAAATCTTTAGATCGTGAATTAAATTCTGTTTTTAGTTCTGTAATTATATTTTTAAATTCAATAAAGCATACCGATTGATTTTCAATTTTTTTAATTTCTTGACATGATGGAAAATATGTAGTATCATTATTTTCTAATGCGTTTTTAAATATTTCTAATTTTTTCCGAAAACCTTCAATATTACTAAAAAGCTGACATATATTTTGTCCCCTACCTTGCAGTTTTAACTACTCTACAGTGTAGAGTATGGTGGGCCAGGAAATATTATTATATGTGCCACTGAAGATTGTGCCACATAATAAATCATTATTTGTATTAGGATCATTTTTTAAAAATAGTATTTTATGATGATAATTTGTTTTGCATATACCTAAAATTGTACGAATTTTTACATACTGTTTTCTGGATGCTATGTAGTTAAATTGTATTATACAAAAATTGTATCACATAGATAACACGTATATTGTATATCATATATTATGATACCTAGTAAAAATAATAAACAGTTAATGAATACAAAGTTTTTACAAGCCATTTGTCTACAGTAAACTCATATAAATTTGGTAATTTAAACCGACTAAGGTATTTACAGATTGAATATTGATAATAAGTAATAACTCAAACTTCAAAGCTAAAATAAAACGCAATATAATTTGCAAAGTTATTAAAAAAAAAATATTTATTTGTATTGAAATTAATTAGTTACTGTTATTTATTATTTTTCTACATTTTTTTTTTGCACGCTTCATTAATGAACACTTAATAGGTTTATGTAGTTGTCCGATTGAACTTTTTCTCAAAACAAATATCAATACAAAAAGTCGTCTGATTGATGAGTTGATATTCATTGATTTCTTAAATTCAAATTTTAAAACTAAATCAATACAACCGTTTTTTTTTTCAAAACAACAAAACGTGCAACAAAAAAGAGTGAACTTTTTTTTTAAAATGTAGGTAATTATTTAAGATTATTGAAGTACACTATAATTAAATTGTTTTTTCCACATTTGTGAATCGTTTTGATGTTTTTACTTTTTAGCCAACAATTTTTTTCTAACCATATAATATATAATATTATGTTCTCTTCGATTAGGTTCGGCCATACGCCACGAGTGCAAACGACGCACAGCAGTGCACGGTCTAGATAAAATTGATTGTCAATTCAATCGTTAAATTCAATGCATCTGTAACCACATTCAATAGAAACATTTATCAAAATACGACCACAATATGAATCATATATTTGACTCTTGATATTTACTAAATTTTGATATGGCAGTCAAATAGTTTTGGTAATAGGTATTATAGCCTAGAGGTAGGTATGTGACGATTTTTCTCAGAATTCGAATGCAAGCGTGACTAGTGTATATTTCGTGTATATATGGATGTATTTAATATGCAAATAATAACTACAATTAACTGATGTTTTGTGCTTACTAAACAGTTTTAGTATTCTAATACTCGCAAATAAGTTGTAATTAACTAACTGTATTTGAATGTTAGATTCTTATCCGGGCAATGCAAACATTGGTTTTATGATGTAAACTTTTTTTTGCACAACCCACGTATTTAAGCAGGTAGTTAAAAAGCCGGAAAACCTTCATACAGGGTAAACAATTGAATACAGATTGTATTCCTAAAATCATAAATAAAGTGAACAGTCGAAAAGAAATAATCAATATCGACCGGTGCCCAATTTTTTTTTAAAAATTCAACAAAAAGATACACTAACCAAGGTTATATAATATGCATATTTATACTAATAATTATACAGTGGAAAAAACAAGTATGAATGTAGACAATTTTTAAAAATATACGAAAAGAAAACGAGAAAGTATCTGTGGTAAATAAAATATAAAAGTTGTAAGTCAGCGAAAATATTACATGGGTAATAGAAGGACCAGTTTTCACATAACAATTTCATGGCTGTTAATAATAGGTTTTTCCATAAAAATAAAAATATGTGGAATTGTAAGGTCATGTATGAGATTGAGAGAATTTTCCGGCGTCTTACTATTAACATATACGTAAAACAACCATTTTCCCTTGTGACTTTATAGTCGGATACGATGTGCTGCCTAACTTACGTTACCATTTTTAAACATTTTAATTTATACATTTTTATTTTAGGGACCTGATAAATAAAATAAAAATATTACTCATAAGCCTCGTTAAAAATTATATTTATGTACATATTTCAATGAATTGTGTGAAAGAGCGTATTTTGATAATTCTTAAATTGACATAATAAACATTTATTTAAAAAATCCGGAAACTCGCTCTGCTGTATAGAAAGTTTTGAGTGTACATCGTCATTAAAAAGGTCACTGTAATAAATCTGAAGTAATTGAATATTTGAAATTTATTTAAATTTATATATTACATAAAAAATTTCTTAATTCAAGAAATTAAAATAGTTTTTGGCAAAAACATCGCATAAATTATTATAATTTAATATCGTACTGTTATTATCAAACTTATAAGTCAATACTGTTGACGTACCGTAGAATATAATGGTTTGTAACGGTTTGTAGTATAAAAAAAAGCATACATTTAGTCTAAATATTTTGGAAATTTCATTGTATATTGAAAATAATTATAAATGCAATGGTAAAAAGTTTCAAATTTTTAAGATTAATATTTTTGGAATTACAACTAATGGTTATCTGAAAATTCGTTTTTTTTCGTTTTAGATATTAAATGTAAACATTTGAACTTCAAATGACTAAAAAAAATTGTGCTTATTATGTATTTTTAAATTCCCACGAGAAAACCTCATTTTACTATAATGTTTGATTTTATTTGTTTATCAATTGTTGCACCACTCTTTATATGTATAAAATATTATTCCTTTTTAATTAAACATATTGTTTATTACACAGTTCTTGAATATTCTATTTTTATTCCTGTTGACATTTTTGTTTGATTATAAAACTTTTTTATGGTCGAAATAAAATTATTATTGTTATACATTTATAATAACTTTAATAATTATACCAGATTATAATTTAATAGTTTAATCATATTTATAAGTAATAATATATTTTAAATTTTTATTATAATATGAAAAATATTATTTTTTTTACTTTTGCTTGAAGAAAAATAAAAAATTATGATTTCAAAAAATTGTCTTGTTTTATTAAAAACATTCCACCTGTTTTGACTTGAATTTTGAATACAAAAATATATTATAACCTCTTGATCTTGCCAATACAAAATTAAACTGAGATAACATGTCTTGATAACTATTAGATCTAAACAAATTAGTAGTTATGAATAACTGTGTATCATATTTGTTATATATTATTATGCTCTTCAAACGATCGCATTAAAATGATCCATATTAATTTATTATTAATATTTTTTTGCCTTGGCCCTTTTTAGTAATGAACTTGATTTTAATTAATGCGTCTATAATGAGATCCTTTTGATAAAATAAATAATAGATATAAGAGACAACTTCATCGACTTATGCTTGGATAAGCATGGACTGTAATGCAATAAGTAAGGAAAAATATTTGTACGATGAAAGATATTGAAAACAAAATTCACTCTCAAGTGACAATTAAATTTACTCTTTATTTGTTTCGGGATTTAAAAATATATTTTATATTTTATAATTATTAAATGTAGCTTAATCATTTTTTTAATGCACGCATTTTAATATTAAACTTTTATATTATACTATAGCTACAATTAAACAATTACAAACCTATAAATTAATTTGATATAGATTTTATGTCTAACATTCTTTGTAAATGAAAAGTTGTAGAAACAATCTCATATCCAACGTTTGAACAAAAAAAAAACAATTAATAATGATGCAATTATGCCTTGCGTACACATAGCTGCATAGCTGTTTGCTACATAGCTGCAAATAGGGTGAATGGCAATGCGGGGGGAGGGGTGGGGGTAGTCAACCATAAAAAATCTTTTTGTCCACATAAAAACATCACATTTTTGACGTAAAATATTAGAAATATAATTTTTCCTAGCCAATACCTCTAACAAAATATGGTTCCTATTTTCGTTTATATCATTACCGTTTATTTAATATAATTAATTGAATATTCCAATATTCAAATCTCAAAATAAAAAAGTGGGAAAGTAGGTAGCCACTCTGTTTTACAGTAGGTGTCATGTGTATATTGTCATTGGCAATTGACATAGTCACTGTAATGCATACGATAAATAATGAAAGTAATTTTGAGCAAAGACGGTCTTTCAGCCTATATTATTAAGTAGGTATAATTCATTATATGATTTTATTAGTAGGTTTAATTTTTTTTTTTAGTTCCGAAAACATTGCATTCATAATATAATAAATGCAATATTATAAATATTTTATTATTATTATTGTATACTTATTATAATCGTACAATTTTTTTTATTGTTACCGTCTTCAGGGACAAGACCTTTATGATTGTATGGGTTTAGGTTTGAATTTTGGTTCTCGAAAATATAAAGTTTATGTTAATACCGATTTTAACTCTTTCTATAAGACTGTTTTTTTTATTTGATTTTAAAAATTAAGTATTTTGTAATAAAATTGTCTTTGTATTAAGAACATTTATTTAATGACAGCTATTTGTAGTTAAGGGTCTTTCAGAATTTAGGTTAGATAATATCATAATAATATTCTCACTAAAACTATAAAAAAATACTATTACATTCACGTGACTATTTATGAAAGTTTCGTAGTACCATTGAATTCTAAACATTGTAAAAATTCAATAAATAATACTAGTATAATATGACTAGGTATCGACAACTAAATAATAATATATATTTTTTATTGTTTATTTGAGTTGTACAATCTATACAATATTTTAGTATAATAAGCATAAGAGATAGGTTAGAATGAAAAATAATTATAAAACAGAGGGACTTGGGTGGAGAAGCCGTCTACTGGTGACACTCCAATTTTTAATAATATATTCTAAAAATTATGTACTTATTTTATTAGTTAATATAGTAATAATTCGACTAACAGTAAAACGTCAAACAAAACCGATATATTGTAGGAGATAGCATTTGAGTTAGGTCATACATTTCTGGATATTTTGAATGATTACTTCCATTACTGTATAATATAAGCCAACTAACTTCTTATAAAAGAGTTGTAATTATTTCCAGAAATAAAAATGAAATGATATTATCATCCTCAATGTATAGTATCTGCAATGTACTTGTATCTACTTAGATACAATTATAGTTGTCTACCACCAATACCGGGGTTAGGTTAGTTAGGTTTGGATTTTTTTTATTATCGATATTACACGGAAATTGGAATTTATATTATTTTGTTTTATGACAAGTCTGTATAGTGTATAGGATATATTATGATAATACGAGCATAATAATATTTTAATTATTGATATACTTTTATGGATCTACGATGCTATAATTATTAGTTACTTATTATTATTACTAATTTCATTAGTATTTCATTGGTATCTATTAAAATTTGGAACCGAAAAAACTAAAAACCTCTAATTACATTAAAATATAGGTTTCGGTTTTGGTTCCTAAAAAAAAATTATTAAGGGTTCTGGTCCGGTTTCGGTTTTAAGATTTTCAAAAGGTTACGGTCCAAAGCCGGTCTGTTTGGTACGATTCTGGTCCTCCTTACCGTAGAGTGATGTGAATAAGTTTGTGGTACAAATAAGCTATAGCTTAAAATTAATCTAAAATATGTTTTGAAAATGTCCCTTTTTTGAGTTATTAAGACAATTTCTGGCAATTATTGACTTTTAATATTTTATCTCATAATAATATTTTTGAATTCTTAGTCTTGTAAGACTCATTCAAAACTTGCAAATTAAAAAACAGTTACGTATGCATTATGAAATATGTTTCTTAATAACTGTAGTATATGTACTTATATTATGATCGTGTAAAATAAGCTTTTAAGGTTATGTTATAATGATAAATGTTAATTCGTTAGGATGTTATTGTAGGTACGTAGTACGTTAGTACGTAGTACGTACCTACCACCTACCTACTTTTATATTAAATTGTATTAATGATAACATAAAATATTTAAGTCGATTATGAAATTAAAAATAACGTGTACATAAAGATTAAATACACATAATATTGTAATTAATAAGACTCGAGTAAAGTGTTTATTTTCCCATAAATATTATTATAACCTAACCCTGAAGTTTGATTAAACCCACACAGAAATTAATATCTACTTTATCATATTCAAATGATATATATTATTGCATTGAATAGAGTGCATTTTCTAGAATCGTATATAACTATATAACATATACCTTTATATATTATATACAATTAATATTTATGTGTGCTGCAGGTTATGATATTTTTTATGATCCTTACTGTAGATACATTTTTAAATAAATAAAAAAATATAATGAATAAGTATTTTATGTAATTACAGTGAATTATAGTCGAGACTATTATTCTTATACAAATAAAATACCTTAGTAATGATCTAGAAATCCAAATGTAGTTTAGTTGACTAGGTATAATTTGGTGTATTATTTGTAGTTTTACAATTTTTAATAAAACATACCTACATACTATTAGCTTACCAGTGAATGTCATAATAATTAATTGATCACCCCATTAAATAACAATAGTGTATGTAATATACCTTACTATAGAAATTATCAATAATATTTATTACACTATAATATGTATAACATTTATATTAGTTTAAATAACTATCTAAACATTTGATATTTACATTACATTAGGTACCATAATGTTTCATTTTCAGTTGATAACCGATTAATTATAATTATGCGCATATGTAAAGTATAAGTATTATATAATATTAAAGTAACATGCATATTATAAACTTTAATATATCATTAATGGATTGAATATTTGTGTGTATATTAATATCCTTAAAGATAAAAGAGATATCAATTAATTAAGTAATAATGAAAGAGCTTTTCACAATAAAACTTTTATAAGCATTATGGCTTACCTACCAATTGTATGATGTTTTTAAATATTGTTTAATTGAATATTTGTTATTAGCTTATAAAATGAATTGGAAATTAAAAAAAAAAAAAATAAAGTTTATTAATTGAAAAACTCACTTGTCAGTTGTTGCATCAATAACATAAAATATACATTGCAACTTCTGTGATAGCCATTAGAAAGTAAAAAGACATTTTACTGGCACAAAATTATGCCTAAAGCCTTATAAATGCCCTACATATTTAAAATATATAGGTACACGTTTTACACATTTGTAAATTAATATTCTTATTTGTATTATTCACTTAAATGTGCATGCCAAAAAGTCACTATAATCTGTACTTGAATGGATACAATCATTATGAGTTGGAGTATGTATTTGCTTTGTTAATATTATACAGGGTGATTCACCGAGAATGCTCACCCCCATAATCGGGACCTCACCTAGTTCGGATACTCGAAAGTTTGGATATTGGAAATTGTTTTAATAAATGCATTGTATGTATATGTATAATATTATCTTGATATATATTTAACTCATATTATTATAATCATACATATCACAAAAAAAACATACATGTTTTATTATTTTATGTATTTTAATTACATTATTTAGAATTTATTTTTATTAATTATTTAGGAACATATACATTTATTAATTACATAGGAAAATATATATATATATATATATATATATATTTATATATTACATATATTTATGGTATTTTTTTGACTAAACTATCAATTTTTATTAGACGAAAATCTGTGACGTTCGGATAAAAGGACGTTCGGAAACACCAATTGCAGTTCAGATAATAGAGGGTTCTTATAATCGTGGTTCGAATAATCGAGGTTCTACTGTTATACATTTATTCCAATTTAGGTTTTCAAAATTTTTAAATATACTTTAAGACCATATTTTCAGATTCTTGAGATATTTTGTACTACTTAAGGAGTGTTCTGTATTCACTTTTATTTTCCAAATGAGAACATCCCTTTTTTATTTTGAATTTTTTATCGGGTAATTTTTTTGAAAATGTTGATATACCTAATTCAAAATTTGAACGAGAAGACGTTTTGTAGTTTAAAATGTTTTTACTAAGGAAAACAGTCTTTAAAAATGGTATTACAAAACTTTAAAATAAATATAATATTGGATCTAATATTTACTACCTATATACTTTTTACCTACCATTTTTATTATTTACTACAATTTTCAAATTTCTATAACCCCCATATCTTCCTAACCCAATATCATGTATTATTCTTAGTAAACAAAGTTAAATAACTCAAAAACTATTCGTTCGAATTTTGATTTTGATACGTCAAAGTTTTAAAAAAAAATGTCCAACATAATTTATTGTTGAAAAGAGAGGTTGTCATTTGAAAAACAGAAGTTTGTATCTCCACAGTACACTCCTTAATTAGGAAAAAAACCTCAAGAATTTAAAAAATATGGTCTTCAAGTAAGCTAAAAACTTCCAAAAATCAAAACTTAAAAAAATTGATTATTAAATGAAAAAAACGAGATGAACTTGCTTGGTGAATCACTCTGTATTAAATATTAGGTATTTAAACGGTTTTCTCGTTGCACTGTCTTGATAAAATGGTTAATACACATAAATATTTTACAGTTTAATTCTGCATTATAGTAGTTACAAATAAATAAACTTATTCTTATTGCATTTTATATGACAGAAAGTTTTAAACTCATGTTTATAAACCTCTTTAAGTTAGTAAATATGATTTGGAAAATCAATTTAAAATTATATATTAAAACATCATCTATAAAGAAAATATACAAATAGTACCTACATAACTTTTTTTTTTTTTAATATTTATTAGAAATAAACAATCTATACAAGTAATGCACAATAAGTTTATGTGTAAGAGAAAAACAGGACGTAAAAAATTGAATAAGAAGCCGCCCACTAGCAACACTTAACATGAATAATTATAGATAACCTACATAACTAAACTTAAAAATAACAATTTAATCTACAGTTGTAATTTTTAATCAATATAGTAAACATCATAAATATAATAATGTTTTGAATACCAAGCAAGCAATGATTGTTCTTATCGTACGTCTAGAACAGGCGTTCAAAACACAAATATTGTTTTTAGTTCTTATATATTTATAAAATTAGTATAAAATATAATTTTTTTTTTTTTTATTTACAATCTGTATTTTTAAGTTATACAATAAGTAAATTTGATGGTTTATTTTAAAATGGCGGGAAAGGGGATAATTTTTTTAAGTTCAAAATGTCGCACTCTAACATTTTAGGTAGTTTTATTTGTACATGTATACATGCCAGTACATGTTCGAACCGGTCATCCAAAACGTACTATTATTTTCGATAATGTCGTTTTATTTTTACTATCGTATAAAAAAAGGGGAAACAATAAAAGGTCATTATCGACCAAAGTTCCTGTTTACGTGATAGACTCAAACATGTCAGCGCGTATATGGTGCCTGGGTGCCAATTCATGAACATTTAAAAAACTACCTTTTCTTTAATCCTATAAGACGTATAACATAATCATTTTAGATTCTGAACGGAGCGAAGAATGTATTGATTTTACAACGTTGTGTGTGTGTTTTTTTATGTGTGCCATCACGTTTTGGGGCGGTAAAAGTGCTCCGATTTTCCTGGTAGGAAAGTGAATATCGTTGGTACTTTAAGGGGTTAAAAGTTAAAAATTCCCAATCATTTTTAAACTCGTCGGAAAAACTGGAATTTTTGAAAAAATCGATTTGTTTTTTGGAGTTATACAAAAAATAATGACCGTAGATACATGCAATTTTCACCAAGTGTTTATATTAGAATTTTCTGTACACCATAAAATGTCCAATGTATTTTGTCTCTTTTTGAGCTATTTATAGGCATAAGGAATTTTCGGTAATTTGTTTTTTTAATATTGTCCATAAAAATGGAACATTTGGAACACGTGGAAATCGGTACAAACAAACACACCAAATACCAAATTACGTAATGAGAATACAAACGGGGTTTTTTTTTAATTGAATATTATTAGTATTACAAGATCTTTTACGTAAATAATAATCCCGAGTAGGTGCCTAACACGATCTATACTATTTATCTATTAAAAAAATATCCACTTAAAATAATCTTAAACTGACGAATCAGCGCACGTGCTTGAATTTATTATACAAGTGTACGATGTTGACGTGTGACCATTGTTGTTTATCACTAAAGTAGTAACCAATTTATTCTTCTTACAGTAACAAGTATCTATGAAACGTAACAAAAACATATCGATGCAACACTCGAACTGTTTCATTTCCTTCGGTTTCCTTTGGCCATTTATTAATGGTGTTCCACGGTGAACCTTTTTCCTTTCTCTCGCTCGGGAATTGAACACTTTGTACGCGCTGGATCTGAACCAAACGCATTTAACGAAGCTAATAATTTTGCGCTAGGTCGAAATTTCGTCCCGACCGGAAACTTTATTGAAGACACCGCCACCCAGCCGAATTATAAAGGTTTTGCTGTGGTTAGGGGTGGCGGGGTTGTGGATGGGGTGCGATGGGGTAGTGGTATCGACACAATGCGATTTATCCAGGAAAATATATTTATAGGTATATATATATATTGTACATTATGGTTTCATTGTAAACGCTTTACACACCATATGAACGTTATATTATGACGAATATCAGATTATATTATATTATACACCAATTTATTTCTATAAAACAAGATTGAGTTTCAAAAATAAATAATCTCAATACTTATAAAAAGTATTCTAACCCATGTCAATTTCACAAGTGTACAGAAAGAATGAGCAAATCGAATTCGTATTAGTATCATTTTACACTATATCCTTATTACGTTTTCTTCAAATTACAGAGGTATATAGGTAGGTACTATATATTTATAGGCTATATTTCAATCGATATGTTCAAAATGTTACACAGAAAAAATGTAAATTGATCTTGTTAAAATTACTAACAACCTTTTTGAACTATTTTTCTGCAAATACAATATACTAACCTGTATATTCTATTTTGAAATTTTAGTAGAATAATATAACATTATTAGTATTGATTTTCAACACATTCAAATAGTATTATAGTATAGTGAATTTTTTGGGGAGTTTCGTCATTTTGTTTTGTATTAAATTAGGTCATTATACTAATAAAATGTATACATAAAATATTTGAAATACCCTTTTAAAATGTACTGTGTTAGTTTAATAACGATTTCATAAATACATGATTTAAATAATTTAGCTTAATAAATGTTAAGTGTGAATTAAGTAAATTATTTAATCTACTATTACTGTATAACTGATGGTTTATTTATATATAGTGGATAACTAATGATATATTTTGAACGGTAGTAAAATGCACATTAGTACCTCTGTTAATTTGGTGTGTGCATAGTAGCGAACAGTTAGAGAGTGAAATTGCCCACAACTATTTGTTAATGAAATGTTATTTATATATATTTCGTAATTTAATAAATTTAATAATTGGAACAATGTTTCAAACGTCGATAATTACTCATAAATCGAACTTTTATAATTTTTAATGTGTACTGTAATAAGTTACTTTCGCGCATTTTACTCGTACATTCTATACAACTTTGTTTTGTGATAGTCTGTTTAGTTTATATGCCTGAATTCAAATGTCAAATTTGAAAATTGATATCAATTGTATAATTGTTTAATTTTATCAATGAAATATTTCATTTATATTATTTTTCTCTTCATCAAATTGTTGATAGTATTTTGTTATTAAAAATGTATAATGTGATTGTCGAACAAATAGTTATAACGATATTATATTTGTTTTATCTTACAATTACGACTTTATCTATTATATTTCACTGGTTTCACTTAAATTTAAATATTTTCAAATGTAAACTGAAGCATATTAATACAAAACAATTGCGTAAATACATATTTTAAAATTATTTTATTTATTTTATTTATTGATTTGCAAACGAAGAAAGTAGTAAGAATTATTTACAAATAATAAGCAGTAAAAAATGCATAGATAAACTATTCACTGTCTGAACGTAACCATATTTTTTATACTAGCTACTATAATAGTATAGGTCTCTACTAGGTTTATAAGTTATTCATTAAATTAAATTTAAACTGCCAAATTTTTCAATAAAACTTTCATTGACATTCAACAATAATTACACAACATATAAAACTATCTAGTATTCTAGTGTTATATAATATGAATCTATTAGTTTTGAATAGATAATGAGTTATTGGAGGCAATATTTTATTAATTTATTTAAGGTTGTAAATTATGTTATTTAATTATTTTTTTACATGTAAATTATCACATTTGAAAATATTTTCTATTTATTTTCGGTTTAGGTATTGAAAAAAAAATTCAAAAGAATAGATGCTGTTAGTAATTGGTGCTTGGTAATATTTAATAAAAGTTTTTACAGTTTCTAACGAAATTAGGAGTTTAGTACCTAATTTTAATATGGGGGGGGGAGTAAAAAGTAGACAATTCCCAGTACTTTTCTTAATAATTGGGAACAAAAAAAATAGCAGTAAAACGGAAATATTCATATCACGCCAGTTTTTGTTAAAATCGATTTTTATTTTTTTGCAATTCAGAAGTAATTAATAGGTACCTATTTGAAACTTTCACCAAATATTTATGACTTATGTAACAATTTTCTAGTCACGATAATATTATCACATTCACTTGTTGTTGATGTTGAAATTATCATATTATTTTTTTTTCTAGTTTTAATTTAGGATGTATTAGGTTTATAAAATGTTTGCATTCTGTCAGAAAGATCGAAAATGTAATACGAGGATCGTAAAAAGTTGTTCACGTAGCAATTTAAACGTGTCGAAAATACATCGGAAAAATGATTTCTGTAAATATTTGAAATTCAAGTATTTTGTAGTATAAAATTCATTACGTTTTAAATTTTAATACTCGAGACTTGAAAACGTAATACAAGCGATTTTATACAAGTTCCTAGTGAGTTATTCTTATGAAGAATAGAGATAAAGATAGGTGGCGCGGTGTGGCGCGGTCGTACGCTCATCTGCGGAAAGGCTCTGAGTGTTGTACGTACCAGCCGGTGTTGCTAGCTCCCGGATGGGTGACCACCCGGGTTTTCAGCAACAAATCCTTGCTACACATACAAAAACGTGTTCTAACCAACCATGTTCCCCATCCCACAATAATTAAACTTACCAAAAACAACTACAAATAGCTAATGGCCATAGTTTCCAGGCTTAAGTTCAATAATAAAAAAAAATATATATATAGGTAGATTCTTATATTTCTAATATTTTAAGTAGATGTACCTATACAAAACAATTTTTTTGGAGAAATTTGTTAATAAAATGTTGATAAAATTGGATACTCGAACAAAAAAAAAAATAACGCTTTTAATTATTTTGCTAAAATTAAAAAAAGTATTAATAATAAAGATTTAAAATTTTTTTCTATTATTTAGGTATATTATTATTTATATTTATTTAAATTATTCATACCACGAACTTTCCCACACCATTCTACGGGACTTCGATTTCGGTATATTGATTTACAAGTTAATAACAATAATATATTATAATAATATCATAATATAATATACATGGTGTTTTTTGACAAAGTTAGTTAAGACTACCAAAAAAGGATTTTACAAAAAAAATGTACTATTAAATATCTTTAGAAATAGATGGTGATCCACCCATCGTTTTTAATCAAACCATGTTTAATCTATTAATTTTGTATTTTAAAGAAAATGATCGTACCTTCTCGTACTTGCCATGTTCATAAATACACATTATATTATGTATTATGTATGTTGTATACGTATATATTTTTTATTTATGACTTTGAGTCATAATTACCAGTATGAAATATATTTTACATAATGTTTTTGCAAACTATAATATACACATTAAAGAATATAATATAAGAATGTTATTTACATAGGTACTAGTTTAATGTAACACACACACACACAAAACGTTTAGTACTTATTGAATCATTTTGATTATAATCTATCATAATATTATGCCATATAAGTAGTGTTTGAAGTATGAAATATTTCATGTGAAATATTTCATACTTCAAACACTACATATAGATATCTAAAATTAAACTAAATATATAGTCAAATATTTTGTTTGTTTATATTAACTGTATAAATTATTAATAGGGTAGTTATTAAACTTATTAGTGCCTAGTCTATAGATTTCTCACTAGAATCTGATGATAACTATTGATGTAAGTGCGGATTTTTTTCTTTTACAGTTTCCGGTGTTGTGACAATCATCATGTTGTAACATTCGTATGTATTGGCAAGTCGACATTTTTGTCTCGATTCGGAGCATTATCAGCATTTCGAAAGAATATTGCTGTTACGCTGCAAGGTGCCAAGTAGCGAACATTTTCTGTTGTTTTTAAGACGCCAACGGGTGAGGCTCGCGCGCGCATTGTTCGATATACATAGGTAGGTATACGCGTATAGATTGTTGATTGCTGTCTCGTTTGCCGAATATTGTTTGCTGGTTACTTTTATTTCGAGAACACCACGCACTCTAATGATGTTTGGTATTTTTCTCAGGGTTTGTTTTTTTTTTTTTTTTATAATATTTGTTTGCCGGAATAAATTGCCACTTCATTTCACGGATAATCTTGTTTTTATTTTTAAAGTGGCGGTCTGATGTATACCGTATTATACGCGTATTGCGAAATCAAAATATGGACACGTCACGATTGCTCGTTTGGATAACTAGGTTGAACTTATTTATGTACATACGAGTATAGTTTGTATGCGGTGGGAAATTCTTGAAAATAATACAATTTGTTTATGCCTATTATTAATCAGTGCACTATTGTACTGTTTAGATACTGATTTAATATATTAAGCAATATGCTCTATGGTATAATCTGAGGCTGAATGATAATCTACAAACCGATTATAATAACAGTAAACAAGAACGGTAAAATTATGTCAACTCCATTAAATCAAATATTAATTGTATCGAGTTGCAGCACAAAATTATGCCGTAGTTTATTGGTAAATGTTATATATTATATACCTAAACATTTCTAAACTCATAGTTAAGCACATATTATGCAATGCACTGGGTGGTTATTTAGAGAACGTTTAATATCATATTTGAGAAAAAAAATAGTATAAACGAGTGTGCCTAGCCTGCTCATATCATCAATTTTTGTGTACGCTCATACTTATGTGTATGTATATAATATTTATTAACACCACAAAATATGTTTTGTATTTTATTTAAAGATAATGTACTTGGCCAGTATAAGCGCAATCTCATATTAATTTCCATAATAAATTAAAATTGAATTAACTTTTGCACAATTTTTCTCATGATGTCGACATGAATTCCCAAACATTTGTTTGTTCACCAAAGTAAATTGTTTTGCCTTCAAAGAATAACTATATTGTACGTGTCCTAAATTGTTTTTAGTTTATAACACGAAAAAATTTTGGTTTTTTATTTCATTTATTTTTTTGATAGATAACAGAAGGACAAAAGGTGTCTATGCAACCCAACCGTACACGTGACCAACATTTTCTGTTCGAACAATGTCATCAAGTTTTTAATGTGGTTTGTAAATTTCGTAAGCTATAATGTTTTTAGGATTCCAAATTGGTTTAAATTATTTTCATGGTAGGAATAACATATAGATATAATAATTAATAAATTATTTATTAGTACAGTAATAACTAAAATTGTAAATTGTAATTTTGTTTATTTGCGGAGTGTTATGAATTTTAAATGAATTCTACAAGTTACAACAATTAAATGGATAATTATAGAACTGCCTCTCAATTTAAAAATGTACAATAATTTTTAATAAAGTAATATAAATAAATTTTTTTCAAAGTAAATATAATTCATATATTTTAGATTTTAATCGAATTTTAAAAATACACTGGTTTTGCAACGATGTTCTTTTTTCATTTTCTGTGGACACATTTATTAGCAGTGAAAAATCTGAAAAAGTTTTATATAGAATATAGCCGTATCTAACGGTTTTAAATTGAGTTTAGATGGTACTGTAATGGGGTAATTTTTTTCGACAGTTTCCCTAAACGAAAATAAAAGCTAATGCCTACCCACGAAAAAAATTAATTACATCCCATCAGGTATGGTTTTAAACAACTGTTGTATTCCGCCTAGAAAAGTTTTTTCTCTCAATAAAATGTACCTTCTATAAGCTTAAGATTAATTACTAACAAATACGCCACTATATTGAGTTGAAGCCTGGTGAAATGAATCCTTAACAACAAGTCTCTGTTCAATGTGTGTCTATAATTATTAATAGACATTAGTTATTGTATTTTTGTCGGTTTAAAAAAAAAAAACATTTTAAACAAACTATTTAAATATTTAGTTATAAAGATATCATTAATAATCAAATTGTGCAGTGACAGTCAGTAAATAGTATACACAAAAATATAAATAAAATAAACCTATCGATTTATTTGTATTTAAATTTATAAAAAGTAAAATATTTATGTACCTATGATTGTTAAATTTGATTTGAAGTATTATTGCATAGTATGAATCATTACATACAAGAACAAGATTATAAGCTACAAAGCTTGGTTAAAATGTTTGAAATTTCTTCAAAACATGTTAATTTTGTGTTCCAACCTACTTAAATATACTAGTAAATAGCTATTAGAATAAATGTATATTATTCAAAGTATTCTAATGTTTTATGTGTGTATGGTAAATGTTCTATATTTTTTTCATTCTTCGTCGCGATTTCCAGTAGGTAAATTATTTTTAAGTATTTATTCAAGGTGATCATGGTATATACATATGTGTGTATAGTATGTACGAGTATGTTAATTTTCTTTTTGTATTTAAAGTACAAAATTATAACATTAAAATTGTTATGATTAAACGTAACTTGTATTGAACCTATCCAATGACTATTAATATAGATCAGATTTATATTATTATCTTTCAAATTGTGATATTTATTAGTTTTTTAGTGTACCTCCCACTCAATTCACTTTCAACACTGTTTTATTTGTATTTATTTTTTCATTTTATTTGTTTCCTGTGATAGAAATTATTATAAATTCATAGAAAAGAATTATTTCGATACTCATAACTCATAAGTCATGAGTCATAACTACAATCTTTTTTTTTGCATAGCAATTATATTCATTGACAAATTACAATTTTTTTTATTTAATTATACACTTACTTATTATTGTTACCTATTAGTTTATAGGTATATAAAGTTCATGGTATATATAAATAGATTGAAATTAGTCTAAATATTACGAAAATGTCATTGCGTATGAAAAATAATAGTAGGTATAAATAACAGCAAATGTTTTGAGTCTTTATATTATGATAAATATTTTTGGGATTTCTACAAAATAACTTAAGTTGATAGGTAGAAAAAAAACATATATTTTTATTTTTATTTAAGACGACGTTATACACGCATGTGGTGTCTCCGTCTTATATCTAAAATACTCATAACTCGCTTTAAAATTCAAATATAATAAAAAGCCTACTAGATGCCCTAGATAATAATCTCACCTTTAATTTTTATAAGATGTCAATTCACTTAATTTTTAAACTAACAAAGCTAAACGTGATCTGCTGAGCGTAAAAATCTGCTATGTTAAGCATTTGTAAGACGGAGACAACACACGCGGGTATAACGTACTCTTAAATATCCAATTTTATCCAAAATTTAATTAAAAATTCATCCCAACAAATTGTGTTTTCAATATTTTTACACTTTGAAAAAATACCAAAATTAATTCGATAATTATAAATGTTAATAAATAGCTTGAACTGAAACAAAATATTTTTAAAATTTCCTTGAGTATGGAAAACGATAATTAAGATAACAGTGGAATGTTTAAAATGTCCATGGTTAATACTGTATGAATTAAAAAGTTAACATTAAAAAACTAAAATTGTGTGAATATCCAATTTCGTCAAAGTTTAAACTTCAGACGTTCATAAAAAATATTCGTTGAATTACGTTCGACTTTTTTTTTCAAACTATTTGAAATAGTAAAATCATTTTTATTGACATTTATGGGAAAAAATCCTGATAAAAATGTCAAATGCCTATAAGTATCTAGCCTAAAAATATTTAAAATATTTTGAAATATAATGCTAATTTAAACATATCGTAAAAATGTCAAGTATCTCCTGTTATTCAATATTGACTTACAACAAAATAAGAAAATCGATTTTGTCAAAAACTTGCTTTTCATAAAAATTTCCGGTTTTACCAATTTTGTTTCTTTTTCTTCCCAATTGTCCAGAAAAGTACTGGAATTTTTTTATTTTTGAATGATAGGTATTATATATAAGAATATACTTATTCATTTCATGCATGTTTCTTTCAGGTACCTATCTAGTATCTACAGTTATAAGATAAGATAAACTGTCTATCAGCTAGATTGAATTTTACGTGACATTATACAATCATAAGTATTATATTTTATTTACCTTGGCACTTTAAGTATAATGCAAATTAAAAAAAAAAAAACAATTATTCCGGGTAGATATATTATATCAGCATAGAAGCAAAGCGTAAAACGTATTCCACTAATCTCAGTAGGCACTATATAATAATAACATTGCAGTTATGTATAGTGGTCCAATGCTAAATCGTTTATATCAATGCTAATATTATAATATTGCATATTACAGGGATATTTTGAAAGAACTCGTATCAGGCCATTTTCAAAATATGAGCATTAGGAACAGACCGATAGTTATAACATAGAATAACTAAATATTTAGATTATATAACTATGATTATTATGTAATGCAATTTAACTGCGCAATAATTGCCCTTGAGTTTGTCTATGATAGTTATTAGGAAATTCATAGTAACACTAATATTGAGAAGTGATTATAGAGTAGTCTATTACCTATAATCATATTTACACGATTATTAGCAATGTTATATTACACCTAATAATGCAAGTCAATAATCCCAAGTCCCAACGTTCTCAATAAAATTATATATACAACGATGTTGAATTTTTCTTTACTGACAATGCTGTACAAATATAAACATTGAAGCACAAAAAATATGATAGAAAATAATATTTTAATTATATTATAGTCCCATAGTATCACTGTTGATTGATTAAATGTTTAGTGATTATTTATGCAACTTGTAATTAGGTACCTAAGTGTAATATATACTATTAAAATAATTACTTGTGTAATATACCTCCCTCCTATTATAGTATGATATACATTGTACACGTTTTAGTGTATATTTACTCTTTAACTCAAATATAAGTATAAGTGTATAAGTTACACAACTTTGGTTTATTCATAAATTAAATATTTATATAAATCTAAGATTTATTATTTGTACATTTAGTTTATTTTAAATATCAAATATTTTTCAAAAGGGTGTATGATTTTTTTTTTAACATTATTTATTATTATTTATTACCTAATAGTCTTACAATATATTATGGATAAAAATTACTTTTTTAGATTTTAAGCAGAGCGATGAATGTATTGGTTTTAGTTTGTTTTATTTGTCACAAGACATTTTTAATATCAGAAAAATATAAATGTTCAATGTAGGGTGTAGCTAATGTTTGTACTATTGGGAGTATAAAACTTCTAGTATTATTAGTGTATAAGTAGAATAATAGCAACTTTTAACTTTTAACAATTAGCAGTTTTTTATACCCAATGGAATTCCGAAATATTTAGTCTAATTTTAAACTATTTATACAATGAACCTATAATTGAGAGGCAACAATCCAAAACCCACTATTGGAATTTTTTATGGGCGATTTTCTGTTTTAAAGGTTTGGAATGTTGAAAGTGCATTTAACAATGAATAAGCAATATATTCAGTAAAATATTTTAAGATTGCCTAGGGAGTAAAATCATTTTGTAACTTAAAACTTTTATAAAGTCAACTAATCTACGATTTTAAAGATGTAGTTAGATGTCCATCCAATAGCACATGTTGAATGAATTAGTCATCATAGTACGTATTGGACAAATGATGGATAATTTTTCTTAAATCGAACTATACTCCGAAAATAATTTTTATTTTATGATAATTAACTCATTTAATTTTTATTGAATCGTTGATTTTTATAATTAAGTATGAGGCTTCTAAAATATGTATTTGTTATAGATCTAATGTATTACTTCATGTTGCATTGTTTCATAGAAAAGAGCGAGTATTATAAATGTATTCAGTTGTTAGTAAAAAAAATTAATTTACTGAGACTTGTACTTTTGTATTAAGCAAAAATAAACGAATATGTGGGTACGATTTTAATATTATTTATAATGGGTAAGCCACCCTAAAAGAAACTGGTTTAATTTACTGTCCACACCATTCTTGAACGGTCGAAATTGGTCGAGTATTTTTTTGATAAAATATAAATCTCTGCTTACTCATTACCCTTGACTTCTATTCCAATACTCTTACGAACCGTCCTTGATGTGTCATTTAAATATTACCCGACTAATAATATTTCTATTAGCCAACATCTATTATCTATAATCTATCTATCTATCTATTGTTTCTTCTATGCTTCAGTTCAATTAATATTCTCAATCGTTTTTTTATCAAAATTGGTCAAGTATTTTTTTACTTGGTATATAAACCTTAACCATATACTTTGCTTCTAATAAAGTACAATAGAGTAGCAACGATTACTCAAATTTGTATTTATTAAATATAACTTTATTAGCCTAAATTTATAAAATAAAATACAATACAGAAAATGATATCCAATCATAATAACTATTTTATTAATTGTAACCAATTGCAACCATTTAAATAAAAATAAATATATTCACTTTTATTGAACCAAAATTGTATTCAGGTGTGGCTCACCCTACTATAGCAACAAAGTGGTTGTAAGAATAAAGTATAGACATTTCCCAAATCTATAGAAATCTATTGATATAATTTTTTTTATTGAAAATGGTTCAATAGTTTTTAAGTCTATAAAGGACAATGAAACAAACAGTAATATTTATATATGCACATAGACATACTTGTTTATAGATATACTATAGGATATACTTAGGTGCGATTCGCTATCATAAATATTTAGGTAAGAAAAATTCTTTATTATTAATAATAATCGAAATTGTCTAATTGTAACTGTTAGTACTTCTCCCCTTACTTTTAAAAGGTTAATTTAACTAATACTACATAATTAAATAAAATATAAAATATGAAATTAGGAAATAGTACGTTTTGGTTTAATTAAATCTTGTTAGCAGAACATTAAAATATGTTCATATGTGTTCATGAGTGCTATGCTGTAACGTAGAAATAGTAAATTTTGGGATGAACATAGACAATAGTTGATTTGGTTCTAAATTTGATAATAGTATCAAAGGTTTATCACTGGAAATAGTACGTTTTGGAGAACGTTTAACTTCTCGAATTCAACAAAGATTAATTCATTGTAAATGTACGTTTTGGTTTAATTGTCTTTTTTTCATTACAATGATTCATACCGAAAATACTCATTTTTTCAGTTGTTTTGTGACACACTGACACCGATTGATTCCCCTCTATGTTTACACTATGATTTGATGTATACATTTAATACATTTTGCTAAAAAAGTCAATAGTTACATGAATAGTACGTTTTCAACTGTCATCCTTCAATTATTAACTTATAAAGTTAATAACAACAGATACAAATATATGATATACAATAAACATATTATAATTTTATGAATGTACACCGTAATATTTGAGTTGAGATCTTATAATTTATATAAATTACTAATAGACAATAGTAATTTATATTAATTATAAAATGTATTTAGAAATGGAAAATGTCATACTATTTCCCCACAGAATCGTTTATCATATACAATGATTTATTCTTAAGAAAATATCGGCGCACTACTAGTTTTCTCACTCTGATCCAAGCGCAACATAGCAATTTTGAGTTCAGCAGAACCAATCTTGTGTTTTTAGCTTTAATAATATAATGAATTGACTTATTATCAAACTAAAGTTAAAAACATTATCCGTGTTTGTAAATAGAATGTTTTACGGTGTTTAATTTTTTCTGTGATATACAGATTTAAATTGTAATATTTTACATAATACCATAGCTTAGATTTAAACTAAAATATCGTAAAACAGCTCACTCACAAACACAGATTATGTTCTTAAATTTTAAGTTTAATAATTTATTTCCTAAATTATTATACATTATAGAATAACATTTTTCAATTCACTTTAACACCAAATCTAACAATCACAGAACAAATTCAGGAGAATAAAAATTGTCTATGTTGTACACTTGCGCATGGGGTTCAGAGGAGAACTAAAATAATGCACCGATATCCTCTTGAACTCAAATTTAACATATCCATTACAGTAACCTACTCAATTACGAGGTATTCTAGAAACTCACTATACTGCAGAGTGACTTATTCTTTGATTACTTGAGTGTATTTTAAATATTTTTAATGATCAAAAAATGTATTTCTATAATTATACATCTTCATACTATTTTATAAGTTGTGATTTTTTTATACTGTAGTTTATAGAAATCGAATACCTAGTACATTTGTATATTTTGAGTAAAGACAAACTAGATTAAATTCAAACATATCAAATAACTCTTTTAATTATTTAGTTGTAAACCTAGTATTTCCTTAGCACTAGACTTGAGTTTAACTAATCTGTAATCTATATAGAACATTATAGTTTTTACTTTTAACTGTATGGCGTTAATATTTACATAATATATATAATAAATAAATATTTGTGTTTGATTAAAATCTGTTTTTGTTTGCAAAAAAGAATAGCAGTACCTACATAATAATCACCCGACCTTATTTAAAGATTTATAAATAAGACAAGTAAAACCGGGTAAAACGTAATTAATTTTTTAGTGCTTGGGTTTTCCCCCCTGATGACGCTTAGCCGTTTAATAACATTTTTCTATTATAGTTCATTTTCCGCTTGCATTAAAAAAAAAAAAAATTAAAAATAGTAATGACTGCTATACACCCCACCACCTGGTTAATTAGCTTGAAATACCTCAGATTGAAAATAGAACCATGACAAAATTTCCATTATATTAAATAAAAAATAAAACAACCCTACCACACCCAGAAATATTAATTTACTTTAGTGGGCGTTCCAGCATATACATATATTTACACCAATTCCCCATACACCTTCCATCGCACTACTGATCATTACCTCTCATCGGAATATTATTAATGAATGTTTATTTTGTATCCTATAATCTCGGGGTTACTGAGTGAACCTTGCTGTACTGGGTTAACATAGTGCTAATAAATAAACATTCGTCGGTTAATGTGATTAATTTAACAAATAATGTGGTAAAATGACGCCCAAAACGAGTTTTTAGATGAATAATACGATACAGTGTTTGTTTTTTTTTTTATGTCATGATAAAAAAAATAGCGAAACTGTCACTATCGAATACCTATCAAGATGCTTATCGTTTTCTAATCAAATACAAATCTGAAACATTTTTTAATCAATAATATTTCAGTCACTTTGTTAATATTATTATACTGTATATAAATGCAGAATTGGAGTGATGTTACATTTTTACAAAATATAAATATACACTTACAACGAAAATGAGAATTTTATTTTTTCCCTGAAAAACTAGGTACATCAAAAATACGGGTAAACTTTAAAGCGATCGAAAACAATTCATTTTTATTTTCAACAAATAAATAAATAAATACCTGAATAACCACATTATATTATAGTATTTAGTGTGAAAAAGTTGTTTATTAATGTGAACACAAAAAGATAAATTACAAAAAATAATACATTTGTGTATAAAAAAGTTTAGAATAAGAACAGCAATGGAAATGTTGGAAAATAGATGTGTGTTGAAGTTTGTTTGTTTTAAAGTTATGTCACTCTGTCAGAAAACTCACCGAATGCAGGTTAATCATTAAATAACATATATTTTATAACTCCTGAAAAGCATAATGTTAGTCAGTAATATAGTAGACATTTTGAATTCAAATATTTCGTTTAAACGACTTGCTAGATAAAACAAAACTTTGAAAACGTTTAACCCAAAAACTTCTTAAAATAAAATATATACATAAAATAATTAAGGGATTCGGTCACTGTCATACTGATGTACACAACATAATACAAAATATCCTAAAACAACGTTGTAACACATCAAGTTTACCCTCCGGAGCCCAATCGAAATTAAAAAGCTCTCTAGTGTACAGTCAAGTTTTATTTTTCCCTTAGCTAACTCAATTAATGTTTGTTCTATCTCAAAAATAGCTTTGACATGAAAATGATCAGGTTTAGTATCCATTTATTCAATGGCAGTTTTTCAATTTTAAGCCCATTTTAAACAATTAATTGAAAATGAAAATAACCGATTTATCGCAATAAGAATAGGTAGCAAAACCTTTTACACGTCACTGTCTTAAATTATAATAACTAAATTTATCAAACAAATATTATAATTTACATTACTTTACACATAATAAATCACCAGGAGTAGACTTATTTTTCTAAACTTTAAATAATAAAGAACTCTTTAATTTTAACCACCTAGCCTCAGAGTCAGTAAGGTGATAATATCTAAAGTAATATAATTATTTATTTTATCCTGGCGTGTATGAAATATCGTTATAAGTAAGAAAATTGCAAATATAAATAAAAGAAAATTAATAAAAGAATTTAAATATAATCAATACAAATAGTATATAATATGATAAAGTTGATTAGCTATGTACAACGAATTTAATTGAAATGAAAAATAAATACTCAGCAGGTTCTTGAGAATTCTAATAACATTCATACATCATAAGTTACATGAATTATTTTAAAATTATTCGATATTAAGAAATATCTACGTAGATGTATTCACTATACTGAGTGATTCATCACAAGCTATTACTCACCCCCCCCCCTATTTTCTTCAATGATGCAGTTATTCAAAACCTTGAGATTTTTTTGTTTTTTTTAAGGAGTGCCATGTAGAGATACAAACTTCTGTTATTTCAAATAATTACCCCACTTTTTAATGGTGGTGTGTGGAGGGGGGGGGAGGGGTCTTAATTGAAAAACAGAAATTTGTATCACCGCAGGATACTTTTTAAGTAGCATAAAAAAATTCAAGATATGAAAAAATTGTTTTTGGGTAAGTATATTGAAAATTTCCAAAAATAAGACTTTAAATACATTAATTACAAAGAAAAAAACGGGGACAAACATGTTTTATATATCACCTTTTATAATTTCGTTACAAGAATAAATTAATCGAGTTCAATAAATTATTTTTAGATATATTGTATTAGTTTTCCAAAACAGTATTTACGTTGCATGGACACTATGTACTACTCTGGTTCAAAGTTTAGTTAAATATACCAACACTATGATATATCAAAAATAGTTGTTCTTTGATGAGGATCAATGAGTTATGAAATGTTGGATTTAAACTTTGTTTATCCCACATTATTACATTAATATTGATGGAATTTCAAAAGTTACATTTTGGCTTCTTAGAGAAAACTGCTATAACAATAAGACTATGTAATTGGTAACTATTATAACCTTAATTCCTTCACAGTATACACGGGATGAAAATAGACTGTGAAAGGAATTTAATGAATATAATATTATTTTTCATAATAAACCTGCATTCAAATTTAAAAAAAAACTTTCTGGGAATGAAAATAAAAATGGTCATCTGTGAAAATATGATAGAATATAAACTCATCAACCAAGTTCCTAAAAAAAAAGAATAGTTATTATTTTACAAAAATGAATTTCAAATATTTATTTTTTAGTAATACTATAGTATATTTTGATTCATTATTACGATTTTTTATTTAAATTACAAAAATGGCCAGTTATGAAATTGGATAGCACAAAAATATTTTTGAATAATATTGTTTAAAATGTATTTATTTTTATTTTTATACAAGCAATAGTTAGGATTTTAATACTAACCTGAAGCGCTCTCTATAAAATATAGGTGTTGCCCTTTAAAAAATGTTCCTTCTCAATTTTACAAATATTGAATTCCCAGTTATTAGAAGTCTTATAGGATATCGGTGTATTGTATATGTCTTTATAAAATACATATTGAGAAAATACATTTATTAAAAAAAAATACTGCAAATGTTTATTATGTCATGTATTAATATTTTTAAATAGTGTATTGGAAAATTGTTAAAATTATAACTATGTATTTCATCGAATGCAATCGTTTTTCATTTTTTACATGTAAAAAGGTAAAAAGGGGAAATCATGTTACAGCTACATGAAGCAGAGGTAGACAAATGAACAATTATAATTTTTAGTTAAATATTATGTTTATTGGCATTTGGCAAGAAATACAACACAATTTTCACGAATGTTAAAATAAAATACCTAAATTAAAATAATATTCATCCTATAATATTTGCATAATATAAATATTAAAATTCAATTTAAATTTAATCAATAAAAGGTATATAATAATTTCCAATATTATTTAAGTTATGGTCATGGCAACAAAAATATTATATAAAACTGGTTAGGGAAAACACTATCTTTAGGTGTGTCTTCCTGATTTTAGTACCTACATAGCTTTAGATTAAGTTGTTTCATTATATACAACCAATTACCAATGTGACATTTCGAATAACATGAAATTTTATTTCCAGATCGGCATTACTTATACGGTGAAAAAAAATGTAAACTTCACGTAATAAATACTAACTGCTATATTATAAAATATCATAGTAAACGTACTTACGTAAAAGTTAGTAAAAAAATGTATAGAAATGAATACCAATAAAACGACATTCTGAAGATGACATTATTCAAGCACCAAATTGGTTTGAAGTTTCAAGCAAAATAGACGGAAAAAAATTTTTTTTTATAAATGAAAATCGCACTGTAAGTTTGATAACGCATTTCAGCAAAACTCTGCATTTTGCAATGAACATTATATATACGGTATAATGTACAGAAATCTTTAAGTAAATAATTTATAACTTTTAACAAACACGTCATGTACAACTATAACAATTAAATTAAGACTTGGGCGATAACGATTCAAAATAATTTACAATATTTCACACTGTGACACTAATTCGAATAAATACAATTAAATACCAACTACTATAGACAAATGTGTGTGTGAATATGGGTCATGTAATCTTTTAACTAATTTTATATACTCGTTGAATTTGAATGTTAAATATTTTATTTGATTTCATATTAAATATTTTTAAGTAAGTAGCAATAATTTGTGCCCTGAATCCAATTGTTAATACCTATAACAATAATTATACACGTGGTCTGCTTCACAGAAAATAGTATCATCATTGTAATAAACTACATAGCGAAACTATTTTCGAAATAATTTTCTTGTATACATGTAGGTCCTAGGTGTATATAGTTTCAAGGGTTGGATTGATGATCCTGAATGATCCCTCGGGACGATTGAAACCTATCAGCCGTTATTGGGGCACATACAGCACATCCATGTAGATGACGTTTTTTTTAAAAAAAACCCTCCCACTCCTTAGGTTGGAATCGCTGAAATAATTCATATATAATTCATTTGCATAATTCATGATGAATATAATGCAACTGCACACGATTGTTGTACCCCTATATGTGTCGGCGACGTAACATTTTCGGCAGGCGTCAAAAAAGATTGTGCAATAATCCCCCCCCCCCGCCAAAAAAAAATAATCCCTATCAAATTCTATGATGGGTGGGTAGGTGTGCGTGTCAATTATTTGAAATATTAATAAAACAGTGACAACACAGTACTTATAACACAGTAATTTCAATTTTCCATCACTGAATATTGGTATAGTAAAAATGATTTTCAAATTTGATGTAAGCTATGATACGCATCCCGTGAACATAGTATTTACTAAGACGAGTGCTTATTGATATTTTAATTTGATTTTAATTTATTATCAATAAGTCCTACAAGAACTGGAATTCCGAATTTTAATTTAATATTAAATTTTTTTTTTATTGTTATTTACTTAATATTTTTAGTCAGATAAAAAGTGTCCCTTCAAATGTATTAACTTTTTTAAATGGTTGGTTAGAACTTTATTTCTTTACAGTGTAGGAATAATTATAATAATCGTAATTCAAGATCCTGATAGTTTGTACATCATCAGTCTCTTGTAGTCTTGTCTCTGTTTACGAGATGGAGCGTTCACCAGGCGGTCGTCTCGAAGGTACGTCCCAGTTGTTAGTCGACTGCAGGATGCCTATTAATATTATTATTTCTTAACACGGCAGCAATACGAGCAGAAAAAATGGTTTGACCACAACATAATAGTAACGTTTATACGTATATCAGAGAAATAATATTAATAATAAAAAATCAACGCTATTTACGGTATAATATTATACGTAATAAACTAAACGGTAAGATATTATATTATAAGCAATGTCATTTCAACCCCGTAACTGAATAATAATTTGTGTAATGAACTTAATAAAATTGTATAACAAATAATCAAAAATCGCATACAAAAATTAAAATGTATAATAAATAGCTTATACTGTATCTCAAGTAGATTTTGAAAATTATTTATAGGTTTTCAAATACTTGTTCAATACAAATTTACGTAGGTAGGTACTCAATAACGTAGGTTATTACAATAATTAATCATTTTTATACTAAAACAACAGTCAACAACAATACATCACTAAAATTAATTTATCACTATTTCCTCTTCAACAATATTATTGCCTTAAAGTACATATATTCAGATCATCGTTATTCGACTAAAAATACAAATAAAACATACTGTATTATTATAGTATTATACCATACTGAATTATTACGATATTGGCACACTGTAAGCGAACGCATTTATCGATATATTATGATCTTTTATAGCTTTAAGGGTATTATATGTTTGAATGCATTCCTTTGTTGTATTATTATACATTGTTCATGTTTATTTATGAACTATTCACTGCTTGGGTTTAACGTTACGTATATTCAATTACATATGCATCGACTGTGCATAGATTTAAATTTTAAAAAATTGAAATTATAGCGTCTTTGGCGAACTACGCCTTACCTGTACATCCAAAACCGTTGATAGATACCAAAGTATGTTGTGAGTGGAATGTAAAATATTATATGTAGTCATTGTTATCAGTGATAACTTTTCACAGACGACCAGTCATTCATGGTAGGGCAGTTTTAATAACATTGACCAAAAAAAATAATAGTCCGTTTGATCGATTGAATTATTTTTACCTGTGTGAGCGATAAAGATGCACGGTATAATATTATATTGATGCACATTTTATTTTATTAATTTTTTACTGTACTATACATTACTATATTACAATATTACTATACCTCTATCAATATTTTTTTTAAAGTAAGCCTTTATTATTAGTTATTAATTATGTATATTGTATGTAGTATGTGACTTAATTGTATTATTTTAATATTGTGACAATGTGACAATGTACATAATTACTATACAATATAAAGCTACCTGGTACCTATAAATTAATTTATCTATAAGACTATACATACATTCATATTTTTTTGCCCAAATGGTATTATTTTTTGGTGTAATAAACACTCGTAAAAACTATATACATAACTATGTAAGTATATAACTAATTGCCAAATCAGTCTACGAACTTCGTGATTTTTTTTAAAATTTTTATTGTTTTAGTTACAACCACTGAACCATCTCGTATATGTTCGACACGGAACACTGTGTATATGATCACATCAACGAGTGGAACATTTTAAATAATGTATCAACAAGGGAGATTCCTTTGGGACGCCGAAGATAATTATTATTCTACCCAATATTAATCTTCCATGTATATCGTATAGTTTTAGTCATGATCTTGATGATTATGTTCGAATCGTTGTATAATTCGTATTTGATTTATTTATCTAGGAATATCATGTGGATTTATGATATTTTTATTTATAATCCTACAAAATTACGAGCTGATGTCCTGGAGTTATTGATAAATTTAATATACTTTATACATTGTCCTACACAGAACACAAGTACTAAAAAAAAGTTACGCGATAATATCTAATATTTTTGACACATAAATTTGGATAAATATAAGTTTAGCCGATTGTTTTGAAGTAGGTAAGAAAAACATTTTTCATTTCACGTTATTTTGAATACCAAATTATGCTATACTTAATTTATGTATATCTAAGCAGAATAATTTATATATTAACGAGAAATATAAATATAAATGGAATATTAGTGTATGGTATATTGTGTTCTGAAGATATGATACGGTTCATGAATCAAATATACTTCTAAAGAACTACTACAGCGATATTATACATATATATATATAGGTAAACATAAAAAAAAGAATAAAGCTCTTAAGCTCAATCATAATTCCTTGAAAAACTATGTTGAACTTTTAAAATACTTGGAGATGAATAAAAAAATAAGTCGAATTAATAATGTTGTGTTTTAAAAAAATAAAACTAGTATACCTAACCTGCAAACAAACTCTTGAAGATTAAAAATAAGATAAACTATTTTATAGAATCAAGTTGTATGAATTCAAAAATATGTTAGCACTGTTTAATTATAAAATATACATAAATAAATTAAAACGGTTTCAACACAAAGCTTACACACTAAACACAATTAATAATAAACAAAATTATTATTTAGTTAAAATACAATCAATTAATTCTTACATGAATTCTTAATTTATTTTCAAAAATACAAGCAGAAGCCCAAAGGCCAAAGTTATAGTAATAATAATCCATTAAAATACATTTTTAGTACATTATTATTTATATGTAACTTTAAATATATTTTTAATTACACAAATTAAATATCTATTCTCATCCGATATAATTAAAAATACTTGTTGCATTTTAAATGTATTGATATTTCACGAGATTTACAATATTTTTAATACCTACAAAAATATTATTATTAATAATTAAATACTTAAGCAGTATGTTGGTGAATTACCGTTAATTCATTTGCAATCCAGATAAAATCTTTATCATATACATGTTTCAAACAAATAACTATGGGCTCGTAATGAAATAATAACAATAATCCTGGGAAGTCGGTCTGCTGTGTATTAGATGTCGAATGTACCTCGTCATTGAGTAGGTCACTGTTGTGATCTTTCAGCATATTATAATTCTAAGGGTATTTAATTATATATTCACATATTTTGTAATCTGCTATAAGTTATTTATTTTTCTATTAAAAATATGGTAGGTTGAACTTTTTTTTGCCAAAAACAAATCGCATACATTATATTATAATATAAGTAGACATTACCCGACTTTGCCCTGGAAAAAATTAACAAATATAAAATACATAGATGTATTTCTGTTTAAATCGGTAAATTTAATAACACACGATGCGATACATCAACTGCATTAACTTAATTATTATTAACTATATTAATATTATGGTACATTTATTCTTATCGGATTACTCATAAACCATAATAGACGTTATACACTTATACGCGATCACTTAACAATAATAACTATTTTATTGTGTCATGATAATACAGTCGTTAATAATAATTCGGTTTCGCCGTAATCGCTATAACCGTAAACTTTAACATTAAAATAATAGGAAAATTATAGTCGTGACTGGCAGATTTTAGTCTCTTTGCCGGTGCCGACGTAATATCCGATACCGTTAAAATCAATTTCCACTGAATGTTACTACGTACAAAGTTCTCTACATGTTCGGGAAAATCCCGTCAAACTCGGTTCAGTTGTTTCGATGATTACCCCGGATAACCGACTAGACACTCCGATAATTGTATTCATACGTATGTGTATTATAGGTTACTATAATTATTATATTATTTCATATAATATTACTAGGTGTTATTAAGGGTCGGGCCACACTGCGGTATTTTCGCCGTTGAGTCCGAACGGTTTTACCGCCGCGGTTTTTGCGTTCGTGCAAAACACACATATTTAAATATAACGCGCCATACACGGCGGTTTTACCGTTCGTCGCCGTTCGCCGCCGCCGCATGCCGCTGCATGCAGTGGTTGAACGGCGGTGCCGTTTCGCCGTTTGCTTTAATATTACACTATTTCAAATGACGTGAGTCACATTGCGGTGCCCGTCCAACGGTTTGAGTTAAATAGTGTACTCTACGATTTGGTAATATTTTGTGTTGTGCATTTTTTAACCTGTATTTTACCTATATACATAAAATTATTGACGTGGAGTGCTTAATCGTGGAGGTTGAAAAGCACGAATGCCTTTGGAATGCCACAAGTAAAATTTTTATGGATAGGGATGCAAAGAGGAAATCTTGGAGAAATGTAGGAATAAACATGTTTGAAAATTGGGAAACATTTTCAATCACAGAGCAGGAAGAGAAAAGTAAGTTGAATAATATTAATAGCTGAATATTAATCTAAATATTTTTATGTGTATCTATATATTCATAAAAAGCACTGTTTGTGTGTTTGTGTGTGTGTGTGTGTAAGCGATTCGTGGTTCTGAAATTCGGTACATATTATGTAATTCTATACCTGAGGATGTGCACTTCGAAATCAATTTTTTAAAATTTGCATTTCAAAAAGGGGCTCATGGATTTGTTGCCTCACAAATAATGAATATAATTTTGTTAGTTTATTATTGTCATTGAATATAGAAAATAAAATAGTTATTATAATTGGATATCATTTTAGACCTATATTTTTTATTTTGTTAAAACCACTAAAATTACTGTGTTAAAAATAAAATGTGTAGTTCACATTAAGTATTAACTGAGCTTATAAGACACGGTAAATTCACTGGCATTATTTAATTGGTCACGAGAACACTAGGCGCCTTGTATTACATTTTAAGACTTAGCTATTCAAATTTAAAATGTTATATATGTTTGACTAAAAAGTAATTTGAAAGTTCTAAAAAAATGAATGTATCAAAACCCAAAAAAATCATTGTTTGTTATGATAAAAATATTACTGAACATTAAACAATTATAATTTAAGATATATTAATTTATTCCATAAATTATTATTTTTAATTTATAAAATTGACAAAAAAGGATTTGCTCCTTAGCATAATAATAAAGAATTTACAATTAAAATAGTTCACGCAGCAGAATATGATATTATAAATATCCTTGGATGGTACACAAAATAAAATTGATTGTTTGCCAACTTCTATTTGATCCGGATATGATTTTAATTTTAATTTTAATTGCATTAAATAAAAATGGTGTAAGTAACCACATTTATGTCACCAAATGTATTTAACCCATAAATTGGTAATAATTATATAATTTTATTTGATCATTTACCTCTTAAAATTTGAGTGAAATTAAATTTATTTCTTTTACAATATTTATTTTTAATGTAGATACTTTTTTGGAAAACAGTTCTAAATGTTGAACGTAGCACTATAATTGTATAGATCAGAAAACTTTATCTAAGTATAGCACTTTAAAGTTTAAAGAGTTAATTTTTCGATTTTTTCCAGAAGTTGTTTTATGTTTATACTCCACTCAAGTACAATAATTTATCATTGCTTTTATATTTATAACAAAAATAGATTTCCATTCTGTGTGGAGGTGAGAAAATTTAGATGAGGCCACAGCACTAGATCTTTGTATTATGTTCAACAATTTAATTTTATTGTTCGTAAGGCTTTTATTCGTATGTATAAACTATAAACGCCCTACAAAAAAAAAAAATGTTATTAAATTTCGAAACCCAATTTGAAATTAATTGGTAAAATATTGACACCAGTTTGGTATTGATCGGACTACGAGTTGGTTAGTCTCTATCGTGAAGTAAATACATACTGGTAGTTACTGGCCGTCAGACGGTGTGGTTTTATGACGTCACGCGTATAACGATACTTAATTTAAACACCAATGTAATTATTGTCCAACATCAATTATTATTAGACAACCAAAATTATTATTTTTCAAAGCATTACATTTTCACACAGTCAAAATATTTTATTTTATTTTTGTTGGTTTTGTTTTATTGTCCTTGAATGATGATAAATCCTGCAGTATACAATGTGAAAGTACGTAAATCAATTGATGATGTTTATGTCTGGTGACATAAGTGTTTGAAAAACCTACATAATATTATTAAGTATATTTTTTGCATGATTGATAGACTACGTGAATAAACTAATTTAATATAGTTTAATTTATAGAAAACTAGGTATTAAAATAATAAATTATTCAGTCTCATATGTATTTAACTACAATATTGATTTATAGGTATGTACCTACCTATGTCTTACAATGCTCTACACTCGGTGAATTACATGACGCAACATTTTTATTTTCTAAATAAACTAACGTATAACCAGGTATAACTTTAAAATATGCATTACACCAGTAGCTAGTTCATACATATTTGATGAATTACTAATTTTTATTTCACATTTAAATACAATTTTTGTGTGGGAAAAATCATTTTTTTACTGCTCATGAAACATTTTATTCCGCTCAATTCTACATTACGTGACCTACTCGCTACTACACCTTCAAGACAGTTTTCATTTTCTTATTCCAAATATGTTCGAAAACACATTTGCTCACTGCGTGTGACTAACGATTTGTATTGGTGTGCTGTTCACCCCTTTCCCGTCATCGACTTACTGCCCCGAAAATATCGTTGAACGTAATTTCACAGTCTAACGAGCTATTACCGAAACGCCACACGGCTAAAATGCCAATCAAATACTATTCCTCGTTTGCTCAAGGAAATTTTCAAGTCAGCGCCAAATTGATGTAACGACTTAAGTACGTTTTATCGCACCTGACGTCGTCGAATCACGTATTTAGTCTCAAGTCGTGGAGACAAGTTGGATTTTCTGCTGTAGAGCTCAGTTTAGTCTTACAATTTTATATATTACATAACTGATTTAATGTTTATGTTGCGATAAAATAAACAATTCCGTCGATAATTAAAGCAATGGGTAGTTTCGTTAATATACAGTTAAAATTAATAAAACGGTTGGTTGGAAAAATATAGAATACAAAAAAAATGTATGCGTAAAATACAATTGTACATACTATTTTATAAATTATATATTCATGAATACTATTTAATACAAGTTGTATGAATATGAGAGCCATGTATTTAATTCATTTTTGAAATAACAAAGTTATTTACTTAATATATGTTATAAATACAAAAATCTAGTTCCAACTGTACGAATTCTGTTATTTACTTGATATGATAAACATTATCACGTATATTATGTTTAACATAAATATATGTAGGTACCTACTAAGAATATTCCTGTGTGCTTTACTATCAAATATTATACGGAGTTATTGTTGTTATTTAACAAAGAGTTGATAAATCGAATATTATCTAATGATTCTCTTGATTTGTTACTACGAAACAACAAGTATTTCAAAATATTTCTTAGTCCTGATAAGTATTGTATTGTTTCTTTATTATTGCATTTAAAAATCGATCCCTAGAGTGTACCACCTAGAGCGTGTTTTTTATATTGAATGTTAGCCTCAAATTTAGAATTTTATATTTATTGTGAGGTTCTATTGTTAATTTTTCACAATGCTACATCTATGTCCAACTTCCAACTAAAATTAAATACACAACTCGACATTTTTGGAGCATTTTAACGTTTCAAATAAAACAAGATGTTTTCTGAAGAAAAACATTCACCTAAAGTGAAATTCACTTGGATCATAATATCAGAGTAAGCTCATACTGTATTAAAACTAGAAGTCTTAATTATATTATTTTTGACTCATTATGTTCAAACAATTAATGATTGTAATAGTTGAGATTTATGTATGGCGAATTCGCAACTAATTAATGACGATAAACATAATTGTATACATTTTTTTCTTATGATTGGAAAGTCGACGAAACGGTTTCATACCAAAATGTCCTGTTTCGGTGGTAATGTTTACATATTGAAACCAAAATCTTAATCCACAGCAATTGAGTAATATATAAAATTTACCGGATTGAAAAATGTAAAGATTATTTAATATATTATCTTAAACATTGTCATTTCTAATAACAATATAATAAATAATTAAAATGAGTAAAGGTGCCTATAGACTATTTATCGCGTCAGTTGAATATAAGCAAAATATTGTATCAAAGGCGTACAGTGCCTGTCATCGTATTATTTTAGTTACCATTGTAAACGTATTGAAAAAAAAATAAAATTCGAAACATGACTGCGAATAAACCTGACGTTTTATTCATTTTTATTTTTTATTTTTTCGTTGTAAAATTATGTTTTATTCGTACATTTTACATCTGGACATGTACTGTGCAATGTGTTTTAGTAATTATTATTTCCAATTGGCAGTTGTTTCGATTTATTTTTTTTTTGGTTTGAATAAACAAATTGGATACTGGGTGACAGTAATCCAAATATCGATGTTTTTGAACGACATGTTATATAGTATGATTGTAATAATGTAATCCATATTCGTGTGTACTTACCAATCCATAAAATGTTGTGTCAATAAAATGTATTGTTATTACACAGTTGAAACAATTGTAGACAAATCTTGAATACAACAATACTATAAAGTGTAAACGGTCAAACTTTAAGAAATGAAGGCTCTCCCGATCATTGATTGCTGACGAAATCCATTTTATATATTCCCTTTAGCATTACAAAAGCCCCTTGAACCCATCCTTTTATTTGATGGATATCATTTTTGATAGACCTTTTAAACCAATACGGGTTTCCGATGGTCTGGAAACAACAGTTTTTTTCCTCCCATTTCATGGTTCTATGTTTGAAAATGACCTAATATCCTAAAGTTCAAAACATTCAGTAAATGTATGGTTATATTACATATTATTATGAGCTCTAATATCGTAAACAGTTATATAAAAATTATACAAAAAACTAATTTTAAAACGATACCAATACACCTGAATTTTAATACAACTAAAAATAAATAAATAAATGTTATATTCAATTTCAAAGTACAAAAAAAGATTAGGTTTCTGATATTTAAAAAGAATATGCATTTTTACAAACTATAACACTGATTCAAAACTAAAAGTATTCATGGTTATAACTTATAATGATGTTGTTCCTTGTTAGTCTTCAGAAAATGTACCACACCTTGTTCTAGGCTGTTCCTGACTAATTACATAAGGTTGTCATAATTATCTTAGGTTAGGTACCTATGTCATACATTTGTGAGATGCATCAGACACGTATACATTCTACACTGTAATTACATGCCTACTACATTTAAAAGTCGCAAGTTGAATTTATCTATTTCGAAAAAGTATAATTTTATTATTAAATTAACATTACAAAATGTATTAAATTAATTTAGATTCATTCAACGTTTTGTATATTTTGTATTTTTGTATTTTTTTATTTTTAATTGTCTATATTTAGTATATTTTGAGCTTATAGAGCGTGAGTGAAAAACTTATTACAGTTTCACTATGTTATCTTTTATTATCTGTGTCCAGAAGCATTTTTTTTTGGTACAGAGTTCTTCAATATTTTTATATTTTTTCAATCCATGGGAAATTGGATGCCAATTTTATTTAAGAATGGTTAAAATGCAAACTCTCAGTAGTTGGTGTGGAAATTGAAAGACAGTATAAAGAACAAAACAATTTATGTTAAACCATTTTAAACAAAATGTATAGGGTTATTTTTGATTCTAAAAATAACAATAACAAAGACGTACAGTTTATATTGAATAATAATTTTAGTGTTTTATAATACCTACGTAGTAAAATTTGAGAAAAATGTCGCCGTCCATTATTAATTCCAATAACATTTTATTAAATATTGATCATCCACCACGGTCGTCTTTATTGTACACCATTTTTTTTTTGTACTATTATTTGTTATTTTAAAGTTAAAAGTTTATTTTAAATTTCTTATAAAAAAAAGGTGATTGTATAACATATACTATTTACACAATATTTTAATTAAATTTTGAAAACTCTACTTCACTTTTATTTTATAAGCAGGTACTTTAAATTTGAAAAACATCATAAAGACAATTCAATACTTCTTAGAATCACGTAGACATGTAGAATGAAAAATGATTACTTGCTTTAATTGTAGTAAATAATACAATACTCACTCACGCTTATGGTGTATCCAACGTCGAAAATAAATTCATTTTTTTTTTATGATTTAGAACTTGAATGTAAAAAAAAAAGTAAGTTCGTATTTCTTTTGATCTTTTTTGGTAGAGTAAACTAGTAGAGCATACTCTTGCGATTTATTGTAATTTTGTAAATAAATATTTATTAAAACCAGAATTATAAGCTTAGTATCTACCTATAAACTATACAGTACCAACATACATTTTCTACTTTTTTCTAACAATTTTTTATATATATATATATCATTATTGATGTTCTTACATAAAAATAAAAAAATAAATTTTAAACCTAGGTTTTATAATAATTTATTTATCTTTGGGCACTTAATGTAGTTGAAATTACCTTTATTCAATATTTTTAAATCGAGTTTAGTTGGTCCTTCGGAGTTTAGAATTACAAGAAACTTTTTATTTCCTTTAATGTTAGGAACAACTATATAGACCAACTGTAAAAATCTTGAAAAAACCTCAGAAAATGTGCTTCACTTGACTCTCACGATTGTTTTTCAAATGTAATAAACTAAGCATTGCTTTCAGATTTATACAAAGAATACATCATTGGATGGTTAGGTTAACGAATTGAGATTTGAGATAAATGCTTAATGCCTAGTCTCTGTATTTTTTATCTTTAAAATAAACCAGAACTTAAAAAAGTCCATCTTAAATTGTTGAATACAGGAAAAGGTAAAAACCCGAATATGGGTATAAAGTATTGGAATATTTTGTACAAAAATCGTATTATAAAGACATATAAAAAATTAATTTACGTGTACAAATTGTGGATTTAACCAAATTTAAGTGATATGTCATATTATCATGTATTTCTTTACAGTAATAAACTTTTTTATTTTTCTTATAGTGTTGTCTAAAGTGATTGAATAAAATATAACTATTATATAATATATTAATAAACTTCATCGCAGAATTATTAATGTATGGCATATATAACAGAATAAATTAAAGTTTTAATTAATTAAAACCTGTATTTGATATGTATATTAGAATCGGTTTATAAACTATCAGTATTAAATATAAATCCTTCAAAGTAATGATATTATGATTGTTTAAGAAATAAGTAATTAAAATAATTTAGTTTTTATATTTTTATAATAGTGTGTTTAATTAGATTTATAAAATATATTGAATTCCTTATTTAACTCTGCATGGAGGAGTAAAAAAAAGGAATATTAAACCCATTGCTCCTCTAAAATCATGTATTTAATTTTATTGTAGGTATTAAATCATTTAGAATTTAAGCAACTTCGTAGTTTTATATAAATAATATAATTTAATAATATTATTATATCGAGTATACCATGGTTTTAATCAAAGTTGAGTTGTAACTGTCCAGATTCTGGAGTAAGAACATATTAGTAGGTGGATAGATTTTTTTTATTTTAAAATATATTTTCTTACGCAGTTAATTCATTTAATGAATAAGATGAGTAAAATCAAAATAATAACTCAAACTATCAACATATTACTGTCATACTCGTACTGATTATCACGAATAATATTGTTACATAATAATTAATCAATTCTCAATTGTATATTTGTATTGTATAATTAAAGTAAAATATTATAATTTGAGTACATTATAGTTTAATTCTTTTGTGAAATTAATTATTTTTATTTTTATAAAATTACGACATTGATGAATAATGATAATACGAAAAAATATTAAAACTGGCTTATATTCAAATATATTGAATAATTTTCTAAAACAAAATACCACAAATAACTATGATGTTATTCATTTTACACAAAATGACTGCACTTTTATCCCTATATAGACATTATAATGTTACTTATTGATAAAGTATTAAGTTATTGTTTTGGAAAATATTTTTACAATTTAGTTTGTACGAGTATGTAGTAAGTATATTTTTTCTTATTTGTATTTTTGAGTTTTTGTAAAGTCCACTAATATTACAAAATAAATTATATTCAAAAAGTTTCTGTTCTTGTTTTTTTTTTTAGAAACTTTCAAGACACCAAACTTAACTTAGACTGTTTATGTGAATCACTTGTATATTTTTTTTACTTCCGATATCATACTCGCTTTGTCAGTTATATGACACTTTGTGAGTGCAGAATCTTGTTTACACAATTACCCAAACATATCAATTAATAATAAAATCGGTAATTTATGACCAGATTTAGCTTGGATTTTTTTATCCGGAATTTGCAAACTATATTTTGCAAACTATATTTAATGTTTTTGTTTATATCTATTAATTTGTTTGTTTTTGTTTGCTAAATAAATATATTATTATTATTATTAATTCAGTTCCTACATAACATATTTTCCTAATAAAAACAATTGTTATATCATACAAAATATAGAGTCAATTATTTTTGTGTAACTCAAATAAGGTACCAATCTAATAACATTTTACTTATTTAAGTATTATTTTTCATTGGAATTGGAACGAATTATGATCTAAACATATTATTATCATATAAATATTTCCTAACAGAGCTATTTAAATTTTTTCAACATTATATGTAGCCATGTAGGTAAATATGGTTTTAATACCTAGTTTACTTTTTAGATAAACTGCTTTTTTTGGTAGATGATTATAAGTTTGCAGTACAAACATTTTCATGCATTCACTACATAGTTTAAGACCCCTATATTATTTTTATTTAATTGATTTATAGTGTATGTTCAAATATTTTCTTAACATAATAAAATTATATATTGAATAAACATGTCACTGATATGAAAAACGATGAGTAAAATAAAAAAACACCTCAAGAGCATTTCACTAAGACAATAGGTAACACCATGTGTATTATAATGATTATGATAAGGGCGCACCTAAACCCCCCCACCTTGTAACGAGCTTAAGTCCCCCTCAATATGGTTGTTTCCCTTACATCGAAATTGAAGCATATTATTATAATATTATATTATATATTTATACTTGCCACACCAAGAACCGCAAGACCTTTGTCTTATAAAAATAATTGTCTTTAGCCTACCACTCCACCAAAAAAAAAGACCTAGGTGGTAGCCCCTGGATCATAATTATATGGTACAAAATAATATTACAAAGGAGATAATTAGCAGTTAGAAATCAATTAATAATAGCTAAAACATCCAAAAATTTAAAATTTATTTAACCAATGAGGTGTTATGAAGTCGCCGTGAGTGCATAAGACAATAATTGTGCCATTATGTTATAATATCTGCTGTAACCAGTAAGTTTTTATTTTTATATTGTTTCACGTTGTGAACATAGTCAAAAATATAATATAACATTGATCCTTTTGTTATTATTTTTTTAATTTATAAAATCGTATATTTATACTCAAAGCAGAATCAGCCGTTTTTTTAAAGAAAAATTTACATTATACTTTTGAAATAAAACATTTTAGACTGAGATGTTTTATTTGAAAAGTATAATGTAAATTTTAGTCTTAGATTCTAAGTATATTTGTGCACAAACCATTATTTAACATCGAATAAAGTTTGTTTTTTTTAATTAGGCAGAGAAAATATGAATTTGAGTGGATTATATATTGGGGAGACAAAAATAACGAGATTTGTAATTTTTAAATGTATTTTTCGTTTTATTTCACATACCGATTACAATAAACTACAAATCATGTTTAATAAATACGTAATAAAATATTAACTACAACAAAAAAGAAAATGTGAATTAGATTTTACTTAATTATTGACATACATTTTTACTGTACAATATAATTTATTAACACCAACAAGGAACATAAATGTATTATACTTATATACATACAATTATACTTACACACATATATATATATATATATATATATATATATTTAAATGTATGTATATGTTTATTGTATACGTATAAATATTTATAATTATTTCAAAGCAGACAGAAAATTCCATATTTATTCACCCCTATAGAATAAAACATTTTTTTTTTTTTTTTGACACGTTCACAAAGGAAAAAAGGAATATTTGTAGTGTCGAAAGCAAACAAAACTTAATATAAACATTATAAATAAAATACCTTAAAAATTATTACATTTAATTTTTACAATAGATATAATTTTTTTTAATAATAAAGACAGTTTTATATCCTGTAGGTCCGTCTATATGCATACATAAGCTACATCGTTACGTTTACAACACAGGATTTCAATACGAATAATATGGATCTACTTATCGCGAGCTACCAAAGGCATAATTTTTAAAAAAAAATGCCGATATTTGTTGTTTGTAGACTATTATTGAAATACCTAAATAAATGCAAATGCAACAATCATAAGAAAAACTATATTTTAAAATTTACAATCCAACAGTTTATCTTGGTATTTCAACTTTAATTTTATTTTCATGTGGGTTATCAAATAATATTATGCTTTCACATAATCCATTGTTCTATAAAATGTATAAAAGTGTTCATAACAACACTTTGGTAATTTTATAATTGCTATTGCAACTTAACATGGCCTACTTTTACAATATGAAATAATTGTAGTTTTTTTACATTTAATTTTAATAGACATTTTGTTGGGATGTATTATAGATAACCATTATTAAAAAAAAAATAATATATTTTTATTAAGGTATTGAAGGTATATTTTTTTTTCGTTCTTTAGTAACATTCGATTTTTTATAAAACTTAGAATATTTTATGCATACTAAATGTATAATATCCATTATAATAACATGATATGCCAAACCTACATTAAAATTTTTTTTTAACGTTTTAAAAACTTCTCTAAAAAAAAATCAATATCTAAATATTTAAATTGTAAAATAAAATCATAAAACATAATTAATTAAAATGATATGTGTAAAAAATATAGTTTAAATTAAATAATACGAAGGGGTTTCACTAACCCTGAGTTATTTTTTAAGTTCATGGGGTAAATAGATGGAAACTGATCGATATGGTGTGATGGTTTTTTTAAAAATCACTTAAGTATTTTTAGTTTTTAGTTAAATTTAGTACAAAGTTAGATAGATGCATACAATTGTAATTTATTGTGATTTATTGTCTAATCGTCTTCTTTTAAATAAAAATATAAATGTTCTCAATTAACGAAAACTTTTTTTTTTTTAAGCATCGGGCTTTATATAACTTTAATATAATTTTCATAAATTAATAGAGGTATAACAAGAAATACTAAAATGTATAATACTATAAAACTATCAACTTAATTGCTGTTACTTATCTCTAATCTCTACATGAAAGATGAAATTATATTTCAATTTTTAAATAAAATTCAGGATCTTTTTAAAATATTACATATACAATACATTTTTTTTAATTGATCTTTATTCATTTTGCTTTTATATTAAACATATAACTTTATCTGGTATAATTTTCATATCATTTTATTGAAATATTTGTCATTTGAGAATAAACAAACTGTGCTTTAATTATATATTTTATATTTTGCAATGTGTTAGTTTAATATAAATTGTTATGAAGTGTAAAAAAAAAAAGTTCATTGATTACAAAATTAGTTTTTTATAAAATAATAATTTTAAATTTTAATAATGAATATTAGTTATTGATAATTTATATTCATCGTACAAAAGTTATTAATTAAGTTGATAGCTTAATGAGAATGTAGTAATTTATGTTTATCAATAATTTTAAACTCAACAATTACAATCAAATACTATAATCTAATACTATAATTTAACAGGAATACAATATATTTATATATTTTAATGAAAAAACATGTACTTTTTTTATAGAAAGCGATAATAAAACCATGAATAATTAGAAAATAAGATTTTTGACTCCCATTTAAACATAAAATAATTATCGTTTAAGTATTAAAACTATAGATTGTCAAGTTTAACCTACTGACTTCGTAAAAAAAAATACATATAAACAAACAAACAATCAAATAGTATCAGAATCGAACTTTCATTTATACAATGATTACTTTTTTCTTTCTATTTTCTCATTATTATTTATTGTATTCAGGGTTTCCCCTTTAATACTATTTTATTAATAATGCTGCCCCTATAATAAATGCCATGTGATTGATGACGGATAATACGACTTAAGCTTTCAATGTTCTGTGTAAACGTCAATAGTAACAATACCTTCTGTTAAATTGTGTTTAGCTTTTTCTGTGTAGATGTTTTCCAAATGTTTTTTGTTTTTAAAAATTGTACATAAGTTATGGTTTTTATAGAATATAATATACATCATAAACATTACCGAATTTCTACATATTAATTCTGTATTCATTTTAATATTTATCTAGCTTAACACTTCAAAGAATGATTTTAAAATTATTTTTTCACGAGTAGGTACATACATTATTAAATTATAGAGCCACGTAGTCAGTGTGTCCTGTACATAATGGTGGTGGCGGTGGTGGAGGTATATCATCAGAAGATTCACCACTATTAGAAAGAGATGACAAGTTCGTACAACTTCCTGTTGCTGTTATTCTAGGACCCATGTTATCATAATGTGGCATTACCGATTTGATGGATTGATGGTCCATTAATCGTTTTTTCCTCGGCATAGTGGCGTAGTATGACGAAGCTGGTGGAATATGATGGGTTGAGCTGGTACCAACACTAACGCTTTGTTTTTGTCTGTGCTTCATGTCAAGTAAGTCTGGATACCTAGATTCAGGGTCAGGTGGTTCTTGACTCACCGATACTGAAATAAAAATATTTCCAAAACCACTTACTGATGGCAGAATACTGGTAGAAAATTCTGGTGGTGGCGGATACAGTGACAAACTAGAGTTAGGGTCATGACTCTCAATAGTAATGTGGACCGGTTGTTGGTCGCAGACTGCGGCCAACGGGATGTTTTGTAATGACTGTTCAATGAGTTCCAAATCCTGGCAAGAAGATCCACCAAGCATTTCACAGCTTCCAGCTTGTGTAGTCGATATGCTGGCGTCGAGTAGTCGTTTGTCTGCATCGCTGAAACTAGTACTTCCCTTAAAATTGGTCTTACTGTCGCGCCGTCCTCCAGATTTTTTCACTTGACATACACAACATGTCAAGCCTATCACGAATAATAGGACTGTTGCACTTGCGGCTACACAAACTATGACCAAATACATAGATTTAGATTTGCTTAATGTCGTTGCGACCGCTACTTCTGGTAAAGCTAAGGATACATTGGCTGACATTTGTCCACGTGAATTCCGAGCTTCACATGTAAATTCACCTGCCACTACATCTGAAACATTGAATATGTTGAGGGCACTCCACATTCGATTGTTATCTAGCCACGTACGATTTTCGTCCATTCGATCGGTATAGTTATCTATATTATGTCCATTAAAATACCAGCTGACTTCTGGCTCGGGATCTCCGGTCACTTTACATGTAAAAGTTATATTACCAGCATCTTCTAACACACTATTCCTGTCAATCTTGACTACTGGAGGGCATGCAAACTCTGGTGGTTTTATGTTCTCCCAACGACTACCCGATAATATATTCGGTTCAATACACGACAACGGATGAGAATATAAATTTGACGAAACAAACCAGTTTCGGAAACTTCTTAGATGGCAATCACACACCCACGGGTTTCCATCCAAAGATAATGTTTTCAGTTTAGATATAGGCAAGAATACAGTTTCTGATAACCACTTTAATAGGTTTCCGTTTAAATTTAATGACTCCAACGAGGACAAGTGCAGAAAAGCATCTCTATGAACTCGTTTAATCTGACAGTGTTGCAATTCTAGTGTTCGAAGATGCTGTAATACGGGGAATTGAACTTCTTTAATTTCAGTTAATGGATTTCCATTCAAATATAGTACACGGAGTCGTTCATTTCCTTGAAATGTCTCTTGGTGCAGTGAACCAATCAAGTTATCACTGAGATCTAGTTCTACGAGTATTTTCAATTCTCTGAACGCGTCTTTATGAACTTTGTGTATTCCGCAACCACGTAGGAATACTCTCTGCAGATTAAGAAGTCCTACCTTTTTAAACGCATCCTCCGGTAAGTGGCGTATATTATTGGAGCTCAGATCAAGTACCTGCATGTCTGCATCTAGCAGTAAAGGTATATCGGTAAAATCTGCATCTTTGCACAATGCTGTTTTTTTCCCTGAACTCCACTTGCACTGACAAGGGGCTGGACAATCGGCCCAATCTGCAAACGTTGTTCCAAAATACACCAACACCATGACGATCAGCTGCACTGGCTGGCCACCGGGCATGGTCCACGCATTTGGTCATCTTATGTTCAGTACGTGTTGCCACATAGAGTCCTCCTGTAACAATAACAATTTATGTTAGTAACATATGTATATATTATGTATGAATGTGTTGGGAATTTATGAAATATTTATGAATTTTGATAAATATTAGTGCTTAAATATTTATATCAAACAAATATGCTTAAGTTCGCACGACTTTTAGTCAATTTTATTGTATGGCCATACTTATTGTTATTGTATTTAATTTTAGATATTAGTATATACCTCTATAAACTAATTTCATATTATATGTAATACGAGCAAAATAATCTATTTAACATTTTGATTTTATTGATTTTATTAAATTAAAAGAAATATAGGTAATGTGTTAAATACAAATTAAATATGAATAACTTTTTTTATTGTGCACCCAAAATTATGAAAGCTAATTGTCCTATTCAATTCAATTATGTGCACACGTTATTGTATTATTTTAATTTATCTTTGTTAAATTACTAAAATCATATTCTTATATTAGTGATATTCTCAAAATTCATTTTTTATGATCTATATCTTGAAATAAGTTGAAAATATTTCATATAGTTCGGTAAGAATGAATTGGTATTTCGTGTTGGCAATAGACTATAGCACGCACCCCAATGAGTACAACGATTGAAATCAGCTGTCGTACTGATGGCCTTATTTCAATCACGAAATGTACAAAGAATGAAAATGATCGGGGAAAACGGGTAACAAACAAATGTATTTTATTTCCTTAATACAAAATAATATTACTGTAGAATTATTACATCAAAACAGTTCACTTTTATCCTTTAATGACAAAATATGAAATAAATTAATATAGTAGTTTGTAAAGATTAAAAATTTAAATTATGATTCTGAAAACCTTATTTTTCAAAATAAAATGTTTATGCAATAATTTAATTATATTAACTTGTTCACATTCATAGAGATTTTGTCGCCTGAAAAATATAAACAACAAAGGATGTGACTTTATATCTAACATAAAATAGTACATTGTCATTCATTTTATTATGTTATTGAATAATTTAATTTTAAATGTTTCAAACGAGATCTTTATAATATTTAAATTCTATTTTTTTTTCAAATTTAATTATCAGGTTCAACTTATTTACATATTTTATTCTACGGTTGTCTGTTTAATAACAATAGTAACCAAACATTTCAGAGGATTTTTAATTGAATAATATTATAATTGGATTTAAATGTATTTATACATTATAAAGTACAAATAATAGGTATTTAATTTAAATGTTATAAGTGTTACTATAATATTACTAGTTATTATTTATTGTATTGCATATTATATATTTATATTATTTGTACTTAATGACTAAATATTATTTTAGCCTAAATGAAACAAAAATATTAATGTGATATTTAAAATAATATAATTTATTGGTATTACCTAATTATTATAGATATTATAATACATATTAAATTGATTGTATCATAATCTGATGTTTATAAATATTATATTTCAATTTATTTTTTAAAATTGATATTCTTAATTTAAATAGGTATATATCACCCATATGATTTATCAAAAATATACTTATAGTCGTATTTATTATACTGCTACTTAAATGTAATAATTTAATTCTAAGTTAATTGAAAAAATGATACATTAAACAAACTAAACATAATTAATTGAATTATCAAACACATATTTTATGTTTTAATTTATTGTCATACAACATGTATGAAATTATATAAATAATAGAGTATTGTGTCTTAAGAAATGTCGAAAACTACGTCTGTAACAGTAAAAACCATTCGTTTGGTTGTTGAAAGGCTAACTGAATAATAGGAACTCAGATTTCCCTATAGGCTTACAAGATTCGTGATTTCGTTATGATATTATTATATTCGTCAGTTTATCAAGAAACCAAACATTAACAAAGCAAAACACGGTGCATTTAAAAACAGGTATGAGATCTGATTGCACTATTGTTTTTGTGTGGTCAAAGTTTTCTGTTTTCTTCATTTCTACCAAGAATAAAATCAAATACTAACATCGTAGAGCTTGAAAAAATGTACATTTTCTATAGAAGTTATTACATTTTCCTGTAACTGAGTAGAATTGGAAAAGCCTATAAACTGCTACTTTATTTTACTATAGATACACTGGATTGAATGGAAAAAAAAAGTTTGAAGAAGATCGTGAAAACAATAATATTTAAGATGTGTTCAGTAAATAGTGAATGGGTTTTTGGCAAAGTTCATATTCTAAACGAAATATATGCAACCCTAACTAAAAAGCGGTATAGTACATTAATACCTTATTTTAATTTCAACATAATATTAATTGAATAAATTAATATCTATATCCTATAGTTTGCAGTTCACAGTTATGGCATGAATTACTATGTAATATTTTAATATAACAATAAACAGTATACATTCAAGCCACATACTAACAGAAAATAAAAATATTTATAATAGCTGAGGCCTTCATTATAATATATGCATTCCGCTATAACATAACTGTTAGTGACAACAGTTTATATGTGTACAGAGAGAGTGTGGGTTAGTTTTTCTATTGCACAGTGTAATAATATGTTAGTAATGTAATATAATTAATACATATTTCGCACCATATAGAATATTAGAATCAACAGTCAAATTTTGAAAGACAATGTTAGGTTTCCTCACATTACAGTTTAAAAATACAAAGTGGTAAATAACCTATAAATTATTAGATGTAAGAAAATTGAAATCGAAATAAGTTGATTGTTAAATAGCTTATTTAATTTTTGTGTATATTATCTATACACCGTTATAACAATGTGATTTATTTAACTATAAACTAATCAAATGTATATAAAATGGAACGCCTGGTTAACTTATCTTTTCAAGTCATGTGTTAAACAAATTTCATTTTAAGCTCATACAATGCTTATTGTAGAGACATTTACAAATTGTAATTAAAATAATATGCATATGTATAGATTATATTATAATATTATGCACGGCAGCGAAAATAAAACACACCGTGTACAGTAGTAATGAAGCTTACAATTTTACTTTTAATGCGAAAACTATTTCTGATTTTTCAGCCAAGTAAATTATTCAAGTATAATTAGTTTGAGTGAAATTACAAAAACGTCGTATGTGTTCACTGCTAGTTTATAGTTCTTTTTTTGAACAATGGAGTTTATAGGGAGACAATAGTGAAGAGATCACTGTACTGTACTCTGTGACTGGATAAACCACTGTAGAGATTACCGCGAGACATAAAGTAATTTTGAAAAGAACACTACTTCTAAGAGAAATTGGTAACATAATACAAATTGACGAATGACTATTACGTGGTGCGAAAAAAAATAACAAGGGTCGTCCCTGATATGCCGATTTAGAAGCTGTATTCGTGTCTCTGAACGTTCGTGTGAAGTCTTATAGTTTTACTGTTATTACTTTTTAAAAATATGTTGTGGTAAAAACCACGTTCATACTAGTATACTACCCACATTTGTTTTAACACTGTGGTAAAACTTGCAAATGGTAGGGGTATGATTTTTAATTTTTATTAGCATTTTTGGTTAAAAAATATACTCATTTAAGTACTAAATAATTGACCTATCCAATTGTGTATCGTTAATCGATTTATAAATCTACCATATATGTTTATTGTATTTAAATATAAAAAAATAACTGTCAGGTCAAAAAAAAAATCAGCCTGATTACCATCTGTCGCGATTTTTATTTTCAATAATATTTATTTAATATTCCGACAACTATTAATCGCACAGTGTGATCTAAACATAATTTAGATGTAAAACTTGGTATCAACGAATGGATAAAAAAAAAAAAATCGTGGAGTTCCATTTCTACGACTACACGCCTCCTTTTTAACCTCGAGAGACCGTCAATGATGAATATTTAAAGCAAATCTAAAATCCAATTTTATCAACGAAATGTCTTTTTGCAATCTCACGTATTTCAAGATGTACGATTTTCATATTTTTAAAGTTAAAGAATGCACATACAATGTATATTGTATAAATACGTTCGAAAAATCTTACATTACTAGTTTTAAGTTTTTAACTTGCATTAGGTATATTATGTAATTTTTTATTCATTCATAACATTCACTTAAGTTACACTTACATTTGACTCCGCGTTAGTTGTAATTTTGTCAATATTAATAACACACCTAAAAGCTACATTATGTTGCCTCAAGATAAATAAGTGTATTGTTTGGAATACTTAGAAACTTGAATACATAAAGAGTATTTCAAAGTTGCATGCACTAAAGATGACGTATTACGTACTAAACTGTTAATTGCTTATGGTATTGTGGTTTTATTATGGAGGGTATACACATCCAAAACCATTTAGGACCACTCCAAATACCTATGTTATTCAAGATTATAGTCAAGGTGTATAGGAATTCTAAATCAAATGCAATATATATTATTATAGATAAGTATTTACATACAGTTTGTTTATTATTTTAAAGTAACATTGACATCAACATTGTAATTAATATTTCGACTAAGACTATGTTCATAAAATATGATTATAATTTTCTAACTTTTTACAAACATATTATTTAAAGTAGGTAATTGGATTTTTCAAAGCTCAGCAATTATTAGAGCACAATAAAAGTATTGTCTATGTATAATATATTATTAAAATTGATTAGGATATTTTAATTCTACGCTTATTTAAATAGTATTTTGAAATTTATTATTTACCTTTTTTTTTATATTAAAAAATATGATTCAGTCTCAACTAATGATTATTTTTAAATGTAGTAAATTATGTTGATACATACATTTGTATGGATATTTTATTAGTTTTACTAAAGATACCAATTTCAATGGTATAATATACTATATTCTATATTATAAATATACAAACACTATTCAGTATTTACTAGTTTTTAGCAATAAAAAACAATAGTACGTAAAATCATAATTTTTTCCCCATTTTTAATAAATATTAAATAACTAATATAATACATTTTAAAAATGTAATAACACCGATTATATACAGCTGTGTACGAGTTTCTTCGTTTTTTATTTTTAATGTGTTAACTTAAATGTAAAATAAAACACAAAATTAAATGTATTTATAACAATTTAACTAGATATGAAAAATATAATCGTTAATACAATAACATTATGTCGCTTTGTTTGCCACTCCAGAATATACAAAGTGATTAAATTTAAATTGAAACGATGAAAGTTTCTGAGTTATTAAAAATACTTGAAAATATATCATATTTTATAAAACCTTAAATGAAAGTTAATTACAATTTAAAATATTCCTATTAAGTTATAACAGATAAATACAAGATATATCTTATAAAGTTATAACAAGATATTTAATGTATATTAAATAAATAATAAAACTGACTGTAGCTATGGCTAATTTTTATAACTGTAATAAAATATTATAAAACAAATAAAAATAGTTTCTATCAACAACTAAGAAGTTATCTAACTTATTCCTACCAAATATAATAGTTTGTGTTTGTATTATATTTTGAGCTTCAAATATAAAATATAATGTTAATAACACGATTGAAAATATCAGATATACCCAAATAAATGTATACGTTCGCATCACGCATTAGACTATGCCTGTAATAATATTGTATTATAACGCAGACAGTAATTAGCAACACGAATACATGATTTTCAATCGAAAAACATAACCATATTTCTCTATCAACTCTCTACCTAAGTAGTAATTTTTTTTTTATATACACATTTTATACAAGGTCTATGCAAATTAGTCTAGATAACATTTCACACTTATTTCGCGTATCCGTAAAAATACTCGTAATACTTGTAATACTTGTAATACTTGTAATACTCGTAAGTCGTAATATATTTTTGATAATATATATTCGATACAACATTTAAATACTTACCGAAACTTGTCTAATAAATTACTGTTTTATAACAATTAAATCAGTTACCTAATTGGTTTATTTTAGTTGCAGACACTATATATTAGCTACGATGTTGTAATATCTTAAAATTTAAAATAATTATTAATTATACATTAATTAATACATTTATTCAGTTTAATAAATTATATTTTGACTTTCCATTCAACATTTTAAGGTTTTCGGAAATGTGTGATTATTTTTTTTTCCTTGGAGATTTTTACAACTTAACGAATAACACAACATTCTAATGTACCTACATTAAGAGTGACAAGATACAAGTTCACAAAACACTTTTCCACAAAATTCAGTATTTTTTTTTAACTGTAGGTACTATAGTCAAGGTATTAATATTAAAAACTTTTAAAAACGAAATTGAAATTACATTTTTTAAATACTGTTTATAATGTAATAACTCAACGTTGTTTATAATATCCTTCACAAATTGTGTACTTAATACTGATATCTAATAGTTTAAAATATATTAAGCATAATTTGGCATGAAATAATAGTTATTTATTATTTAATGGTTAATATAAAATTACCAATTATATTTACTTTCCAAAATTTTAAGTATTATTATATTTATTTTAATATAGGTATCATTGTACTGAATTGTAAAAAATAAAAATAAAAACCAATTGATCATTTCAATACCGATTTTTAAATATTGTTAATGTACATTTATTACCAAAACGATCACCGTTTGGTATTCATATATTTAAAATAAGAACCTTAGTCATGTAATTTTATTCGACAATGAAATGATGATAATTATAGTTGGTGATCAGTAGATTAATATTACCATTTAATTAGGCAAATAGTTAGTATCGTCAAGTAACTAGCATTGAAAACCAGTTGTGACTCATTGGGCCATCGTACAATATATATATATACTATATTATAGTATACACTATACATACATATATAAACAATAATATATATTTTTTAAATTAATCAACAAATATTATAAATTATTATTAACACATAATTATTAAGTAGCATGCGTTGTACTTTTTATTGACTATATGAGTTATCTTATAAGAGATTTGATTAATTATTACCTAATGTATTTCTAAAAATAATCATTGGTCAACCTACATTATTTTTTTATATCATAGTATTTTTTTTTCTAAGTTTAAGTCTAGCCGTTGTGAATTTTAGGGTATTTTTTTTATCAAATGTCTAATAATTGAAAAAAATATCCAAATGATTGGCAACCAAATTCAATAAAGTAATCAGTTATAAATGTAGCCGGAAAATTAACCAATCAACTAATTGTGTATTAATCATTTTCTTCAAGAAAAAAATCATGTCATAATAATTATTAATTTTTGTGGTTAAAATAAAATATACAAAGGTTACATCAAAGTATAGGTCTTACTCAAAATATTTTGTTTTATTTTTGCATTCATAGCGATGGTAACGTAACCAAATACCTTCATTTATCGGATATTCAGCTTCGTATGATATAGAATATTTTAAATAATATTATTATCCCTCATTGAATAATTATTTCTTTCTCACATTTTCGTTTAAATACGATACGAAAAATGCAATAACAGATAATATACTAGACTACGCGATACCAGTTTCCGTGAGAAATAATTATTGTACAACATTGTAATTAATTTTTAATGCTAGTTATCAAACTAAATAACTAATAATTATTTTTTCCCATTGGAACTCCGCTAGGTCATATTATTTTAGTTTATGGTCTGATTTACTGTAACCAGTTGTTTTTTATAACCTGCCGGTTCTACAGTCAGAATTTTAAGTGGATATTTTCTCACCATCAAGTCGTTAGTAAAATTTTAATAGCTAAACCCCTTTAAACTTAATTCAGGTGTGTTTTAATACTTTACATCTATTAAAAAATATGCCGAGCATTTAAAAATATATTTCACAATGAAACGACTGCCTATATATCGATTACGATAAGCGCATTGTATTATGTTATAAAGTAAACTATTGATTTATTAACGCGTAGTTGTTGTTGTACATATTATAAAAGGCATTTGAAAACCACACTGCCATTTGTCCCAACCACAACATTGCACACAACAAATGTATAATATTATTATATTATTAGTCAGTGGGCGGCGTAGGTACATGTGAACTTCAACACCACACCGGTCTGACACTGATTGCGATAAACCGGTTGCAACTTTTTATTTTTAAACGAAACTTGATTTATAATCAAATGTCACATTAATAACGGCCTATAGTTTTTCAATTTTTACGCCATGCACGCTTGCAGATAAAATTAGATCAATCGCAATGTTAATGTTATAAACACCAGCATAACGTTATTGGATTCGCGGATCTGGAATATTTGACAATATGATAATAATTTAAGCGAGTGACCGCAAAATTCTCCGGATACACGTCCGATTAAAAGTATCGATAGTGACTCAATTCAAATAGTTTAAAAACATGTATCTTAATTGCAATATGAAGTTCGTACTGAAATAACCATGATGTAGTACATTATACCAGAAAAACTTATATGAAATCATATGAAAAAATAAAATTAAAAATACAGTTTATAATTAAATAAAACATTATTTTAACATAAGCCGAGAATATTGTTTGCCATAATATTTTTAGATTTTGTTGAAATGATTTGTCGACAAGACCATTATTCTGATCTTCTAGAAAACAACCATTTCAAGTTTTTTTTCGGCACCGTTTTGTCGGTGGTGTTCCTCGTAACAGATTTTTAATTAAACACATTATGTGATATTATAAAGTTTAGTAATTTAAGTTTTTGAACATGAAAAATATATATATACTTGTGTGTGTGTGTGTGTGTGTGTGTGTGTGTGTTTGTCTGCACTCTGCACGTTGCATTATTAATGTATGTATATATTATACAGGATAACGAAACTGATATAGCTTTTAAAAATTACTTTTCCGGTAAGAAATATTTTTTTTTGCATGTCAATTTACTTTTTATGGAAAAATTAAATTATATATTGCTCTAAAATATCTTTATATTTTGTTAAAAACTTTAATATTTAAAAAAAAATAGTAATCTGTTGTAATCGTGTTAGTTCTGATAAAAAAATTAATTACAAAAATAAGGTCAGAAATAAATGCAAATAACAATATTTCATTGCTATTGAAGGAGGTTTAGTTACTTTATAAAGTAAGGCTACCTAATGCAATAGGTGATAGTAATTTAAAAGTTGAAACATCAGTGAAAGTGTCAGGACTTGGAAGTATTCTTAGTGGAATTTCAGGTGCAATATAGAATTGTTTTTTCTGAGAACTATAGAACTACGAAACTCTTTTTTATGGTTTTAATGAAAAACAGAGTGAACGTTTTGGAACTTTGTTTCGAATATTTGTGTATTTGTTTGACGAATGGCCGTTACCTACCACTGTTGTTTCAATGAGATTGAAAACTGAAATATTTAATTTTAAGTGTAATTTGTGGCATTTAGGTATTATTATTAATTTTGCAATTGAATGTAATAAAAGTAAAATGTTAATTATATACTCTTATTTTCATATAACTAATATGATTTATTACTTTATATAAGTGGAGTCATCAATATCTACTTTATAACTATTAAAATACCAATGTTTTAGAAACAGTATGATCAATATTTTCATATATTTTGTAAAATTGATTATCTCTATAAGTGTGGGGTTACTAAAAATTATGTCAATGCTATAATGCTATATTCCTATATAGTTGTTAGAAGAATATTCTAAGACTTAAACTTTGGACTTGTGAAATTAAAATACTGGTTAAAACTGTCGTGTAATATAAAATCATGAATAGAACGTTGATATTTATTTTTTCATCAAAAACGAAAATACCTCAAAACAACCAGTGACTAAAATGAGTAAAATTCTTAAACACGAGTTTTCAGATTTTTTTCACGCCGTTAACGATGAAAGAAAATACTTTAAAGGGATATGAGTTTTATACGAAAAAAATGATGTAATTTATAATAAGTTTAATTCATAGTTACGTATTTTTAGATTGAATAGAGAAACTCGATTATAAATTTTATCTTGCCATCCGTTGTGGTTTACGATCGATATGCTATTGTCTGTCCCATTTAATAACGTAACGTTGGGCGATGTACGCAAAATATTTTCCAAAACTTCTTAAAGTTAAAAGGAAGAAAGAACTAATGAAACTTTTGTTGCCAGTCATATTTTAAAGTCAACAGTATTTTTTTTCAGGCTTATATTATTTTTGTTTTATTTAACAATATTTCTCTTGCATATTTTAGACATTTTCTTTTTCTTTTATAATAATTATTAAATAAAGTGACCGAGTGTTGCCATGTCGCCCACGGCTCACCTTATCGCGAGACATTGGTAAGTGTACTATTTATTTTAATGTTAGCTGGACAATAATTAATAACTAAATTTGATTTTAACACCACGTACTAAAACAATTTTTTAATTCTGTTAAAATATGAAGAAAAATTCATTTTTGAAGTTTTGACTTTGTTCAGTTTCCAATCTACACAAAATAGTATTACATGGACGCTTGAACGTTTTAGAACTTTACTTACTTATCTTGAGTATGTGAACTTGATTAAAATAAAACAAATGCGTTGTAAAACCTATAGTTATACCTCGTCGTATTGATTTAAATAAATAAATAATACAAAAATGCAATTTAGAAAGCCGTTATGTGGGTGTTTTCATACTTAACAACAATAAGAAATACATGTTGTCTATATAAACTTGTCAGTGGGTTGAATCAAAAACTATTTTGCGTTTTGCGAATGTGGAATTTTTAATGGTACCTACTTACGATATACATCCAGACTATTTTACTCAATTGTAGACTTATTGTAATAATAAATACACCACAGCTTAAAATAATGGGTTTCCACAAAAGTTATTGATGACTTTAATTTCATGTTCTGCATTCAAGGATGGCATATTTTGTTATTGTATTTTAATGATAACATTTTGTAACTAAAAACTCTCTATACTATGTTCTTTAATTTTAATGTTATTATAATAATAAATACGTCACGAGAATGGTCGTCTCTCAAAACTCTTATTTTGTTTAGTCACTCAAGTCTTAAAACCCGTGTGCTGTATTAAAATAGGAGTTTTAGGGGGCTATAAATCTCGTGGAGAATTCCTTATTGATTAAAATAACAATTCGGGGTTTTTTTTTTTAGATATATCTTATAGGATTTTAAAAGATTTTCTAAGGATTTGAGTCATTGTTTTTAATTACTTTTTTGTTATTTTTCGTGATAAATACTTACATTTCTAGTTTAATCAAAATTAAATTTCCACATGAGAACTATCGTTAACTAAAATCTCAATTTGAATATCATAACACATGGTTTTTTAATTACACATCATAATAAATGTTTGTTGTGGTGGGGGGGGGGGGGGGTTAGTATTTTGCATCTTTAATATCTGAATATTTTGCCTGACAATCATAAACTTATATAGTAATTTTTTTTAGTTTTATACTTTTATTTTTTTATTATTTTTATTTCGTGGTACAGCTTCAACTGCTAAGGTTATTAGCTTACAACAATAATTAGATATTAGGTACAGAATTAAGTGGTATTATAGACAGAGGAACCTCTGTTCTTCTGTTCTTAAGATTAGTTTGTACATGCCGGTTTGTTTTTGGATACAGTGAGAAGTAAAATAGGTCCTTAAATTAAGTTGTACATATTGGTTTGTTTTAGAAATAAGATTATTTTGTTTGTGTTGTCCTGGGTTGGGTTGAGGGCTTCGTATTTTATACTTTTATACAATAATGATATGAATTAAGAATACCTAGAATATAAAAACTAAATGCATTTATTATTGCAATAAGTTAAAAATTAAAATATTAGATACTTCAATATAAAATAATAACATGCAAGTACCATTAACCAAAATCCTGATTTCACAAAATGTAAAAAAGGTTTAGGATTTAACTCATTACGGTACTGCCACTGCCATTGCTCAAAGTTTATATAAAACAACCCGTAAAAATACAACATACATACTATTTAGTTAAACACTTGTACACAGTATTTTATACAATTACATATTAAACATAATAAATTTAAAAATTTGAACTCGATATTGGCTTATGAGTAGATAGGTTAGGTACCTACTTTGAAAAATAAAGTGTATCCAAATTGTAAGAAAAAAGTTTTAAAATTTAATTAAAAATAATTATACGATTCTATCTTTGGTCAAGATAAGTGAAGTGAGAAAATTGACCAATACTCAGTGTTTGTATCTTGTCTGTCTTATCATTTTAATTACATTTCTATATAAATGAAGATAAGATGTATTTAAGGAAACTTTCGTGATAATGTAATTCATATACAATTTGATATCTGGTGATGTAAAACAATTTTTTTTTTCTAGAACAAATACTTTAGTTTATTATAATAATTAATTATGAAATAATGTTTTTATTTAATGTATACTACTTATATTGTTATAATAATGTAACTAATGATTTTGGTACTTATAGTTTTCGCTAGTTTTGTGCTATTTATGGAAGTTTAACATTTTTGAACTGCTGAGATTTTTATCGTATGTTGTTCTTTCACTTATATAAAAATACACACAAAAACGGTCAAATAAAATTGTTTAATGTGTATTAATGTCGACTTTAATCTAATATATTTGTTTAAAACAAATAAACACTTAAAACAAAAAACTAATGGCTCTTGCAGCATCTTTGTGTTAAATAAAAAAAAAAGTATGTACTTAAATCAGCATTGTTATTTATTAAATTAAATATCTAAGTATCATATTATATAAAGAAAATATTCTTTAAATACAAATACATTTTGTGTTAATCAAATTTGTTTTTATACTTTTATTTACAATAGTCATACAAATATTTTTTTTCGAGTCCACAAATAAGCAAATAAATAAATTATTTAGAACATTGGTTTAAATTTAAATACAGTATATAAATGGAATAAAAATATTCCATGAAATAAAATTAAAACTTTAAAAATGCGAAGCACAAGGTTTCCGTTTGAATAAAAAAAAAACGATCTTTACTAGGTATTACAAAAATTAATTAAATCATGATTTAATATTTAATAGGTGGAAAATACTGTTTCAATATCGTTATATTATATTATTGTGTTGGGTCGGATCCCCACTAGATATAATCCTTAAGTGCTGTACCACGAATAAATAAAATATAAGTATTAGGTTTCAATATGGAATCAATGGTTTATGAAATCGTATAAATCACTCAAATATTCGCATTTCGCAGAGTAGGGCATTTAGAAAAGGGGAGTTGGTGAAATACTGCAGTTTCAATCGCCATGTCCTCATCACAATGACCTAATTTTGTTTTTGATAATGTATCAACGTCCCAATAACTTTATTCACATTCAGTTTTATGACTCAGTTGATCGTACATGGTTACAAGATAATATACACATTTGGACTATCTATAGACGATTAACACTGAATGATACATTGGACACATTTTGAAACATTATTTCAATATTCCATTTGCTTTAGTAGGACTGATTTAAACTTACTTACTAACTAAGGAACTCAAAAACCTATAATATAATATAGAAACTAATATTATACATCACAATACGTCATATAGATAATAGCTGTACATTAAATAACGTATTGCTTTTCAATGTGAGTTATTATTTTACAATCATATTTAATTTATTGGAATGTGTATGTTTTACACAGATATTTATAGTTGGTAAGTTACCCTTTGCTATTAACATTTTTCCTCGTATTAAATTATACATTCTGTTTAATGAAAGCAATAATCAACTCAAGTATCCCAATGTTATACAAACCTTCAATGTATTATATCAATAACTCTATTACTCATTTTCCACTATCGGCAGTTTAGTAGGTAGATAAAAGTAATATTTTTCTTTACTAAACTTGAATCGAAAATAACAAAATATAAAATATAATTAAAATATGAGTAGTGAAAATTACTAATCTCATAATATTTCTTTAAACGTTTTAAAAGTTATACAAATCAAATTATTTATACACTTATTTCAATGAACTGAATATAATTAGTTAGCTATCAATAAACACTGATTTCTAATTTCTATTTAATTTAAAACAGGTTGGCAAGTGGGACCTCTCTGCTGTACAATAGGTGTCGAGTGGGTCACTGTAATTTATGTATTAAATTTGAATTCGATGATATGAATTCATTGTATATGAAAAAATATTCTATCATTGTGTGTATAAAATATAATGATATACTTTTAAAGTTTCAAATACCCACGAATAATCATTTTTAAATTACAAAGAAATAACTAACATCGTTATTCTTCATTTAAATATCTAATTTCGTCCAAATTTGAACTTAAAATATCTACACAAATCAACCATGTAAATTTATTTTTTAGATTTTTTGGTTACACTTTAAACTACTGATGAGAAACTTTTTTTAAAAATTTCAATTCTTAGCTATACAAATTGAACATTTTATATATTTTTAACCACAAAATAATTTGTGAATGTTCGATATTTTGATGAATTTTGGTTAAAGTTTGAACATTAAATGCTTTGGCGAAAAATTGTGCCAATGTATCTTTAATAATGTTGAATTACTATGATAAAAAGTTAAGAGGAACTCTGTATTAAATCATCAAGCCTTTTTTACCAAACTATAATTTTAAAATCAAAATTTATAAACAATTTTTTTATCAATTGCGAAATTAAAAAAAAAATGAAAATATTTGCGATTTTAACTACTGTGGATTTGTCGAACAAAAAGAGCAAAAACATTTTTATGAACACTAATAACCAAAATAAAAAAATAAACTAACAATTTCTTATGCCTAAAATAGCTCAAAAAAGCTAAAATGTACAGAACATTTTATGATTCATATAAAATACTAATATCGATATTTTGTGAACATTTCATGTATCTACAATATTATTTTTTTAGATTGGCACAGAAAAACAATATCAACTTTGCAAAAAATCGGTTTTGCGTAAAAATTCTTGTTTTTTGTTTTTTTTTTGTTTTCCTCTAAGCTTTTGAAGAATATTGGAATTTTTTTACTTTCCACTCCTAAAAGTACCAACTAAATTCACTTTCCACCAGAAAAGAGACGGATGAAGAAAATTAATGCATTTTGACTGCCCCAAAAGGTGATGTCTGACACACAAAAAAACACAACATTTATTTAATACATATTTTTTTTTATAATACATTGATATTTATAAAATAATTACGTAACTATTAAAACAATTATTATGATTATAAATTTATAACACTGATTTTTACATCACATTCAAGCTTTATTAATTCGAAGTAAATAGAATTTTCGGATTTCTTACTATTTTACTCTTAAATAATATATTTTTGAACAGCTACATTTATACGAACACGCCTAAATAAGATAATCTGAACACTTTTGTTATATACCGTGGTTTTATTTTTATTAATACTAAAACAGTGGCGGATTACTGTATAATATCAGAGATAAGTGACCGATTTTAAATCGCATAAGGACGTATTTGCAATAGTATACGATGGGTTTTAAATTAAAAAAAAAATACCTTGACGCTGAGTTACCAATACGGAATAACTATTACGTGGGTATATTGACCATTGACCAACACTTAGGGGATGTGGTTAAATTAATTCTATTTACTTTGTCGATGACCTGGTTAGAAAACACTGATTCTGAATTGCAATTAGAACCCAACGAGGTGGGTAATAAAATGAAACTGCAACACTGTGGTCCGCTTAAGGAGTATATTTTGAACTGTTGATGTAAATAATTAAATGTGACTGGACTTTTGTGATTAATAAAAGAACCGACATTAATCGATAAATACATGTATTGTATTGTATTATATTATATATGGATGAATTAAATTGTAGTTAAATATTTTAATGGTACTCCGTACCGCAATAATTAGGGATAACCTGTTATTTATGTTATTTTGGTTTAAAACTTTAAACATTTAATATTTATTTGCTGAACATTGCCATTTTTTTTTATATTGATCATAGATTTATTGTTTTACAGGAAATTTTCAATCTATGTATTGAATTGCCTAAGTTATTTTTATGTACATATTAAAATAATATAAGTATTTACGTACAATTTAATAAAATAGCTTCCTATTTTGCCGAAATAATTTTGTTTAATAGTTTTAACTATTGGTATAAAACAAACTTAAATTCTATATTAATTTAACCTCATACGCAAAAACAACAAGTGTAAAAAATATACGTTCGGTTAATACACTCGCTCTATATGAACTGTTTGTCACGACTTAACATTGTTAGGGATTAACAAAGAGATTACTGTACATGGGCCATGAATGTGAATGTTTGCTCGGCTTGTTTTAAGGCGATTAACGGCCCTAAGAACGTGATTAATTTAATAAATTATATTATTCATAAACATATATACTTGTATAATGTATATGTAATTTAAGTAAAAGCAAATATATTATGTAAGCAAGACAAGACACATCTAGTGATTCAAAGAAGATTTACGCGTTTTATAATTTTTGATTTTAAACATGGGTTAAGGTATATCATACATAATATTTATCAATAAAAATCTACAAAACAGTTTAGTTTAAATAAAGGTTTTATTTTTATTTTTTAAAAGTTTTTGTACTTATAATATATGTACCACGTATGTCTTACTTTTAAAATAATGTCTTTAGGTACAATATAGAATATGCTATCATTTTTAAAAGCATACACGTATTATATTGACTATTGTCTATGAATCATAATAAGTTGGTATACTGTTTTAGTTAAATACAAATTAAGCAATGTAAACAATTTGTAAAAGTAAAAATTATAATTTCTTATTAATCATGGATATTTGTCGAGACTGTTTAAAAATGTTTGAATATCAAAATTTCATAATATGGTACCTATATAAATATTTTTCTGTAAAAAGTATTAAATTGAATAGTTAATTTGATAACACTACTATTATTATTAATTATATTTCTTTTTGTTTATCTTATATTTTAATACTACCATATTCATATTATAGTATATTAGTATCAGTATTGTAATTGCGTTTATTATTTTATGTTTAATTTTTTTTTTTTTAATATTATGGTTATTAAAATAGAAAAGTTTAAAAACATTTTTTTTTCTTCAAATAAAGAATTAATAAGAATTCATATAAATAAAATTATTCGCCAAGGTGATTACAATTGTCAACGAAAAGTTAAATTATTGAATGATTTAATATGTTATGTAAGTTCTAATTTAATTTGCTAAATGTGCTAAATTGTTTTATACATTTTACTCATAAATTATAAACTCATTATTACAATAATTATCATTCGTTTGTTGTATTGAAATAAAAATATGACCCAAGTTATGTATTTATAAAAACAATAACAATACTTTATTGCAAAACATTTTTAATATATTTGGTATGCTGAATTATTTCCGTTAATCTGGAACAAAGGTCATCTGGCCATTAAGAATATTTCATAAAAATAGATATGTGTACACTTCGTCTTAGTTACATAAAAAATAAAAAATTTGAATTCAGTAAAAGCAACTTTGTGTCGTTAGCTTTAACAAGCTTAGAGCGAAAATTTACAATCTATACAAATGAGCACAATAAGTAAATGTGATGAATATAATATGGCTTGAATGAGGGAACCGTTCAGCAATAATACCTCCTACTTTGATTTGGCATTAATTTAAAGAATTAATATAGCCATAAATATACTAAAACCAAAACAATATTAAAATTCGAAAAAAAAAATAAAAATAGAAAAAAATAGTTATAATTTATTATATCTCCACGGAAAAGTACTGAACTTAATTCACTGCCCGAAGAAAATACACCACCAAATATAATGTTAAATTATAATGTTTAAAAATATCTCGAAGAGATTTTCATAACATTTCTGAGTGTTAGGATTATTCATAATAAAATAAAACTAACAGACAACGTTTTCAACTTCCAACAACATGTTTGTATATACCTACGGTGGAAGCAATAGCTATCATACTGACAATTATTAAACATAGTAAACTCAAAATAATTAATATTATTGCAGAAAGTTGAGGTCTCAATACGCTGGACGAATACAATACCATTTAGTTATTTAAACAAAAAAAATTCTCGATGAACTATAGATACCAATATTATTACTATTATTATTGTTAATATTATTATTATTATTCTGATTTTATACAAACAACCATTATGTTGTAAAGCTGCAACTGTGCTTTAATCATAAGTTTGTTTTGATTTTATTATTTTTATCTTAAGAACAAATTATTAATAACTCATTTATTTTAAGAAAATGTTAATTTATACAGCGCTATTAATCTTGTTGTCAAAGCTGAATAATTATCAATAAAAAAAGAATTGAGGTTGATGCACACATTATTATTAGACATAATCGACGTCTCTCGTATAAATGAATTATGTTATTTATAATCAGTTAAAGAAAGAAAACTTTAGAAATATATAATTAGAGGCTGTTGAATAAAAAATATAGAAAGGTGGTCGCTATAACCACTTCAGACTTTGAACGCAGATAACTAAACAGAAAATCTTGTAGACCTCTCATAATATATCTATAGTGTATAGTGTATAGTGTTATGTGCCAAAGATATCTTAGATTCTAAAATAATAAAAAATATTATACGAAAAAAATAAATATTACAATATATGGATTGAAATAAATATTATTTCATTTAGAGGTAAATTTAAAAAGAAATGTAAGGCTCACAGAGGCACGTGAAATAAGTTTCTTTTAAACTTTGTGACAAACTGTTCAGCGATGTCTTGCTTGTTACAAGATCATTTTTTCTATTACTCGCTATTACTTGCACCGCACCATCGTCGGATAGCTTTCTCACCACAAATTTTCTCGACAAACGACTTTCGATACAAATCTCTGATCTCTGCAATGTCACGGCCCAAGAAATCAGCTACGTGTTCGAATATACTGATGCATTTTTTTTTTTAACGAAATCACGTCCGAGGAATAAACGTACCAGTAATAAATGCAATGCGTTTAGAATTATAAGATATTTTATGTTGTTAGAATATTAGACAAAAATATGTAGTTAACCTGAAAAATAAATGTTTTCAGTAGGTAGATGGTTGTTTATACATTGTTTATAATAATTTAACAATCCTCACAACTACAACAAAATCTATCAACAAACTAATCAAATTTAAAAAAAAATACATTAACTGAAAATAATATCGACTCTGTCAGCTAATTTAATATTACTATAATTTATAAGTAAATGTACATTTTACAATTGTATTGGCTAATAACCTCGGTTTTGATGCCAAGAATATGTATAACATATTATTAAAAAAAAAAAAAAAAATTAATAATATTCATTTTGGGCAATGTCAATATATATATATACGAATAAAATGAAATGACATTGATAATTATTATTACATACCTATAATAGTAATAATTCTATGATTATATTATAATTAGAGTTCCGTATGTTTTGAGAATATCATTCTTCAAACTGGACTTGAGACTTTTCTTTCTTAGTAGGTAGAAATCATAAATATCTTACTAAAAATGTTTAAATACTGTGTGTGTTGTATAATTTGTGTATCGATTATCAACAGTCTCTGCCATCGTGCCTGACAAATGCGTAACACAGACAATTTTCTTTCCACACTCTACATTTAGTTTTTTAGTATTAATAGTAGAGTGAATAATTTATCTATTTTCAAACATAGGGTAACAAAATTGGTTTGCATTCTCCCGGAGATTTTCAAGATATTTTATTTCAAAGATAGTTATGAGGAATTTTAAAATGAACAGTTTTATATGTATCGTTTTAATATTAATAGCAACTATACATTAGTTTGATAATTTTTAACAAACTTAAACATTGAAACAAACAAATAGCGTATTAATTGTAATAATTTTGTATTATAGACAAAATGTATGGCATGGTAATAAATTCAAATAGAGATAAGAAACTTCTGAATCTCCCTATTTCACATTTCTAAACTTTAAATTATTATAATCAGTGAACCATTTACCCAATATTAGATTTATGTGTAGGTATATATTTTACATAACTTTAACGTATACTTTATAGGTTTTTGTTATTTATTTTTTCCCGTTTTGGTGGAAATGCGTATTAAAGCTGCTGGTGCGTACCTTAATATATAATAAATTATATATGCTAATTGTATTGAATTTGAACTTTAAACTTTGGTGTTATTATTAATTTATTTGAAAACATAATAATGGTTAATGAATAATGAATCAAAATTTTTCACCTATGATAAGTAGTATTTTTGAAACAACAAAATGATTTTCAATGGTCGTAGTTAATAAGTCAAAAAACACCAACCTAACCTAACCAATCTCTTATTAATAATAAATAACTATTAATACATTGTATTAGTCTAAAAAAAACGTATTTCGAATATTTTTTTATTCATTGAGTATTTTTATTAAATAAAATATTAATTTAAATAAATACCTATAGTGTGTTTACTTGACAATAATTAACTTCTTGGATACATATGATATAGTCATATACTAAGAAATAAGTCAAATACTTTTATTTCAATGTAAAGATAAAATGATAGTTGTAAATAATTTATTGGATTTACTTAAAATACACTATAAAAAATATATTAATTTTTTTATAGAAACTATACAATTTGTGAATCTTTAGTCAATACATGTTTATTAATTATTATAATAAGTATGAGATTATGAGACGAAGTAGTAAGAGTGTAAGACAAACAATTTTCGATAAGATTTGTATTTTTTTGTGAGATTGATTTTATTTTATTTTTTTGTTTGTATTTTTAATCTATATAATGAATATTAAAAATGTTTCGAATTTAAAATATTTAAAATAATTTTATATTTTACTTTTACTTTCAAGGATTTACTATTAGTAAATTACTGAGTAGAGCGATTATGCCCGGATTAAAAGCTCTTTAAGTTGTCCCAAAATAATAACTAGCAAAGTCTGTAATTATTATTGGTATTAATTTTTTTTTAATAGAAATAGAGGTCGATAATATGTGAAAAAGTGGCTTAAATATTTTTGTAAGATATATGGGGGACCTGGTTCGATTTGCGTGTAAAGCATATGACTTTGCCAAACATATTTCGTATTTGTGATCGGATGTGCTTATCAGAGTCTTAGTGTGTTTCTGAGTAGGTAGATAATATATATGTATTATATAGTATATTATAGTAAGGCGTGTGGTCGTGTGGGATGCCATTTATCTCCAGGAGATCTAACAGTAAAATATCTTTCACTTAGGTACGATCTTAAGAATTTAAAAAGAAAGGTCAAAATACCTACAGTCTGGATGGTTTTAAGCTCGTTAAGAATTCCAATGTACTAGACTTTGTCAAAAGCCCGTGGTACGTCCAGAAATTCCACAGACTTTGTTTTCAACGAAGAATAAATAGCATTTGTTAGACAGTGTATTTGGTAATCACTTTCATGAAAATCATTGGGTGTTTGGAATTATTATGTCTTGCTTTGATAATTGGATGAATGCATTCAACCATTACTTTTTCGGAATGTTTTTGAAGGAAACGGTAGTAGGCTCATTTTTGAATAAAGGTTATAATGTGGGACTATTTATTTAGTTTGTCGAGTAATTATTTGTTTTTTTATTTTTTTATTGCTTTTGAATGGAAGAAATCATATAATTGCATTGAATATACATGTGAGATATGAACAACTGCAGACATTCTACAATTTTAAGTTACCAAAAATCTAACGCCTGTGCTTCATTTTCTAATCACTCAAATAAAAATTCAAGGTGCAATATAAAATAATTTCATATTATCTAACCGAATATTTAACGTTGATTACAATCTTAAATTGTTCTATTTATTTTTATCATTTAAATTGCTCCTCTCAGAATCTAATAAGAGATCATTCACAGTAATATTTATTTTTTTCATATTTTTTGGTGATAGTGAAAATAATATAGCTTTCAAATGTTAAAACTTTTAAATTTAATAAGAACAACGTGTAAATTAATAATATTATATTAAAATATTGTATATAACTTAAAATTAAAAATGTCATTAAAAATATAAATAAATATTATATGGTAGAAAAATAATTAAAAATAATTTAACTTAAACGATTTGTTTTTTAACGATTTATTTAAATGTAATGGCAGTTGAATATTTTTACAAGGAAACGGTATTACATAGAACCACCGATTTTTGGCACTCGATTCAAACTCATAATTATTTGTATTGTGTGTTAGTTGAAAAATCCAGGAAATCTAGTAGTTTATTTATGTAAAATATATAATATTTAATACTATTATAGGTAATAGGTGTATCGTATACCCAATTTAGTTTACGTTAGTGAACATTTAAATTTTTTTTGTTCTCTCAGAGATTATAATTTAATAGTTGTACACAATTCATGTCTTATAAAATTTCAAAGTTATTTAGCAAACAATTTTGAAAATGTTAACTTATTTTTTATGAATACTTGCATTACATTAAATGTTTAACCATAAAATAAAAGTGAACTAAGCCCCACATAGTATATTTTTGAGCATACAATGGTTTATAAACTCTTTTGATCCTGTTATTATTTATTAATCCAACACCATCGATGCATGAAATTAACCTTTGAAAATGTCTATATATTTTCTTTCCCAATCACACTTAGTTATTTAGAATGCCGATATGAAACTTTAAACTAGCTGACAATAGAGGCCTTTTTCACCTTTTCACTTTAATACTTTTTCCGTTTTTTTTTTTTTAGAGAGGTCTTAATATTATTATCAATTGGCTAACAACTAAATAAAATAAAATAAAACCTTAAATACTATAGTATTTGCATTTAAATATTATCACATTTGTAGGTAAAAAAAATATTAACTCGGGTCCATAAATAATAATGATCATAATAATTATTAATAAATTGTCGATTTTACTCTATACTAAAACTATTATTATATCAGCTTGATGCATTGATCAGTTACCGAATTTGATAGTGATAAATCGTCGTCACTAGCGAATCAGCAACCGTTGCTTGTAATTAATATTATTATATATTTTTTTCTTTACATTTATTTAAGTTATTCTCAAAAAACAGTAGCCATTGGATTTTAAATTAAAAGCATACTATTATAACATAATTCAAAATATATAAGTTTATTTACAATGTACAATGTACAGATTATATATTTTGTCTTTTATAAATTTGAGTAGGATGGTTATTTTTATGAATAGTACCTACTCATCTAGTTCCCTATAATATTGGAAATGTTAGATACTCACCATTTCTTATCATATGCACGGAATTTAGTTAAACATTGTTTGATTGTAAAGGTTAAAATGTTGGTCTATTACTACACCAATATGACTAGTGTTATATTATATTTTTTTTATAGTGTGTTCATTTAAACTGAGCTGCAGTTTAAAATAATACATTTTATTTTAAATTATAATTATCTATTAATGTTTTATTACCATACAATATTATTCATAATTATATCATTAGCAACCAAAGCGACCGATTTGCCACACAAAGTCAGTGAAAAATGGTTGTGGTGTGGAATTGGATATTACGGTTTAATAGTGTGCATGTCGCGGTTGAGGTCTACTCCGATGGTCTAATAGGGGAGTTATGGGGAGCAACGGTCTTGTACCCTTGTTGTTCTTATTTTGTTTGTTGTATTATAAAGTATAGTGTATTAAAAAATATGGTCATTGCTATTGATGTATTCTCGTGCGTGTGATGAGACAAGGTACTAGCTACCAATAATGAAGATTAATTATTAAATACTAAACAATACGATACTTTATTGGATAAAAAACAAAAACTGATCCGATGTAAAAACACGACGGAATTGAAAAAGGTTATTTGGATAATAATAATTAATAAACGAAAGATCCTGCGTTCACGCAAAGGAGTAGTAATGAGCTCTCGCGAAAACTGCCAGAGGAGCCGTGTGCTGGATTCTCTTCCCTAGAACGGACTGTCCTGGGTCGGACGACGGGCATTAGCCGTCGGCCGGCGCCCAGTACTCGGGGAAGGTATTCAGCTGACCTGACAGTTTAAGGGCCGAGAGGTGTCATGTACGCCAGTGCGTTCCCACGGTCGAACAACAGTATTGCATCATTGATTTGTAATAAAAACGTACAGTTAATAATATAATGTATACTGGACACTTAGTGTGAGTATCCAGTTACTACACTATTTACTCAACACCGTCATTGCAATGATTAGCTAATATCATGGTGTATAAATATGTAGTACCCATTTAGAGATTTTAATTAATAGTGATAATAAAAGCGAAAATAATGTTAAAGATAAATTATTATTTATGACGTAAACAGTATTATTATCAACTAAAATAATTAATAATGTTGTTTTTATTATAACTTATTTGGTACCAACTTGCAATTACCACGACATTTAATACACGTACTCGTTATTTATCGCATTATTGGTAACAGTGCCACTGTGCATACTGGCGTTTCTGTTTGCTTACCGCATACATTTTCAGGTTAAATGCTAATTTTGAGTATCTATTGTTACCCGTCACATATGAGTTCTACTCGATTAGGGCGAGCTTCGCTGCTCGAAAAAGTCTTAGTATATAGGTAGTCTAAATAATAAAAGTCTATATCATAACAACAATAAATCATTTTAAATTGGAAAAAATGCTAGGTACACCGACAACTCATTTCAAAGTTATATCCATATTAGTTTTATTACACCTGTATGGATATTAACACATTATATACGCTATACTTATGTTTTCAAAATAATTTTAACATATTATGAGACAAATAAACAGTTTTAAACCGGATTGATGCACGATTCAATAGAATTATTTCTTAATCAACGATAAAATAGTTGGTCATACCTAATCTATGATAATAGTATACCTTATGATATAGGAACGAGCCACGAGCGAGTACCTAATATTTCATTACAATTAACAAAATATTTTACATCGTAGTATAATAGGAACTTGTTTAAATATATTTTTACAATGGCATGTGTGTATCGATAAATTTAGTATTAAAACCTTTGTATTAAATGACGTTACTAGTTGAAAAGTAATCCTAAGTACATAATATTTTTATACGATAAATATAGTATTATAGCTATATTTAATAATTTTCAAAAAATAAACTTATTTTTATATTATTATTTTTAAATTTGTAGCTATTTTTAATTATTATAATAAAAACAAACTTTACAGATTATTCTTCTGACGGTTGACTGATATTCGTTAATAAATAGGTTTTAAGTAATGATCGGAACAAGTGCCATTCGAACTTTGCCTTTTTTTTAAGTTTAGTGAAATTTGAACATTTTCTTTTTTGAACCTGAGTGCAATTTGAACATAACCTTTTTCTGTGCCGAGTGCATTTCGACAAAAATAAGTGCAATTGGATCTTACCTGTTACCGAATATCTACCGACAACCATTTTAATCATTCATGTTATCCGTTAGGGACACTGAGTTTAATGATTTAGTTATTATATTGTAGGTACATGAACAATTACCTTCATTATACTAACATAATTGAAATAGGAGGTAGATATCATTTAATATTAGTCAACAAATATGAAACTTACATATGCGTGTATTTAATGATATAAATATTAAATATACATATATTGTATAGGTTCAGTACATTTTACAGCCTTAATCAAGTTACTCATAATATGTATGTATATAAGGGTAATAACTAATAAGTCGACCGTAAAACACGTGTGTTATATTTAAACGTGAGTGCACATTTTAAAGCTCCCGTCGGACTGATATAATATAAGGGTAATATGATTATTACATAATAATCTATTTTATCGCAATATGAACAACGATAATATAACTGAAAGACAACATAAACCTACAGTCATTACTCATTAGTACATCGATTTAAGCTCAAACTCGTAATCAAATAAATAAACGCTTTTAACAAAATCTAAAAATATTTTTTACATTACAACGTGTCATAAAAACACTTTTCATCATATTCTATCCACACTCTACCCAATGCACACCTACCCTACAACAACAGTGCCAGTAGTCAATGTAAACACCTCAAAAATGCCTCCATAAGTAAACTCCATCTCTTAACTTGAACCAGAAATCCTCAGAACACTAAAATAACTATACAAAATACCATCTTCCAACTCATCGTCACTCAAAATACAATCACAACTACCTAAATATAAATTAAAAATACTTCAAAAAAGCTAAACTTTGATCTACGTAAAATTTCTCATGGTTTCCCCAGATTCAAAACTTAAAACTAAATATCATAGCAATACCACTAGCAGGCACATATTGGGGAGCCCAATCTAACAATCTACTAACAATTCATAAAGCCTTTATTCCCTTAAAAATGGTATATTATAGTTATTCTACCTTTATAACTGCATAACCGGTTCACTTTACACATTGTAACTATCCCCAACACGAGAATTCTACTTTCCATCCAATCTTCACACTCCATTCCTATTAAAAGTATTTTGAGCATATCAGGTACCTCTATCCCTTTCTAAGTTATAAAATGTGAATACCGAACTACACTTTCTAATGATAATTTAGTACAGCGTCTTCGTTTAGCAGTTAGCCACTCTTCTCTAGATTATAACTAACTGACCAATTATATGCAACAACAACAGTATGATGTTAATTTATTTTGAAATTATTTAGAAATTTAATGTGAAACATTCATTTTTAAAACATACACTTTAATAGCATTGTGTATATAAGTATGTTTGTTATTAAAATTCGTGTTAAAAACTTAAAAAAAAAAACAAATAATTTTCTTACGTTGGTCGATTCTTAAAGTTAAAATATATTCTCAGTAAATCGTAATCAAAAAAAGTTTGGCCACTCCTGCTGTATATGAATACATTAATTAAATTTTATTTTCTAAAGACTTTTAATAATGTGACCTAATTTTATAAGACACCAATATGTTACGTCCAATGGCCTTAGATGACACAAATAGCTATTCAAATAATAAAAAAAGGGTAATAAATAATATATATTATTAATTTTATTTAGTCTCTAGTGCTGGACTATTACAGTTCAAAAATTAAAAATATATATACAGCGGATAATATTACATTAATTAATTTAAGTTCCCATTATATTTAATTTATTAATAAGAAAAATAAGTGGTGAGAAAAACGATAGTGGCAACTGGCGAATAGGTGTGAAATTTATTTTATTAAATATAAATATTACGATAAAATCTCGAGGTGACCATGACGACGGCTGGGAGATACTTCACCGAATACTTCGACAAAAAGTCACAGGTAGGCGAAAAAATCCATAACTTATTATATCAAGTTTTAAAATTAAAAACGATCCTCTAAGAATGCATTAATTTCTGAAATGTATTTTATAATTGTACTGTTGTGAAATATGTTGTTGATACTATTCCAAACCTTAAATGTAATCGAACATTTTTAGATATCTCTATAATAATAACAATTATTGTCCTACATATAGTAATTTTCCAATAAAAATAAATCCACTAAATAGTTTGTTCAAAGGTATTTTTTTTATTTGTAAATACTTTATTAACATTTTATTGTTTGGTGGATGATATCGCATTAATTGTACAGACTTGTAATAATTTACAAGAAAATCTATTATGTAATAAAATATAAAAACTATCATTTTTTTTTAAATTTATGATACACATTTGAAAATTTTTAACTAAAGTAAAATTTGATAGCTTAAAATCTGATATTTTAATTATTTTACTTAGAAATATAAAAATGTACTGAATACATTATTTTTAAGTAGTTACTTTTTGATACACCTATAATAGTATAATAGGAACAGTTAGTAAATATATAATACCTATTATGTACATCAAATCTATTTTAGCAGAGTTGAAATATTTAGCTAATTAGTTTATGATAGTAATCTGTATGTTATGTATAGAGTATGAAGTTTACGGTTAAAATATTTTAACAACCTTTAGTATTTAATCTTGTTTTGAATAATATCAGTTTGAATGATTAGTATGCTATATGTATATAATATTATTTTATATATGCTATTTTTAGTTAACTTTTTATTAGTATTTTGATAACTATTATGAAACGTACAGTAACATAATATTATTAACTGGCATTGTTAAAAAATAAATTACCATCATTATTTTGAAAAAAGTAGAAATTATCAAAATTTGTCATAATTTATCGCGATATCATATTTGGGTAGGTCTAGGTTTATCAATTTGAAATATACAACTTACTATATTCTTTCCATTATTTTATTCGCACCTATTTAACAATCTAGTTTTATAATTTCCCAAGTTTTTTTTTTATTACATCAGCCATTTTGTTCGACAATCCATAAACATCTATATTTTTATGATAGCTTTCAACTATGAAATTATAAAACTTTTTTTCCGTCCGACGCTCGGATAAAATGAGGTGATTTATGTTGTTTTTTTTTTTTTTTTTAAACGTTGTCTTTCCAAAAGTTTACTTTCGGCCGCTTATAATAATAATAATAATAATAATAATACACATGTCGGTTTTATAGCGGACAAGTATAATATAGTATTTGTTGTCGGTGTGTATCGCGGTTTTTTTTCCACACAAAATAATACACGATGTTCGTTCCTCACGCAGAAGAAAAACAATAGGAATTTCCGAAATCATTACCGCGCTGGTGGATTACCGGTAACACATCCCACAGGAAATCAGTAAGAAGAAAACAAACGGCCAGTTTATGATCGCGGGCCGGCGTTTGTGCGCTCGGCTATTCCTTATTATGTCGTTGGGTTATCGCTTTTAGTCGTCTCATATATATATATATATATATATTATATTCATTCTGATTCTCCACATACCCATTATATATATATATATATATATACGTATATACACTTATATATTATATATACTCGAGTGTTTAACATTCGCCGTTACACAACGATATAAACCGGTGGAACGATTTTGACAAGCCGAGCGCATAAATCACGCCCCGGCCAAACCAGCGTAGCACTAGGTTGTAAATAATTAATATTTGGATAAACTATTTATAAGCATAATATTTTAATTGATAATAACGATGATTTACAATTACCCGAAATGCGATTAATCTGAAACGTCTGTATTATATGCACTTCTAATAATATGAAATACCTATACTAGAATTGTTTTTAAATCTATACAGTGCGCGGTATTACGGCATCGTGTGCTTTTCTGCGAAATCATCAAACATTTTTTAAACAGTCATGTCAAATATTTTTAAAATAACTTAACAGTTTTACTGTAATGGTTTATAATTTTCGTCTCGCATATTATATAGATTCATAATATTATGTGACCTAGTAAAACGCATTCATGCAAATCGATTGCATCCGACCATTGCAGTAAAGTCGGGTTTATATAATAAAATGTACCCGGCTATTACCAGTATGAAAATGTTCCAAGCACAATCAGATTATTTTATTCATGAAAAACTCCAATAGTACTATAGGTTCGTTGAAGTTAGCCTAGTCAGTAAAAATTCAACAGTAGCATAAATTAACCAATCGACTATAGTTACTTTTTGACAAATATTTTCTAATTATTGCTTCCCTAGATTATTATTTTGTTGCCATTTTTACAAATTAGGTACTCAACAATTATTTATTGTGACTTATTTATGACCGATAGCCGTGCATGTTTGTATTGTTGTACAATGTATAAGATGATAAATTAATTGCTAATATTATATTAAGTATTCTTATAGAATTAATTTTCAAAGAATTATATTTATTAGAAAAGTATATGAGATAATGTAATATAGGTAAACCAATAACCACATATTATATTATATTATTAATACGACTTATATAATAATGAGTATTTCAATGTTTTAACTATCTAAAAAGAAAAAATAGACTTATAACGATGCGAATATTGTGATTAATTAAAATATAAACTTTAGTATTACGTAAAGTATAGTGTTTTTATTTAAAGATGAACCACAAGACTCGGAGGAATTATCGGCGTACGCTAATCAAATAGAGGTCTCCAGGACGACAACGTAGGTACCTGCTTAGAGAGCGGGTTGGAAAGGGTTCTCACTTCTATCGACAAATGCCTTTAATAAATTTCCAACTCATTAGTTTCATCAAAATCCATTTAATATTCTCTGTATCAGCACCCAAAAACGTGCTTGTACAGCGTGTAATATAGTTTTGTATACACCCAGTGAATTTGCTACCATCATTGCCGTAAAATAACGAGGCGCTCAAAGACAAAGCAGTTGGGCGAGGATATCCACAGGGAGATAGCCGTTGTGTATTATTAAACTGTTAAGTGTTAATAGCAGGGCTCGGTCATGTTGAAATTAATGATGTTGGTCCAAGTAAACTGCATGTTAGCTGGCCAAATTTTAATAGTGCGTGATGATGAATTCAACGAAAAATGTACTTGAACATTTTAGTATAGCTGTATCCAACCATAATATCATTTAAACGGACTCTGCATTGTAATTTATATGTAATACAAAACAAAATCATTGCTCTTTTCACAATATTTTATTCTTAATATCATTGACTAATATTGAAAAATCGCATATTACATTTAAATATAACGACAATTTTTTTTTAATTATTCGTTAAAATATTTTTTTTTTTTATCAGAAACAAGTTGAGTACATAATTATCCCAATAATATTAACAACGTCAAAAAATAAAAATATTTTTAGATTTTTCTAACTACAATATTATATTAAATAAAATTAATTTAACCATAGTCGTTAGTATTTTAATATTATACACATTTGTGTACATCACTTGCAAATGTATAGGTATAGTAAAATGGACAATGGTATGGTATGGTATGGTAATGTATAGTAAAATAATAAATGGACAATAAAACGAAATAGTTTTTAAACTTACTAAGAATTTAAATCAATTTCACATAAAAAGAAAATTTGTAATTTAAATTTGATAACATTTAAATTTTTACGTGATCGACAAAAAATTGAAATTTCCTACGTGGGTCGTACAAATATGTCTTATTGTCAATGTGGGGATTTGTTTTCCTAAAAGAAACTATGGATGTACAAAAGCCGTTATAAAGCTGCCGCGAATTCTTATTCCGTTTCTCGGGTGCTTCTTGCATTATTTTTTATTTTTTTTTTTTACTGCCAATACTACCCCAATAAGCTATTTTAAAGGTTTATCGAAAAAGGTAAAAACTAGAACCTTTGGATAATTTATTGGAATTGCAATGATGGCAACAAAAAAAAAAAAAAAAAAATACAAAACTCCATTGGTAATCGTGTATATAATATATACATATAAGATGGATCGGGAATTTAGCTGTCTGTTCCTCTGTCAGTATCTAACATTTTTATTGTAGAAATCCAATTACACTGAACGAATTAATAAAATACGAATACTAAAAAATCATTGCAGTCAAGTAATATGTTACTAACGTAGTAACGAACCAAAGAGCATTGGTGATAAGTTCAAGAGATAAATTTATATTTTAGATCCTGATAAAAACAACAAATATGTCAGATCTCCAATATTTTTATGTTTATTGTTAGAAAAACTGACAAAAAATTGTTGAAACCATAATATGCTGTGTCAAAATACCAGTGTTTATACCATATCTGGTATTTTTTTTTTTTTTTTTTGTTAAGTTTGAATTATATTGTCTTGTTATGGTTTTTTAAAATGTAAAAATCATAGTATATCAGTTCTAACGATCCATTTCAGGATACAAACGTGGTACGTAGGTAACAAAATATATCGATTTCTAACAGGTTCGATTTATTACCATGACGTGTACACAAACGAAATATATTATTTGTATTATTATTTATTTAATATAACACTCGGCAGAAGTGGCCATTGAAAGAGATTTACATATTGTTATATTATTATAGACTTTTATAAAATATATGGATAAAATAAAAATTAACACTTAGCTGGGATATTAAAAGTTTCTGCACAAAACGATGAATTTGATGGTGACCGAGATGAGTACTGATCGTAATTGAGCGATTCGGACCGTGATTTCAGAATTTTATATTTTAATCTTTTCCGGGTATGTACGCGCGGCATTCGGTGAAAATATGCTAATTGTTGATACGAACCTTGCAAAAGGTGTGCATAATATTGTGGCGTCCACTTTTACCATTAAAAAACTATGTGATTTTTTTCGTGTGACCGATTCTGGGTCTTGTGATAATTACTTCAAACTTTTTGGACAACTCGAGAAGAGAATACCAATGATTGACATTTTATTTGATTTCACGAAACTCGGTGGAATAAGACATCCATTTTTGATGTAAGGATCATCGTAAGTTTAAGAATTTAATATTACCTATACTATACCATATATTTGAATTGAATAATTAAAAAAAAAATTTGCTGCAATTGACGGATTCCAATATTTATACCTATTTTTTAACATTGTTGTGACACATTGATCGGAGACGTAAATACGTGGTTATTACTTATTAGTTATTACTACTATACGCTGTTAAAAATATTAAATACTTTTATTTACATAGAACATTAGGTGTCATATTTATGTATCATACTGCTAGGTTGTAAACAATACGTGTTCATCATTTGTTTTCAACTTAACCACTTTTTTTAAAAATTATTCTTTGGATTTATTTTTTTCTTAAGATTTTGATAACTTTACATTTTTAGTAAGAGAATTGTTGCTATCCGCGAACTTCGAGTTATCGAGAGTTAACTGTTTTGTATACTAACGGCTCACACAGAAATATAATATACGAACCGTTTAAAATGTTCGGCTTTTATAAAAACTCTGAGGAGTGATATTCATTCTAGCACAATGCTTCTGCGGGGTACGGTAGTCATTGGTATGTTAGGTTAGGTACCTTTAGTACGCAATAAATCTCTAAAACCGTCTGATCGTTATTTTATGATTGATATACTATGTAAAAAAATATCAAAATAATTATTAGACATCTAAATTGGGTATGCACTACGTTGGCCTGTACACGATAAAAAAGGTAAAATCACGTCAAAAGTGCTCATCGGGTGTGTTATACCCCTATGACCTTACCTCTAAATAGGTTGTCATGGATACACATTTTTTTTTTAGAGAGAGAATTGTGTAATCAGTTGATATTAAAAAAATGTTTGATGAGCAAAGATTTTTTTTTGTAATGTGGATTTTCTTCGTACTGAAACTCTTATTTTATTTTTTCACGTGCAATGAAGTGCAATTTTATACGAACTAGTTGATTATACAATGATATATTTAATGGCTTTTTTAGAAGAAGTTTAAAATAGTATAGGAATGCAAAATGCTACAGTATTTATTTTTAAATAAAACGACTAGCCTTATTTTGTATCATTATTTTAGTACAATATAGATATATCAAAATATTGAAATCTACAAGGCCATTAACATGATAACTATTAAAAAAAACTGAATATAATAATTAATCTTTAACGACAGCATTTTGCCTGGAAAACGAACATTATTTAAATTATTTAATATCTAAATACAAGTTAAATGTTGATTGTGTCATGAATATTTACAAACGTATTATTTATTCATATATTATACATTCAAAATAATGTTTAGTGTATCATGGAAAGTTTCCTGAGGATTATATTTTGAACACGTTGACCATCATCGGATTGACGGGCTCCCTACTAATACAGGATAATTCTATACATTTCAAATGGCTTATTACCCGAATTCATTACTCACTGTTTACCATAAAGCAGCAGGTTATCTGCGTGGTGTATACTCTAGACTTTTGACTTGTATATTGTTTTGTATTGGGGGAATGTTATAACTGTATATTAGATTTATTCAAATATGATTCTTCTTGAATCGATAAAAGTATACTAAACGATACTGACGATACTGATTTTTACGGTATTAGATAATATATACACATTTTAGGGGATATTACCGCAAGTACAAAATACGAGGCAAGTGAATTCAAGATAGCATTATTTCATTAAAACTGTCTTAGATAAACTATTTCATTTTATCTTACATTACCGTAAAATCGAGCTGATATAAAAACAAAACCAAAATGTTGAAAAACTATTTTGGTTTTCAGATCAAATAATCATTATATAACTATGGCATTTCTCTTTCACGTTCATCAGAAATTACACAGTATACTAATGCTTGGGAATGAACAAATATCACCCCAAATCGTAAAGGTTGTAGGTACTCGCATACATAGACACATGCCCGTGTATCAATGATTTAATAGATAATAATATATATGAATTTAATTTAAATTTAATTTGTGTAGGTTCTAGGTACCGAAGTTAATGCGCTCCCTTATATACCTTCATGGTATAATTAAGTATGTACCTATATACTGTACACGAATTTAAAATATATTATTTGTAACGTATCGTACTCGAGAATCGAATAAGATGAAATTTGTTCCGAAAAAATCACTAGTCACGATTATTCAACTGGTAGCTGCTGTCCACAGACTGTACACATCGGGACCAGAGTCATTTGCATATACCTAGTATATTATGTGCACAGCGTATATATTAGTAACCGCAGAGAAAGCGAATGGTATGTAATATATATATATATATATATATATATATATGGGTCGTTACTTGGCGGGCGGCGGGGGTAGAAGGCGGCAAGGCGGAAACTAGCGGATATCCGGCGGGTTGCCGGATGACGGTACGGCAAAGGGGCTGAGGGGTTGTTAAAAGAATACGTATAGGAATTTAAATCTACCAGCAACGGGATTCCTCTGGTGACGAAAGAAACAGTTGGATCTCCTGCACGCAGCATCGGCGGCGGACGAGCCGAGCGCAGGCTACACCGGAGGGGCGGTGCATGTGTGGTATAACACGCGCGCGAACCTATATAATATGTGGAGACGCAGACGCGCACATAACAACAGCTCGCGACGCCATATATATTCATTTCGGGAAATGGACTAGCAGAACAAATGGGATTTTTCATGAGCTACATCCGCCCCGGCCCCACCTCTCGGCGCGCGGTGCAGTTCGGTTCGCGCACAGGAGTTATTCAGCTAGCGGTTGCGCGAAACGGTTAGGGTTGCCGCTGTGCACCCAGCACCGGGCACGGTAGGTATATCGTATGTACCGTATATAATATATATATATATATATATATATATACGTACGCGCAGAGCCGCGGTTTATACCTATACGGTATATTATGTGCACCGGCTATATTCTATACGGCCATCCCCATCGCCGACAACATAGCCGTATACGCGCGGCCACGGAATTTTTCCTTATTCTCGCGCGCGCCTGGGGATCGCCATTATGCCGGCGCTCTTATTTCAATAACGCGCGGCGGTGTTCCCTCTGTGCTCTCGCGGGGCCAACAATTCATTTTGCCCACTGCGTACGAGACCCCCCCTCACTCCACACCTCCCCCAGTGCCCACACACACACACACACACACACATATATTCCTCCTCTCCCCGCCGCGCTCGTCGGTGCCACCGTGAGTGTGGGTTACCGGGAATTTATTGAACATTAGACACAAATTATGACATACACACCGGGCGCAGACCTGTCGCGGTATAAATCTGGATCGTAGGGTGTTTTTTTTTTCCCATATATTTATATATATAAATATTTTTTTTTATTATTATTATTTTTTTTATTTTATGAATATTATTTTTTGCCCTTTTACGTCGATTTGGTCAATTTTTTTTTTTACCACGGCTGCAATATGGCAAACCCAATGGATTAATTGGATTGCACGTATAATAATATAGACAATAGTACGCAGTCTTATCGAAACGTAAAATAATATTGGGGATTACGTTTTTATACTCTCAGTGTGATATTATTGTATGTTATTGAAATTGTTCATTATTGATAGAACTCAAGTTTTACATGAAGTACATAATTTTAACGAAATATCTGTTGTAAACCTAAACACTAATTATTACTCTAAAACAAATATATATATAATCATATCATATAGTTGTTAAATATCTATCGTCATTAAATCAATGATGATATAATTTAGTATCTACTATATAGAACAAAAATTAAAATAAATTCATATACTTTATGGCAAATGACTAGCACTTTTGATTAATTATTTTATTCACTAAGTATCTAAGCATAATTAATAACCATTGTGTGCAAGCATTGTTAAATACATATTTGTATTTTTGCCGTTAAAGTGTTAATGATTTCATACTATTTCGTTTACCTAGATCAATTATGACTCAAAATTATGGTAATGCCATGAAACTTAAATGTATATGCTCGTAGTATATATTATGATAAGACCATTACTGACGGGAGTATTCTGATATGTCCAACCATTAATAATCTGGAAATAATGTAATCATTTTTCTAAAGAGGAGAAGAAAAACATCTTTCCGTAAAGATTAAAAGGATTTCATTTTTTTTCGCGTACATAAATATATTCACTTTTATTTTTTTTTATTTCCTACTCACGCCCTTATAATAATTATGACTTCAACAAGTATTTCATGACAAGTTGGGCACAAAAAAAAAACCGTCGGTTGTAAATCATTTTAAAATATTCACTATAAACAACGCAAGCGTGTTGAATCATAATTTAAGGATAAACCAGTAGATGGATATAGAAAATATCAACTTAATAAAAAGTATATTGTATATTCTCTTATTCTAGAAACATCTAATATAATATTCCCTTTAGTAAATAGATCCAGTTCAATCAAAATGTCCATATTCCTTTGTGTATTTAACGTTTTATAATGCTTACTAGTAGGTGCATTTTCCGTTTTACGATTCAAATTCACATGAGTATATTAGGTTACCTACTTTCTTCAAGAATATTGAGGAAATGAACAAATCATTTTTATTGTTGCTACAAAGCATTTTACCTGTATTTACTTATAATTAATATTATCCAGCAGTTGTACAAATATTCGGGTTACCTAGTAAAAATCCAACTAAAAATAACAGCACTATAGTATTATTCCTATTAGAAAACAATGTACATTTTACAAATTGATGGGTAGTGAGTATAGGTTACTATGAAAGTCTTCGCATGTGTAAGTACTACTAGAAGCACAGGTTGATATGTGCATGAAAAAAAGAATCATCTACGGTGATGTATGTACCATAAAATATGGATTATTACTTCGGGGAGATTCATTATTAATGGTCTAAAGCTGACAATCCATGTAAGTATATATTTGTATTCAGTTACCATCATTGTGTAGACGCTGCATATTATGAGTAGGAACCTTCATAGGCGTTCACAGACTTGCAGAATAAAGCGGCTCGTTTTTTTTTACAATCGGTCAAATAAATATTGAACTTAAATATAAAATTTTAAAATATTATTGACTATATGATACACAGGTATTCCGTGTGGTTATTATTACAGTTGCTATAATAATATAGTTCGTAATTTTGTCTATGCACATATTTGTTGTACAATATAACTGTACAAAGTATGAATTATCAAATTGTATCTAAATAATGAATTTCTCTGGCCAGCCTCCGACTGTGACTTTAAGCCATCTAAGTGGCTATAACTAGCTATAACTTGGCCCCCCAGCCAATAAATTGGAGCCAAATCTGTGGCAGACGTACCACATGAACACCAGCACACACGATTATGGGTACAGGCCTATTTACAAGGTTGCTACGTCGTATTTGATCTGATATACTTTACACTTGCTACCTAATCAAAATTATGTAAGATATACAAAGAAGTGTATTTTAAAATATTGAATAGGTATAATGCATAGTTCTGCCTTGGGCTTAGAGTACCTGAGTACCTATAATTACTACTAGAAATGTATATTAGATTTTAAAAATATGTAATTGTTTCTAATCTATGTATACATTACAAAAGTAAAATCAATTATCTATTACGTAGCAAACTTAAATACTAAAATATATGAGGCTATGATTAAATAAATTGTTGAGATAAAAAATATTATACCAACGCTGGACTTAATCAAAATTAAAATCATAAATAAATACAATCGATTACTAATTGAATAGGCACTAATTAATAATTATGTATGTACTCGTACTCTGGTACTCCACTTGCATATTTTATCTTAATATTTTATAGGAAACTGCATTTAAATAATATACTCTGTCACGTTCTTGTGGTTGATGATTTATTCAATGTTACATTTTTTCAGGGATATTTTCGAAATGAGTAGAAGAAACCACACGACACGTTTAAAATTAATGGATGATTTACACAAAGTTCACGTTTTAATATTGTTATTTCACTGTTACTTAATCCTTTTCACGTTTTTAACATGTATGGTTCACATAAAAACTAAAAAAAATGTTTATAAATATTTTACACACAATTATAAAACAATCTAAAAAACCTCTTTTGATACAAATATTATATGTTAAAGTTGCGTGTGATTACTTTATAGTGTAGTAGGTATATAAAATATAACAGCAGTTTTTAAATTACAGTTTTAGTTTTAATTCAATGGTGTTTAAATGTTTGAAAAATCACATGACAATTAACTCATTTGTTAATTTCATACAGGTACCCGTTTACATAGGTAGGTACCTAAAACATTATAAAACTAACAAATCACTTTAAAGATTAAAACAAAATAGTGTTATTAAAAACTGTGGACTATATTTTAAAACAATGTAGGTACTAATTGGTAAAAATAATACCACATACCAACATATATATTATTAAATTGTTTAGAGAATTTCTTTTTAAATACTATATTTTTTGTACTAAGTCTATGCTTTCTACTTCATAAATGATTTTTTATGGAAAGTTTAATATATTTATACTATAAAGTTAAACATAGTTATATTGATCAACATAACTAAAGGTATGATAAGTGTTTTACATTACCTATAAAATGAATTGTTTCACGAATTTGATAAATTTGTTCAGTTTGTGGTGTGTAACTGCACACCAAAATAAATTATACGTAGGAATAAAAACATGGAACCCTGAAAAAAAAATTAAACTGAATTATTATTTTTTTTTTAGAGGAAGTAAAATATTACACATTTAAATAAATTTCCTGTATGTAAGTGACAATTGTATACTTTTGTATAAACTATGAATAGTTACTACTAATAAAATTTTGATTTTAGTTTAATATTTAAAATTGACTGTCAACACTGTCAGTAACAGTTTAATACTGAAAGTTACCAGTTTTTATTTAAGGATAATCAAACAAGTTTTCACTAACATTTATTATATAGTGCCAGTGTTTTGTGTGAATAATTTGTAACTGTTTATCAACTTAAAACAAACAATTACTTACACATCGTTAGAGCTACAGCCTACAAGTCTCTATTTCATGTCCGATATAACGGAATAAACATTTTTTGTATATTTTTACAGTTCATTATACACTAAGCCATAGGTGTATAGCACCATACGATACTAACAAATACATTAAATTTTTTTTTGTCAGACAAGTGCCTGTTCTGATATAACTAATGATAATCCTACAAATTGTAGAATGTTACAGGATCTAAATATCTTATTTTATTTTGCCAACGACGGGATTACGTGTTAGTGTGTTATACTCTATAGCGGATTCACTTAGGAATAGCATTTTCTCAATATGTATTTATATACAAACAAAAAGCGTATAATATATAATAAATTATATAAAATATATAGTTGTATATTATATTTATACTTGTCCAAACATCTGCCGTCGTACGGTTCATATCTACGGAACAAAAAAAAAAAAATCTTTATTTCACACATGATCACGCAGTATATTTATTTAAAAATAGCCAGTGCATTTCTTCAGGCAGTCGATACATTTAGAACTAAAAACTTCAGTTCGAGATATATAAATTCATACATAAATCCATATACTATTATCCTTTAGATGAATTCTTAGATATATTACTAAAAACTCTACTATGATTTGTGTGTTGATATGATAGCCACTTATCAATAATCTGAGGATTTTAACTTTTTAATTCGTCTTTCTTGGTGTTGTTCTCGGTTTTCCTAGGTGTCTAGGTACACGGATAAAAATTACTAGTTATTGTAAGAAAAATTGAAAGCATTTGACAAGTTATGTACACATATTATACTTAATGGTTTACAGTTTATCTAGGTCCGATTTTCGAGAACCGAGATATTTCCAAAGCGTGGTATTTGGTTGAAGCTGTTTATTTTTAAAGAAAATGTGTACGTTTTTATATATATTTCACTCCACGAAAAACTATACCTTTTCGCATGTCTTTAGCCGTTGACTGTTGGCAATTCAAACGCATTCCCATCGGGACACGGTTCCGTAGGTAATGACAATATCATATACATACATATTGTCAATATCGGCTTAAAATAAAATAAACATGGTAGTTACCAAGAAACTATATATCTAAATATGATGTTTAGAATACTGTATATTAGCCTTTATCGATGATTGGAAAAAACATTAATAATATTTTCTATGTTTTAATGTCCAAGGTATAAAACATTGGAAAACAAAAAAAAAATAATATAATAATAATCAGTTTAAATTATCTAACGTGGAATACATTTTTAATAGATCGAAATGTAGTGTTAATTTAATTTAGAATGTACGTTCCATAAAACAAAATTAGCGTTTAATAAATTCAAATAACGATTGCTTTATTAAAAAAATACTAATTATTTTTATATTTCACAAAAGTTTGTCGAGTTTTGTATTCATAATAATTAATAATATACCATTTTATACGTACTATGCGTGTGTAGTATTGTAGAAGTCATCTAATAGTATTCTAATTGTTATTGTTATTATTAATGGCTGATAAACTACAGCCTGAGCGTTACAATAAACAAAATAATATATGATTACGATTTATTTGTGCTCGTGGACATTAATACGTTCATTGCGGCATTGGTTTTAGAAAATATTCCCAATGCAATATAATCTCTAACGGATAGTAGACATTCCTGTTGCCCAGAGGAAGGCGGTGGTTGCGGTGACAGTGGTTAGTCGCACATGATTTACGGGTGCCATATTATTTGAAACAAACCCGAAGATAAGAGAATGATGATAATACCCGGTCACCGGTGGATTTAACGGGTGAAGGGTCAACGGGGATGAATGGGGGGGGGGCGGGGCGGGGGCGGGAGATACAGTATGAAAGCGATGGTTTTAATGTGAATCGGATGCGTGTAAAAATATATCCGCATTTTCGGCCATTTGGGAAATGAGAGGAGAGGTTAAGCGCTACTGCGGGGAAAACAACACGGGTCGGCGGAGGTGTTATGGCGAAGGGTAGTTTTTTTCCGCGTCAACTGACCACTCCATCAAAAAGAGAGGCTCTAAAATCCAAACATAAAAATGTCATTTACACCACGTATTATGTACACAATTTACGGACTACATCAGACTCACACACACACACACACACACACATAAAAAAAAAAATAAATAAATAAAGGCACCCCACACTTTTGTTTAACGTTATATAAAAAAAGTATAAATTCATCGATTGATAAAGTATGAAATGAAAAGTTATTTAAAAAAATAGACGAGAATAAATTACCGTTAGGTTGGGTTTTGTGAGACGACAGCTGAGCGTGTTCCTTACTTGTAAAATTATCAATTCTGTTATGGTCCATTTATTAAACAATTAGCATAATTGAATTTAAAAAAAAAATCAATAATTTTAAATTTAGTTACAGCATTTGAATCTATCATAAAATAAATTTATACTTAGATATCAGTACTTTGGTTTAAAGTTTTCTTTGACAGAAAACGTTATTAGAATAATAAGTTATTATGAATGACAATAATACCTAAAAAACTACTTTGAAGTGTTTTTCATACTTTATTAACAAAATGTAATTACTAATTACATTTTTAATTGTGTATACTTAATAACTATTTATACATTTCTATTAATATTAGTCAATTTAGTATGAACTGTTACTTAATTAATTTTATTTATTAATACTAAGTTACATTTTCTTTTGTTATTTGTTTTTGAGGTAAAAATGAATTTTGTATTAAAATTATAATACAATAGCCTCTATCACTAAAGTCATATTTTTTATTAATGCATATACATTTTTTTTTTTTTTTTGCTAAGTTATCAATACAAAGTAGCTGCTGATCATTAAAATATTTCATATTTTATTTAAACGATATTATTATAACAAATCTGTATGACGATTCACTGAATTCTGTAAATCGATTCCACTTCAATATCATTGTATTCTCTTTTCAAAACAACGTGTTGTACAAAAGAACATTATACGCTAATGCTTTATTGCTACAAATTTAAACACGGATTATTACAATATAAAAACTTAAAGCTCACGGCATTAATCATGCAATTGTTTCTTCGAAATTCAAAGAGCCCCCTGAGCGAGGATTTGTGAAGGGAGAAGCTGCAGATTTTAGTTTATCAAAGTTAGGAAGAAAAATAACTCCACTTAGCGACATAATAGTGAATAAATTTAGACATATTTTTAGAGATGAAGTTTACATGATATTAGTCGGTATAATTAAATGTTGGTTAATAATAAATTAATATTTATCACTATATATTCTCCATTCTTAATCTGTATTTTAATATAAAAATAAAAATAATATAACTCAATTTATTACCTTCTTCATTGGGTAAGGTTGGGTAAGCAATTATTCAATTTAATATTTATGTCATCATACAATATTAATATATAATATCGTCATTACACGTTATATGGAAAAATGCATTGACATTTACTTTGAATTTGATACCTTCGTGTTTAAAAAGTGTGATCGTAAAAAGCTTAGATTATTGCCTAAAGTTAAGTCAATTTCACAAAAAAGTTTTATTTCTGCTTAAAAACAATAAATTGCTAATTGTACGTTTATTGTTTATGAAAAATGGTTATGTACCTAAAAAATCCTAAAATATGAGTTAGATTCCGTTGCATTAAAATATTTTAAGCCAATAAATTCTAAACAACAATCTAAATTTAAAATTTATTTTCGGAATATTGAATACAGTATGTAAATTAATTTAACCTATCACTTCACGTTGTACTGATATACATCATATTTTATGCAAATTATAATGAATTAATCAATATGAATTAAATCGCCCTCTAAAAATATGGTTCTAGCACCAATATAATATTGTAACTTCTAAGTTATGGACTTAAATGTTACTTTTTATCAATGTTATTTTTTTGAATACTACATTCAATTTTTTTATCTTGGATTATATAATATATACAATTTATTAGATTTTACGAGTTGATAATAAATTATATCAGAATCTTAAAACTTATTTAGTCCATACCAATTTACTAATTTAATGGAAAATTAAACAAAACAAGATTGTGTTATAAGAATACAGGTAAGCAGCATGATTGTTAATAATAATTGTGTACCTTCTTGATCAACTGTAAATATAATTGTGAATTTAAATACAGGCTAAAAGTTGTAACTAAAGTTGAACATGTTACTACCTTATTTTGTAAGATTTGCTGTTACGACTTACAGTTTTACTAAAAGTTTAATTTATTCCATCTAATGATTATTGAAAGTAATGCAAATTACGTTTTTAACAACTGTTGTCCTGTATATTGTACTATAAGCCTTCGAATAAGTCCTACAATCATTGCAAAGTTATCTCAATCTATGACGGATATATATTATTATATGCAAGTGTGTGTGCGCACTTTAAAGGAAATGAGGGTTTCATTACTCAAAAACACTTGGGTATTCGAAATTTTTGCGTCGTCAGTTATAAGACATTCCAAGCACACAAACTAAGACCGATATAAATAATATTGCTATACCATCTATTGTTGCGGATGGACGAGGGGACACTGTAACAACCGATGTTTTATTGAAATCGTACACTGTTCCCAATATATCTGTATATAATATAATATATGCAGTTATGCACGCGGGTGTGTGTGTGTGCGCGCACGTATATAAGTTGCAAGTTAAAAGGACACTTATATATATATATATATATATACGCTCCTGTATGTATATATATACACACAGAAGCGTGGAGGAAATTTAAAACTAATGACACACGGATCTTGGGGCCACACGAGAAAAATGGGATGTGCAACGCGGCCAACCGAGACGATTGCCGTGACTGATAAAAAAGGCGCCGGGTGTGCGTGTGCGTATAAAAAAATAAAAATAAAAATCGCAGAAAAAAAAGGAAAAACGATCGCAATGACGTGATTGATAACGGGGATACCATCGGATTTCATTTCGATTATATCCGGCATCGCCAAATGGTAGGTAACCGCATAGCGACCGAGGATATCGGCGGCCAGCCGAAAGAGAAAACCGATAAAAACACGAGATCTGTTGCGGTGGAGGTGGCATGGGGGAAAAAAATGGCCCGTAGGATAATATACGTGCCCGGGGGTTGTTCGGTCTCCAATAAAATGCGGTTTTTCCCGTTGTCCAATGTGCCCTTTGCCTTCCTTGCCATCAGTCTCCAACCCAACGACGACCCCATGTCCTTCTCACCTCGATTGAACTTTCGTATTCAAAACTTCTATGGGAAATTCAAATTAGACATCAACCCCTACAGAACAGTTTTCGTGTCAACATTTGCGAGATATCATACTCGTAGTTTGTTAATATTCGCTTCGCTATTAGAGTAACATATTCAATTTAGAATTGATCGTAAATTGTGTAAAAGGTCGAATTATACTTCACGTTAAAAAATCAGTAGTTTTTATAGCACTGTCTTATAAATAATTGATACAATTATTTTTCGATATTTTTTCGTCCGTTTGGTTGTAATGAAAAAAAAAATAAAGCAATATAAAATGTTAGAATAAAAATATATATCTTACACTTTCTAATAATACAATTTTCAAATACTGAGTATTTACTATTAAAATAACCATAGGTTATTGCAATTATATTATATATTTCTAAAACACGTTTGTACGATTTCAAACAAAACTATCTTGAAAAAAGTAAAATTAATAATAACGGTATGAGTATTAACAATGGTTCGTGTTGTGAGGTTACAACTGTACAATACGTGTAAGTACAATCGAAGTAAAACCAAAACCGTTTAATATTATTATTGTATGGCTATAGACTGTTGAAGATTAAATTGCAGTAAGTAACGATAGATTTAAACTTTAAACAGTAAAATGTTTTTAGTGTACCTATGTATAAAACAAAATTACGACATTAAAGTTTCAAGAAATATCTACCGGAGTATCATACAAATAAGATATAAATTTCATTATCCTTGACTAATTTACTTAATTTAATGAAAAGTACAATATTCTAACAGTTATTTATCCAGCATTTTTAGGTATGAATATATATGTAGTTGTATAAAACTAAATTGGAAGAGTACGACAGTCAATACTTTTTAATACACTTTGATTACAATTTATCTAACCCAATCTGTAGTTATACAGTATAATTATAAAAAAAAATTATTTTAAATATTATTCTTTTCATCGTTTATATGACTTTGTCATTTGATTATAGTTAACAAGTTGAAAGTTTTTTTTTAATGACAATAATACATTAATATTTATAACTTTTTATTTTTTTTTTGGTAGAATTTTAATTATTAAGTTTTGTGTTTAAAAAAAAAAAAAAAAATTAAATAAAATAAAAGGTTTTTAAAAAATTCAGGAAATAAATTAAGAGTTTTTTTCATAAAATGTTATCAGGATTAATTTTTATCTGATATAATAATTTTTGGTTATTAATTTGTATTGGCAATAAGTTATTCATAGCAAAATGTTTTTTTTTCCTTTATTGTGTAAAATGGGAAGATGCATACCTACTGTGGTTTTAGCTATAGGTTAAGTTGTTCGTTTATCTAGCTTCCAGTATCAACAAATTTTACTCTTTATCATTATACTACATCACTGGACATGGAATGGTTGTCGTTTTTAGCCCAAAAGATAATTGAATAATCATATTAAAAGCTAATGAAAAAGTGTACTTATATAATTTTCTCAAACACAGACAATTTTCAATATTTCAATTTTTAATGTGACGTACGTAATTATATACCACATTCAAATATTATTGAATTTTACAAAGATTTCAAAATAATTAAAAAAGTTCTGATAAACAACATTATGATAAGATTTATATTAATGATATGATTAAATATTTTACCTAATAAACACGCAGCAATGTTAACTGATATTTTTCTATGTATTTATTTAAATATACAAACAGTAAATAAAGAGTTTTCAAAGTTTTTGAACATATAATTTAATAATTTTCGATTTAATTTGATACGTGCTTAATATTTGAAATTTTATTATTGTTAACAATAAAATAGCGTGTAACTATAAAATCTAAAACTCTAAACTGTATTTATAATTTATTTTAAACAAATAATATTCAATATAAATTGTTTATTATTAGTATTGATGTTTTATTATTAGTTAAATTATCTTACAGATCACAACTATGCGAGTGGTTTTACTTAAAAATAAAATTATAAATGCGAAGTAAGTGGTTGTAATTATTGTTGTATTAAAGTAGGTATAGTAATATTATGTTAGTACCTATGATAAAATGCACACTAAACTAAGTACACTACTTAAATCGTATTGAATATTATGATTGTTAATATAAGTGTTCTAGAAAATGCCTAACCTAAGTAGTTAATGTTACATATGCACAAAAGCAATGTACAATACATTTTTTTATAAATTGAGATATGCTGTGGTAATAAATGAAACAAAAATAATAATCTATTGCTAAATAATTATTGTTTAAAGCTGAGTAGTAGACTTTCATTTTATTTTCCCTTTAAAGTCAACAAGTCAATGATAATTTTTTTTACTCAATTTTCTTAAAGTAATATTTTAACTTTATCTTATCTTAAAAAACCTCTAACTTGTTCAATTTAGGTACCATAGTGTTATTATTTTAATTTCATTAAATACTATGGAACTGAATTTCAAATTCTTTTATTGTTTTTTTTTTTTATACTATTTAGAATAAAATTGAATTACAAAATATATGATTTATAATTTCCAACATAAAATATTCTATACAATTTCAATATTGGAATATACAAAGAAATGATATTTAAATACAATTCAGCATTTGGAGTAATTTTTAGTTATATTTTTGATACTAAGTGAAAAAATATTATTAAATAATATTATTATTAAAAACCAATAGCACATTTCTAAACATTTAAATATTTAAAATACATATCAATAGTTATTATTTGTTACAATTTTAGTGAGTATATGGTCTCATTTATGTAATTATATTTCGTAGGTATTATCCTTTCATACAATTTTTATACATTTAAAAGGTGAAGGTTGTTTTAATTTTTTTTTTTTTTGTTCAAAAACTTGTTTTATTTTAAATCATTTTTTAATTCAATACAATTCCTCATTATTTAAATAATCTATTTGTTTACAGTCTTGGAAGTGATTTTATCAATTTCGATTACAATTATTACTCAGAATTTCATCCCGTATTAATATAAATTTAACTTGACGTAAATTTAAATTAGTCATATCGCGGTTGACGGATCATACCGAGACTTATCCCTCGGGGCCTTTATAACCATGGTTGTACCTCAATACCGTAACAATTAAAACAACTATAACCTGGATCCTACGGATGAACAGCTATTTAAAGTAAAATGTAACTTAAAGAAATACTAATATTTATTTTTAATTTTATAAATCTATGTACCTAATTTATTTCTAATTGTATTATTATGATGGTGATAATAATTTAAAACAATATCAATGTTGTTAGATGCTCTTTGTATTTTCCAATAAAATTGTATCATAATAATAATACAAAGCTTATAAATAGATTTTTTATTTAAATTTTAAGTTTATTTTCCTTTTGAAAGTAAAAAAAAAAAACGTTCACAATATCTATTACGATGTGCTTTAAAGAAAATTGATTAAATATATTATTGCTTTTGCAATAATAATAAAAAAAAAATGGTCTGTACTGTCACACGTTAATTATACTACTACACAGAGGTAAATCTATTGGGGGTTTGGGGGTCAGCCGTCTCAAAGTTTTTTTCTCATTCTTATGTAGCCCCTATTCTGACACAAACACAATTTTATTTAAAAAATATTATGTACAATTACAATAGTTTTAAAATTGTATAACGAATTGGGCGACAATCTCTCAAATTAGGCGATCCGTAAATGGTGACACGGTGTATTGTTTCTTTTATGAAATACATAATTATAAATATTAGAACACAAACTATGAGTAGTGGTTTATTTTAATTATCTTGGATAATTTTTCATTCGATTTTTAAGTTCTGACAATCTATTTGTATGTATCCGAAGTAAACCATAAGTCAAACTATAGTAAGTACGTCACATATAACTAATTAAGTAGGTACACAAAGATTTGAAAACAAAAACTGTTTCTATAGCCAACAACTATTGATCTAAGATTTACACCAAAAATCTGTACCACCAAAATCATATTGCTACACATCATAGGGCGTTTGGAAAATTGTCCAGGTATATTTACTTAAATGTTAACAAATTTACTTTTACTCGGTAATTTTTTTTTTAATGTGGAAAATTGAGCTAAACCTAAATTAAAAATGTTTTATGCGCATTATAACACGATTCGAATAATATTCGGTACAAAGGTACAAGTAGCCGTGTAACATAATATTATTGTTACAACATTTAGGTAAACTATGATAATATTGAATAATAAATAATAATTAATATGCATGTTTAATGTTTATAATATATTCTTGTCTCGAGCGATATGGATTTCTATAATTTAATACACTACACTGTACACTGTGAACAAACAACCATAATATACAGTTATAGTAAGTTATACCTAAGGAAAAAAAATCCATCAAGTAGGTAACCGCTCTGCTGTACAGTATAGGTGTCGACTATCGAGTGTACCTCGTCATTGAGTAGGTCATTATTACAGTATCGATTACGGGCGTGTTAAATTTGAGTTCAATGATAAATCATTATATTATACGATGAAAAACAATTCTGGTTGGAGACGGTCCAAACCAGTGTTACCAAATAACTATTTAATAATAATTATAAAATGTTATCAAATGTTCTTATTGTTTTCTTTGTCTTACCTTGTTTTTAAAAACGACTGAGAAATTTCTACTTTTGACAAATCAAAGTAGAAACAAGATCCAATTTTCTACCAAAAACATCCCTCGTAGTTAATGATCGAAGTATTTTTTTTAATAGAAAAAGTGTCTTCAGTCACAAAAAACAAATAATAATAATAATAATAATAATAATAAAAAAAACATACATCATTGTAAGATCAATGCATTTATCGCTATGAATATCTAAAATAATAGTTACATTTTACGTTCAATCTAACAAAACTTTTTCGTCAAAACCCTCCCACACCATTTCAAAAGCCACTGAAGGCGAGATATTTTAATGTAATAGCTCAGATTAATAAAACAATTAATTTGTTCTGAATCTATCAATGAATAACCTACTTATTCAGCATGTCATTCTGTCAATATTATTTTATATCCATGATTCGTTATATGTATTTATTATAAGTTGTTTTAAATAAATATAAAATAACATTTCCAACTGTAAGCATTTGAACCTTATATTTAAAGCATATTTTTTTCTTTTTAATTGTTAAATTAAAAAAAATTTTATTTATAAAAAATACACTCAAAATAAGTATAATATTTAAGTTACATTTGACACGGAGATTTCGAACATTATTTGATTTAAAAATCAGACTATCAAACTTATTGATTGCAATCAGAAATGTAATACTTAAACATTTTTTTGCTTTTCATTTTGTAATCACAGCTATAACTGAGAAAAATAATATTGTGCAATTACTAGATTTTGAAACAGCATATGGATATAAATGAATCTATTCATTGCCATCTCAGAACCATTATTATTCTGCTCGAAACGTGTTTACATTTAGAAATAAAATGAAAGAAAAAAATTAATAGGAAAACTGCGGATGAAAGATATCTCGTATTATCTTTTTTTTCCCTGTAATACTTTTGTCTAAAATTATCACAACATTTTAATAACAGTCTTTAAAAAAGCAATATCAAATTCAAAAGATTAGGTTAGATATCGACAATTATAATTATGGTCTATGAATAAAATACAAAAATGTGTTATTTAATAAAACCATAAAATATTGGTAATTTAATAAAATAAATGATTCACCTAATGTGTAAATAACATTTTTATGTAATTTATACTCTTGTCGTATATATCTGTAGCAAAAAAAGTTTTTTCTTATATTTTCTGTTGTTTATTTTAACACAGGAGAATAAAAGTCAACTTATTCACATAATAATATATTCAATATAATATGTTATATTAACGTTTTTGTTTTTTTTTTTATTTTAAATGAAACATTTCTCTGACATTCTATTGCATTAAAATTTGTATTCTTAACAAAATATATTCCTTCATCCAATTATAGAAATAAAAATAAATGGCCATCCATTCATTCGTATATATTTTAAAATCTCAATATCTAATAATTGTACTCGAATTTCCTCTTACTATGTCCATCGAACGTGATGTTTTATACGTTCAAAGTGAATGTTATAATTTTATCTCTGCTGTTTATATATTTGTTTTATTTCCATTTACCGTTCCCTTGTAGTATATTACACTATGTATATAAATCAGAAAAAAAGAAAATCAGCTAATAATCTTTGGAGTGTTAAAACCTATATAATTAGAGTAGGTATTAATGCATTAAACATTGTTGCACACAAAGGAATGTCACTTTATAAGTTAAAAAAATTGCTCAGTCTAGCTATATCTACATAAATGTGTTAAATTAAATAAAACAAAATGTCTAATACTATTAAATATTACGATATTATTATTTCACATATAATATGTTAATTAATTTTGGGTACCTACTTGGCACCAAATATTTGCCAACGTATAGCTTATTGAAGAACCCATGTGCAATGGTATCTATGAAAATGAAAAACTGAGCCAAATATTAAAATATACCAACATATACCGTTTTGCTTTTTTTTAGAACACACGGTTTTTGGCTTACAGTTTTGTGGATTTTCAAAAATAGAGGAAACCCATAAAATCATTGTTATAGGTAAATATTTGCATAGGCACATTTTTAAACGTTCAGTTTAAAATAAAATAAAAACCCCACCAACATAATCATAAACATATAAACTTAAATACAGTGTCCAACATAATATTTTAATTTTAGAAATTAATAATTTACATTATTTATTCTAGAAATAAAATTAGTTCATTCGAAAAACGGAAGTATGTATCTCCACAAGAAACTCCTTATGTAGTGCAACAAATCTCAAGAATTTGTAAAAATATGGTCTTTCAGTTTATTTTAAAATTCCAAAATCAGAATTTAAATAAACTAATTTCCAAACGAAACAATGGGGAAGAGCATGTTCGGTGAATCACCAAGTATATTATAGGGTCTGCGCATGTGTATAATTATGTAAAATTAACAAAATAATTGTTACGATAGACTTTAAAGTATAAAGTCACTGATTAGTGATTAATCACAACACAATTTAAGATTATATTGAAAGCTATAATATTATGAAACATAACATTTACGAGGAAATCAATAAACTACTAAATATCATATAAACCAGTGTTAAATTATTTAACACCAAGTTATTAAACTATAATTTATAAATTTCAAAGTTAAATTATTAATAATAACAATATAACAATTTATCAAGTTAAATGATGACGTCGTAAAAAAAATCTCTTTTAATTACATACCACGCAGTTTAAGTTATTGAACCAAAATATAGTTTTCTTTTATTCATTTTTTTTAAAAAAACTTATTTTGCATACCAAGTAAGATAGGAATTCGCAATAAAATCCCCAAAAGTGTCAACAATAGCATTTTTTTTAAATTAATGAAAATGTAATAAAATAATAATATTGTGATAAGATAAAAATTGTTTGTAGTAAGTATCCAACGGGTAATAAGTTAAATTTTATGAAATATATTAAAATATCTTATTATAATAGGTAAATATTTATCTGGAAAAAAAGGAACACACAGGATATAAAAAAAAGGTTTCATGAGATACGTAGATTAAATAAAATTATATCAATATAAAAATCACTTTTAAAATCTATCATATCCCATGCAGCACTTATTTTTCATTACATTTAGAAACATATTTTGTTTGATTTATGTTTGACACTTTCAACTACCCGTAAAGAATACAAAGCATCCGTTAGTCGTTACAACGACCGTTAAAAGCCACTATCAGCAATCGACAAACTAGACTTACCATACGTTTCCAATGGTGCAGGCTATTTATTATGCTATTTGGCTCGCAAAATCACATAAAAGCATAGTGAATATCGGTAATGTGAACTATTTTCTATAACAACATCCTATGTAAAATACTATCCATTGCAATTCAACACTTAAGGGGAAATTTGTTATTTATATTGCTATAATGCATGATTAGATAATAATGATGCGGATCATTTCATTTTCAAACGTTCATTACACAGTAGTAATTCATAGATTATGTTTAAAATATCAAATTTAAATACCTACCTCTATATATTATGCAAGAAAAGTTTGCAATATCAAAACTAAATCCGCTTAATTATAATATATTATATTATGTGTGATTTCGGAAATGAAAAAAATGCTGATATTAACTAAATACAATCGAATTAAAAAAAAACATATATTCTTAAAAATAATTTATATGACATAATACAGGGCTAGGGCTAGGGCAGGGCTAGGGCTTTTTTATATTTGTAACTAATTGTTTACTTATGCTATATAAAACAATTAGTAGGACCCACATATGTTGCCTCCATCTTACTAAAGCACAACATATCATATTTTACCTTTAGAATAATCCATTTACTTTGTAGTTTTTAAAATTAGAGTGAATTAACTAACAATTTAATTTAAAGGTAAGAAAATTATTAAGAGTCCCGCTTTGAGTTTTTTTTGTTACTTCAATTTTGAAATAAGTTATAAGCAGTTTAAAATTTTAAAACGATTAACAACATAAAAGTGCTCATAATTTTGTTTAAAATTAAAATATTAAATAAAGCTTTGGTAAAGCCATAGATAATAATTTTACAATTAAAATTGATACTAGAGTTATTCATTCTATTATTAAAAAAAAAGTAAAATCGGTTCTTTTGAACGTAAAATATTGTATGTCAAGCGGTAGTCAGACCGTGACAAAACTCGTGAGTCTTGGGTCCTCTCATCAAAATCAAAATCAACTTCAATTATTGTATATGTATAAATGCATGTGAAAATGTTGCAAAGAATACAATATCTTAGGGTTTCCAACCCATATTGAGAACTGTATTTTCACGACATTTTCTTGTAGGTGATTTAAAGTTGAAATTAATGTGTATTGTGAGAGTTTTTTCCAACATAAAAACTTTACACACAAATGTTTACTTCAATACCAGTATAGGTGGTGGTATGGAACTATAATCTAAAAATATTTAAACTTTAATCAGATATTCCAAGGCATAAAATAATATATAGATCCACAATATGAAAAGAATAGTTTAAAGGTTACTATTTTTAAACATGTACGAAAAAGAGATTATTGATTAAGAAAATAAAGCTGACCCATTCAGCTATTGATATTGAATTTATATTTACACTAAAAATTATTTTCTAACTAACAATATCAAGTGTTTCAGTATATTTTTAGAAATTGTATTACATGCAACAAAACATTGCCAAAATTAGCATAACATTTTGTTCGGGAATTCCAGTGCAGTGATATTTTATAACCATAATTATAATATGTGTTTAGATAAACTAAAATAATTTAGTTGTACATGGTACAAAAAAAAAAATCAATTTGGTGTCAATCTTGAATGAAAATATGCTTTATATTAAAATAATAAAGATTGGCGTGTTGTAAAAGAATCAGAATTGCACCAATTTAGTTAAAAATATGTAATAATTACTCTGTGTAAAAATTATAAAAATTGTATGGTGGTTGGTTTGAAAAATGCTACCTTTATATTCTTATTTGTGTTTATGTTAAAGATAGATTTATTTATGAAACTTGTTGAACATTTATTTCTGGTTTTATTTAAATACAGATACACTATTTGAAAAAATCAATAATTTCCATGATTGGGTTAGGGTTTAATAGTCGAAAATTATGATTAGTTAACAAATATGTAGATAATACTTGAATGAAATTTTCAGTCTTCAAAATATAGTAGTATTTGATTTGATTTAATTTTAATTTTCTGCAAACAAAATACTGGGCATCTCTGAAAGAATCACTCGTGGACAAATTATTAAATATTATATTATTATGATTGTGTATATAATATAGACATTTAGGTATGATTTACGAGTTGTTTTACTATAATAACCAATCAAAGAAATAATGTTATGAAATAAAAAAAAAAATTAATCATAAAAACAGTACTAGAAAAAAAAACATAAATAAATATCAGGCACTAATAGAAAAAAAAGCAATAATAATAATAAAAACAGATTTTGTATGTAATTACTATAATACATTTTGATCAAAATCGTAAAGAAGTCATTTATTATTATTATTTTTTTATTTTTTTTTAATATGTGTAATGGTAAGGGTTTTGGCATCAGGTTTATTACTTTAGTTCCATGAAATTCATATTGATTGCGTGTTTCAGTTTTTGTGGCCAGTTTTTTTTTTTGTATCAAAATGTTGTTGGCTCTGTGTAATAATAGCGCTAGTGAACGATGTTTTTTGAAAAAAAACCAGTGTAAATTTGAAGTTTAATTGTTTAATTGTTATAACATTAAAAACATGGCACAACATTTTGATGGATACCTTGATTTCCTTTTTACAGCTACTCTACCTAGTGTTTTGGTAGAATTGCAATCACACATATTCATATTATGTATGGATCATAATTGTACAATTTCAAATGTTTTATTCTAATTTATTAAATTAACAAAAACCATTTTCTTTTATTTAGGTAAGTTAGAAAAAAAAATCTATTAAATTAAGATAACGAGAATCAAATAATTTTGATTTTTGTCGGATGATAAATGACTTGGGTTACTTTGACCTTTCCTTGTGATTTGAGTGTTAAACAAAACGTACATTACTAACTGGATATGTTTGTGGTTATACATATTTATCGAACATAGACTAGTGAATAAATCACTAATCTTGAAGTAAATGTTTTTTGCTAGCGCTTACAAATAATAAAATAAATAAATTATTATAAAATAATAATAAACAAATATTATGGCAAACTAATAGTATTTCTTTAAGTCAGTTAAAATTGAAATGTAGTCAATATCGCTCATTATTTTAATTATATGATTAATGAAATTGTAGGGTATTCCATATAAAATAGTTAAAGATATGATTTAAATGGATATATATATTGCAAGCACGTAAAAAGTCGTTTAAAATATAATTTACATGTGTTACGTTATAATTACCGAGTGCATTTAAATACCAAACATTTTAGAAATGCAAATAAAACATATTATTATAATTGTTCTTGTATTTTTAAAAAATAAAAATATTTTCCCACGGGTTATATAAAATAGTTATAATTTCGTAATATTACGTTTGATAAACAAATGTGTTATTTATGTATATTGTATACCTATATAAAAAAAATTCAATTTTCAAACAACTTTAACACGATTATTGTGATTAAAAGTAAATAAATACATCCCCAAGATTTAAAAATAATAATGAACTGATAGTAAATTGAATATATTTCAATCGTTAAATAAGTAAGATACAATATTTAAAAAAAAAGAAGGTATACCATTCTTATATAATGTGATAACCTTGCTGAGTCTTATATTTATTTACTATCGAGTTTGTTAAAATGTAATTATTTTTTTTTTCACTTCTATTCGCAGAATTCCCAACGTTTTCTACAATGCTTTGAACAAAAGTAAGTCTAATATATATATATGAGTCGGTAGTGTGTAAAAATCAAACTGATCGGCCATAAAAACGTTTTTGTACGGAAGTAGTTTCTAAGAGAAAAAATATTTACTAAGAATAACAGTTTAGAACTTGAAACCATTAAAAATAAAAATCATTATTGACTTGAAAGTTTTTGGGGTTCAGTATCGGTAAATATAAATAATATACAATACATAATGGATAAACAACTAGCTTTGATTATAATGCATGTGACAAACAATATTCATAAAATCTTTATTTTAATTTGTTTACGAAAAAAAAAAATCTTTTTTTTGCAAAAAAAGATAATTTAAAAATTGATTTTTATTTTAAACTACAAAGATTGTTTTATTTGTCTTAACATTTTAATTCTATACAATTTTTGCAAATATTTAATTTGTAAAAACAGTTAAATAAAGGTTTTTTTTTTTATTTAATGTTAATAAATAAATTATAATGTGATAAATATACAGAAAAATGTCTTTTTTGAAAATATACTTTTACGGTGATAGTGATAGTTCTCTATAGCTCATACCATAGGGCTATAGAAATGTGGTTGGTATTTTTTATTGTTTTAATTAAATTAAATTAAATTATGTCCGTTAGACAAAGGTTATATCCTAAAGTATATTTGTGCAGAGAATCGTCCACTATTTAAGGGGTTTTCGTAAATAGAGATTTCACTGAACCGATGAAATACAAAATGATTGTCTGAAAATTAGAGTTAGTGTTATTTTGTAAAAGTAAATATTGTGTAATGAGTCAAATTATTATTTTAATTTAAATAATAAAGTAAAGTTACATACTTGTGCTGGAAAAAAACCGTTCCATATTATTAATTACACGAAATCCTAAAGGAAAATACTGTCGTATTTATATTATTCAATTAGTCTAATCGCTAATTCATTTAGAAATAATTACACAAACTGAAGATAATTGTATGTTTATCGAAAAAGATAAGACTGTAATAGATTTAAAAATAATATATTTTAAAACAAATAATAATATAGTAAATTATTAATTATTTTCGTGTTTACTAAATATATATTTACAACTTACGAGTATTTAAAATAATTGTATACAAACAATTTAAAAACAAAAATACCTATTACTACTATAATAGTGTACGTCATAAAATAATAATTACCTATTATAGTAATTTGTAGTTAAACTTTAAGAACGGCGTTTGCATAGGCGTTTTGGGTACATGAACGTATAGGTGGAATTCTAGAAGTATCGTTTCATTACCTTTATTACGATTCGTGTTTAAAAATAATATTATGGCAGAGTCTGTGTAATAATTATAACAAAAAATAATAATAATAATAGGGAGTTATCGTATTTGAAAGGTTCTAAGTACCATCGTATTTGTATACATTTATCGTAGTTATTTCGTACTTATAACGTTGGTGTATAATAACACAATACTATCGTTCGATTAAGATATCGAATGCCGGTCTGAAATCAACTGCACACATTGTCATGATACAATGATAAAATATACGATACGAACAAAGAATCGAAGAAATAAAAATCTTATAAGATATTTAAGTATCCTTATTATTCTTTAACTTATTAGAAGACGTGATGATATGCGTTCGTATTCCGTCGCTGTTGCATTAAAAAAAAAAGTGGTTATGTACACTAATATATTAAGTCATAACGAGAGCATATAAAACAACATTCTATCGTTGTGTTGAGACTTCAGCAGAACACCGAATTGTGCTACCAACCATGTATTATAATTTTAACGCTTTTACGACAAGAGCAACAGAAAGACGTTACTTCGAAGTTCGAGCATTCGAGCATCGCTAATAAGTACACACAAGTTATACAAACAATATATCCCTAAAATATTTTAATTGAACGGTGCTAATGGATTAAATCAACAAATTGTGACAATAAATTATAGAAGGTAATTCTGTTTAAATTGTAATCGGAAGACAAACATCTTAGCTCTATAGAACTTGGTTTTGAACAACTTAAGTTACGTTCCGTCGTGCATAATATTTCGTTTTATTTTTACTTTAAAAATTAATACACGATAAGGGTATATTTATATTAAAATATTATATTCGTTTTTAAAATATTTAGCAGAAAAATGGATTTTGATTGGATACAAAAAAAAAAAAAAAAAATAGGATACTTTGCATAAATGGGTAAACCGAGTAAAAAATTAAAATGTGCTGTCAAAATTTGAGTCCACAGAGAATACTCATTTTAAAATTAACATTGAACATTTGGCCCTTACACAGACTATTGTTCAGTGGGGCCCATTATCTTGTTGAGGAATAAATAAATTAATAATTGACTCAGGTGCACATTTGAAAATTTATGAGTTATTCATTCACTTGTACGGTGTGCAGTTCGTGTATGCTTTTCGATATTTATAACTAATGGTTTGACTACATTATCAGTATAATTTACGAATATGTAATTATGGTGATATAACTATTATTATTTATATAATTTACTAATAATATTTTTATTTTACATAAATATATTTTCTAATAATTTAAATTAGTTAAATCTATACAGTAGTTTTTTAGTGAAATGCCGATTACTTTATCATTTAACTGTTTTTCACAAGCCAATTTTACTTTCTTTAATTTTCCAGTTTTGTTCAAACATATTTAAAACTTAACAATTACTTGTGATGAAGCACTGCCATTAGTGATGGGTTTAGTAGCTACAAATTAAATATACTTTTTAAAGAGAAATGCCTTGTTTTAAAACACGTTCTTCATTATACAATTTAATTAATAACAGGTTACTCAATTTAATATATTATGTATATAAATATTACAATTAAGTGCTTAAACGTTTAGGAAAGTTGGTTAACGTACAGGAAAATGAGGTATTTGAACTTTAAGTGTAGTTTAATAATTGAAACAATATTTTTATCTTTTTGAGGGCAATGATTAAATATACACAGAAAATAAGATTTAATGAAACTTTTATGAACATATTGTGTTTCTTATTTACTACAACAAATTTATATTTTTATATTATAACTTGGATTTGGATTTTTGTGGTACAAAGTGGGTATTTCAAATTCATTTTTGGTAATGAAAATGATAAAAATAACACATCCAAACTAAAATATTTGCATGAATATTTTCATCCCATTATTTATTTATAATTTCTTCAATTTATGAAAACTAATGTCACTTAAAATTTGGTTCACACCTTATGCTCCTACATCAAACATAAAAATGTTTTTACTGATATGGAAGTATCCTATTTTTTATTTCAGTTTTTCATACTTTCACTTTCATCTCATCTATTCTTTCTACTCATTTATTACAAGACACGGACGATAAATAATGTGTCATTTCCCTCCCAAAAGATTTAACAAACTTATTTCCAGGAATTAACTAAAAACACTGAGAGCTTCGTGCTCCGAACCGGTGTGTACACCACAATTCCCACAGACAATTATTCAGCCGCTACAGATTTTCTACAATGTTCATATAACAAAAAAAAATCTCTGTTTTTAATTCTTTTCAACCTCAAATAATTTATCGTGACACTTCGCCGCCGTATAATTTTAAGAGCGCACATTTTTCTCTTATGTGTTTTATTTCAGTAATTTAAAACTGTAATGTAGTTGATTTTTTTCCTTTCTGAAAGTTTCGAATGACTTTATTAATGGCTTTGATTTTTATTTTTTATTTTTTATTTTTTTTACGGAGGTAAGGAATATTTTAATTCCAAAAAGTCACCAGCTCCATCATTATTTATTTATTTAACGGAACGCTTGGTATCTGAATTCTTACTTGTCTGGTTGTGAAAAAACAATCCTTTGATATGATCTGTTAAACAAAATTAATATTGTTCGTCCAAACGAACAAAATAAATGAAGAGAAAAATTACAAATGATTAAATTATATTAAATTACAAAACAAACATAATTAGAGTCAAGTGGAATTGGGGAAATTATAAACTTATCTGAATTCATCAGAAATATTGAAATTATTTTTAATATTTTCAATGTAATATAATATGTGATTTTGTTAATTGATATTTGCTCCTGCTTAAGATTTGAAGTTTTCGGTATAAAAATTATTTTGAATAATTGTATATAAATAAATATATTGAAAATTGTAGATTTAAAATTTAGTAAATTACTGTTTTATTAACATGAATAGTGACATTTCAGTATTATAAATAAATTGAATATTTAAAATGTATTGAAATACGAAAAAAAATATAAATATAAAAATATCCCAGTTAAATTAAATATTTACGAATTTGTATATATGTATTTTCGATATTTTTTAAACGGTATGTGATCTGCTTATGAGTAACTTCTCTTTTACATTTTTAAACTTTTAAATCGAACAAACCAAACTTTTATCAAGCAAAATAATCTTATCAAGTTTTTGAAAATAAAAAAAAAAAAAATTGAAAATTGAAAATGTCTATAGTAATAGCTCGAAAAGATTAAAATTATTTAGATAATGTTTAATCATGTACAGAAATTGCTTATATAAAAATTTGGTGAACGTTTAAAGTATCTACTCGTTTTTAAGTGGCACCTGTAAAAAACTAGTTTTGTGTCAAGTTTCCGTTTTTCCTTAATTTTTTTTTTGTTTCTTAGACGGTTTTGCAAACTATCGAGCATTTTTAATTTTTCTCTAACAAAAGTACCGACTAGATCAAATTTTTTATCAAAAATCACTCTCGAAGTTGAAAATCAAAACATCATTTCATGTTTTATCGTGTATATGCACACAAAAAGAAAAATACAAAAAATGCTTGTTATTTCTTTTCTTTTCTTTATATTTATTTTAATACCACATTTAACATTTAAGATGTACTTATTTTATATTCAATATATCAGTTTCTTAAGATTTCAGAGATTACTTTTATATTTGTAATGGAATATAATGACTCTTATTGTATAGTTTGAATTTATTTTTATGTTTTAAAATTAATTTTTACGGTGCAGTTATTAAATTGAAAACTGCGAGGTTGAAGTGTTCAAATTGAACAAAAATAATACATTTTTGAAAATTAAATACAAAAACGTTATGTTTAATATTTAATATTGTTTATGGTATTTTTGACATTTTATATTTGCTCGTGCATTTTTAAATATTTTTCCACCGACAGACGTCAAATCGATTTCGGAGAAAATAAATATTTCTATTAATAACTGAGTATTATTGACAACAATTAAAACAGTTATAGTCGACAATAGTTTAAATAAATAATTTAAATAATTTAAATAATTAATAAATAATAATAATAATAAATAATAAAAAAAAATAATAATAATAAATAATAATTTAAATAATAAATGTTGATATTCTATCGAAGACATTTCAGTATATTATAATACAGTGATCAGTTTTTATGTCAACATAATGGTATATCAATAGCGCATGAAAACAATAATTTTGACAACTCTGGCCGTTAACTGGGTCGAAGAACAGTATATATATATACGAACCGAAAACAAGGAACCGAACGGCGAGCTAAAGGGGCGACGTTCGCCTCCGTTTATCCTTTTCATACATATTGTGTGCACCCCGACCCCGTGTTTTTCCGTTTAATGTGGCATAACGGTAGTCATCAAAAATGTTATGTCCGGATTTCCCGTTTTCTCTCTTCGCTAAGTCCGGTTACTCTTCGCTGCATGACAAAGTTACACGCGGTGTTTAGCATGGACTCCGCAAATGTCTCGTTATACGATCCCCGTTATCGTTTCCTTCACATTTAACCGGATAGTCGGCCACCGCTACGGCGGCGCTATAAGATCCCTGTTCCCGTTAATCCACTAATTTAACAAAAGCCCTCCTCTTCTCTTCTCTCGACCATCACCTTATTACTAAATAAACTAGCCACCAAAATGAACCAACACACACACACACACACAAAATATTATATAATATTATAATGTATTACACTCAGCCACGCGATTGTTCTCTAGTTTCGGTTCCGTCCACTGATGGCGGACTGGTATTTCTTGGATATTATCACGCCGAGTTAATGATATGAATATCACAGAGTCATTTGTTATGTGTAAGCTGACCTGATAGAACAGACAATACCGATGCTAGGTGCATGTAACGACACTCTATCTACGAGACCACCGTCGATGTATAGTTTATAAGAATAAAATATTATTTAAAAATTCACATTTCAGATTTAGTTTTTAGATACTGAACGACCCTGCGTACATTGACTAATTCAACTAAAAATTGTCCAAAGTAGATATTATAATACAACATTTGGTATGGATTACATTAAACATTAAAAGTCAGTTTCGCATATGTACAAAGTACATATACAAAGTATGTCTATATACATTTGTACCAACTCCTATGATAGAATTGTTAATGTCATGCTGGTTTTCAAATGTAAAAAATTATTGTTGCTAAAATATTTATCATTAAAATTACTTAATTTTAATTTAGTTTTAGTTTATTAATTTAATAAATGTATTAATCATACATAACTATTATTAAACATATCACTTTAAAAATACGGTTCATACTTCACACTTTATAAAGGTAATCAATAAGAAAATTATATTTACTTATGCATGTCAAAATACTTACTTATTTACTTGTTATTATTTAGAAACATAAGCAAAAATTATACATTTTTTATTCTTGTATTTATTATATTCGATGCATGGTATTAACATTTTACAGATTTACATCGACGAATGTATTAAATTTCAATAATATGTTTAAAAAAAATTGTTTTTTGTTTGTCGTTGCCATTTGGAGCAGTAAAAAATAAAAATACTTCGATAAGAATTAATAAATTAATACATTCAACGCTCCAATCAGAATCTAAAACTTTTTTGGAAAGCAAAATATATTAATTTTATGTCTATATTATGATGTTCAAATTTTGACAACAATGAATTCAAACGTGTAGTAACGATTTATGATTAAATGATTCTTTTTTATTTGGTTGTTATTTAAAAAAAAATATTAATAGTAGAAACTTGAAACACACCGTAAAATGACTAATATTGTCAATTTATATACATACTGAAGATTTTGAAATATCTAAACTAGTTTTTAGATATTTAATATATTACATTTTTTATAGTTGTTTAATATATTATTATTATTATGAATTATTTAAATTAACATTGCAAATATTTTCAATAACTAAGTAGGTACATACACGTAAATATTATTTTAAATTGTGAATAATAAATTCTTCACATTTCTTATAAATGTTAAATTATCTATTGCAAGAACAATGACTGTTAATTTGTAAAATCAATTTTTTTCAAAAAAACATTTTTACAGCCAAAAAACTTCAACACATAATAGGTACTCGTGATTTTATGAATATGCAATTTGTATGGCTGGCCTGTTAATTAATAAGAGCTCGTGCATTGTGACAGGAGGTTGGCAAGAGGGTGGGTCTGAATAATGCACGCGTTTTATAGTCTCACTCTTCTTGGCACATTCTTATTAATTATTCATTTTGTTCCGTAGTCCAAAACCATTTTTACTCAGCCTCTCTACTACACTCTTCCATCTTACCAAAGGATTTTCGTTCAAATCATATAAACTTTAATGGCTTTGTTATGCATGCATGGATTTTATGATTGTATTTGACCTCTATACAGAAGTATAATATAAAATGAAAGAAAAAATGTATCCCTAGCTATTATTATGTTGGATGAAATTATTAATTTTTTTAGTGTTAGAGCAAATTCCAATGTCTGGAATAAAAAATAAATCATTATATCACTGCATATTGTAAAACATTTAAACTTGTATATTATTATACAATTTAAACTATCTTAAATATTACAAGCAAATGGTTAAAATAATAATAAGGATTAACATTTCAATTGTTTAATAAATACATCAATTTCATAATAAACCATTGTTCATAGTCTCATCAAAATATATAATAATTTATGATATTTTTATAAATTTGAGTTCCATGTTAAAAAATATTGATTTTTTGTTTTAACAGACAATTTCAAATTATATAATTTAGTTATTTAGTAATAGACAAATTGAATGTACTAATTCATTTATTTTTATTATTAAACATACTTCACATTTATTTAAAATACCAAACCTATTTGTGGTCCATAATACCTTTTATATTGTATTTTACTTACACATCATAATATTGTATCTATATAATCGATATACTAATTTATTGTATTATAAACATGTGTAATTTTTAGTTTGTCGCAGGAGTCGTATTTAGTAAAAATACTATGATTTAAATGGCGTTTTTTTTCAAATATATTGTTTTATAGAAATTAATTTATGAAATATCAATTTTTACTGTGAATTGTATGTATTCAAGTCGTGTTAAATATACATCATTTAGCTCAACATCCCCGGCACTCGGCAGTCAGGTAGGTACATACAACCAATGACAAAAACGTGAATTTTGTTGGCCATTTTTGAAGTACATTGTTTATTATTCCTCTGGGGCACCGAAGCATCAGAATGAATAGGGAGCTTTCGGGTAAATTGTCCAGTGCAAATAATTCGACATAAACGGGTTCGTTATTTTGGTCAGCAGTCAACGGCACTGAATACACGTCAAGTGAGTTTAATTTCCAATGGTTTTGCTATGCGATTATCAGTTTAGCTACCCTTCGTTTCCCCCCTGTCTTACTGTAGTCAAATTAATGCTACGTGGTCTGTTTCTGCATGAACGGATTCATATCCGGTCGTGCCGGCCCAAAACGGTTGTTGTTGTCGTCGTCGTCGTCGTCGTCGCCGCCACCGACGCCGCCGCCGCCGGGGAACCAAGAATAATAAATTATAGTAATCTGCCATGTGTAACACAATCTGAAAACAAACGTTTACCATGTCGGAAACATTTTATCTTGTTTCCAATCTAAAAAAAATCCATACTTAAAAATTTGAAAATTAGACGAAACTTCTAAAATATGTAAAAAAAAAAAAATATGTGATAGTATAATAATAGGTTATGGATTTATTAATATATTATTTATATTTATTTATTCATTTTTTTTTTATTTATCGTTGTGAATGTAAACTGTTTATAACTCATATTCATCTATATAATTAATATGCATTCATAATAATAATAGTGTATTATATTATTAGATGTTGTATTAAACAACAGAAATAAACTCATCCATTTCTGTAGGTACGCAAATTATTGATAATCTAAATTAAGCGAAAAAGTAGTTTCAGAAAAAGTTTTTATAATATGAACTAATCAAATAATTAGTAAGCATATTTTAAAAATGATTTATTTATGTATGTTATTCATTCAACAAAACACAATTGTTTAAGTGAAATATTTTCTAATATTTTATTATATTTTATTTTCTAATTACTGAAATACAATTTTTTTTTTCAAAAATTAACTTTGTAAAAATAATATTAGAAAAGTACCAGCAAAATATAGAAAAGACAAACTTCTATAAACAGATTATTAAAAATATAAATAGTTGTGTGCTGCTTTTTTTATTATTCCTCGTGAGAACTCTTTATTCAAATTACTTTACAAGAGTGTACTTTTAAAAATTAAATAATAATTTAATTGTAGTTTATCCACTTGTAAAATATGCGGTATATAATTATTTACATACACGTTTAAATATTATTTTACCAATTAGAATAAATATAATTTACCATGATAAATACAAGGATATTTAAAAACATGATTTTCTGGATTTTAAATGAATTTATACTTTCATTTTAATATAATTTGTTTTGTTTTTTTTTTTCATTTATGTATTTAACTGTTGAGTATTGGCTACGATAATAGGCTAGTATAATAATAATAGCATACTAAATAATTTATTTAAAATTACATTTTTACTGCAATCTCAATGTTACTGAACAATTCTCTTCAAGTTCAATCGCCACCAAAATGCATTCAATATTCTATATATTTTACTGTTTTGAATAATCCACCAATAATAATCAATTTAAACTAATTAAAATACTTTTTAAAACTTTGTAACTATAAATTATTACGTAATAATATTGAGCTCCAGCTAATTCTGTGATTTGTAACTAATTTTTCAATGCTGTACTGAATCATCAGATAATTGGTTTTATATATTTTACTAATCATACTCAAAAAATAAAAATAAAAAAATATTTCAAGTGGTTCCTATATTTTCGTGCAGTACAAAAAATAATAACTTCTGATGGCCATGTACTTATGTAAAAATAAAATAAATTATACAGTTCTAAAATATTATCTTTTGTTTATGTGAAGGAAAAAAAAGACATTACATACACTTTTTGCTTAAATTGATGCTACCTTTCATATTATTCAATAATTAAAATATATGATAATGTGTTGAGCAACTCTAGAAGTGTATGCTTCACTTAATAAATATCATAAAAAGATTAAAAATAGTTATTGCAATTTGATTTTCCATTTATTAACTTATATTGGAAAAAATAAAACGGAAGGAAACTGCATTCAGGAAATTCTCGTAATGTTAAAGTTTTTTTGCAAATTATCAAACTAAAAAAGGTTTAAAAAGAAATATACAGTCAAGATAACTTGATCTTGAAATACGTATGTGCTTATATTTATATGAAATAACACCTACAAAATGAAAAACGTTACGATGGTGAACAAAGGCTGTAACAAACGGGCCGATTTATAACTGGTAAGTTTTTGTTTAATTGGACATCATTCATGTCAGACATAATAAAACAAGTAAAAAAAGTTATGGATACAAAAACATACAGTTTTTTATGTATCTCTTCTTTAAACATCGCCAAAAAAGCTCTTTTCTGAAGTTTTTATATTTTGAATAATATCTATACACAAATTATGCAATATTATGATGAATTATTTGTCTATTATAATTTAGAACCATACAATAAACCTAATGTCATATAGGTACCACTATTAAGTTTTATTTTATTATCATTGTTATGTTAAAATTAATTTCACTAAAATTCAATTCGACAACACACATATTTTATCCCGTGAAATTTTAAACCAAACTAAAAAGTATAAAATATATTAAAAATTTAAAACAATGATGTACATCTATCACAAAAATGAATGTAGAATTTCTGAAAAATATTACCCAGGAGAAATAACTCTATAAGTATCCATTCATATATGTTGGGAAATGCATTTTCCTAATTTGACTGTTGGTGAACGACACGATTTACATGATTTAAACCACTTCAAAATTGAGTTAGTAAAACTAATACTCTCTAACTTTTTGAATAATAAATCATGAATCACATTGTCGAATACTTTACTAAAGTTGATATTTACTATGCTAACCTAATCATAAGAATTAACAGATTTGAACACCTATCTAGCTGCTAGATTTTAGCACCCAATTGACAAAATAAAATATACAGTTTATTTGTTTCAGGAGACTGTAAGCATTGTAGGTACCTATATATTTTATTGAGTAAATACATAGTACACATTAATATGAACACTTAGATAGTATATTTGCTTATGATTTAACCAAACTATAGTATAAGTTAATAATTATAAATAAACGTGAGTATAATATTATCTATAGCGATATTGTAAATTGCTCAAAAAAGATGTATTTATTAGGTATTCAAATCAATTTCACAAGTATGAATAATATCATGTTTCGTGTATTATTATTATTCAATAGTTTAATTTTAATATTAAAAAAAACTTTGTTATACGTTATAATTATATTTTTCAGTATGCATATTAAATGTTCAAGCATATTGTTTTAACTTAAAAGATCACTTATTATCTATATAAATGTAGGTACATATCTAAATAATAAAGTTTAAATAAAAAAAAAATAATATGTACGACAGAATAAATAGCAATACAACATAGGTAAAAGTAAGTATACAATTTAAATGACATGTAGAATATTTAATTTCTTTTATAAAAAATAAATGAATAATTTCATCTAACATTTTTAGAAATAATTTAGCCAATTTGTATGAAATTAAAATTGATAATGGCAATATCATCGAAACAAAATAAAGATAAATATTACAAAATATATATTGATGTGTATTACAGTTATACCTTTGTAAATAATTAAAATGTCTGGGATGTTAAATCGTTTGTATATAAAATGTTAGTAAAACTGTTATAAAACAGGATATGACGTATGCATATGGAGTGATACGAAAAAATTCAGATTTTTTTTATAGAACAATATGAGAAACAACCAAAATAATTATTTTACGAGTTCGTTTTTGTTTGTTGTCATAACATTCATGGACGAGGGTATTCCCGCTATCGTGAAAAGGGATTTTAATTTCATTTACCACTGTGGTATTAGATATTTTCACCGCTTTTGGAACCACCACCACGACCGCTGTCTTTTTTTAATTTTTTAATTTTTATTTTATTTTATAGTTATTTTTTGTACTCCGGCTATACTGTTATTATTGGTCCTACCAACGTCACTGCTGAAAATACCTTTACGGCCCACATGAAAAAGGCGATATCAATTATGTCACGCAGGTTGTTTGGCCGTTGTGGTAGTATGGTTGGGAAAGGGGAGGGGGGGGGGCTGAAAGCAAACTGTCCCTTGCTACCTGCCCCACCCCAGTGGATAATTGACACTATGCATTACTATGGATTAAATTTACTGATGTTTTGTTGCACAAAAACCACTAACCACTGACAGAGGTCCACGATATTGTGTTATTGACTTCAGTGCGAGACAAAATGTTGTTGAAATTAAAACGTTTACCCTAAGGGACGGGCAGCTCGTTGTGTGGGTGGTAGAAAACCAGAGGGGAACCAATCAACCGAGCAAAGTTCGAACACTATAGTATTCGCTACTATCTAAATATATACCTCCCTGCCGTCAGTCAATGTTGGTGAAACTACCACACGACCTCATTGGTTTTAATTAGCGACGGGAACAATACGATGCAAATTTTGTGCAAGCCGTTACCACCACCTCTGCTACCACTACGGTCGTCGTTGATCCGAATCCCCACAACCGATTTACCACCTTTGGGAATGGTCACCGGTTAATTGGCTTTCTGCTCGAAATCGAAATGCTCTTATTCGAATCAATTATTACCAACATTAAAAAAGAATAAAATATTTTGAAATGTTTTAGAAACTTATAGCTATTCTACGATGAAAAATAAATAATAATGGGAGCTGTTATTATAAGTCATGCTCATATCGTTTCAATCACCTCATCGTAGGACAGAATTGTATTAACATTTGAGATACTTGTGGTTGTATAATAGCCGTTCTAATTAAGGTTTACAGATTACAAAAGCGTTTTTGAATACTTTAGACCTTTAACACGCAAGATTTCTTCTATATATCCAAGTAAATTTACGATTCACGATTCATAAATGGCTTTTTTATGTGAATAACAATTATGTGTTTCTGAAAGAACACGATTTTACGATTTTTTATGAACAATTTGAATATATTAGCGGTGTAAAGATATATTAAAAGTATTATATTATTTTACTTTCTTATAATTTTTCAAACTTAACTTGATAGTTATTTGAAAGCTACTAGGTAATTTAGTAATAATATAATATGTAAAATTAGTATAATTAAGTAATTGTTCTGGTCTTCTGGATATAGTATAAGAATAATGACTTTAAGTCTCATATAATAATATTCTGTGGAAAACTTTGTAACTACCTACCTAGTATAATACTGTATTCTACTTATACATTATAGTAACCTGAATTAGCACTTTCATCAGATGTTTAAAGTTTAAGCAGTTTTCTTAACTTTGCGTTGGTATTCTATATTTGTGCTAATGTAAAACCGTAATATAACTTTGTAACTTTTTTTTAACAGCCAATTGAATATTAAATTCACAAGGTATACATCTCAATATATAAAGGTGATTGGTGAAGGATTAAACAAACTGTTAAAAATTATATTATGGAACTCATATCATAAAATAATCAAGTTCAAATAAATCATTTCTTATACATATAATTAACAATCCTTTGAAACAATTACAATTTCTAATATATTATAATGTTAGGTTACATTATAATTTCATAGATTTTAAGACATTACAAGATTACTTTAAAGAAGGAAAATAAAGAGATGTGAACATGTCACTAAGTTAGTATATTTTCTGTAAGATATTTTAAACTTTACATAACGATTTGATATTTCATATGAACAAAATGAAAAATATCATTATTCAACTGGAAGACTCTTAAATTGTTGGAAGGTACTCATATGAAAACTTGCTTGACATGCCCCAAAATATTTCAAACCTACAAATATATATGTAGAATCAGTCATTCAGCCGGTTAAAAATATATTAAACACATTTCTTGTTATCCTTGAAATTGAATTTGAAAGTTTAAGCATGAAATTAAAATGTCACGTGGGAAGAAGAACTTTAGAAAAGTGAGATTACTAATTCATTTATAATCCAATTACATGCGTTTTAAGAAAATTAATCTTGTTTGTACAGTACTAAATTGCATATGTACACGGGAATTAAAAACTTTGGAAAGATTATAGTTAAATACACTTATACATATATACATTATACTCATTCATTAAAGTTTTCAAATAATTTAATGGTAATATTTGTATTTTTTTTATTATTATGTACGGTATATTATTTTGATTTACTTATAGGTACATAAAATCCAGATTTTTTAGAAATATTCCAAAAAGCAAAAAAAAGCATACCTGATTCACAATAAGAAAAGTTAGGCAATTTTACTTATATTTATAAGGTTAAATAATATTCTTAACATAAAATATATGACATTCTAACACAGTTTAAGTTTATTTTGAGATACAGAAAACTTGAAGTAGGTTGTGTGCCTAATTAAATTAAACTTCGGCCATAGTTTGATTAATATTTTGAATGTTGTTACCACACAATATATTGGTCATAATATTTCTATAAATTAATAAGAACCCTTTTTGTAAGAATATAATAAAAACCATGTTATTATAATGCAATACTGTAGTTGTATAATTTTATATCTATAGACTATAGTGTTTATTGGTAATGAACTATGATAAATTAATTTATAAAATAATAATTATCTAATATAATATATATTGATGTCAACTATGAACGTTTAGGTTTTCCGCATATGATTTTGATTGTGTTACTACAATGATATATAATCTAAATAAGTATACATCTACTACAATATTTGTCTAATTGATTTTACTCGTGTATTTGAAATTTGAATAATATGTTATAATATAATATTCAAATAATTTCAATAATTATCAATCTAAAATAGTTGAAGTTCTTGTTAAAATTAATATAAATATTAATTAAAGGTTAGTTATGTATAATTTTCTATTAAATCAAATCAATACGGGAAATTAGTTCCCGAAATGTGGTAGGTAAAGGGTTCTGATAAAAGAACAATCTCAGATATATATATTTAATTATTCTTGACATTTCCGTCAGTTTAAATATATTAACGACGATTCGTAACCAATTAGTCTATTAGATGATGGTTGATCCGTGAGTGATTTTTTTAAGTTAATATAGAAAGAATAGTAGAATAATTTAAGCTGGTACCTAATTCTGGTAAGTTTTAAGTTTTTACAATTAATATTTTTTCATTTATATAATAATAACAAAATATTTTGAAGAATCATTGTTATCTTATGAAAATCTAATTTTGTCACACGTCATTGTAAAACAATTCTACTCAGCTGAATCAAAATGTTAGGTTCTAAAATATTTAACATAAAAACGTTTTAAATAATTTGTAAAATCATTAGATTTTGAGTTTAAATGATTTTCTTTGTGTATTTGCATATTATTCTTAATATGGTATACCATACAAACTGTACAAACTATATAGATAACTTCGTAAACTGAAATGAACATCGTTTATGTTGTTCGATATTGTTGGCCATTTATAGATTATTAAGTCGATTTAAGATAATTTCACGAAACAAGTTTATTGAAATAGACGATAAATAACAAAAGTTGGTATTGTTATCTACTTATCTGGGTTTCCAAAGTTTAATCTTGTTGATTATTTTTACAACAAATAGCTTAGGTGTTAAGTTACTAATCTATAAACTTGAATCACAATATGGCCTTGAGATATGTTGTTATAGCATTTTCATAGTCTAGTAGTTAATCCTTCTTATTTGAAAGCGTAATATACCTTGTGGCAGATTCGGTCTCTGGATACACACAGCATACCAGACCAAACGTTATTGGGGACACACGCAAGGGAGAGTGCTTTGATAAAATTGGTCGAGGCTTATCGACATCTTGACACTTTCTCGTGAAATATTCAATTTAATACACGAAAACTTCCACAAAACGTATTACATAATTTTAAATATTCCTTAAAATATTAGCTATAGGTATAAGTTATTGTTTATTTTACTTACCAAGTTTTCAAATCCACGCATATAAAACACAAAATATGGTCTCACATTTGTTCTTCCTGGATTAATTAGCACTGAACTGCACCTGAAAATGGCACGAATATAATTAATTTACTCATTCAACGTGTATGAAAGATAGACATAAATTAAGACATGTTGCTTTTGAAGGGTAAATGCAATTTATGACTCTATATTGACGGAAAAGTGGTAATTTCTCCATGTTAAATGAATTATAAGATAGACGAAATGCAATTATAATTACAAGTACTAAACACCTAAGGTAGGTGTTATTTTAAAGTATGACAACGCAATATAGTTTTAATATAAAACAATATTGCAATTCCAACAAAACTCAATGTTTGAGGGTAATAAGCAATTTATAATATTATTGAAATCATTTAATTTACTTTAACTATACTTTTTTTTTTTAATTATTTGTACAAAGGTATTTTTAATTCTACAATAAATACAATATAAAATAAATTAGATAAATGTGTCTTAAAATTATTATTTAAAACGTCAAATAAAAAAAATTGAAAATTAAAGAATTTGGTAATATAATATACAATTTAACGTGACCATCATTGTATTGTACTTTGTACACATGTTAATTCTTATATATTTTGAATATTTTTACAAGCTATGTTTTGATAATTAATTTGGATACAATTATAAGAATTGAAATACTAAAATGTATACAATAAGAAATTTAACTGAATAATTAGCTGAAATTTAGCTGAAAATAACTATATTCAACAACTTCAATTGTATTTTTATTTTAATTGAAAATATTTGGAATCAAAGTAAATAATTCATTTTTTCAAGTCAGCATTGAACAATTTTGCATGTGGTTTGATTTTTTTTTTTATAGTATACCTATCTGAAAGTTATTACAAATAAAAATGACACATTGATACATTTATTGTTATAGTATTTTTTTTTTTTTTTTATGACGCCAAGGATTTACCTGTTATATGAATTTAAAGTGTTCACTCGTTTTAATGGTTAAATTACAGTCAACAGATATAATATGAATATATAATTTTAGAGTTTTTCATGTCAAAATAAAAGAAAATGATTTAAAATAAAACAATATTATTTTATGAATTTTTTCAAAATCATTGAAATAAACATTTCATTTTTATGGATTCACTCGAATAATATGAGTACCTATTTTAAATAATAATATTACTTTTAAAATCAAAAATATGGTTTTCACTAATCAAAAATAGACAAATCAAAAGCGTAAGTAAATCAGTAGATGAATATTATATAGATAGTGTTTATTAAAATATGTAATGACATACGTGCTATGTGCACGATGACAATATGCTAAATATTATTTCGGCGATAATCAAATACCGTATTAACAATTTCCAATGTATACTAGTATTATTCTTAGAAACTATAAACTATTTCATTAAGAATTTCCTGGGTGCCTTCATTTTGCTTATGTAAATCCAGTTTCTTAATAATAGACCTTAAAATTGAATGGGGAATGTGAATAATATGTGATGTTCACTTATTGCCATTGTGTTTACCCATTGTAATTGTTTCATAACACTAGGTACCTAATAACATTGTCGGAATTAGAAAATTGTATTTTATTCTGAATAATGTGCACAATATGTAGGTAAATTGCATATTTGCATATTATATTATTTAAGCTTAAATTGTACCTACATCAAAGTCGGAACTATATTCTGTTTATATTATACACTAATCCTAATAATATTATGATATTTTCTTTTCAATATATTATTTATATATGCTTTAAGCTTATACAACACTTCGAATAAAATGATATACCATACTTGCATTATTATGTGTTGATAAAATGCTGAAAATATGTATAAGCTAATTGCATACACTTTATAAAAGTTTATAGTTGAGGTAAAGAGTTTTCGTGGAACATACTTGGAGTTTCCGATGTGCTGCATTTGTGTTACTATGTTGAGTTTGAAAGGATAAATGAATTGTCGCATTTAAAAAGCAATTCTTAGCGATGCTAAAATCAATATAATTAAATACATTTTGTTCCAAATAGATTTTTTATATTTTTCAAATATTTTGTTAGCGACTTATCTTTACATTTGGAAAAACTACTGAGAATATAGAAAAATAACTCGTTTGAAGTAAGAAGTGGACTACATGGGAAAAAAACCGGAGAAGTTTCTCTGCTGTATAGTAGGTTTAGAGTATACCTCGTCATTAAGTATGTTACTGTAATGGATGTGTTGGATTTCATTGTTGAAACAATGATGAATCGTTGAATACGAAACGTCGAAACACGTTCCTTTGCGGAGATGGTGTGTCAGATTATATTTCTAAGGATATTTTTTAATTTATTTTTGTATGAGTAATACGGTAAGTTGAACTAAAAAATATATTATACATAATATGCTAAATAATAATAAGTAATTATTATAAAACGTCCTAAATTATTTTTGTTAACTAAAAAGAATATATCGATGTAGATACCATAGAACGGTGTGAATTGATTGGTTCATATAAATTCAATTATTACACTTTATTGGTTAAACAATCGTGGCGAGAACTAAATGTTTTAAAAAGTATTGTATTACCTCATAGAATAATTTTAATTAAATGTAAAATTGATAATGTTAAATGTGAATATAAGTTTATTAGGTATAATTCTATTTTTGATTATTTATTTTAATTGAGTTTGTAATTTATTTTGTTAATGCTCTCAAATTTAATGCAAACTTAGTTTTATCATGATCTTTGTTTAGTCAGTGTAATATTTTTTATGAACACTTTAAGTATTTAAAAAATGACTTGCACTTCATTCAACCTTAATGGTATTTCAAAGCGATTATTTTTAGATACTTTCTGATTCAAATACTTTAAAGGTATAACATATAAGTTATTTATAGACGTGATAGAAATAGTATAATGAATTAATAGCTGTTCAAAAGGGGTAACATCCTCATTTCTGTACAAAACTATTTTTTTCACAAACAATTTCCATTAGAAATCTATGTATGTATAAAAAAATGTATTTTCATTATTAGTTTTAGTTTCATTAATGATAAAGTTTATATAGTTGGTGATGTTTATATTATTCATTATAATTCAATCCAGTCCAATAATTCTATGATATATTTTGTACAAGTTCCATGGCGAATTCAGTTAATACATAATATGACAATCAAAACTTTATATTCCGTGGTAACTTTAGCCTGTCTGCTATGAATTGGTCTATAAATATACCTAATTAATATTTATGCATATTCATCTACTTTCGGTAGGCAATGTAATACAAATCGTCCCTGATATGATTGTGTTTCTAATTTTTTTGTTTAGGTTAATAATGATTTAAACTCATGTCGTTTGTTATTACTTATGTCTAGTGTTTGTAAATAAAAAAACAATTAAGTAGGTATTAATTATGTTCATAATCCGGCGGTTCCTGAAAATCGGGTACCACGATCAGGATGACGTTATATCAGCTATTGATTACTATGCAATCTTTAAGTTTCCAATATTTTAATTTAGAATTTTAGTTTCATTCCTTACATTAAATCAGATAGATGAAATTTCCATGTATACCATAATTTAAATCGTTGGTATCGTATTACAAGTAAAAAAAAATATCATCAATATAAAATGTGCATGTAATGTCGCATCAAGTACACGTATTTAAATTAATATATTTCGATATTATAACAACATATAATAATTTTATCAATGTTGATGACTGAAGACCGTTTACTGTACAGTATATAACCATCATAAATACTAACATAAATTAAATAAACACAATATTTAATAATTACAACTGACCGAAAACCCATTAAGTAGTGCTCTTCGCGTCTTTTTCTAAGTTGAACGTTTTGGACCTAGGAGTTAGGGTCGAGTTGTGATCTCAAATATTTCATACCTGTTAATATTTGCTTACAAGTATCTTATTTTTTAATAGGAAGAATAATGTAAACGACGGGTGTAACGCGTTTGAAAAGTGTATAGTATTTTGTTCTATATTATATTCGAAATAAATTACAAGTACGAGAGACACTAAAATATAACTACGCTATTATCACGGCGGTATACAAACGGACGTTACGTATTGAATACAACGCATAACGTTCACTAATCAGTTTATGGATATCTGTAAACAACTTTACGACAATACTCAAAAGATATAACTATATGATGTGTAATAATTCATGACTGTTTATCTGTATGACATAACGCTGAAAAGTTCACATTTTATAGATTCCATATTCTATTGTTGATGTTTTTCTATTCGCGACGTTTTTTTTTTCTCGACATTTTTTGCTGCGAAATTGTGCCATTGATTCGTCTACTATGTACGATATGTTAAATTTTTCAATTTTGACGTGGGTTTCTTGTGATAACTATTCTACGTATGGTTTACCTTCTTGGATTTTGAAGGCCTTGATTGATGTCATATTTTCAAAGAGAAAACTAATGCAACCCAAAAGGTAACGCGTAGCCATCTGGATTATTGCATATTTTCTTTGATTTTCGCAAACTAAAAATATATGTCAAAAAAATGTTATAAAAAATACTGAATCAAAATATTGTCCTAGTCCCAAAACCATTTAAAATGTTGCAACAAAACTAAGTGGAGCAAAATTATTTCTAAAATAGTTTATGTGAATGAGGTTATAGGTACGTTAGTCTAACAACGTATTTATTAAATGTCTTCTTTACAATGAGTATCATTTTCGTTTATATTATTACAATATTATAAATTATGTGAACAGATGAAATATTTTTATGAAAAGCAATTTATTGTAATAATATTTACGAGATCATAAAAAAATAGTTTAATTGTTTTATTTGTTTTCTTAATTATTAGAAAATATACAGTTTAAAAAATGTGTTTCACGTATCATAATATGAGGTACCTACCAATAAAAAGGTATAAATTACTTCATATACATTTTGCAAAAAGCTATTTTGATAATATTTCGCTAGATAATTATTGTTAGTACAAAATACATAAAGATACCTTGATCAATTACTAAATTGATTATAAATTGCATCTAATTAAATGGCTGCTAGGTATATTATAATATTATTATGTATATTGTCTATAGTGTGGCAGCACGAGTAAAATATTTTAGGATGTTCAGAGAACAATCATGGTAATATATAATATTTAACTTGATTTCATAGAAATTGATTTTAAATAAAATAAAAGTGATCAATTATTATTTCGATTTTTTTAAAACCTATGTACCACATTTTTATAGATTTAATGGTTATTGTCTTATAAACTTTTAATGTGAAATCATTTTACTAGATTTTTATGAATTTTAAGCCAGATTCATAATATTCTAAGAAAAAATAATAGTATTTATAAGGAGAGATAATAATAATTAAGCTATGGTAAGTATAAAACATAAATTTAATGGTATCTTCTCAAAACTAATAAAGGTGATAATCAAACATTTAACAGACGTACTTTATACAATAAAGTATACATCATTATTAAATTATTTTTATTAAGTCTTAGGGTGGTGATTATTTTTATTCTATTTTTGTTAATAATATCTAACATGCTAATTTTTGTCGACGATCTGAAACTACTTTAAGTCATTAAAAGTGCCAATTATATTCTTCAACCTCTCTGTGAAATTAATTATACATAAATATTCATGATTGGTGCGTAAAACCTTAATAAGATTAGTTACAAAATGTAAATTAGCTTTCTTTGCGCGGTCAAGATCTCCAATATCTTCTTAACGAAGGAAAAAAAGGTTAATGCAATAATATGCTACCTATGTAATTAGTTGATGAGATAAACTGTCAAATTGTCTTCGTTTAATATACCATTCTAGTCACTTACAATTAATTCAAATAATGGTATGATATAGTAAAAATAAACTACGATTAGTTTATATTATTTTTTTAATTTTTTTTCTTAAATTCTATGTAGTACAATCCGATAGACTTGAAATGTTTCAATAACTAATAATATAAATATTAAATATATTTCAGAACGGACGAGTTCTTCGGAATAAACTGCTCTCCGGGAGACCCCAAAACAGTATCCCCCAAGACATTGCAAGTATTCATGATGACGTAGTGGGTCAACCGTTTGCGTGGGTGCTAATTGTGTTTTATATGCGTCTTCAATCCTCACAGTGTTGAAGTCCTGACTCATGTGGCTAGAATGTATGATATAATGTACTTCCATGGTCATTTCATGTGTTTCAAAATTTATTAACTACATCTGTATTTATTTTTAACTATTATATTTGTCATACTTTTTGCCCATTAGTATAAATGCCTCAACTATTTTCAAGTTTACGACTTTGAAACGCTCCCGTCGGAAGTGACGCATCGACGTTATCTTCTATAATGTAACCTATTATATCAACATTATTTAATTGGTTAACATTTTCGATTCACGCCTTTTGATTTGCATGTTATTACAATACAGACGAAAAAGGAACAATCGATAACACATCTTTGTTTGTTAATTTTTTATTAATTCGATTTTATTTGAAAAGTGATTTATTGGAATTTCAGATATAATATATAACAATAGCTTTTAATTCATTTAGTTAGGTTCGAAGATTTTAATGAGAGGGTTCCGATAATAGCTGGGGTGGTTACGGGATTTTTTTTTTTGTTTAGTGGGAAGGTGGATTCTGAAATAATATTAATATGTAGGTCGGAATATACCGTGAAGCTAACATAAGAAAATAGGAAAACACAGAAGACCACTCTGTATAGTGTATAGCATATATAATATACAAAATAACAAACAAAAAAGTGACTCTAGGTACCTGCGGGTTAAATGGATCACCCAACATATTATGAAGTATTAAAGATACTTGCATAACCATCAGTTATAAAAAAAAAAATGTCTCCCTTGACTCAGATCTGCTTTTAATTTTATAAACTACGTGTAACTTTGGTATTGATAGAAGAGACTATTATAGAGGGTTTAAAAGTGCTAACGAGACTGATTTAATGAAAATGCATGTTCAGAGAAAAACGAACAATAGGCTTTACTGAATTGAATAAAAGTAGCACGCATTGTAAATTTATTTTTTCTTATTAAATCTATATAGGTAGCACAGTGAAAAGACAGTTACTATTACAAAGTTAATAAAAGCTTAAAAATGTGCAACTAATCTTCATTTATTTTTAGTATGATAGAATTATAAATTGCAAAAAAAGTGAGATACATCGTAGTTGAGTGGTCTGTTGATCCGTTCTTTAAATTTGAAATCGACAATCATCGACATATTGTATTTGAAAAACGAATCTATATAAAACTTACAATTTTGTATTAAAAATAATTTATAATAAAACAATAAACAATATTAGCAATTCACTTTCACTTAGAAATGTTTTCTAGTCATTCGATCTATGTTTGGTTTACCCGTGATTATTATAATGTTTTTGTATAAATTGGACATATTATTTAAATAGGTAACAATAAAAAAAAACAAGACAGCGGATATTTGGCTTATAAATAATTATAGAAATGTATACCCTTTTAAAATCAAATTATGAAAAATATTTTACCAAAAAAATGTATTTTTGTTTCTTTTATGTAATTGAATAACTGTAATTACTGAATAACTTCGGATATATTATACATATTACATAAGCGTAACTAAGTAATTTATCTATAATTGTTATAATTATTGTGAAAATATTTGGAATCTCTTTTTTTCACGGAATTGAAAAATCTAAGTTACCTATTTGTTGTTGACTCTGTTTTATTGAAGATATATTTTGGTTTCAACTGAAATATATTTCTGCATTAAAATATATCTTTTAAATAAAAATACTTAACACTCTAAGACATAGTATATAAATATTATTATTAAGCATGTACTAGCTATTATTTTTGCATGCAGTGGTTTTTTAAAATTATTATTGTAGTTAAATTATGATGGTTGACTTAAAAATAATATTTGGTAAAATTATTCATTTACACCTGTGTACAAAACTAAGATATAACTATAAAAAAATTAACTGAATTAAAAATAATGACATTTTACCTAAATGGTTATTCAATCAACTATGACGTTTTGTTTAAGTTTAATATAATTAATATTTAATAATCTTGATCGTTCAGTGGCTTATTATATATTGAATTCACTATAAAATATATATGGTTTTGACGTCGTAAATGTTGATACCATTTTGAAAGTATTTCATTGTTTAATATATGTTACCATCGTTTATATGAATGTATATTTTAAATGATGAAAGTCAAAATACAAAATGTATGATATTGGTGTATTATTATCATTATTATTTTTTGTTTCTAAAAGTTTCATTGTAAATTATTTCAAACACCAAAACGAAACACAAAAAAAAAAAAATTAATGAATATTAAACAAATTCAATTTTAGTATTTTTTTTTTTTATTCATGACATTTGTGTACAACCTACTAATAGTTTTATTTGTTTATTCACATCTTAAAAATATGTATTTATAAATAAACATTATACATAATATTATATTTAAATATTTGTCAATACATTTTTGTAATCTGTAAACAGTCCACATTAATATAATAACAACAGACAACTAGTATAAATTCTCATTGAAATGTCGTTCGAGTTTCTGCTGAATATATTTTCCTGCAGAAATTCATTAGTTATTTAGCCAAGAGAATTATCTGACGTCCATTACATCTAGTATGAATAAATTGTATACCCAACGATGAAAATTACATCATAATTACCCGGAAAGTCATAAGTAAACTTTCTCTATGAATGAATTTACATTAACCATCTACAATATATATATAAATATCATAATTATTGTATAAACACTATCTATTATTTACATTTATGTATATATTATGATCGGTACATTTAATTATTGAGATTAATCATACGACTTCACTAATACAAAAACATAGTATGCAAATGATTTTATTTCATTTCTGTCGCTTGATTACTTGAAAAATAGTATCTTGTATAGTACCACATTGTAGTTTTAAATGATATTATAATGACCGCAAACTTTGTCAAATAGCTATTCATGAATTAAATATTATATTAAATGCAAATTATAATAAAATGTTTATGATACAAGTTAATATTTATAAATATTATTGTATTTAAATTCATATTTTTTTAATACGAGTTTATTAAGTTGAAATTATGAATATTACAACGATGTATGATTATTCAAAATTATTGTCATCATAATTTATTATTATTTATTTGCTTTAATTCCATGTAGTACGTCCTTATCATGTTATTATAAGTAATAAATATAGATAGGTAATAATAATATAAATATTATATACATTCATATTTGGTGACAAATGTATCAATTTTTGACGTAGGTATCGAAATAATTGTTTAATGTTTCTATTTATGTATTTATGTATTTTTTATTTACGTATGCATGTATGTATGTATGACGTATTGTTGAAAAAACTTACTACCTAGTGCAAAATATGTCTGTAGTGGAATTGCTTTTTATTGTTCTTATTTATTGGAAAACAAAAAATGTTTGAATAATGCTACATACCTACAACTCTCGTTGACCATTTTACTAGACGACAAACTGTTAGTCGTCAGAGATAGTATATAGTAAATAATGATAGGTGAGATGGGGACGGGGTGAGGTCTATCGATCTAACAGGCAGAAATTTAATCAGCAAGTTTTCCGACCGGTGGCGGCGTCGGTGGTGGAGGTGGTGGTGGTGGTGGTGGTGGTGGAAGTGGTGGAGGTAGTGGAAATGGTGGAGGTGGTGGTGGTGATGATGGTGGTGTCGGTAGTGGTAGTCCAATGGTAGTGCGGTTTTGGCGCGCTTTAATGCGCCGAAATATCGGTTAAGTCTCGGCCAGCCATAAAAAGGGGCTAAATGAAAAATGACCTCTATAGTCACCCGTTCTCCTGTAAACCCACCGTTAATCCGATTTCTCGTTGGTCCGTCACCATAAAATTTTTTTATTTATATTATCACAACCGTGAAGCTCAAAACATAACTAAACATACCCACATGTGTCCAAATACGATCACTTTCCACATTAAACCTAAACCAGATAAATATTTGTTTCCTCTCTTTCCTCCCTCTTTATCATTACTCTTAAAAGCGTGTTTATTGTCTGTTGATATTGCGGTACGTTTTTACGGCGAAAGATATGATATTATTTTTATTAAGCTGCCTTTAAATTTTTCGAGAGAATCGAAATGAGTGTCGTTAACAGACTAACAGACGCATTTACTATTAACGGTCACGCCGAAAATCACTAGGTCTTGGTAGACAGTGCAGTTGAGTTTTACAAACAATGTACATAACAGTCGTTAAAACAAATGAAAAAAATGTTTCTAGTAGATATGTCGTATCAAATATGGTATATTCTCAGCTGTAGAACTGGAAATGTTTATAATACTAAAAACTAACTCAACGTTGAGATATTAAAAAGTTGTGAGTTAAGTGTAAAAACTATACAGTAATTTAATGAGAATAGTAATACCTTAATTCTATGTAGGTACTTACTATAAATTAAGTTCTTTTTTATCCGTAAATAAACTTTTATAATAATATAAAATACTAAATTGTTTATTTATTGAAATAAAAATAAATGTGATATTTTCTCAACTATAAAAATATTATAAAAGGTTTTTTTCTTAATACAACATTTTAATCAATATGATAATACTATTTGATAAAAATACATTGTAGATAACAAAAAAGAAATTTTTTTTATATCAAGATAATTTATTATTATATTTTAACATAAACTAAAATTTAGTTAGCTAACCATTATCATGTATACATAATATATAATATATATAATTTATATTATATATATAAAAAAAAAAAAATACATTATGTTACAAAGTAAGCAAACGTGTATGACATTATATAATTCAATTTATAGTTATTAAAACCAGAATTCAATAGATAAATATATTTTTTTTTTTAGCTTTTGTTTACTTTCATGTTGATTCAGTTTTTAAATTTATTTATCGTAAAATTAACATACCGAATAATCTCCTCCCAATGAAGTTCAAAATTAATAATTGTATTAGTTTTGTCATTAGAGAGTTTATTTAGGACCAGGTGTTCCCAGAAAATGTAATACTAAAAAATAAATAATAATAGGTACGTAATCTAATTTTCAAAAAATTAAAGTTAAATATTTAGATAAGAAATTATGAATAATTTACTTATTCAGATAAAAGTCATCATTTTTAAAATATATGTTTTTTATAACAAAACAAAAATGTAATATTAACATTTAAAAATATAAAAATTAATTGTGAATATGAATTTTTAAATAATATATAACACATAAAACAATTTTTATAATATGTAGGTATATATTTTTTGTAATAAATAAAACAATTCCTTGGAAATTATAACCCTTTTACTTTTATTTCAGCTATAATTAGATATATTTTTGCACAAACAATAATTAATGAAAGTTTAATATATTTTTAGACCTATTATTTGATGAACTAGGTAACAAAATAATTTTGATTGGATATTCAACTATCTACTACTAACAAAAGAAAGATAATATGTCGATAAAAATAATGAACATAAGGCTGTGTGGTTAAATATCTGGTAATAATATCTTATGGTTCGCTTATTTTAAAATTATATATAGTTTTTTTTTTTTTATATATATTCACTTTAATAAACTCGTATTAAATCATATTATCATGAATCACATATTTTTTAACATTCAATGTAAATCCTACATCGGAGTTTTTAATAAAAAAACAATATTAAATATTAATTATAATAATAATAAAAACAATAAACGAATAAACGACAAGTATAAAAATGTAGGAGTAGGGTACCTACTACCATTTTAGTTTAAAATGCAATGAAAAAAATATTATAGAATATACTTCTTAGCACTTATATTTTTTTTTGTTTCAGATTTGTACGGCAACAGATCTATTTTTATTCTTCAAATACGCCCAAAGAATAATTCAATTTTAATAAGAAAAATAAAAAAAAAACAGACATCAAATCAAATAACACTGCTGGGGAGGATAGAAATTGCAGTTTATTTATTTTTAACATTATTTTACTTTTCCTTAGATTGTATTCCTGTTAAATTATTCTGCATGCAACTGAACAAATAACATAATCGTACGAATAAACAAAAATTCCCTGCAATATTGCTAAGGAAACGATCGCAATATCTGCTTGTTGCGCGTGGAATAAAAACGTAATCATTGCCGTCCATATCTTTTTTTCTCCAAATGCATTTTAACAAAAAACATTTTTTACATTTGCGCTATATAAATGACAGGTATTGGAAAAGTTTTTTTAATACTTTTAAATCCTATATGAAAGTTATAATGTAAGTAATAACAATGTTTAACATCCACGTGTACCTACATTTGATCGATTTTGAAATTAAATATTCACATTATATATTATGTTATGTGACTATGTACCTAATTAATATTGTTTTATATAATTAATATCATGTGTTCTAATTCGTTTGTACCAGTTCTACTGATTTTAATTTCATGTGATATAAGTACTACAAGTTATAAATTGTATACTGTAATAAAGCAATTATTGTTTATTTATAAAAGTCTTCTCTGTTTTACTATTTTTCTTCATCCTTCACTGCTTTAGCTTTATTGATTTTTATAAAAATAATTTTTTAATACTGAAGAAGTTAATCTTCTGTATTATAATAGATATCGAGCGTACTTTGTCATTGGGTAGGCCATAGTAGTGAATGAGTAAATTTTGAATTCGAAGATAAAACAGGACCCACTGTATAAATTATTCATATTAGTATAAGTAATATGATAAGATGAACTTATTTTTGATAAAAAAATTGCATTTTTTTTATAAAATAATTGCTATAATGTTACTACATTAATTTTTGTTTTAAAATATAAGTTGGTAATTTTTCCTTTTGGACCCCTTTTACCCAAATTACGAACAAGATCCAATTTTATACCAGAACCACCCCCGTACTTTAAGATTGAATCATTTTTACTAGATATAAAATATCTTTAGATACGAAAAAAAATTAAAAACACATATTGTTGTAAAACCAATAATTTTAGTGCTCTGCCAGAATCTAAAATAATAATCAAGTACTTTTATAAAAATGTGTTTTAAACTTTTTTAAAAAAGTCATTGATTAATAATAATTATAACATTTTTTACTGCTACATGTTAAATTTTTCCCTCAGTTCTACATTTTTTTCAAGTAGTGAGCACTACAAAACTTGATTATACAGCAATTTTATAAAATAAAACGTAGTGAGATTGCTTTTATTCATAAATAATAAATATTAATGAGTTGAAATAAATTAGAACAACCAATGACTTTATTTTTACATTTTAAATTAATCATGCCTACCTTAATAAAATACTTAAAATTAATTTACACACCAATACTTACTATACCTATAATATTTTCTACAATTTAAATCAATGTTGATATAAGAATAATATCAATGATTAAATGTACACAAAATTATGAATACACTTGTGTATTAAGATTGTATGAAACATTGTTTTATTCACATATTGTTAACATAAAATATATTCACTTTCTAGACTCATATAAAAATGTTACAAGTAAAGTGCTAATTTTGATCAAATGTACATTCAACTATTTAAGAGCAAAATCAATTTTATTGATTTTTACACATAATTCGTTAAAATAATGTATTTCAACTTTGCCCGATTAATAATGACATTGACTAGAACAAACTGATAAATTACCTAGTTATCTATTTCCTATATTATACGTTTTTATCTTAAATTAAACTACCACAATAATTCAAAACACTGTGTCATATTATAACGATATAATTCTACCTTCATTGAATTTATTGTTCTATATTCACCAATTGCCATTAAAAAGTAGCATGTACTACGGTTATTATTTTTAGATCGTAATTCGAGTTAGGACAATTTTGTAATAATCCACTAGCTGATTATGCTATCAGTTATTACTTAGTACCTCACGTATTATTCACGGTTTTCGCATACATTAAAGAAAATATTATCTACTTTTAATAACTGATCCTAAAAAATTCTTGGAAAAATCGCATGCATGTGGAATCGTAAATTAATAATGTAATATGTATTTTCTCAAACAATTTTAAAAATGACAATGATAAAAAAAGAAAATATTTTGAGAGCCTTGAATATTACAAGAAATAATAAGTGTTAACTGTAAAAAGAATCATCCTTGATGTATATGAACCACAAATAATATGAATATTATGAACATAGGGACATAATATTATTACAATCTTATATTAAGTTATACATATTAGTTTATAAGTGAAAAACGAGGAAGGTCGATGGATACGCTTTACATCTATGACAGAGCATTATGATTCCGAGAATCTGTATTTCGTCATCATTATTTGAAAACAGAATAGGGAAAAATATTCGATGCCCCAGGGTAAGAAGCTCGTAGTACAATTTATTTATGGTAGTGCGGAACTCTTCCCATGGGTAATCAAATTTAACATATTTTCATTTTTTTCCTCACTCGTAAAGCTTAAAAAAAAGTCAATAAAAAGTTTGGGTATTAGGTAGAGTGGGCGTTTTAAAGGAATACCTATTACCAATGATATGTTTACGTAAAATACCTATAATACATAATATACACGGTGATTCACCAAGTATAATCAACCATGATTTTTTCTGAGCATAAAATCTATTCAAATTATGATTTTAGGAGTTCTTAAATAATATACTTAAGGATCAGATTTTCGAATCCTTGTGATTTTTTTACTACTTAAGGAGTGTCCTGTGGCGATTTAAGTTTCTGTTTTTCAAATGAATACTTCCGTTTTTACTTTAAATAATTTTGGTGGATATTTTTTTTTATATTTTGAACATAAGCACTCGTATATTTTAAAATTCTAAAATATAAATTTAAACAAAAAATAATACAATCAAACGTGAGTTTTTTATAAATATTTCTAGGTTTACGAATAATGCACTTGAGTCTAGATGAAAATAAACTAATTAAATAAAGTAATAATTATCACTGAGTTTATTAAGTCTCCAACACTATATGTATGTATTGTATCTTTACTGTTAAAGAAGATATAAGATATAAAAATATTTATGTTTCCATTTTTAACATAAAGTTAAATAGGTTTAGGTGTTTTATGAACATCTTAAATAGCTCATAATAAATGTATTATATCATTCTTAACTGCAGTTCGACACTAATAAATAATATTATATATAAAAAAAATTTGAAATCAAAATTTACTTACAATTTTTATAAATGTAGATAAAATACAAAATAAAAATTCATGTAGATTTTTGGTTTTTTTTCTTGACCACTGTTTAATAAATTTAATTCACTATAAGTAAAATTTAATTTTTTTCTGTAAATACTAATAATTACTAAATTTTATATTTAAAAATGTATTTGAAACATATTGTCATTAATAATTCATTAATACCTATTGATTTGAATCGCCAAAATAACTTTTTATAATGGTTTCTGGTTGAATGTATTGCTTATAAAAGAAAATATTTAAGTAAAATATTATTTTTAGCAATTACTAAATATACAATATATTTACCCACAATTAGACGTATCTAATATTTTAAACAAAAAGGATGAAACTATAATTAGACATGGTTTATCATAGATTTAGTTAAGTTTAGTTTAGATCCTAATCTTAAATAAATCTAATTAGTTTCTGTGACTAGGGAATACGAATATAGATATACTTCATTGTAAAAATTGCAATATAGTTTAAAAACTAAATCCGAATAAATATATTATTACATATCATACAAAAAGTCTCAAAGAAAAATAAAATTTATCGGATATTTCGAAACATACATTAAGTAGATACTAAGTTATAAAATATTAAGAATCATAAAGTCAGTGGTAATGTTAAAATACATTTTTAAAACATGAACAAGAGTGAATAACTAACATTAGTGTTTACGACATTTAAAAACTTATTCAAATTAATACCATCTTTGATTGATTTATCGAAAATATAACGTTATTTAAATGCAACTATTAGCTTCTAAAGTAAATTGATTATTAAAGTTTCATTAGTATAAATATTTTTGTGAACATTCAATATAATATAATAGTTGTAAACAATGATGTAAATAGCGAGTATTTCAATTCGGAAATTTCCATTAAAAAAATTTGGAAAAAAAATGTATACTTTTCTAAACTTTAAAAATAATACATACGTCATACATGTGTGGTATATAATAATACAATTGGTACACGTCAATCTGTAAGATAAATATGTATGTTTCAAAAAAGTTTATGTCTATACATTTCATTTACAATTTCAGACATTTCTGGATATTTTCTCAGTATTTCTTAAATTTAATATTATATCATGAAATTATTTAAAAGGTAAAATATAAATTTAATTCTTTCGATAAATTAAAAAAAAAATATTTTTTTCAATTTTCATTGTTATAATTTTTAAGTTTTTAAATGTTTAAATGCTTACCATTTTATTTCATATTTCTAAAATTTTAAGTATAATATTTGTCTTTAAATTTTAATATATAAAAATAATTTGTCAAACAGTTGTGCAAGTAAATTAATTAATTATCTAGATATAAGTGGGTATTTACAGTTTAAACGAGTGGAATGGAGTGTCACATAGGTACCCGGCAAAATATTGGTCCAATACTCCACTAATGAAGCTTTGAATGCTTATAAAGTTATAAGGCTAATTAACTACTGATTTGACAGATTTTGTCAAAAACTGGTGTTGAGTATTTATTCCTGTCTTTTCTCCATTTTCGATATCACTTTATATTTTCCAAATTATTTTAGAATTATTGGGAATTTGACTATTTGGTGAGTATCAGCTGGATCAAATTTTCTATCAGAAATCAATTTAAAAATTGAAGATAGGATAATTTTTTTTACTCTAAAATGTGACAAAAAACACATAAATAAAAAAATAAGATAAAACATTTAATCATTATAAAACTAATACATTCATCGCTCCGCTCAGAAAATAAAATTAAAATCCGTAGAGTATAATAACTGTAACGTTACCTAATTCAAAAAAACATCACGGTCGTTTCCTTGTCACTACACGTCATAATATTGTTTTTGTGACAATATTGTAGACACAAAGGAATTTTAAAGAACCTAATATTAAAACAATGTATATAATAACAATGAAACAGTAACTTGTAACAATGTTATGATAAAATATTATATAGAGTATACATTCCAGAAAATTCTAACCAACTCTAAGTGTCTTTATAAAAATCAATATCATTTAATGTGGTTTTTAAACAGTCTAAAAAATATATATACATATTAACACACAACGTTATTTACTTCTAACATAATTAAATTAACGAGTAATTCTATTTTATTGTTTTTGTTACCTAGGTACCTAATAAAAATTATGTTAATCAGTAGCAGCTTACGTTTTATTTGTTGAATAATTATAACGTTCCAAAATGTTTTGAAACACATTGTATAATAATGTTGAGTTTGTGATACAATATTTATTTAATTACATTCGTTATAAACTAATAATTATTATTTATAGTAGGTGTAATATTAGGTTTATTAAAAAATATGTAATCGAATATGGTATATTATTAATTATATTATGTTATTTTTCAAATGGAATCACAATTTTTAAAGAAATTGTTTTAAGCATAAGTTTAGATATCTTATTATCCTATTTGTGACAGTCTGTCCATAGTAAGTTATGATTGATTTGGTTACTTTAAGGAGATAGTCAATAAATAGGTACTATTCGTAACATCGTTAATAATGGTAGGTACTTATCTTAAGCGCAGAGAGATGAGATAATTTTAAAACGATTCTGTTGAAAGTAAATTCACAATAAATAGTATTAAAAAATATCAATCTGTGAATATTTATTATAAATTTATACCAGCCAATATTAAAAAATAGGTACCAACATATAAGTGCTTTCAGAATTTTTTTAAATGTGTGTCAATTTATAAATTATTTAGATGTGCACTGATAAGTATATTCTAGGTAGCCAAAACTTTTAAAATTGTACATAGCATTTTAGTTTATTGTTTAATATAAGTACGAAACGAAACTGGGAATTTAGCACGCTCGTAAAGTTGGCTTCCCTAACTTGTTTCTTTAAAGAACTAAAAAAAAAAAATTACCTTATTAAACATATCCAGTAATTATGATACAAAATAACCTTGCTGTTTAAATTGTTTTCAAGCAACTGACGTGTTTCAATAAGAAAGTGTTTTCATTCTAATACATTATATTATTTATATATACAAAATTAATTTATGTGTATATATGAATGAAGTTACTTATATTATATATATACATTATATATATACTTATATTTAAATGTCAGTCAATTATTTCGAGTTCCAACTCATATTTAGCACTTCAATCATCTCAAATGCAATTTGGATGGTATTTTGAACAGAACATTTTTTTAAAAAGTTCAGTAGGTTGGTAGTTTTTCTAAGCAGTTTAAGCGAAAAGAAAAACTAACGATTGATCAGGTTAGACTCGTGTTAATAGTTTTTAGAGCTTAAATAACTTTAAAATATCACTATACCATCCTCAACTGAAGTGAATGTAGCGAGACGAGTAGATAATGTGACCAATCATTTTTCCAATGCATTACATTCATTATATTATACTAAAAATGACTAAAGTTAACTATATATATTAATTTGTTTAACAGTTGTTTATTAGAACAATAATTATTTATTTCTATAAAACGTATTTCACCGAAACAAATAACAAATACGTACATATTTTATAAGAATATCTAAAGTTATAATTAAGTTCAAAATACACATTACACACAATAAATTATACGAGAGTTTTTTCACAAATAATTTATTTTCCCCCTATATTCTGTATTTCACAAAACAATGTAATATGTACTTTTGGAGTTTTATAATAACCCAAACTGTTAGAAAAATATAAATATTAATCATTGCGATTTCATAAATTTCAATTTTGAATTTCCAACTGTAAAGCCTTTAAGCAATAATGTGATGGTTGAACCATTATTTCACCTTATTTTTTCGTAAGCATAGTTTCTATTGTATATTTAGCGAGAAAGCCATTCAACAATTTTAATAAAAAAAAGTTAATATAATCATTCGTTTCACTTTTAGACGTGTGGTTTCAATAACGCATGGGTTCGGCTTTGAATGACTTTAAAAAAATATCCAAAGGGAGGAAAAATACATCAATAAGTCATTGTTGCTAACGAAAAGTGTTCATTCATCTGTGAACATATGTACTCCGTGGTTATAGCAAAATATATCGAGGTAATATATCCATACAGGTAAACATGACATGTATACATACTGCATGCGTATACAATATCATATTATCACCCTGTCCAGGATGACAACGATTAGATACTGGCGAAGGAAAAAAATAACTATGTTTAAAATATAATATTATATTTCTTTATGCAGGGTAATCGTCCAACGCCTGAAAATCAATTCTCAGAAGAGCTAAAAATAGTTTAAGCGGTTAAAAATATTTCCAGCGACAATAAAAAAAAACCAACCATAGGAAGATTTTTTTTTATAAAAAATTGTATACTATTGTAATAGAATAGTTTTAATAATATGAAAATATTGCATGCATTATAATATATTTTATAACTACGCATAGTTTGTATATTATGATTTTAATATTATTACCACTATTATTTAATATGATTATATATCACGTGATAATGGAAACAAGTTAAAAAAATATATATAAAACGTTAGACTACATTTTTCGATCTACTTCATGTTTTAGACACTAAACGGTACAACAAACCCATATTTTACCTGCTGAGCGTTTATGTGGGTGTAAGCAATTTAATTTTTTTTTTGTGAAAATTGATGGATAACTTGACGTTTAATATGAGGGTACGGATACATTAACGCAGCTGACCTTGCTGAAAATAAATCAAATCACCAAATCAGAAATATGTTATACGATAATATCATAATGCTTACATATATTGTTTTTATGCAAAACGAAATACCACAACTATATTTATTATAATTACACGAATAATTGTTATAAATTTACATTGATTACTTAACAATATTTTCAAATAACTACATAATAATATATTCATTTATACATTGATCCTTGCATATTTTCACGATATTCATGTCGTTTAAAATTATTGAACTCACAATTTGTTTTAAATTATTAACGAGTTATAATAATATTATATAGTATTATTATCTTATAGTTTACTCTGTCTAGGGTGTTGTAGTTCACTACGTACGAATTAATTATCGCATTGACGATTTTAAGTTTCAGTCTGTAAGCATTGCATTACACTGCAGAGCGTTTATTTCACTAAATATCAAACTGAAATAATAATTAAAGTATTGATTTGAGCTATAATAATAACACATAACTACTGATCACGGGGAAATTCCTGCCGGGAAATTACAGTGGGAATCGAGTCGCATTCGTTCAGTCGAGTACAATAACATGCGATTGGAGTATTCCGACGAGGGAGTGTAATAACATATTATTATATAGAGAATAAAGTGTTTTGGAATGCGATTACAGTAACATAATTACTAGGTACCTACCTATTATTGTTATTGCGTCGTATGTTCTGTGAGCGTTAAACTGCCTAGGGATAAGGAGCGGAGATGACTTTTCACTGATGCCAACGCACCGCAAAGCATACGATCCCGGCTGTAGCTTACGCGCGTGTGTAAGACTTGTGCACATATATATTTTGATTTTGGTTTTGGCTTTGCAAATATCGATGCATCTAAAATTATACCCCACTACTGCAATATGCATATTGTTGCGGCTGTATATATTTTGCATATTATGGTACCTACCTACAACTGCAGTATTTTAATATTAAGTGCGTACGAATATCCGATATTATTATATTGTGCTTTGCGATCCAAATAAATATTTCACCTCTCAAAAATATCATTATATCGTGATTATTGTTTTTACTCCGCATTATGGTAATATGGAATTTTTGGATGACACGAATATCTGCAACGATCCTGTGGGTATGTGACGTATAAACATTGACTGATTTGGGTGTAGTTGTCATACATTTTTGAAATATCTATAATATTATGGACTTTGGTGGAAGCAAATATTTTTATCGAGTTATTTTTCAGTGATTTATTGATGAATGTACGTAATAAATTGTAGAACGTTAAAGAGTTAAGTACAAAAGTATGCGAAAAACTTAAAGCTGATAATAACGAACAATTGTGAAAAAAATAAATGTTTTTTTATTATGTTGAATTTTTACGAGTTCGGGTGGTTGAAATTGTATTGTCAAGGACACAATTCAATACATTTGCCGATAAAATTGCTGTAAGTATGGTGCCTGCTGCAGGGTGATGAAAGAATAACCTTGTTGCAGGTACAATTTATACAACATAATTTCGTGTTTCTCCCGTTGTAGCTACGTGTAAGTTAAAATATGTTCGAACGAGTAATATATTATAATATTATTTGAACAGCTAAATATGAATATAATACACTGGAGCACCGATCGTGCAAACACGTGGGTAGGTAGGTAGGTAGGTAGGTAGGTAGGTAGGTGCAAGGAGAATAAAAAGTGTGTACAAAAATAAAATAAATACATTTATCCCGCAATGCCCCGTGGCGCGAGATTTATCGGCTCTGCGGTATGACAAAATGGTAGCTGCTATGGTGGGTATGGGTTCCGTGCGTACACGGCTATTGCGTGCGAGTCATAGATCGGTGGTGATCTCGAGCCTCGGTCGGCGTTGGAGTTGTGTGTGTGGTGTGTGGGGGGGGGAGGGGGGGGTGCAAGAACGCGCTCGTTACGGGACACGACTGCGGCGCTCGTCAAAGCAGTGGTACGTTACTTTCGGATCATTTGTGTCGGAATGATAAAAATATCGTCGCGAAATGCATTCGAGCGGCGTATACACACCGTGCCTGCGCGGCAGTGGTTTTGTAAATTTATGACTTTCCTCCTTGAAATGTCAACGTTTTAGGATTTTTTTTTTCTGTTACCACCCGAAGGCGTCGACGACGACGACGACGACGACGACGATTCTCCGCGAACGTGGTTTTAACATGTTTCTGTCCCTGCCGACTTTCATTTCCCATGGATTCCGGTCGACGTAATTTAAAGTAAATAAAAATACAATCAATCCGGAGATGGCGAATATGAAATATATATATATATATATATGTATTGGGGGTGGATGCCGGAAACAATTCACTAAGTAATTCGATTTTGTGCACTACTGAGAAATTTATTTTTGAGAAATATATATTCCATTGTACAATGGAATAACGATACGTCATGCCAATATTCTAAATGTTATTCACGTTTATTTTGCTAATGAATTCTGTTGTTTCTTTACACCTTGACTGTTGAATGTGAAAAATACAACTTTAACCTTAAGTTTTCTCAATCATATTACCTATACATTATGGCAATAATTTAAAAAAAAAACCAAATATTCCCTAAAAGTTTTGATAGTTATTACATATGTATATTTGTGTATACACTATTCGAAATTGTAACATTTTCCGAACAAAACTTTGACTTAAAAACAAATATATTTGAAAGTGGTAACAATAAGTTTTCAAATAAAAAAAAAGTACATAAGTAAATAAACGGTAGTTTTTGACATTTAACCGAAACATTCTGTTTGTGAAATATATTTTAACCAAATATTTGTTATTATATTATTGATATTGTTTTATCCAATATTATTGTACGTAATATATCAAGTTTTTTAATGATGGCATGGTATTCATATAATGATAAAATAATATTTAACTAAATGTAATGAAGAATTGTTATTATTCGTAGCACATATTAAAGATATCGAACACAACTGTTTTTCATTTTTCATTTTTCATTTTTGTGTAACAAAATATCTGTAAAAAACTTTTTTCTGATTTTCTCACTACAAGGCATAAGCAAAATGCATTAGCCCATATAAGTAAACTAAATTAAATCTGCAGAGTTCATCCATTTTCTAAACATTAGTTAAACGTTAGAGTTTACATTTAAATTAACGATTTAAATTTTAAATAATGCAACTAAAATAAATATTTAATTTTTTTTTAAATTTTAAACCAATACTGATAATTTATTAACCATTATTATTCGCTAAACCATAACATAGTTTTTTTTTTATTGAATAAAATAAAATATTTAATAATAAATGATTTCCTCTTGTATATATTATTTTAATTACTGTACATTTGAACCTCTACAAAACAGCCATTATAAAACCAAAAATTACGTTGAACTCATATAATTGGTTTTCATTATTAGGATTGGTTTATTCATTATACTTTCACTTTTTTATTCTCATTTTAAAAATAGAATCAACTCAATAAATCATATTTATATTTTCAGAAGTCTTTATTTAATTACACTTTGTAAAGCAATTGACGTATTGTTTTACACTTATAATTATAAACACAAATTGCAAAGAAAATGATTTAAACCAATATTTTAATTTAAACTTCCTAATTATTCATTTATAGCCGTATAGGTAACAATATATTATACTGATTTAGACCCATGTTCGTTAACGCGAAAGGAAATACATTCATGGCCATTATACTGACAGTGAAGACACTTCAATTATAAAGGTATAGTACCCAAAAATCTTGGGTTGATTTACCGATTTTGTTTTAAATAAAAAACATTTTACAGCTTAGATGGAATAAAAACGGCATTACAGTAACAATAACAAAATACACTTAAGACAAAAAAAAAAAAAAAATAGTAATACTAATACCAACAAACTGAGTTAAAAAATGTTTGATTGAAATATAAGAAGCGAAGAAGGAAAAAGAATACCTAACGTTAGAAAATAATAAAAATTAGACGAGAGAAATTTTCGATTCTCCACAGGATTCTATTGCATTAAATAGCCTATACAAATCAATAATTGACCATAACGTTGTGGCAAAAAGCATTCGTTAGATTCATTCCCTACCATCTCAGTCGTCCGAACCTATGTTCACCTAATACTTGTCTCGTAATACGTGCGATTTGTAACTAAAGCATGTTTTGGTCTGGAGGTATAAATAATTGATTGTGACGTCCCGACTAATTAGTGAAACTCACATATTGACGTCGATATAATACCTACAATTAAATTAAACGTATAACTGCATCCAGCTGAAAATGTCAACCATAAATTAGTTCGATTTCATTAAAATTTAAACCACAATATAATATTCAATAGAATTAATTTATTTACCACATTGGCAATATGAACTAACCATAATAATGTATGTATGTATATACAAAAAAATTAATTAAAAAGGACATCATTTATGTTTATGTTCTGGTAGGGTCAATATTTTGGTGAAGAATTTTAAGGTAGATATGTAATTATTATATAAAAGATTATTCCTAAATACTAAAAACAATTAAAAAAGGTATCGTCATTTTTGCAGAATTTCCTAATAAATTAAGTATTTAGTAAACAAAAGAAAAAAAGTTTTAATTCACTGGCTCTGGTTTAGAATAATATACATATTTTATATTTTACAATTACCCACACAATGAGAGATCTATGGTATACATGATATTTTTCAATATAATATTTGGTTGAATAAAAAAATGTAACAAAAAAATAAATAATACTTGTTCGTATAATATTTTAACTATATGTGTCGAGATTTTTTTTTAAACGTATGGACATTATTCAAATAAACAAATTATTATTTTTTAACAAGAATTGGCTGCATAAAACAATGCGGTAAATATGAATTTTCAGAATGTCAATATATATATATATATTAATGACAGCATCACTATTTTATATTAAACACGATAAAAAAAAAAAATCCTCTGGACAATGTACAGACCTGTGGCTACTTCGATCCCGGTGCTTTTTCTGGGTTGGCTTAAACTTGCCGAGAACTCCTAAAATACGGGTAGCGTTTTAAAATATCATTTGGCCAATTTTATGACCGGTTTAAACGGGTAGGAAATCCTGATTTACATCGGTCATCTATTCGGTAATCCAGTGTGATTTACACCCACAAGTTGAAAACACTATAAAACTTTTATCCGTAATTGATTTATTCACAAAAAAACTCGCTTACACTACCACCACTGACTAACGACTTCTTGGCTGGAACTTTTTTCCATTATTAATATTTTCTTCGCACCTCTATTTCTCCACCATCCTTTAAACTGTGTGTTTAAAAGATAAAATGTGATAATGGTTCAAAATATTTTCTCCGTGGCCTTATATCCACCGTGCATCTTTAAAGAGGAACATTGATGGGCGTGTCAAGCAAGTTGCTGTCAGGCCGTCTAATAATATTTATGGCTAGATACCAATGATTTTTGTTCGTCGGTATCGGTGGACGGTTAAGTTGTATTTAGCCGTACTAAACACAATGTTCAGCTCCCCCCCCCCCCCATCAATCGTATATCGTATATACGTTTGACTAAAAGTGATTCAACTATTGTTTAATAGTTCTGATTTTTGAAAGGTTTTTTCATTTTCCAATAACATTTGTAAGTGATTTGTTGTAAATTACATTCAGATTCCACCACAAATAAAATTGTATATGAAATTTAAAACACTTCGTTTTTGATAAAGACAAATATCGAATACATGACAATTTATGTATATAATGATATTTAATACGATTCTAATTCACCAATAACAGTTTAAAAAAAACTTAATTACCTCGTAAGATGACCTGCGTAATATTATCTTGTATATTTTTAAGTTTCTAGTATTATTTAAGCCACGCTTTTAGAATTTTTTTTTTAATTACATTGTTATTACTTATTGAAAGTGCTTTTCTAGGGTAAACATTGAACAATGTTTTTCAAAATGTTCACACTATTCCCGTAACGGATGTCCCGTGGGAATGAAAAAAACAAATAAAAGTTATAAAAGTTTGTTGCACCACTACAGTACAGTAAGTATACGCCAATTGAACTTTCATTCCATACAGTTTGATACGTCATTATACTGAAAAACTATTTCAAACCGTGACAAATATCAAGATAGAATAGAAATAAATATTGGTATTCGTTGTGACGAAGTTCCAAATTATGTTTAAAACCGTAATACAGAGAGCTTACTTTTCATAATCATTGTTCGTCTACAGAATTTTAAACTTGATAATAATGATAAAAATAACAATTGTTTATTCGGAGAGGAACGATACCTATTAAAACATTACTTTTATCGACGTAATTCCAGAGAAATTGCGAAAATGGTAAACTCTGCAGAAAGTAGTTGTATTGATTGGATAAAATAATATATTATGTTAAAATTGTGCTATAGCTCTAAATAAAAAAATAATGTTAATAATGAGCTGTAAGGGGGAACAACTTGGTACATGATATGAACCAATTTAAATATTTCCAAGAACATTTTTTTTTTTTTTAAGAAATCATAATTTAATAAACTTATAATGATTTGTATAATACTTTTTTTTCATAGACTAACTAAAAAACAGGAATATTATACGACAAATGTTTATGATTAAAACTGTATCGTTAAAATGTGACTACCGCAACATAGTAGAATATTATATACATAAAAAAAGGCAGAGAGGTATTAAAAATTATCTGCATTTCACACAATGATATTATGATTATCCTAAGTATTATTTTTTTCGATTATATGATAATATATTTAATACTTATTTACAATTGTTATGATAAATCCTTTGAGAACTTTTAATTGTCTTAACATTTAAAAATCATGATACGAAAACAGTATTTAACTTTATTTTACACACTACCATAAACATAGAAAGCCGTTGGTATTTTATAAGGTCTATAATAAACTTAACTGCAATAAATCTTTGATAAAATTATTCAATTGAGAAATATATTAATGTTTACATTTAAACAATGGGTTGTCTCCAAAATAAGAACAAAGCCATATATTTTCATTTTCCCTATACGATGGTCCATCTGAGGTCATAATTTTTGGTTGTCTAATGTGTTATAAAAATTAATCGTTTGGACAGTAGCCAATGAAAATCGAATTTACGTTCCAGTGTCACAAATTTTGTAATTTAACGGTGAAAAGCTCCATAGTGTAAACCATTGTGTCACGAATTTTTAAAAATACAAATACAAATTTAAAGCTCACGTACACAAATCGTCGCTAATGACTAACCCATTTAGGAGGAACGTTCTCATCGCGTGAAAAAATAGGGTGCAGGATCTGCGTTCCACCTCTTTTAAAAATACATTTGGCTTTTGGCAAATGTATATATTTATATGTATATAATTTTTATATAGTACTATTGCGTTAAATGTGAAGCCAGTAAAACGATGCTGTGTAAATTAGTTACATTATAAGTGCATAATTTAACCAGTATATTTTATGCAAACTCTTTTTTATCATTAACTACCAATCTCCATGGGTTTTTATTATTTATTGCTAAATAGTTTAAAAAAACATTTTGTTTTTGTGTTTATTACTTTTAGATTCTAAGAAGAGCGGAAAATTCAAAAACCTATTAATATCACAAAGATTTTAATTTTTTTGTGTGTTTGCCCATGAACATATGTCTTAAAAGTGCACTACACGTTTATATTATTTTAATACTGCTATGTATAGTGTTTATAAGTTCACTTGATCAACATTTGAACGCTTGATGGCTCGTTATTGAAATTATAGTTTTGAAAGTTTGTTGACTTAAAATTGAAATGATAAATATACAATTATTACACACCAATATTGTACAATATTATTGTTTGGTAGACCTATTATATTAGTATAATAATATTACATATATACTAACAATATACTAAAAAATATACTTCTATATATGTACGGTATGCACACAGATTGTTGATGGACATTCATCGTTTCTGAATATGATACTCATTTTTTTTATAAGAAATTTATTTTGCATATTATTGATGTTTTATTAATATACTTTTTTCATCGCATTGGCACGTTAAAAAGTAGCGGCTCATTGAAATGTAAAAAAAAAAATATATTATTTTAGTTTTCCTATTCACATTTAATTTGAGCGAATATTCGTTTTTATATATGGAATTATTATTTCCATGTGTTTAATATATTAAAATATAATCAATAATTACATAAATTATTATTGTGCTATAAATCTATTATTTAGAGTATAAACTAATTTAATATTTCATAATACATTAAATTTGTAAGTGCGCATATTTTTGGTCGCAAACATCGGAACATATTTTAAGCGTTATGGTATTATATCTTACAGATATAGCAAAAAAATAAATGCCTGTCTCTTTGAACCACCGTTTTTCTGTACGGTTTTTTAAACTCGTATTTACGTACAATTTATCAGTACCTGAGGACAAAACACTTAAGTATTATCAATTTATATATACAAACAAGTCCGACCATTCGTACGGTGTTGTTGATAATATATTGTTCGTTTGATTTATCACAATATGTGCACGGAACAATAATACTATAATAGATGCGTACAGCACCGCCGTATACGTATTATTTTTATATGTATTTTTTTATTTATTCATTATCTTTGCTCGGCGACTAGCCGCACTTGCGTAAGTGTTCCTTTGCTGTTGGTGGGCGATAAACCATCCCGAATAGGCCTAACGTTGTTAAGTCCGGACACAAGTTATATATATATATATATATGCTCAAGCCCACTCGATGCAAAAGGAAATGCGTTGTGCAACGGGCACATGCAGGTTGCGAAGTGAGGTCGAGGGGGAAGATGCAGAAAAAAGGAGAAAAAAAAAGACACACGGGGGTTGTTTAATTTAGCGTGGGGGCTATGGACTGTGGCGGTGTGGCGGGGGAGCACAAGAACACACCATATTGCACTATGTGTTCTGAATACGCTAGACGCTGGCTGTAGAAAATGCGACGTTAATGCGGTACTTTCTCTTCCACCACTACAGTCACTGCAGCCACCGCCATACCGCCTCCACGCCGCCACCACCTCACGAGTCGCCCGCCTCCTCACGCCCACCGCAGACTGAAAGAATCTCTGACACTGCGAAGCTCTAAAGTTCTCGTCCCTTCATCCCCACTCGTGTGTTTGCTCGTTTGTCCGACTGCTGAACCCACTTCGCTAACGTTTTCATTTTCCATTCTACTTAGGTACGACCATTTACAGAATGAAATTTAAATTAACCAACATTTTGTTTTTAATCCTAAAATGTTGAGGTACCTACCTGGAATTACTCTATACAAGCGTATAATATCACTCGTATTATTAAATTGTTCATTTTTCGTTTGTTTTTAATTAAAATATTGACAACGTAACGGCCACTAGCGTAATATATCGTTTGCCTCACGTGGTGTAATATGTTAAACATAATAGGGTACCTTTAATTACTAGCTCACGCTTTATGGAATGTTATGTGCATTCAAATATTATATTTAACCACTGCGTACAATTGTGTAGATAATATTTAATACAGAATAATATATTATATGACATCACTGAGAATGGTTATCCCAACACGGGTCTGTTTAAGCGTATATTTACAGTGTATAATACATTAGACGATTAAATAATAGCAAACTAAACCATTTTACACCAATAATTAGATACCTAAGTATTTCGGTACTAAAAACTTTCAATTTTTAATATGAAAAACGTATAAATATTATAAATTGTAATTATAATACTAAAAACAGAACGGTGATTAAACGCTTTAATTTAATCTCTATAAAGTTTTAATAAGATAAAATAACGCCAATAACAATATTAAATATCATGAATTCATATAAAATTGTAGGATCTAAGAGGGGGGGGGGAGGAATCCTTGCCCTGGGCAACATTTCTGCTGGTCTAAGAGTGTTGTTTATAATAAAAATCAAGAAAATGTAATTTAGTTTAAAATGGTATATTACACTTAAAATTTCAAACTTCCTACAAAAAAACAAAAATATTACATATTATTCTTTATTTAAAAATATTTGTTTTAAAACTATTTTTTACAAGCGTTGACGTTTTGTACATATTATTTATTAGATTATAGCCAAACTAGTCTTCAGATGAAATCCAACCTGGCCGGATTTTCGGATTATTATATGTATAGTTTATGACACTAATAATAATATTGTGCAATAAATTGAAAAATGACCTCGACAAAGTTAAATACATTTTAGAAATGTTGAATTTTATTTACAAAAACGAAATTCACTACTTCCAGTTTCAGTACCCAATAAATCAATCGCTGACAAGATACCTATATCTTGCAATACAGATACGTCAGCTTCAAGTAAACCGATCTTTAGAAAATTAATAAAAACATTTTATAATAATAATTATAATTATATTATAACACAGAACGGTTAGAACTTAATCATTTACCTATCTATAATGTATGGAAAATGCAATTGCAAAACAAATCGATTATGAAAACTAAGGTTCATTGTCAATATTTATATGTATAATAGTTATCTCCTTTTATAGTTTTTATAATATGTGTACACTGGTATACACTCGTCACTGATTGTTCATTGTAAATATTCACTTATTTTTTAATTTCATTCAGAACCTAATACTATGATACATACATAATATATTTAGGTTGGGTTTTGTTGTTATTCCATTTAAGTTGTATCGTTAAACCTACATATTTATAATACGGATATCTGAATTTGGGATGGTTTTACGTGCGTAGTATTTTTTTTTTTACCCAAGTTAATGCGAACGTTTCTATACTTTTCCATACTCGTTTTTCTACAATATAGCCGATTTTATGGACCAAGTGGTTTCAATATTCAATAACCAATAGTGTTAGAGATGTTTTGTGCCCTTTTGAGAAACCAATTACACCGAATGGATAATTCCAACTCTTAGTAGGTACCTATAATATTTAGCAGAACCGTTTTGAGGGGATTTGTAAAGTTAATAAATTGACCATGATTTAAATTTTATGGCCAATTAAACTAATAACGGTCAAGTAATTGTATACAATCTAACATTAAATTGTTATAATATAGAATATCAATAATATATTTCAATATTAAAATTACGTTTAATTTTTACAGTTAAATCACGTAAGTTAGATTACCAATATTTGTAAGCTTTATTCAATAATTGGGGACACAGTTTTGATTAAATTGGTTCTTTTATTTAAAAAAAAAATTAAACCAACAGTTACATTATTATTTATTGTATACAAATTGTACATTCTACAAGTCACACGTGTTTAATAATTATAATATGCTCTCCGAGACTATATAAATTGTACCTACGCATAAAGTAACTTCATACTGTCTTTGTTTTAAACACACAAAAAAAATAGCTTTAATATTTATAACTCAATTACATCAACACATTCCGCAACCACCAGCCATATGACCCAGTGGATCTCAATACCAATCAAGTTTTCCAACTGTATGGTAAATATTAAATATCAGTAAATAAAGGAATTTAATTAGGTAGTACTATCTACAAGACAGTTACTCATCTTTCAACTACTTTTGTTGTATACAATATTTAATCATATTTTAATAAATATGTTGCACACCCAAGTACGCAACAAATGTATAATCTCACCTTTATCTGTTTCATACAAATGTAAAAATGGGTGGATAGGCCTACCGTAAAAACTGGATTTTCCCCGTAAACCCTTAATTATATTATACTTAAAGGCACTAATCCCCAAAAATATTTTTAAAAAAATTATTTTTTTATAATATTACTGACTATAATTTAGTGTTCAGGTATATTTGTATACCTCATTAGTACCTCATGTATTATATAGTAAAAAACATTTTAATTTTTCAAAAATGAGATTATTGCAGAATATTGTTTATGGGGCCATTTTACATTGTTTTTATTAGGTTAAAATGCAATGAAACATTATTAACGTTATCAAAATAGGCCTTTAATACGTATTAGATGTCTACAAAGACATCACGGAATACCGGACAAATAAGCATGGAATGAAATAATATCTTAGAAGAAAACTCAGAGTATGTTTTGTAGTTACTGCTAATGTTTTATACGTTTATTTAGGGGTATATATTACATTCATCTAATTAAAATGCCCAACAGATATCTACTTGTGTAATATTGAGTGTCAATATTCTAGATTATTTTCGTACCTATTAATAATTATTAAATAAAATACACAGATTGAGTTTGTTCCTCACTTTGATTATAAATATATTTGATTAGTCTGAAATAATATCATTAAAATATGTGTAAATACTGCGTTTTAAATTGTAATTTTAGTAATTTTTGATTATCACAAACACAATATCTAAATAATTTTTCCAAAAAAAGTTATGAATAATTAAATTTAAAAAAATTAAATTATCCAGAACGATTCATAAGGTAAATTACTACGAAAAACGATCGAAATATTATTGAATTATTGAAAATGTTAAAAAATAATAAAACGTTTAGATAAAAAGGTACCCATGATCCTAACATTTACATTTGTGTAGATACTGCCTTTCACTTTGGCTGGATAGTATGGACGTATTAAAAACTAACTAATATATACTATATATAAACAAAAAGCTTATATTAGTTAATATTAATATTAGCTTTGGAAAACAATTCAAAGTGCATTGAAATTCCACACCTAATTATAATATTTGATATTAAAACTATTGCGATCAGTTTATTTGGAACATATACAGACACTATAGCTACATAATATACCCTTGATTAATACAATATAATGGTGAAAAAGTACATTTTCACCCATAAATGTAAATAACTCTGAACAAATTAAACTCAAAGTTTTATCTCATAAATAAAACATATTCTATCTCAAACCAAAAATCTTCAATATTTAACCATTATTACCAAACTCTAATAATGAATTCACAGATCACCTTATAAAATTATTTAATCGGTGAACCAAAATAATATAAATAACAACCATTTACACTTGTTTGCCACGCCAAAGTGTTTTTATCTATTTTCGACCAATTAAGAAAATCATTTAACCCAAAACGCCCAATCTATTCAATACATGAAAATTCAACCACCAACAATGAAAGTCTACCATACAAGCTAATAACAAATACTCATTCCCCTATTTTATTATAGGACATCATACTCGTAGACTATTTTTGTTTTTAATATAATAATATAATTAGTGAGAAAGGAAAACATTTTTTTTTTGCAAATCCTCTCTACAAAAATATGTTAAAATATAAGATTTGTATTTAAATGTATACAGTGAAGTCATACAATTATTATTAAGGATGTATACAAACGCTAAATACCACAATATTCAAATCCAAAAGAAAGAACCTTTCAGAGCTGTTTTGAATGGATGATAATATATTATTATTGAATGATATGAAATAAAAAACATATTTAGGAAAATAAATTTGCTTTAACGAACAACAAGTTACAAACGCACTTAATAGAACTGTAATAGTAAATTTGTGAATCCACCAACTTTTTTTGTGAACTTTGAAAAATAAGACAGTATTAAAGACATTATGACTTAACCAATACTTCATACACATGGATATAACTTAAAGAACCTTAACCAAACGAATTATTTAATGGAGTGCGTGGCAAATGGTAATAACACATTGGTATCTGGGATCTTTTAATAAATTACTTATCTTATAAAAGTGTACACAAAGACATAAAAACAACTTCAAAATCAAATAAGTATCAATAACGTAACTTCTAAATGAACACTTTCATTTGTATTTCCACGCTAACTTGGTATAATGGAAAATTAGAATAAAATGTTCTTCTAACCATCCAACCAACTGAAAATACCACGCAATTAACGAACTTCCTTGCAAATTTAAAATCCATAGCCTACGAAATCACACAACTAGTTGATAGCTACCTTATATAAAAATAATAAACATTGATCAGAGTTACATTTAACGGAATATTCCCGATTAAACTTTTCTGGTTATCGTCTTAAATGTACTATAATCACCCAGATGTTACAGCATATGCTGCAACTGCTATTATAATATTTCAATCCACATAATATAGCATCATCCTACTTCAACAATTTTTACAATCATGTGAACTATCTGTAACACTGAATAACCAAAATGTCACGATAGTAGCCACCAATAAATCCCTACGAAACACAACATCACAGCAACACAGTTAATTTATATATCAACATAGATGCTTGGTAGATGTGCGAATCCCAAGTACAAAATATCTTCTCGATAATTGTTTTCCAACTGTTTATATTTCCTAGAAAGCACCCTGTAATTCTAGATATCCTTGTAATTATACTACCAACCCATTCCATATACACATATAGACAATCTACTAGACCCCAGCTCTGATAATTCACATGTATCTCTAACTATAACCACAACTATCCCTAATCTTTCCTTTGCTCCAATCCCAACAACCTAAACTGCACTATTAACTGGAAATAATTTGTTTCCAAACCGCCTGTGGGTATGTTAGTCATAGGAAATATGCCTGAGAATCCTCCCCGTCGTCTTAAAATGGTGCTGTGACTTACTTATTGCATTAAAATTTCCCAGATGAAAGCCTCGCTAATGATTATCTTCTTTTTCAAGACTAAATGGCAGTGTTAATAACAGTTTTAAAAGTGTGCTTATCGAACAAACAAATATCTCGATCTTGTATTACAACTAAATAAATAAAATTAAATAAATATTTATATGATTTTTCTCCGTTTAATTGAATAAGACGTATTGGCTGACAGAATATATTATGCATTTTTTTATTTTAAAATCAACTTAACTGTATCAACATTTACATTTTAACTTATAATAATTTTGTCTTTCATTATTTGTTTATGTCCTTTTTAAATATCGTTATTGTGTTTAATTAAATATTAATACTTACATTTATTCTATTTAAAATTAAAAATAACGATTTTACTCTTAACTCGTTAACACAATATGTTGAATTATAAAATAAGATCTAAATTATTGCGAGCATATTTGTTTTGCTATTTAAATCTAATAGAGTTACTTTTATAAGCTTTAGTCGTTTCTTTTGATATTGTTACAGGATTATTGAGGGGGAAATGTGCAACAGTTTGTATAAAAAAACTTATAACTCATGATAAAAGATCATCAATAATCCTACGAAGTTTTATATTATATTAACGTTATGATAGAATTTGAAGACTTTTTTCCTTTCCAATTCCTTCTATAGATTAAATGCGTTTAGATAATACATAGATGGAATCCGCAATTGTTTTACAAATCTATACATTTTATTCCTAAAAGAATTTATACTATTATCAATATATTATGTTGCCATAACAACAAATAATATTGTTTTTATTATCAATTATATGTGCTGTAAGATAAAATATAGTATTATAATTTTATTGCTCAAAAAAGTAACGTTAAGAAATCATAAAAATACAGTCTGCTTATATTTTCTAGGTAATAACCAGAAATATTAATTATTTACTTAGAATGTAAAAAAAAAAAATACGTTCTCATCGAATTATATTGGAAGTATATAAACCATTACTCAGTAAAGTAAAATGTTAAATAACTAGAATTGAAAATAACAACAAATAATAAAAATATTACTATGAAATAGCATGTATATTGTATATTAATAATAATTGGAGATAGTTTTGATAAATAAAGTCCCATTTTAACAAAATGTAAGATTTTAATAAAGTAATAATAATATCAATGTTTATTTTTTCAATTAAATTTGTTTGGTTATCTAATATTATATTGCTAATAAATTATAGAATTGAATTAGTATTTCGTAATAATTTTCTGAATTAAAGTTATACACTTATATCGATTTTATAGCGAATGACAATTTTAATGGCAAGAGCAAGTATAATATTATGTACAACGTTTTTATAGATACTTCACTCACTATACATGCACACTTTAAACTATTTTATAGTTCCGAGAATGTATTAAATTATATTATATGGGTTATGATTTTAGGAAATACTTCAATAATGCAACAGGGTGGATTTTGATGTAGTCTTAAATATGGCGTATAGGTAGGTATAGGTACATTAGTTAAATTACTAGTTATTTGAAAACTTATTACATTGGTTAAACATTGAGTAATTAACGTGTATATATGACGGTTAACATGGACAGTTTCAAAATATTAGCTTTATAGATGATAATAACTTAAATTGTAATTATATAACTAGTATATAACTAAATGTATCTTGTATCAATTGATATACGAATGTAATACAACAAAATTAAATTAAATTGTAATACAATATTTTGTTTTTGTTATTTATTACTTCTTAGGTTATAATGTACAGACGTACAACAGCCGTACAAGAATTATGATAACACTAGAGAAAACATATTATTTTCAAAATTAAACTAAGAAGATAATGACCTAAATACAGAATTAAGTTTTTAAATTTATATTTAAAGGTTGAAGAAATATGAGTTAATTATAAAGCATTTAGTTTAAATTAAAAAAAAAAAACTATTTGGATCTTAGCTATTAGAAACTCATGATACAGATTTTGGCAAGCAAATTACCAATACTTTACTAGAAACAAGATAAAAGATTGTCTGTTGTAGCAATGCAGCTAAATTAATTGGCAATTGGACATAGTACACAATAAATGAAACTGAATGCAAATTTGTTCATAGTATTTATGTACAGATTTTATATTATAATAAAAAGGAAATGCATTATGCAATAAAAAATATCTTTCAATATTTCAATTCACGTAGAATATAATGATTTAAATTTAAATGAAAGATTTGTTAATTGCAGACTTCTGTCTTAAACGTTAAAAATTACAATAGTATTGGAATATTTCCTAAAGTTTGATTTTAAGGCTTTCAACTAATTTTCTAAACTTGAGTTAAAATTGTAATACAATATAATATCATACTATACTATTATATTAAATTAAATATTTTCATTATACATTTTTCATGTTCTATGATATGTTTAAGATTTTAAAAATAATTAAATTATGAATTTCGACTAATCTAATTATACATTACATTGAGTATACAATTTATAAGCTATATGTATCATATATATATATATCGTATTTTAAAACACATTATGACTAGAATTAGTGCTCATATATAAATTATGTTTAAAATGCACATGTCATTATAAAATGCTACATTAGTCCTGTCAAAATGCGTACCTAATCAAATTAAAAATAAATTTGTTTTTAATTTTAAAACATGTATTTTATTTTCCAAAAGCAACATTCATTAAAACTTAAAATGGTGATTCAAATAATATCAAGGTAGGGATTTTCACAGTTCGTGTTGAAATTACTTGTTTTTTTTATTTTATAATACATTATAGCCAGCATACCTATTTTCATATGTTTTTCGTGTACTTCGTGTATTTTTTTAATTTTTTTTAACCGTATTATATTCATTTTTAGAAGCTTATTTTAATTCATGAATATTTGTATACTAAATTTCTGAATATTAAATAGTTGGATAGCTTATGTAATTAATGAAAACTAGTGAAGTACCAAACTACGATCCTTTTCATTAATTTTATGACGTATAATTTTGTACTAGAAAATGGGTTTTAGTCTTTATACATTAAGAAAACTGTTTTGTTTTAGTTTACGGCACTAAACTAATGCTAGCCATCAAGTAAAATTTACATAAGATGTTTCAAATACAATTTTTATAAAGTTTATTACTGAGGCTTATTCATGGACAATAATTAACAAACAATTACATTATAATATATAATCATATTGTTTTGTAACTTCTAAGTAAATTAAGTTACCAACCTAGTTGATTAAATATTCATTTTTAAATTTAGTTAAACCTATAATATAAGCTATAAGACTTGTAGTCTTAATTAATATATTATTATTTTAGGCATAACATTTTATTTTAAAATTTCGACATATTTATAGTTTATTCTTTTTATTTTGTATAGTCTTCATTTTAAACGAAAACTATATAATATTATATTGTTGATTTTTTATTTTATTTTTCTAGCAGTTAATTGTTGGTGTTTTGTTTTATTCAGCTGCGTATACATTTTTGTATGGACATTTGATGTAAGCAAAACAACAGGTTGTTAAATGTAAAATGTTATAATCTAAATAGAAATAGAAAGTTTATTATATTTACCTTTTTTGTCACAACTTACTTTAATTACTTAAATAAAAAAGTTTAGATCCATACAATTATAGGGCTGACATTATGAATATTAATATTAAGTTATTAAATATTATTATAATGAACTATTCACACCATATCAGTTAACATATGATACCCACTAATGTATATCATAATATATAGATATATTTATATAATGTATAATTATTAATTTTTTTTATTTAAATCAATTAAAATCCGATTAATTATTGGGATATTACGTTATGTAGTACAATACAATCTTTTTTAAAAATGCAACGAACATATTTATTTTAAAATAGGTAGTTGATCAATTCTACTATTTAAAAAATTAAGAATTCCATTCAGTTCTTCTATCCAAAATAATAAACGAAGCATAATTTGTTTTTAGGTTATAATCATGTGATTTATATCCATACAATATAACATTGTACATTAAATATAATTAATTATTTTTTCATATTATTTCAAGAAGTTTGCACGTTCGTTTTAAAAGTATATAATATGAGTCATAAACATTCACTGCCTGCAAAAATTGTAATAAATTATTTTTATTATTAATTCGGGCCACTTAAGTCTCATACATACAAGGTTATATTTATGATCTTAGATTGTAATTTTATTTTATAAAAAAAAAAGTTTTCGTATTAAAATCTACCACGAAAAACCTTTTTTTAGTATACACACCTCGAAAACATCTGATGCAATCCCTTAAGAATTGTAGACGAGCTAATAATTGCAGTTCGCATAAATTTATTCCATTTGTAAGTCAATTAGTGGCTACACACATATTTTTTAATTACAAAAACAGTATTTTCATAATTCACTTTAGCCGGAGTTTGCATTTATTCTGGTTTTTTTTTTCTCTCTATTCCCCGTCTCTTCACCCGTTCTAGTACGCAATTTGCCCGGCTGACACTAATAATTTGTGTTTACACAAGACGCGCTAAAAACGCCCTTACAACGCGGTCGCAAAATAAACACATGCATGCGCGCTTGTACATCCGTCCACATAATAACCCGTGGTTATAAATTATTCAGCACGGCACTCTTGGTTATGTCGCATTTATGCAAATATCCGAAAGTTTTTAATTTTCATAGCTGCGGCGAACATTTTATTGATAAAGTCCCGTAATTCGGCTAATACGTACTATACAACTATATTATGTCGAGGTCGTGATTTGTTTCGGTGGCTCACGTGTCTTTCGATCGTTTGAACAGAGATCGTTCGACGACGACTTGTACGATTTTATTTCACTACTCAAACATTAGGTGCGCAACATTCGACGCGCTCGACGACTCGTGGCTGCTTGTTGAGCGATTTTCGTTGTTCTTTAAAAACTTATTGTACGGCAAAGTATTCGATACGAATAAAGACGACCGTTAATCGATATTCTAATATCCACTATTAGATACTAACATATTATACATTTCTATAATATTAATATATAAAATATCAACATAAATATGACTTACTATGTATTATTATGCCTATGGAATTAATATGTCGTTGGTATTTTTTGGTTTCGATAAATAACATTAATGGGTTATACTCGCACAAAGTATTAAGACATGACGATCATTAAACATAATAAATGTATTTACCTACCGTAAAAATTAAATTATTGTCGCACCGAGGGAATGTTTATGAGGGACAACAATTTCACTTGACGCTAAATATTAGCCATAGATTTCGATGTAAATGAAAAGGGGGTTTTTACCCAAAATGCGAACACAATAGTTGTACGACATTACGGAAAAAAGGAAACAAAATTTACCGAAATATATTTATATTTACCAACAATATATAATAATATACACCTACAACGTATATTGTATATACATATTTTTTAACATAGTGTAAAATAATAATACAGTGCAGTGTTATTTCATTCAGGTAGATACACCCTATTATTTTAACACCGGAATACTCTTGTTCTTTTGAAATTTCCAACAATAGGTCATATCTCTTACTGCCCTTTGTCTCACGTTTTCCGTCTCTTTATATTTTTACGGACATAGGTAGCCCATTGATATTTTCTCACCGCCGACGCATGTGATTCTATTCTTTATTTGTGTGCTTAACTACCAAAATTAACTCAACACAAAGTTTCAATGTCTTTTGATAAATCTGGCACAACAGTGAAAGTTTTAACTTAATAGTTGCGTTGACAGATATACAGAAAGTACAAATTAAAACCTTGTTGATAAAAATTTTGCTACAACGTGTCTACCATTAATTTAGTATAATTTAAATGGATGAAACCAGCATTTATACAAAATTAGTTTATGAATAATATTCTATTCAAAATATTATTTTTGCATTGTATTGAAACTAATGCAACTCTAAAGCATTGAACTGTTGAATATGTTTAAATAACATCGTAATTCATTTATAGCGTACCTACCTACGAATTCAAATTACTCGTTCAACATGTCCATTTTTATTTTATTTTTAGCAAAAAAAATATCCTGCACAATACGTCATACACACATACATACATTCATTTAAATTTTAATATTTATAATCCAAACTACAGTTGTACATTAAACTTTGAAAAACATCATAAACAGATTGCCATAGTATTATATTTTGTTTTTATTAGTAATTATAATTTATATCTTTAATTCTACAATATTATACACTATAGGTATACCCTATACGATTCCACAGAAAGTACCTAAATGACATGACGTGATGATTTATAAATGAGCTATAAGTATAGGGTTTTAAATGTATACTCGGGGCAGCGCCAAACCGTCACAAACTAGCACCATTCGTGGTTTTCAGTCCAACTCTTCTAGTCTCATAGCCTTAGCAAGTTTGACATATTGTAGCAAAAATAGCACTGTTTACACAAAGATTTGAAAATAAATACAGTTGATTAACTACTTAAAAAATACCGTACAATTTCTCATTTATCCTCACTCATACTTCCGAAAACTCCTCGTGTCATACCAAAAGATGCCTGTGTCATGATCTCCTAAGTTTCACTAGTTTGTAATTTAACAAGTTCTGAAGAGTTTTATCAAATAATAATAATTTTCCCTAATCAAGTTAAAATCGATTTTTTTTTTATACAAACATAATCATTTTATTTTACTTATTGTGTTATTTTTAAATACAGATTGTAAGTTTTCTAAGTTAAAAAAAAAACGTATACTAAATTTTAGTTGTTCCAGACTTAAATAATAATATTGCATAAACATTATTTTGTGTCTATTTTTTGATTTAACTTAAACATACATAGAATATATATTTTTCCATTTAAATCTATTACTTATATTGACACCGAATAACAACAATTACCTAATGGCAGTTTATAATAATTAATTTGATATTTATAACATTATTAATATACCTAAACATTATTTTACAATTATTGATTATCCAACGATATGAAAATAACGTATAGGTTTATTCAACTATGTATTCTTATAGATTTTAAAATACAAAATAATTGATAAGTATAATTAAGTATTTTATGTTTTTATCCATAATACCACATAATATGTGTAAAATATATAATTTTCAATAAAATATCCAAATTTATTCCATAGAGTATTTTGGCTTAAATGCGTTCATTAAGCAATAAAGCTAACGTGTTTTAGAAATTATTGAAGTTTATACGCAGGATCTACGGCAGCCCAGGGATATAAGACGACCCACTTACAATGTAAATATTACATGGTGGAGTAAACATTTGCGCATGTTATTCACCATTACCTATCCCATTGACCGTTGTACATACATGATTTTCATATGTATATACATACAAACCGTTTTAGTTTATACAGCAATATTGATGCCCACATAACCTTTAAACGTCATTGGTTATTATTATTATTATTATTATTATTCTGTTTTATCTTAATTTGTTACCTATACATTTATAATATATTGCAATAATATATAATATCGCACTATAAAAAATATAACCATTTATAAAACAATCAATTTTCTGTCATGATATTTCCTATGATAGTTTTTCCAATGTGTGTCGAATTTGATAATTAAAAAAAAAACTTAAAGTATTTAATACATTTATATATTTTATCGATGGCAAAGATTCCAAAAATTGTATGTTAAGTACGTACCTATATGTCATAAACACCAAATTTCGCAAGAGAACTTGTATTCAATTTTAAAATTTTTAATTCTTTTAAATATTTATTTTACCTGACCTGGCGGAATATATTTAATTATAAATCATTGTATTATTATAGATATTTATTATAAGTTTATTGAGTTTCTTAAATTTTAATGATTTTAATATTAAAATATTTAAAACGTCTCATTTTGTCGGTAATATAAAATTAAAAATGTGATAAATGTTTTTTTCCTTTTCAGTTTTTGATATAGGTACCTATTTGGTTTTATGGACATACGAAAATGACACTGTCTTATTAAACACAAACTTAAAATTTATCATTTTGTGCTTTGTACTATAAAATGTTTTTCATAATTTAAGAAACGAATACAACAGTTTAACTTTATCTTAATTCTTAATGTTATATTGTATCCATCAAAAATACACCACGTAATTTAATTTATCTGTTGTTAAAATCGTCAAAAATGACATCACCGTAAATAGCATGAATCTCTGACATTTGAACAAAATAATTGTATAATAATTGAAATAATATGCAATAAATCTGTATAATTATTAGTTTATACTGTAAGATATATTATATATATTATATTATATCGACATGTTTGCATACAACGCGCTAATGTTGACATTTTGTCCCGGAAAATCAAAATAGCTTACCACATTAATTTGTAATCATTAAAATTAACTTAATTTACTGATACAGCATATTTTTAAATTAGAAATGCACTTAAGTAAATTTATAATACATAATATAGTGATAATATGATAAAATAAAGTAGGCGATAAACACTTTTTAGTATCCCGGGTACCATTTGTGAATTTGAAAAATATTATTTATTTGTAACTATCAACATATCAGGTGACCCACCAAGAAGGCTGAAAAGAAACTGGTGCAGAGACCTAGCAATAACATAAAAAATTACTAACTTTCATTACCCACACAATTAAATCCCTCACCGCCATAAGTACTACCGTTGGGTAGTTCCTTAAACTCGTACAAATGCATGTAAAAACACATAAACACCGCATATATGCTTATTGTAAACTAACCTTATAGATTGTATATTTTTCCAAATAAATGTTAAAAAAAATTGTAACTATAATAATTACACAACTGATAAAATATTAAATATTTTATAAAAAAAATAAGTACGATTTATCCATAACAAATGGCGTTCTAGTAATTTTTATGAATAGTATTTAGTGGTCAATATAGGTATTTAAATTAATATAACTGTCTTATATACTCAATTAGTGAGTAATATAAACAGGCTGCAACATTTCAATTCTGCGATTGGACACTAATTAAGCACTTGAGAAAACAAAAGGTTAAGCAATGTTAATGCGCATTGAAAAAAACACTATCTCCTGATAAAAAAGCGCTGTTTTCTTTTTTCTTTTAAATTAACTTTTTAATACGTCTTTTGTAGGTAACCATATTATACTATGCATATTTTGGTCATGCAATTACGCTCCATAATAATTATTAAAAACAACAGAGAATCAAATTGTGCTACTCGATAAAATGTATGCTTTTATCAAAACATAATTAGCTACATTTTAGTCATAAATATTTAATCAAGTTTAAATAGCTTTCTGGTATAGGTACCATGTGTTTATAATGAAAATCGTGCTATTTTTCCACTGCACTTCCACTGAGATGATATTTTATTTATTTACATAGGTATATTGTATCTTTAGAGTAGTTGCATAATGTATATATTTTTCACATCATCATATTAATCTGAAACCAGCAACTTTTTATGGTAGGTATTTAGTCCTCCCTTATATTTCAACAAATGTGTGTGTAGATTATAAAGGTTATTTAAATATAATATTTTCATGGTTATGCGTCAATAAACTTAAGAATCCAGTTCCAATGAATAATGTTGAGGTATATTTTTTAGCATTAGCAGTTAAGCTTTTTGTGTTGGGAAATTAAAATTTATCATTAGAATAAATCTTAATAATGCGAATATAATATCGCTTTTTTTTAAATACAGTTTTTCATAAGACTGTTCACCTAATGTTAGAAAACAATTTAAAACCCCAATATTATTTTTGCTGGAATAATTTGAAATAAACAAAGTACTGTAATACTGTGGTTGTACAGTAGTATACATAATCATCATTTACTTAGAATCTCATTTCCGGAAGAATCCTATCGTGAAAAGAAAAACAGTTTCAACATCCGGGCAGTCAGGAAATTCGTAGTATAATTTGCTTGTCTGTCCATATTGTCGACGAAATAAGTAAAATACTTTGTCGATCTTCAAAACAAAACAAAAATAATTTTAAATAGCAATGGACGGATTTTAATTCATATATAATTAATGAATAAATTTAAACATGTTTTATAAAGAATAAAGTTTAGAAAATGTATTAAGCTTATATTTAATAAAAGTTGTAAACCTGATGCGTGTACCTATGATATTTGAATTGAACTATATAATATTATAGTCTGTATACTAGCTTAGTTACCAGCTAAAGTTACCCAAAAAAAATTAACAAATCTGTAAACGGTGTTTTCGTTGTACAGTAAAATTGTCCAAATCAATTCGTCTTTTCTTTTGTCCAGAAACAGAATACTTAATTTTGCGTTGAAAAATGACTTAGCATAGTTCACAAAGTTACAGAATTCATATAATTAAATATAAATTAATTTAATTTCTTTGTTTAAAATTTGGCAATTTTGATAGAAATGTATTATTATCTTATGACTTTTGTTGGTAATTTATGCTTATTAAAGAATAATAGTAGCTTTTATATCTTACCATAACCAAACAAGTGATAAATACTATTTATTAAAACTTATCACAGACTAGTGTTTCTTATTTATCAAAGTTAATTAGAATTATGCGTTTATTAAATAAATATTTGATGCAAAATTGCGTATTATTATAACATAAACGTTTCAACTATATAATATAATTTATCATGAATTTGCTTTTTAAAAATAATGTTACATGTTTTTTTAGCCTTATTATAAGAAAATACTCGAAAAAATTCTGCATTTCCATAAACCCGAGTATTTAGATATTTAACTTCGCACCCAAGTGAACTCGCCCGAATAACAATCGAAGTATGAACTTTGCTTTGGATTTATGCTGCGTACGGCTATTGCGGGTAAAAAACTTTCAACAGCATTTTTCTTTTACTTTAAAGATAACAAACATAAAAAAATAATGCGATTTCAAAATCCTTTGCGAAACAAATATGGGGGTTGTGGAAGACAATGGATTTCATTCTGATTCCTGAAAACACTCGAACCGGAACAAACGTGGTCAATTTGGCTTAGAAAGCTAAGATCAACTTTTCATAGTTAACAAAAAAAATTATGTTTTGTTCGTTGTAAGTGTGTTTGACAGATATTCTTCGAACAATTTGGAATAAGTAATTATTAAGTTGCCTGCCGGGTCAAAAATTCACGGCATTTTTCGTGATGAATAAACATTTCAGTTATTATTTACACCACGGTGGAATTAATATTTCATTTTTTTTTTGTTTCTACTTTAAACGAACTAAAGTTTATTTTACAAATAATTGTGTGTAAGTTGTTTGTAATTAAATTAATACTCTGAGTTTTTGACAAATCAGATCGTAAAAAAAATATATATTAAAAGCAAAAATATATTATATTATAATGGTTTTAAACTAAAATACATGGTTTGGATATTTGGATATTTAGTTAAACTATAGTAAATTGAACCTAATTATCTCTAGTTTCAGAAATGTACAGGATATAATAATTACCAAGCTCAAAACTAAACTTAAAGCATGTTATTTGCTTTACAAGAATATTCGAACGGTTGCATAAATTAATTTCAAAACATTAGACATATTTTACTCGTTGTTTTTCTGCGATCCTTCGCCGGTACATTCTATGTCCAACATTATAGGGTCCACACATATCCTTCGCTCAATTCTCGTAATCTTATCATCTTCAAACACCAAGGAATAAGGAACCGTTTTTCATTCCAACCATTGTAGGAGCTGAAAGGAGAAGTTTCGTGTTTGGTGGCGCGAGAAAGGAAAATAAATTTACTCACTACCCCAAGCATACGGCATATCCCTTTTCAGATTCTGTACATGGTGGTAATGGAGCGGTAGCTATGGAGGTGGGTGAGAAAAGCAGCAATTTAATGAATAGTGCTGATAACATCGCGGGTCCAAAACTGCGTTTATCTGTGGGAAATACGGGTCCTGTATACTTCCATGACCGGTTTCTCAACTATGAGTACAATCGGTAAATTATGTAGATGATCATACCAGATAGTTATATTACTGTTAACATCAAATTTAAAATGTCAATAAATCCTGTAAACTTTGGAAACACTTGACTTAGGTAAACAATTTAATATCGAAAAACACTTGCCCACCGTAACGCACATTTTTTGTTCTCAACTAAATCGATACACTCATAAAAAAAAATACTTTTTTAAATACAGTTTAACAGGCTATTATTGAATAATATATTTGTATACAAACAATATAAATTAATGAATTTTGATATGAAAAATGTTAAGAAATAAATAAAGGTAGCTATAAGTCAGTTCGGTAGTTCTTAAAAAAATATATTTAAGGTTTATCCTTATCACTGCAGTGCTGTACTCCTCATTAACTATCAATTCTTCAAAAGTTGATTCGAACATAATTTTTAAACATGATGATAATTTTTCAATTTACATTCACAGCGTTTTCCTTTTTTGTTTTTACATTAACCGTTAACACGGTCCCCGAGGAGGAGATTTTCGCATAACAGATCTACGTGTTTTGCATCTGTGACCGAATTTTTCTATAGTATTTTTTTCACGAGTGTAAAAACAACGCGAGTTAAGATTTATTCCGAAATCAAACATTTTGAAATCTAAACAAATTTATATTCACCACAAATGGCCCGAAAACAGTACGTATTATGGACGGATGCCATTTTTATGTTTAACAAAAAAAAATTATTGCAAGAAATTCAAGTTAAGTGCTTTTTTTCAATTTACACAACCGCATTTTAATTGTGTAAAGCAAATATACTCGTAATTTACGTTTATACTTTTTTTTATCATTTTGTTTATTCGATCCCGTGATTGTATACTTGGTGTGAAATTTAAAGATAATAATTAGGTACGTCTTGATAATAAATTACCTATGTTATAACCCATTTTGTAAGTACCTGACCATTTATATATTTATAAATATTAGGTAATACATAATGATAAATTATGTTTATTATTTTATTCAAAAAATATTTGTATTTCAAATAATTGAAATGTAAAACCATTTATGACGTTGCTTAAAAAATAAAATATTAAAATAATCCTTTTCAAATTAGTACCTATACTATACACTATTATATTGTAGCATAATAATTGGATGTGTTGTATAAATATATTTATAAAAGTATTTTAAATATTTTATCGTAGTACAATATATGTTACGCATGAATTTATGTTGATATTTCACATATAATTCTGCGCTGTAGATATTATTCAATGCTTTTGAATAGGTACTACTTTTTGTATACCAGAAAATCAATAAGTTTGCTATTGAAAAATAAAAAATGCATTTTTTATTGTATTCTACATGGTGCACCAAAGTTCGAATATTATACGAGAGACTATATCTGTCAACTTGAGCTTTTTTTCTCCTCATAAATATATATTTATGTGTTTAATATAATAATATACATATGTATGGGTTTAATTACAATGAAATAATTTGCTATGATAATTTTGCTATGTAGATCTTTATTATTATGTATTCGATTAGCGATATAAATATTGTATCAGTGATAGTAAATAAAAGTAATTACTAAATTAAACAATAATACTAATTGTCATAAAACTAAAGCTTACGGTACCTATGCCGCAAAACTGATATATTTTATAACATAAATATATTTTATTTATGACTTTTCTTGAATATTCTACTTAAAATGTTTTGAAAACTTTTTGATTCCACTTGTAAGATACCAAAAAAAAAAAATAATAATAATATTGCTAAACTAAACCAGGTTTTCGTGAGCTCCCACTCGTTTCTACTCGATGTGTATTGTATATATACATATTTTTCTAAACCAACCACCGGTAAAGGTTTAATATTTTAAAAGAAGGAAAAGTTAAAGAATTTTCCCCCACAAAATAAATGTATTTTTACGATGATGTTTATGGTCAGCGTGCATTATATGTGGTGGTGTCAGATGCTGTTGATGGAGCTCGGATGTGGTTGATTGCCTATATGAATTTTAATTAAAAACATATTAATAAAACCGCATTTTATACGATATATATATTTTTTTATGTAAATTTAAAACATTTTAAAATTATCACATCAATTCAATATGCTCATTCGAGTAAGATATATTGATGGATAAAAAGTTTCGTATCATAATTCATTTTTATGGAAACATTATTAAAAACGATAATTAATTTCTAATGATTCAGTGTTAGACTATTAGTTTTTTAAAACTTCATTGTTCTTGGTTATTTAATTAATTAACCTAACCTTAAAATTGAAGCACTATCGACTATTGACCTATAGTATAAATTATAACTGTTATCTTAACATACTCTTAGCATATCTTAAATTATTATTATTTTTTTTTTTTTGAAAGTAACATTTTCTACGTAATATAGAAAATTAATTTTACTGTGAATTGTGTCATATGGTTTGTTTAATTAGAAGCTTACCTACAGTATGATATAAACGTGTTTTTAATTATTACATTGAATATTGTGTTATAGAAATATTACAACTTTCAGTTTGTAAATTTGATTGATTATATTTAATTCGTAGTAGGTATATAGTATTAAAACCTAACGTTATATTATAATGTTTCGTTTCGGTATATAAATAGTCGTTTATACTTAATAACAATACATAAATTATGACAAATATTAATTTATTAATAAGTCTTATATTTTTTTAATTTATTAAATTTGATTTTCATTTATTCTGTCATATTTAAAAATGATTTGACAAGAAAACTAATGGCATCATAGTTAAAATAATAATAGTTTTACATTTTAAATTATTATAATTTGTCATCTAAAATAATTGTATGTGCATATATTTTTTACACCAATTCAGTGCTAATTGAAAGTTATGTGAAGTGTGCTTAAAATATTTTGGAGTTTTTAGTGATTGATCACTTTAAAATTTAGAATAACACACCCCTGAGCACTAACACATCAAATTAAGTAGTCATAAACTCAGTGTTCAAAGTTTCCATTGGAGACAAATTTAAAGACATACACTCTCCCCCGAGTGTCATTTAGATAAAAAAAATGTATATAATATATAACTATGATTAATAATGAAAACAAAATTTACAGACAAAATACAGTGACGATGTTTTGTACACAACTACTTAAGTATGTGTACACATTCGTCTGACTTCGCTCACATTATTGTATTCTAGTATAAATTGTATAATAATTTGAAATTTGAAATCACAGAGAAGTCATTGCATCTGAAAAGGGGTAGAAAAGGAGTGTACCACCTACTTCGATTTACTACGGTATTAATCGTACATTTTTAAAAATTTAAGCACTCATACAAATAATTTTTAACTAAAGATTAACAACATTTTTAATATGATTAATTAATCTTGTAACGCAGTTTAATATCTTAAAATCCAAAATAAATTATTATTGCGAGCAATAGGTGTGGACAATTGTATTTAGGTGTAAATTATATCATTGATTAATACATTTCACCGTATTAAAACATGCTGAATATTTATTTTGAAATTGACAGAGATTCTTTTTTCTACAGATTTTTTCACCATATTTAACCTAAAATACAATTTTTAGTCGTCAAAATTTAGATTATAGATTCGATATAAAATTAAAAATTAATTAATTCACAGTAAATAAAATATACAATTACCTACCTACTACAATTTTAACTGATTTTTCATTTACCATATTATAGGGTCGTATAACTGTAAGAAATATTTAACATAAAATATTTTATATTTTTAGTAAACCACTAACTAAGTATGCAATCATTATAAGTCATAGTATTTATTCAAGCATTTTAAATATTCACGTTAAGCACACGTTTTTAAATAAATAATAATATTGTTTGTTTTTATTAGTAGTTACTAGCAAACTTGTTTTAAGTTCATACAAATATTAAAAGCTTTGAATTACAGTTTTTCAAATCGATTTGAGCAGAAACTTCTTAAGTGTTTCTTTCCAAATTAATATTTAGGAAAGTTGCTAATTAAAACACAGAACTTATTCAATTAATTGAATTGGTATTAGTAGTATGGATTACATTATGCTGTGTTTTCAGTCAACACAGCTATATATGTTTTACAAAACACTAGATCTTTTCAATTTTTGACGTTTTAATGACATAATCGTAAAAATATGGAGTGTAAGAATAATATAGAAAAAATTGATTTTAGAGTTTTAAAAAATTGACGCAATTGGTTCTTTGTTCCTAATTATAATAATTATAACTGCAAAGAATGCTAAAATATGCTTTCTTAAAAAAATTTAAATAAAAACGTTTGTTATTATAAATAGCTTAATTAAAAACTAAAATTATGTTTTTTAAGTATGCAGTTGTATTGTTTAAATAGTCACACATTTTTTTTATATGCTTAAAAAACCTATAATTTTATGACAAAACAAATTTAAGATAATTGTTGATTCTTAGAACATATAGTTATTAGAAACTGTTTAAACTATTCATATCATCAGGAAATAATATGATAATCCTAAACTACCAAGAGTATTAACAAATACAAATATAAACTACACTAAACTTTTATAAATTTGACAAAGATAGTCTTTCGGTATTCCAAGCAGATCATTCGATAAGCGAATTACATTCATTCACGCAATACTAAACATGACAAGAATAGTGGAAGAATTTTCTAAAACTATAAACTACATATTAATATATCATATAATGATATTGTAACATACCACTTGTGTGATATTGTTAATTTTTTTAGAATCTAGATAGGAGAGAAAACTATAATATACCTACATAATATTATACCTAAAAATGATAAAAAGTTCAAATAATTAAAATATAAAAATCCATAATATTTAAGGTCTTAAGTATGACTAATATAAATTAAACTAACTTTTTCAGGTAAGCACTATGAAATCACAGGGTCTTTAAATTTAATAAACTTAGACAATTTGAAATTTTATATTTATTTTTCTTGATTGCCTTTTAATAATATTATCATATAGTACATTATGAAATATCTATAAATTCTAAATATTGGTCATGTATATTGATAATAAATAATTCAAATTTTTGCAGAATCCATTATTAGATGAAACGTTAAAAAAGTTTAAAAAGTACTGATACTAAATAATTGTATAATTTTCAACTAATATAAAACTTGTAATCAATTGTACAATGTACAATATAATACATACGTCATGTATTTCTAAAATTACAATTTTAATTCCAGCACTAAACGCCAGTATAAATTAACTGACACTTTAATAATTTTAAAATTAAAACAACTTATATTTTATCCGTGGTTCCTAAAAAACCTCTGATGTAGTATTTAATATGTTTCGATTTTTCAGTGACGTTTTAGCCATGTTTATTATTGTAGTTTAATTTGTTCGACCACTCTATTAAAATCCAAAATAACCTCACTAAGGTACTATGTTTCATAGCTATTAAGCTCCACCTGTCTTTTTTGCTATGAAATTAAGCTTTTTTCGCTAGCAACAGTACAAAGTTCTATACGATGGGAATTGTATTGAGATAATATTATGTAAGTAAAAAGTCGGTTGAAATTATTTTTTTCAGTTACATAGGCTGATAATATGGTTTGTACCTTCCTTTTTTCAAAAACTGGAATGACACCATTGCTTCGCCATTGGTTTTAAATCTATTAGAGCGTGTAGTCTAACATTTACTCCTCTGACGATTTTAAGTGGAGGTTGTGGAAAACTTTTTATTTACATTAATATATGTGATGAAAATACTGTAGTTAATTTTAATTAATTTTGATTGTGGAGCAGTATGTTAGGGTATAGATATACTTTCATGTTTAGTATGATAAGATACAGATTGTATTTTAAAGCCGCCGGCCTGCAGCCTGTGCATTTTGGCGATAAGAATATTTTTATTTTTATTTGAATTATGTACATTTATAACAACCACAAATTTCATTTGCAGCTAAAAAGGGTTGGTAGATTTTAGTTTGTTGAGATTGTTTGGAAGATTGCGTTTTTTTGATTCTAACGGCACCTCATACTCGTGCGTACGACGAGTTTGAAAACTAAGAATACGGTAAAAAAACGGAGCGGATGAAACACATGTGTTGCGGACAACGTTGACGCGCGAACTATGGATGTTTGACAATTTACTGTGAGTAAAATTACAATTTTTATTGTTTCTCGAGTAGTCTAACGGGGGTTAAGAAATTGCAGGTAAAATAAAGTATTATAATGTATTAAATATTGTATAATAATATTTAGATCAAAGGGATAGTTTAAAAAAAAAAAATGTATTTTTATCCATCATCTTATAAATAAAAAACAAGGTTCATTACAAATTTTATATAATATCGCAAAAAAAAGTGTGGAACATTTTACCATCGTGAAGTTTGCTAATTACGCTAAAACAGTTGTTTTATAAGTATCTTCAAAGAAAAACATATAATATTAAAATAATAAAATAAAAAGTAACTTATCCGCGTCCTTCTTGCTTTTATATAAGTTGGCCGTGCTTTACCAATTTATCACACAATAGTCGAAGGGCGAAGAGGGGACTGGCACGTTATTATTAACGACTTGGGCGTATCGTTCGCAATACAGCACCTCTAAACATCCGCAATTAGAAAGTTTTAAACGAACCCTCACCTCTTATGACAATAGCCGGCGCCGCATGGTCTTATTCTACGTATAGGTACGAGTCCGCATTTACGTGCGGGCACTTTGTGCTCGCATTATCTGGGCTCCTATTTCCTTTTATATTTAATACCCAAGAGACCCCAAAAAAAATCCAAAAAAGACTTGATAAAAAAAAAAAAAAAATATGAGTCTTTTCGGAGATGATGTGCTCGTGTTACACAACAGTACGGGTTGATTTTAAAACCATTGTATAAAGTACGTGGCAACTGTCAGTTACCTTTGTCATCAACAGCACATTTTCGACGTTTCTTTTATTACTACCGACACATAGGAATAGACTAAAATGTTAAATATTCGAAATTCTAGCAAGATTACCTATATAGAATTCGCAGTAATAAAAAATAAACAATGCTGAGGGTATATAAAATCGGGAATTAAATCTATTTACTATGATATACGTATTGCGTAGGTACACCTGTATTAGAATCTATGATTTCTGTGGTTGATAAAAAAACATTTTTCTTTTCAAATCATTATTTGATTAATTTTATCAATATTGACGTTCAATTAATATTAAATAGCTTTAATTAGGTAACTAGGTATTCAAGAAATTTAACTTTCATTTACGTGGCAAAATTCATCGCTTCATATACATAAAAAAAAACAGTTAACAGACGAACAAACTATACCCATTTGTTATGCAATCGCCGCGATTTATGTGTTTTCCAAATGAAATTGAAAGCTGACAAATGCAATATTATTCGTCGTGGTATAGCTATAAATTAAAACGACAAAAGTGAATGAGAAATTAAAATAATAATAAAAAAATGCATTCTCTATCATTTGACACAAAAGAATATTACCACAGTGGATGATAGCTAAATAATATATTATTATCACTATATGTTGAATGCCCATTCATTCAATATTAGTAAAACATCGCACGTAGTGACGGTACGAGATTGTCTACTTTGCACAAAAAGTAAAAAAGAGAAATATGCGATCTCATATCCGATTTCATAATTTTTTTTTTCTCGTCACCCACATTGAGCAAAAACAAAAGCTGGAGGCAGTTCGTTTTACTCCAATCCATCTTTCGACGTCGCGAAATCCAATTACCTGAGGCCGTGATCTTCCGAGGGAAGCACAAACCTTTTCGGAAGAAATAAACATGATTTATTAACTCTTTGACAAAAACTACTGATTTGTACACTTTAAACCTATTTTTAACACCCTAAAACACGCGAAATTGTCCTGAGAAATAACCAAACATTTTTTTAATTGCATTCTAGTAATACAATAATAAAAATGCAATAAACCATTATCGCATTACAAACTATTCGTTTATTTAAACAATATTTGATTTAACAGTAATCATCAAAGATAATGTAACTAAACTCTTAAACTCTCAACATAAATAATTTACATGGGATAATATTTTTTATTTATTTATTTGGTGTCAGACAATTTATTATTTTTTAAATCTAAGAAATAAAATGATCAACTATAATAAAATAAACTATCAATTTTTAGTTCATTATAGATTAAAGATTTGAAAGTTAGGTGATGGCATGATGAAATAATAATTTAAAAAATTTAAGATAAATAATTTATTAGGTAGCTTAGTGACTAAAACTGTCAGGTTTACAATAATATAGTTTTATTTTTAACTATACTTTCCCGTATGGAAACTTACAATAATGTTTTTTTACTGAAAACATTTAAAGAAAATAAAAATTTCTCCAACAGTTATAGTTGCTTTGATATATTTTCTGATGATCAAAAATTGAGTATATAATGACATACATAATGTTATAAGTTAAGAAACAATAAATAGAATAAAACTGGAATTTTTTTTTAAACACTTGCTATTTTTAACTTAAATTATGATGACAGTATGCATCAAATCAAAAATTAAATACATATTACCTATTTACATAGTAAAAAAAATTAACTACAGTAATTAGGATAATCATTACACGTTCATTATTACTTATTACTAATACAATTCAGTGAAGTGCAAGCTTATTATGCATAAACGCTGATTTTGAGAGTAGCTTAATATAATATTATTAGATTTGAAAATTTGATTGTGTATAAAAATGTAATTAGTACTAGACATTTTAATTTCAAACAGATAAACAAGTAAAAAAATTGTGCTTTTATTTTTAGAATTTTAGAATTATTAATTATTTCAATAGTATAAATTGTCCACTTATATGGATTCTTGTATTACATTTTAAAGCTTTTTGTCTAAGATACAAACATTTTACCAATACAAATAAAAAAAAAACACAAAAAACTTTAAAAATTAACCTTTTTATTTAAAGTCTATAAAGTTCAAAAGGATTAAAAACACACATTGTAAAACAAATACATTCCTCGCTCCGAATTTATTATTCATAAGTATGCATTTCAAGCTGTGCATTATTTTTACTACGAATTTTCATAATCAGAGTTGAAAATGTACGATTCGGAGTTTCAATTTTATTTTTAATTGGAAGTAAAAACAAGAATGCTACAAAAAATATATATTTCTTTCAAAGTTACATAAAAAATATTCTAGGGCTTTAATTATTGATCTCTTATTAATTAATACAATATTCTGAGATTTTAGATTTCAAGTACATGTAGTATCTGTTATAGTATATTTTCAAGTTACTCTGTATCATAAAGTACCTATAATATTTAACGACTTATGCTCTCCGAGTTAAAAATACGTTTGTGACTTATTGTAAAATATTCGTAGGAAACACCTTTGATCAAAAGTTGAGGAATTATTTCAAAGAATTAATTAAGCCATTAAATAAAAAAAATTACAATATTAAAATATTTTTGTATACTGAATGTCTAGTTATACCTCACTCAAAAATGGCAAAATACATTTCATATTATTTTTGTCGAAAGTTAAATTTGTCTAAGAAACACATAAATATATTTTTAAGAAAAAACACATTAAATGTCAATATTTGTTCAACTATATTGCTAGTTAGAGTTATGAATATTTCAATATTATAATAGTATATTTTGTACATCATTAAAATGTCTTAAAATCAAGTTGATTTTAATTTCAAATATCTACCATGACTTGATATCATTATTGATACCACATTCTCAAAATTTTTACCTGCTGGATAATGATACAGGGCTCAAGATATTTCCATAAAGACATTTTGTGCGAAAAACAGCTTTACCAGATCCGCGTGATTTCCCGTACAGTTTTCATAAAATATTTAACACCATCAGCACATCAGCGTTCAAGTGACACGGTTTCAACTCTTGTATAAATGAATTCTATAGCATAGTTCATCAGGGGACAGGTGTATTGTTCTTTATGGAGTATAGGCGCACAAGTGTTAATGAGAAGAAAAAAGACTAATGTTTTCCATTTTTTTGATGCCAAATAATTACAGAAATCGTCTTGAAAAATAATATTTTAAAAATAATGGTTTATTAGTTTCATTAAAGTATATAATAATCGATGTATATACAGTTATAATTTCAAAACTTAATCACACCAATATGTTATGTACTTTAGCAATATGCACTTTGTAATCGAATATCCCAAACATTATTGCATTTTAATATACTCGATGACATTAGCATTATCATGTATCACAAATAATTAGTATGCACTGAGAAATGTTTATCGAAAAACATGAAAATAATCTCATGATAAAGTATAGCATTTTCAAAATGACTTTATTTCGGTAATAGATAAATAGAAAATAGGTGGCTCAAAAATAACAATTTTAAACCCATGCCAACGCTGAATAATATTTTAAAATAATATAAATAATCAACTATTGAACCATAATATTATTTACATTAGTGTTATAAATTATATTGTCTAATATATTTTCATAGATATCATTTTTTCGGGAACACTCCTTGAGAAGAAAAAATGTTCAATAACATCATGCATCATCTCTATGGATTAAAAATAACAATCATATTATGTTGATTGTTAAGACATTTTTTTTTTGAAAAATTAAAAAGAGCAATTTCTGAATTAATTAGCTGTATATTTTAATAAATCTGAGTAGTGTCTGATGTGGATTACATTTTTAGCATAAGAACAGTTTATTTAAGAAGTTTATAGAATTTCAATAGGTTGTTAAATAATATAGGGACTGCAATTTTCAAATAATGTTTAGTATTCCATATATCAATAGTTGTAAAGGTCAAAAGCTAAAGATATGATTCTTTGTCACATAAGTATGACCACTAAGTATTATTCATAATTTCATTTTAACTAGTCAACTATTATTTTTGCGAAAAACCAACTTACGTCTTTGACTTTTAATGTTTTATTTCATAATTAATTAAACAATTTTAAATTAAAATCAAAGTCTTTAAATTAAGGTGTTTATTTTAAATAATATGAAAAATAATTAAAATATTCATAATTAAATAAGAAATATCAATCTGAGTAACAGTGACAGATGGCTGTCAAAATTAAAAATAGAATTTAATATCAGTGCAAAAATATCAAAAACATACTGTTAAATATGAGTTCAGCCCATAATTCTCAAATCACTCTTTAAACTGTCCGTAGACCTTAAAAAAACTCATTAAAAATATTAGTAATGATTATTTTTGGATTTTTGGATTACACTTTACATTATAACACTTCAAATTCAATTTGGTAGATAGAAAAAAATGTTGAGGTAAGATTAAAACAATTATAATGATCAGCTAATTTATAGTGAATAATGAATTAAATCACAAAGCCGTAACCTAACTAACATTTGGAAAGTAGATTTAGATACATATTATTAATAGTATGATAAAATTGATTAAAAAGTCTTAAATTGTAATGTTATTTTACAAATAATACGCCAGGATAAACTGTGAAAAAAGTATTGGATACTGAGAAAATACTGGGAAAGTTCAGGCAGGAAGCATGTATTGAGGAGTATGTATAATTGGTGAGTAATTGACAAACATTGGTGATACACCCTGATGGTCTGTATACCTGTACTTACAAATTTATACATACTAATAATATATGTTATGGTCAATAAGATAACTATTACCAATTTTATATATTTGATTACATTAAAATATTATTGTGATTGTTTTCATAAATTATTTGCAAAACAATAATTAATTCAATTTAATAGCTACGTATTTAATTATTTATTCTTGTTAAATTCCCAAGAGTTTTAAAAATAATGACAAATGTTGGTGATTGTATTTGTACTTGGATATCAATTCTGAGTAAAGTTAGGATTACGTATTTCTCCACTGTTTGTTAATTGTCTCCGTTTTACCGAAACTTCCTAGAATACTAGAAAAAATAACCTTTATAACTTAGGTAAGTACAACCTGTACACAGTTTTTAATCTATTTTAAAAGTACTGTATGGATTTTTTTAAGCTTTGTACGACCAAAAAAGTGATATTCAGGAAACGCGAGAAAAATAATAACGTACATACGTCGTATAATACATTTTGTGTTTCAGAGTAGAAGTTTAATATTTGTACAATGATATTGCTAAGTAATATGTGAAAAAATGTATCGAACGATTTTTAAGGTTTTTTTTCTAGCACGGCTTTGAAACTCATACGCATAGAAATATTTGTCATTTTTGTCTGATTGACTGAACACAGGTATACATTCGTAATATGGCCATGGTCAAAGGTTATTCAGTATATTCCAACGAGCACCAACGTTTTTTTTTTTTTTACGAAGTGTTTCGTTTTTTATACTCCAAGTTGTAATAAAAAAAAAAGTTTGTTACTTTTATGAAACGTACTCGGCAAAGGTTTCGTCGGCTAAGTAATCGTTTTGAAACACAGAATAAAAGTTTGTCTCGAGTGACACTGAAGAGTATAATAATAAAGATAAGATAGATAGTTGGTGCAATGTAGACGTTTCTTGAATGACACTAATTTGGTAAATTGACACAAGTAATGAGACGACGTTTATTTATAAAAACCAATATAATAACTTATTTAAATATAAACCAATTTAAGGATAAGAGAATTTCATAATATTATCTTAACATTTTTTTTTCTGCTTATGAATATTATTATTATAGTGACGTGATATTGAATAAATATCGTTACCAAATCAATCTAAAAATGCGTTATTAATCGATACTTATACAACTACTGAACTGTATAGGTTAGGTTAGGTATTTGACATGTTACTTGAGACCATAAATATTTCTATAAAATACACATTAAACATTCTGTGTAATACTAATTTTAATTCTTATTCGATATCGTAAGGTTTCACATGGTGTTATGTAATACTTTGGTGCGGAGTACATTTTTAAATCAAAACAATATCAAAAAAATCACATGACCACTATTCATGAAGGAATGATTATAGTATCGACATAATATTATAAAATGTTGTAATAGGACCTGTGTTAAATAAACATTATTTTTCATGTGAACATTACTGAATAGCATCTTTTAGTTTAATTGATAAGACATAATATAATTGGTCATATCTCACAATCATTATACAGGTTTAATTAAATACAATTTTCAATGACACTCACATACTATAAAATATACAAAGATAAGATACAATATATCGAATCCTATATACATATCATACATATAGGTACATTAGGTACATTAATAGATCATGTTAAATTATAATAAGTTTCGATGTTTTAAACTGATGATAATATTTCAAGATGTCTATAAAATGTTAAGCTGCACTGCTCAATGAAATATAAAAGTTTTTTTCTTATTAATATCTGTGTAAAATTTCTAAAATTATTTTGCGTACTAAAAATACGTTTAAACCTCATTAAAAAATTGATTTTTGGTCAGCTGTCATCTCGTTTTCAGTGAAGCAATTAAACACCCTAATGAATCGGTTTGGCAATAAATTATATTTTATAATGACTCTTCCGGAGCAATCTTGGTATAATTAATGTTTACGACTTGGAAAATAATACATTTTAGACATCGTTCAGTATATGGCCACAATGATTCATTTCCTCTCAAATTTTCTTTGAAACTTATTAAGAAAACGTTTATGCAAAATACAAGATGTTTTTAAATTGTTTGCCAAATGTATTATTCTTTTGATTTCAGATTATCACAAAATACTATGGTAAAACAGTAACAGTTTTTAATAAATTATTTTATTTTTATTTGCTTTGACCCAAAAGTTGAATAGAAAAAAATACTCAGATTATATTATAATACCCAATGAACAAATAAAATGTTTAAAAATCAAGCTTTTTTTTTTTTGTTTAAGAATAATTTATTTTTACATTAAATACCTATTATTATTTTTTTTTGTCTTTTTGTGATGAACTGATATAAATACCACTTCTTAAATATATTTAAATAACCATTGCTCCATTTTTGTAAGTTAAAAATAATTTAAATTACAATAAACAATCACTTTTTTAAAATTTGTATTTTGTAAATTTTAATGACACTTCAGTTGGCAAACTATGTAACTATTTTTGTATCATGTACTCGTGTAAAAAACTGGTTTTTAACTTTTTGATATAATTTGAAAGAGTTAATATTTTATTTTATCAATTTGATTTCTTACATTTATTGTATTTATTTTTTTTATTTGATTTAACTTTTGTAATTCAAATAAAATAACTATACATCTCTATATAAGTTTCAATTCTGTTATAGATATAACCTAATCAATGTTAAAGTAATTATGAATAATACAAAATTCTTTTTTATCACCACATATTTGTTATTTTTTTTGTTTATTTCCACTCAACTTCATATCATGATGTATACCACTTTTCACTTAACTGTAAAAATAGAACCCTTATGTAGAATTAGTAGAACTAATATTGATAGGTAATCTAATCATACTGAAAATTTCCATACTAAATCATTTAAATAAAACTGAATATTTAACGATATTTGTATCCCCCTTTGGTGTTTTTATATGTTATAATATTTTATAAGTATTGCAGTACTTCATTACATAGAAACAATTCATTTTTTAGTTTACTCTAACGTAATTTCAAAGCTTAAATATATGGGTACAAGTGCAATTGTATGAAAATGCTTTTAAAAATAGTAATACTATAGTTATTGTATTAAAATTGAAAATAATATCAATAATGTAGTATATCATACTATATATATAAAATATAATATATGGTATATAGAATCTTGATATCGGTTTTAATATTTACAAATCGTCTTATCACCGTACATTTTGTAAATACTCTTAAGTTTTAGTATGACATTATGTAAGTTTAAATGTTAATATTGGAAAATATTTAAAAACTAAAGTTACATAGTAATAATAATAATACGCACTACAAGAAACAATTTTTTTTTGTGCTGTAAAAAATAATTTATGATAAGATTCAAAATTTCAAACTAAGAGTGAAAACATGGCTGGTCATATCTAATTAATAGTATGAAAAAAACTTCAGTTCACCAATTATTTATGATGTATGAAAAATGTGCACAAATGTTTTAAAAAATTATTAAATTTTTTATACTTTAGGAGAACAAAAAACAGCTGGTAGTCTGTAAACTACTGAGTGATTTATATATCTACATAAATGTTTTCAAGGATTTTACTACAAACATTTATTTCATGTAATAAAAAATAAAAACAGTGGAAGGAAGTTAAAGAAATACACATCCGTTTAGAAACAACTGATTAATTTTTAGGTAGGTGCATTAATAAAAAAATGTATAACACTTCACATAATTGTTGTTATTTAATCTTAAAACAATATTTGTCTATGATTTTTACTAACTGTAATTTGTAATCAATTTTTACCAATAGTATAATATAACTTATTAATTTAGTGTTTATGCATATGAAAAATGCATGTTTAACGAAACAGTGATTCAAGTTCTTTTAAATTAAGTAGTTAAAACTTTCATTTCAATTCCATCAAATTGAACTTAGGTAGACACCATATGCTTATGAATAATACACAAAAATATAACTCATAAGATGACACAAATTTAGTATTCGTAATAATGCTGCCAGTAATCTAATAGGTACTTATTACATGTAGATTCTGTGAACCTATGAATAAATAATAATTACACAATTTCTGCATTTCTCTAGTATCAATTAGAAATTTATAAAAAATACCTCATCAGAGAAATTATCAGCTATACAAGTATGGTAACCTAGCACTTGTTGGACACAATTTACTATTACAATTTTATTTTTACATTCAAAGTACCAATAAGATAACATTTCCTTACATAAATGTAATAAATTACCATCAATGTTGTTGAAGATTAAAACATTTTCCTAGTTCAAAAGTGTCATCGGACACGAAAATATCAATGTTAAAACAATACATCCGTCGCTGAATTCAGACTTCTCGGTTCTTTTTATAAATCGAATAATGACAAAAACGTTAATGATTTTAATCTTCTTATAGAATTAAATGATTTAACTAATCATTTGAATAATATTCAATATGTTCATTTTTATGATGGAATAAAAAATGAAGAATTATTTCGTTATCTCTTTATAGTTGATTATTTTCTGCCATTCAAAACCATTTATTTCAACTTAGATCTGAACTGTGATTTTGATTTCTACTATAATCATGGACGCCCCAGCGATGAGTTTTGTTCCGTTATCTTGTTTTAAGTTTGATCTACGGTTACGAGAAATAATCAATAGGCTTTGCACGAGCGCCAATAATCAAATAAGTAAATCCGTTCCACCGACTGTGGTCAAAAGGGTTCAAATAAGTGGTGGGCAAAAAGTTATATATATATATAATGTTAAAATATCAAACATTTCACTCAATGTATAGTAATAACCAAAATAAGAATATCAACTTTTAATAATTTGCAGTAAACGAACCCAAATAATACTAAATATGCTAAATATCTGAAAACGATATTATTACTTTTATATTATAAATAATATTTTCTAACAGTATGGTAATGATATCATTCAAAAGATTTAATGAAATAACTTACTAAAAAAAATTGAATTGATGGCGCTTCATTAATCATTATAACCACGCATACTGCTTAAATGATTGACCATTATTATTATGATAAATGTTATCATTCAACACGTTGTACAATAACACAGTATAGCTGCTAATGGCCGAAATTTCATAATTAAATAAATAGAAAAAGTGTCTCTATTCATCTGTTTTTCATTTCATAATCAGTGTAAAACTGTAAAATGTACGTCATGTTATAAACACCACTGTCACAACTATGAACTAAGCGTCATTGTAACTGACAAAACGAAGCGCATATATTATTCAAAATGATTCAATCAATTATACTGTAACATTTCAATCTAAAAAAACATAATAGATGCTCCCAATCCCCGATTTCTCTTGATGTTATTATATTTCATATTGAATTATCACAAAGTATGATAATTTTAAACATATTTGATTTTTCCTGCAAACGTTAAACTCAAAATATTATATTACAGCAGGTTGCGTATAGAGATATAATATACTATAATATACTAGAGTATCTTGAAATGGTCAACCATAAACATAGACGCTATCATTTTATTTCTAAACAGCCTTTTATGTTTTGAAATTTATTATTGAATAAAGCAATATTTTTGTGCACTAATTACCTAGAATAAATTATGTTTGCATAGGTGAGTTTCTTGTTGCTATAATCATATAAAAACTGCTTTCGAAAACATTTCAAAAAAGTAAGGATATTCATTAATGTAAAAATTATTTTGATTAAATATTATTATAGGTACACCTGGCAGGCAGGTTATATCATTCGTGTTGTATACAAAATATCTTAAACTATATTATTATCTGTTCACTTAATGATTCTTTAAAAATATTACGACAAAAACCAGCAATAATCATTGCTGCTTGTTGGCCTATGACCACAGTGTAACTATAATAGCATTATATTTAAACTATACAGACGGCCCTTTGCTTAAAACTTAAATCATAGCTACTCGGACAAGAAAAACGTATTTCATACTCCATATTTATTCAAAATACCTCTCAACCAATTCCATCATCTCAATACACAAATCAGAAATAGTATATTTCTATCGTCACCACTTCCATTACATAAATGCCCGCTATCAACCGTGCACATACTCCGTCCTTATAGACGTAGCTGTAACAATTCAAAATATGTATTGATGATTTCAAAGCAATATTGTTATTCCAATTTCTCTTTTCTTACATCTACCATTATTGCACTCAAACCATTCGTTCTTACAATGTCTATGTAGGTACAAATTATTATTCTCATATATTCCTCTTTTTACCAACAGAAATATTATAGAACTTGATAATAATAGCTAACATTTAAAAATACTTATTAATATGACTTAACAACTATATAGACTTTAAATTGTAATTATATGAATGATAAAAATTTAAATCATTATCTTTTATGCAAAAATGCAATGAAATGGTAAGGAAAAAAATAGTATTAACTGTATTTTAACTATATATAATCGACAATGTTTACTTTTCTTTACCTACAAACAATTTAAATGACGTGCTCAATATTAATTATAGTTACTTAATTATAAACCTATAAACGATTATTTATACACAAATAGTGTAACAGTTTTAATATTTTTAATGAAGTCTCAAGTTTTTATTATTGACATTAATTATTTTTTCGAATTATTCACTAGTTTTCTAAAATATATAGCTTATCAACAAATTAAAACAAATACAATTTATGTTTTTATTGACATTGCCTTTAAGACATATTTATATTTTTTTAATATTAATTTTAATTTTGATAATTTAATATTTTAGTTACAATAACTGTCATATCAATACCAAATAATTTACATTAGTTAACTATACTTTATGTATCAATAAACAAAACAAGAAGATAATTGTTACATTGTTGGTATGATGTTGTTTTGGGCATGGCACTATTTTGATTAGTGATCATTGTTTCATTATAAATACCAAGAACTTATAAACTGCATTTCTCCTGAATCTAAATTGATATACAAGGAATATGAGTATAATACTATAATTTTAGTCAAGTCATTGATTTATCTTTTAGCTCATACAGTTAATTTTTATTTTTCAATTATATTACTTTTATTAAAATATACATGTAAGGTATTGAATACAAATACTAAATTAACATACATTAATTTACTAAAGAAGAACCCAATGTTATACTTGTAATGCAATAATTTAATGCAAAAAATTATATTTTTTAAATATATTTGATAAGGAAATATATTTTAGCATGGGATTGGATTAATTTTAATTTCTAACTCTATTGTCTAACTCTTACGACAAAAAAAAAATACAATTTAAAAATATTAAGCATTCTTATGAATTTCATATTGTCATCTCATAGGGAATAACCAATGTAAAATTTCCTTACTCACGTTTGTGTGTCATGTCATTTTTAAAGTACATTCATTTTCCTCATTGTAAATAATAACGATTGATAAATTATAAATTATAAATACAATTTATTACATTATCTCAATTAATATATTATTTATAATATTGAACTTTGGGCCAAAGATTGTCATTTTATTTTTATTTACAATTTTTTTCCGTATAACTCTAGAAATATATGAATGTATTACATTTATAATAATTTATTGATATTATTATATCACATATTTATGTAAGCCGGCGTATATATAATAAGAATTTATAAAATATACTATGCAAATAATAATTATCTTAGTCAAGTGAGTAGTTAATTTTAGTTGTCCAAGTTTTATTCAAAATTAAATGGTATTGTTGTCTTACGTAAATTCAATTAACAATTAATGCATCATTTCAGTAAAAATAAAACTTTTTACTATCAGTCGAAACATTCCGATGAATTAAAACGTAATTTTAAATCGTGCATTGTTTATCGGTACTTACGATGGACACGTTGTTACGTTGAAACTATTTTTGATTGTTCTTCTCCGCGGTGAAAAAAAAAATACCACAACAATTTGCACAAGCACAAAACGATTTAATAGCTCCGTCCGAGTTAGGAGACTATGAAAAAAAAAAAAAATATCGTCGAAAACCTGACGATGTCTGATCGCGTCTTGTTATAGTCGAATGACACTCGACTCTCCGCGCAAATGATTTTTAAAATCCAGTGCGTGTGCGTTTGTAAATATTTCGACGAACGCGATCGGTTCGTAACGGCGCTCGCGCGATGTGTTGCTGACTGACGAGGACCCGGCGAAAAATCACACTACGGGGGTGGAAAACCGGCGCGAATACTCAGCCCCTCGGTCGGCGGCTTTACGGCCGTTCGCCGCCAGGCTTCGCTACATCAACGCCGTTCGGGCTGTACCCGAGACCTGCGATATTATTGGCGCAGACAGCTCGATGCTTGTCCGACGACTTACCGCGGTGTTCTAGGCGAAATAATCATGTACGCAGAAAATAACAAAACGGCATGTCGGCATCGTCAACCCTCTCTATATACAGTTCGATAAGTTATAAGGAAGAAACAAATATTCTAAACATTTCGTAAATAACTCGCTATTATCATTGCTCCGCGCGGATTATTGACAAATAAAACATGCATAATAATGTGGATAAAACTGTTTCGTCGTTATCTCATCGAGTTAGAAATGGAAATGGGTATCTAATAAATGATTATTGTCATCTGAGATCAATAAATAAGGTAGGCTAATGTTATTTCTACGATTGACTGGAATTTCGTTTAGTTTATTACTATGTGTATTATATTTCACGACATGGATTTTGTAAAAGTATAAAATATTAGTAGTTGTTGTTATAGGTGCACCCTTTTTTTTAAAATAAATGTTGACATTTTGTGTTGTTGTTATGGTTGACAACAACTGCAAACAATATAACAGTCCGTACAGTTTGAATATAATATTGAGTGTAGGTATATTTAAAAAGGTATATGGCCGGAACTAAATACTTATTGTTTGGTTTATTTTTTTTAATAAAACTAAGAGATAAATAATGAAATGAAATACACACACGTACTTCAATGAACAGAAGTGTCGTTTTTCTTTTGAAATATAAACAATATATATATTATATAGATAAATAAATTAAAAAGGTTAAATCTTTATCTTTGTCTAGATGAAATTCAAGTTTTAATATGATTCTGCATCCTTATATTTTTTAGTTATCTGACTCAAAACTGCGTACATACAAGCTGCGGAAACTGAAAGAATTGATCGATGGTATCTCATTGTATTGTATAACTAGTAAATAATAACATACTATCAGTTTCAAAGCATTGAAAAAGGTTAAACGCAATCGAAATAATTATAGCTCCTTTTCTTCGCTTAGCAATTACATTTCCAGTTTATCGAAGTATTTATTTTTATTGACAATGTGAATTAAAAAATATTAATTATTGCAACATTTTCGAACACACTGCACGCGTATAGGTAGTGATAGTGTTATAAATATGTAAATAAAAATGTTGAATACGAGTTTAAATAACACCGTCCACTGTGATTCACTAAATGTTTATAATATTACTATAATATCATATTTATTTAAATGTAAAGCAATATTTTTAAACGTTCCTAACTTATCGTTGAAAATACTTATTAATTTTGAAGAACATCTTATAAAGTAAAAAAATGTTTAATTTCTATATCAAAATCTAGTAAAAAGTTTTATTATGGTAAAACAATTATATTAAAAAAGTTTAAATTTATTTTCGAGTCAAATTATTTCAACAAAAGTATTTTAACGATGTACAATATTAAACTAATTATCTAGTTTTGTAATTAAAAATCAAAGGCGATTGTTTGATAAAAACAATAGTTGTTTAAACTATAATAATATTATTATAATAGCGGTATCATAACTTTATTTATATTTTGAGTACTCGATATTTACGTCAAAAACATGTGTATTCGTATTAGTTATTAAGATAATAATACATAATACCTACATTTATTATAAATACCTATACTATGATTTGTTTTGCTTTTATTGTTTTAAATTTTTACTTATGTTACAATAATATGTAACTATAAACTACATTACATATTTAATCAAATGTCACTAACATAAAAAGTGAAATTGATTTATGAAGGCGTATGCTTTAAGTCTTAAATAAATACGAGAAACAAAATTGGGTCCAAAATCGATCTCTGGGGAACACTATAGGCACTACTAAGTACACCGCTGAATCTCGACCTATACACATTTAGTCAGTGGTGTGTTTAACGATATATTATTTTACTTATTGCACACATACTGTCGTTGAAATGTGTATGGGATAATCAATAATTGTTCAAAGTTCTAAAGTTTAATTAGAAAATTTGCAAATTTATTTTTAATTAGATATCTGGGTTATGTAAATAAGCACAATACAATAAGTTTTCTAATTAAATACTCTTTGATAATTGTACAATAGGTACACGGTTGCTCGTAAAACATCCTACTCTTTCAACCGTGGAAAGAAAAACGTTAGTTTGATCTAATAAAACTATCCATTACATCGTAAAATTGTATTGTGCAAGACTAATATTATTAATCGTAAAGTTTTAAATGCTGACTGTAACATTTGCGTTCGCGTTAGGTTAAGTGTGGTAGGCATAACACAAAAAACAAGCATGAATAACTATTTTTAAAACTGGGTCTTATTATAATATTTATTTGTTTTTAATTATACTGTTGATCGGAAAACAGACATTTTAAAACACTTAACTACGACAACGAACATTTGTAGCTTAGTAAATTACACAATGTTTTAATTAAAAACAGTAATATAACTGCCCAAACTTCCAATATTTATTTTTTTTGTTTTTAATTTAAACCAAGAATTCAATTGAGGAAATTTTATATTTTATGCTTAGTGATAACTGATATAGACAAATATTATATTCAGAGAAATATATTTAGGTAAATTTAAACAAAAAAGGTTTTTGACCTTTTGATTAACTATATTTTAAACACCTTACCTTATTTTCAAAAAAAAAAAAAAAATACATAAATATCTACTAACATTATTTTGTACTAAAAAAAAATTTTAAAATTCCAATTCAACATCTAAAAATGATTGTAGACCTTGTAGTTAATGTTTGAGCCTACAAAATTAAAAACAAAAAAAAAAACAGCAATAGCTCAAAAATATATTTTAAATGTTTTCATCAATAAATAATTTTTATATTAATGTTAATGAAAATGTATTGTCCTTATGGTAGTTTTTACATATTCTATTCTTTACGAATTACCACAAAATCACAAAATTGATTTTGTCATAAACTGGAGTTTCGTTAATATTTCCGATTTTCAAAAATTAATATAATATCAAAATGTGTCATGCTTTAATATGAACTTCTACAAAGTCGTCATAATTCTGAAAATATAATTATTCATATAAAATAACTAAAACATAAATATAAGTTTAAAGGGCACATAATATGAAAAGTTATATTAGACCAAAAAAGGAATAAGTAGTTCAGGTATAAGTAAATATTGTTAGATTTGATGGTAAATGCTAAACACTGCAATGATTTGCTCTAACTTAACTTATCTTGCATTCGTAAACATTGATTATTTAAATTTTATTCGACTAATGTTATAGTAAGATTTTGAATAGTACACATCAGTATGCATAATAGTACAAAATGTAAATAAATAGTATTTTGTGAACCATTTATATTCATTTGCATTGTAGTAACTAAAAAATAATCAATTATTCAATGTTAATTTATTATAATAATTATTGTCTTTGAACTATTTATAAATTTGTAAATTTATTTTTATTTTTCCACTCCACTTTGTTAGACGAGTAAATATTTGGCATGGTATATTTTAGCTTTTTGTTTACTGGACGCTAACCGGGTTGGTAAGCTGGAATACTCCCGAGTTGAAATGGGCACGTAGACGTTTTCTTGGATACAAACCAATGGCAGAGTTGACTAACTGGCTCAAAAAAAGATACAATTACTGATCGGATTGTTAAAACCATAAGTCTCCGAGACAAGTAAATTAAAATCGAGTAAAAAATGTACATCATTCAATTTAATAAACACTATTAAGGGCCATAGTTAAAAATACGAGATAAAAAAACATAACTAAAAACTATACATTGAATGAGAGAAGAGAAATATTTTTCAGATTGAAAACTGTAAAAAAAGTATAAAATGAAAAAAAAAAAACGAATTAGAGTTCAAAAATTAAATTTTAAATGAATGCATATAAAATAATGAAAAATTTCGTTCAATATTATTTTGATAAAGAAAAAACAAATACTGTAGATGTATCTAATTTTCTTACCATTACCATATATTATGATTCAATCAATACATCATCCTAATCCTAACTACGAAAAATCGTTGAGTATCAAAACTTCTGCTACTATATTATATTGTTTCATGTTTATGAAAATAGAACATTCTAATTGAAAAAGTCAATGGAATAAAATCCTACATAAGTACATATTATTTTGAATAAAATTTAAATATAAAGTTAGGTATAAGTTTGTTTTCTTACAAACATAAAATTATGATTTATACCTATGGATGCGATGTTATTATAATGTTTTAATAACATGCATTCGTATAATAATTCAAACGTAGGTACCTATAAACGTATTCATACTGTACATTTATAACATCTTATTTTACAAGATTAACTACTATATATTTTAACGGAAATAATTAAAAAAAAAATGAAAATAAAATTACCAATTGGATATTTTGCATAAAATAGACACGAATCAATTTAAAATAAAATTACAATTTCCTTTACACAAAAATCCATACTCGATAAAAAATAAAAATAGATACTAACCTAATTTGTATAGTTTTGTGAAAATATGGTCAAGATTTGTCAAATAGTGTGCTTGCTTATTTAATATATCCTTATAACTATTTCCTCGAAACAACTGGGAAATTAAATTAATGTCCTCTTGGTAGTACAATTTATTTATATCCAATTTAAAGTCTACAGAGTTAAAACATTACATTTTTGAGCTATTTTACGACCCAAGTGTTTTCTGAAAATAAAAACAATGTAAATCCACACACACACATTGTTGATAAACCAAAAGTCTCCTCAAGCAGCTCAGAATATTAAAAAAAAAAAGAAAAGCAAAATATATTGAAATTTGATACTTTTTCAATGGCGGTTAGCCTCTTGGTTTTTTTTATCAATAGGAATTGGATACTATGTGAAATTATCAGTACTAATTCATGTTAAAACAATTTTAAATTGCCATACCACTTTCTCAATTTATTTAAATAGTTTAAGGATCAACAAAACATTCAATTCTGGATGTGAATAAAACAAAACATGTTACATAAATATTCCCACTTTCACAGTGTTTTTTTGATTATTTTCAGCATTTATTATAGAAAATAATACAGGGTCTTTTCTACTTTTGACCTCCAAATGTACCAACTAAATCAATTATTCTACCAGAAACCAATATCAATGTTGAAGATTAAAGCATTTTTTTTTTTGGTGGTCCAAAACGTGTCATGAGACGCAACAAAAAAAATAACCTCATTGTAAAACTAATACATTCTTTTCTCCATTCAGAATCACAAATGAAAAAAAACACACACACGCATTGTAAAACCAATAGTAACATTCCATGCTCCACCGAGGATCTAAAAAAAAGGAAAGTAATATCTTGAAATACCTAGTTGCGGCTTCAATTAATTATATAAATTCAAAATTTGAAACTAAAAACGGCATCAGCATAATGTTTAATTTGTTACCTAGATAACAAATTTTAATCTAAATATCATTTCTGCTCTAGACTATAATTATATTAATGTGTAATTAAGTTGTAAACTCTGCATGATTTGGTGGTTGTACATAAAATATATTATAAATTCTGATTTTTAAATTCCAAGCGGATCGAACATTTAATATGAATATGTGCAAAATGGGAATATTTTTTGCAATACCAGTATTTGACATATTTAATTTTGTAATTTTTATTGTAATTCAGAAATCAATAAATAAAAAGATGTGCAATTTTCACCAAGTATTTGTATTGGCATTTACTAGACATGATATTGATTTGGTTCTTTTTTGAATTGTTTATAGATATTTGATATTCTCTATGTTTTTTTTTTATTATAAAATTCTTGTATCTGAAAATGCTTGAACATGTAATACAAGGATTCTCATAAGTTTTTACTATAGTAAATACATAATCAAATTTTTTTTTAATGATTATCAACACCTTTAAAAAACGATATTTCATTCTCTCAGGCTTTTATACTGAATTCAATCTTGTCCAATAGATATTCTTATCGGTACCAAATAATATAAAAATAAAAATATATAATTATTTTTTGTTTACATTATTATTTAAAATATAAAATTACGTTTTTAAAAAAAAGATATTTATAATTATTTTAGTCTATTTATACGATAAATCTATTCATATAATTACAATATGTCTTTATTGACTTATACGTCATATTTTTGGTGTAAGGATTTTCCATAGCTGTCAATCAATCAATAAATGTACTTCCTAGTAATTGATTTTCTACATTCGTAATATTTATGGTACCTATTTAAAATTTTTGATTTTTGTGTTTGTAGGTAATTCGGGACAAAAACCGCTTGTTCGTTTTGTTCACATATGGTTTTGATATTTATGTATCATCTAATTGTTCGTAACTATTAAGTGTATGTAATAGCCAGTAGGTACCTAAGTGATAGGTGTACACGTTTTCAAGTATATTATGTTATGTCTGTAATAAATTCAAAATTTCATTTTGACGACAGTATTATATAAAGGACAAATTATTTACTATTTCAATTCAATATCAAATTATTTGTGTTTGAAAAAGTATTTCTTCTATAGGGATTTCATTCATATTTCTTTGATATTTAAAGATTTTTTTTCACTAAAAGATTTCCACTTTGAATGTCTTTTATGCTCTCCTTCGTCAACTCTCCATGGATTTGCGAACAAATATTTTACTACAGAAAATTCTTAAGTGATAATAATTTTTTTTTGATGTGATAACTCAGAAATGCTGCTAACCACAGAATAAAAGGACTTCTTAAATAATCCATGTGTTTTTACTATTATCTGTTTATAGTCATTGTCTAAAACACAACATTTGAGTCAGGTTAACAATTTAAATAGCTCCTTTCCATTATTTCGACGTCAGTCAATTATGTGAGTTCACTATGTTGCAAGGATCATTTCGTATCTTTATTCCTTATATATAAACCTATTGTTCGTGCTAAATATGATAATGGTTATTTTCATTCCGTGCTTGTGCATTTAGCGCTGTTTGAATAAGACTTAACTTTTACCGAGAAATGTTTTAACGCCCTCCCTTTCCTAAAAAAGCCACTTCATTTTTTACTTTAATTTTTCTTACTATTTATTTCTGGTGTGCCTCACAAATTACAGCTTTTTTTTCCAAAATTTATCAATTACGATACTGAATATTTTTTCTTATAAACAATTTTACTATTTTCAGATCCTAATTGATTTTTTTTGGTTTATTAATGTTATCAATTTATACAAAACAATTTCAGCACGCTCTATTGACTAGCTTAAATTCGCATTAATTTTTTCTAAACCTCATATAAAATATACCTTGAGTTGAAGAATTTGTTTTAATTATTATGAAGTAATTGAAAAGTTTTCAAATAATTTGATTTTAGTAATAGTAAATTAAAAGCGACATTGTTCATGTCTGTATGGTTATACACGATTATCATTTAAGTTTTAATTATATGCGAACAGTATATTGCTACGACTTTCTTAGTAAAACAGAAGCAAGGGATTAAAGTTTTTCTTTATAAAAAAATACCCCTATACAGTGCCGGCGCGAGGGGTGTGCAGAAAGTGCAATCGCACAGGGCCTTGCACTTTTGGAACGGCTCTGGGGCCTCGCGATTTTATATCCTAGTGGTAACTATCAAAATTTTAAAATAATATAAAACGTTGATATTATAATATATTTTTTAAAAATGTGATACATGTATTAAGTGAAATTTTAGAGACATACGATCCCGATGACCCAATTACTAAAAGTGAAGCATTAATGCATTATCATTGTTGAATGAAGTTGGAAGTTTTGAATTTTTATTAAGTCTGATTATTCGGTACGTTACAGACAAAAGAAAAGATGTTTTAGTTATGAAAGTGTTGACGAAACCCTTCAAGATCCACAACAAAATTTTCGCACTCAATTTTTTTTTAGTTATTTTGAATTTAGCGATTATATCAATGTCGAAGCGATTTAACCAAATAAATAATTTTAATTAGAATTTTAAATTTTGGATTTTTGTACCTATGATGTAAGCAAGTTAAAAACTATGCCTGACGAAGAAATTCGAAAACATTGCCAAGACCTTCAAATAATTGTAACAGATGGCGAAGATAAAGATATAGATGCCATTGATTTATCTGAAGTACTTCTCATTCTTCGAGAGATGGTTGATAATAATATGACCGCTTTACAAACATTGACATTGGTTAAAAGTCATTGGGTTCATTTTTAAACTTCAAAGTTGCTTTAAGAATTTTATTAATAATTCCGATAGCTTCAGCAGGAGCAGAAACAAGCTTTTCAAAATTAAAATTAATAAAAAAATTGCTAAGAAATAGTTTGTCACAATTCAAATTAGCTGGTTTGGCATTAATCGCCATAGAAAATGAAATAGGAGACAGTTTAAGCTTAGGAAATATTCTAGATACTTTTGCAGCGCAAAAATCTAGAAAAAAAAATGATTTAATTTGAACGATTATTATTTAATCACCCTTATTGGCTATTTTAATTTGTATTTTATTTACTTACAGTTTTATGTTTTTCAATATGTTTAATTTTAGTATTTTTTTTATTTTTAGTTCAATAACCTATAGAAGTATTGACTCTGACTATGTTATATATTATGTTATAATAACAACTATTGACAGTGATGAAAATATTGAATATTTAATAAAATTTTTTTAAAAAAAACTGTTTTGTTATTAATTACACTATGCTAAAATATTTTAATTATGTATTTAAATCCAATTTACAAATGAAATATGGTAAATTGGATTTAGGTCCGGGGCCTCGTGTTTATAATTTGCACAGGGCCTCGCAAATCATACCGCCGGCACTGCCTCTATATACTAATATTTAAAAGTTGATTTAATACAGAATTATTATTTAAATTTAATTAATTTAAATAAATACACTAGATTTTAAAATTTAAAGCAAAATATTAAAATGACTATTATTATAGCACCAGATATGTTATCTGGTGGTATTGTTGGCTGTAAGTTATACAAATAGTGAGTGAATTCAAACATTAACCGGATGATCAATTTCACATTTATACATAGATACTAGAGAAACTACTAAAGAAACTGAATTGTATTTGTATTCATGCCTTGAGCTTTCAATACACAAAATAAATGTCATGCCAATTCGAAAAAATTACGGACTTGTGATTAGCAGTCGAACATGACTTTACAGAAGTAGAGATAACTCGTTGATGACTACATTCTTAGTTCGATTAATAAAATAAAACCTTATATAGCCCGCATTAAACTCCGATTTAAAGAATAAAACAAAATGACTCAAACAAAACTCGCAGTAAAAGAAACAATATTGATACTGTCTTAAGAGTTAAAACATATTTATTTGTTCGAAATGAAAATATTTGAATAAGAGTTCTATAAGGGCAGGCGCATTAATTTATCGTTATATTTTTAAAAATAGTCGTTAAAATCATCTATTTAATATTTTATTATGCAGAATTATTATCCCTCCCGTAAAGTAAGTATTCGAGTCTTGATAATATTACTATTCATATTTACTTAATAATTTTTTTCATTTTAATGCAAAAACAGTGTAATTTTAAGAAAACACCACAGGCCCATACATTTTTTATCAAAAATCGTATTGCTTAGACAAGACATACGTTCATATCGACGCTTAGATATTCAAATGATTAGGGTATGAATGTACCTATATAATTGGAAAACAAGTATACAAATCAGTTAATAATCTATCTAACTAATGTCTAAAATAAAAAATTCTGTTGAACTAACGTTTAAATAAATTTTAATATAGATACCATTTACATAGTTTGAGACAAAGAAATGTTAAAATATGAAATTTAATTGGCCCATAATGAGCAAAACAAATTGAATAAAATTCGCGTAAATTGAACAATTAGGTTCTATGCGTTAAATCCCAACTGCGTACCACAATAAATCACCAACATGGTATAACATAAATTTAGAAACCGTTGTTAGACCGTCCGCTAGGTAATTAACTTGTTAAATAATTAAAGGTTAGTTACTGAGAGCGAATATGATTTAATCAAAATGCATAAGGCGCTTGTTACAACTGTTATTCACCTAGATTTAGTGTGCATAATTCGGTAATTAATTAAGGCGTGTCGACAGGTGCGTGTGATCTCCGATAAGGTTTGACGCTATACGCTCAGCTTGGTATTTCAAATAATGTAGTCTAACTTTAGACAAGTAATGCGCAAACTACACTCGCAATGCTTTAAAACTGCTAATAGAGTACACATGGATAAACACGAGACATACATACTACAGCTGCGATAAAAAACAACCCATAATATTTATATTATTAATATTGCTATTAAAACACGGATTCAGTATAATATTATACGTCATATTTCAATAACGTCCGTTATCGATTTTCAGTGTAGAAGTATAATATTACGTATTTAAATTCAGTACAAATTATTTTTCAATTAATTTTTATTTTATTCATCGAGGTTGATCAGAAGATAAGATTTACTGATTTACATAATTTTAAATAAGATTTCCAATATTACAAAACATCCGAGACTTCGAAATAAACACAATACGTAAATATATAAAATATTGGACTTGTATCGACTCTGCTTCGGTGTGTATAATATGGATTTTTGACCATTATGGCCACTACAGGACGATGGAACACGCAATTCTCGGTGCACCAAAATACATTCAAACCTAACGACTGGGCGTCTTCCGGTGACACCCTCGAAAAGCGATGAAAAATTGAAGTCATTGTCCGAAATCGCATACTGGTAACCCCAAACGTCTCCGTGCACTGTAAATCTTGTATGTGAAACACATTATGTACCGTCCCTACTCGTACGTTTAAACAAATGAATTCATCTTAGCGAGAAAAACTTTAAACGTAGACTTTGGAAATTTTTGGTGTTTTTTTTTTTTTGAATAACTGATAAATTATTATTTTTTACCCCTGACAGCACTCAACTGTGTAGCCAAGTTTCGATGATTTTTTTTTTTAATATTTATTTTTTGCATCATTTACGTAATACTGAATTAGATCAATGTATTTGAAATGTGTATATCAAGTTTTGAAAAATATATCCAAACCAAATCATATCATATTAGATTTGATGAAATGTACCAACTTAAGTTAAAGTATAAACAACAATATATATACGATTAATACGTTTAATAGAAACAATTATTTTAAGCATGGTAATATTATATTTTTCATTTTTCATTATTCTAATAATATTAGACTACTATATTGTTTTAGTAGTTGGAAATAAACTGACGAAAATACCTATTTGACAAAAGTTATAATGTATTTGTATACAACAATCATGATATTATAGATTTAAAAATTGTAAATGTGTGATTGCAATAATTATTAAAACGTTTCCCGTTTTATTAAAGTAATCATTTAACTGAATTATTAACGAAAGTTTTAACTTGAAACAATAACTTTTATTTTAAAGTATTTTTAATTTTCTATCAAAGTCTTTGGTAATTTATTTTTGTAGCTTTAGTGAGTATAACGTATAAAGTACTAATCGTTGAATATTGTGATAACAACATTACGTAATCAAATAAACTATAACTAAACCAATGTTTTTATTCATTTATTGTATACTTACGTAGAAAAATATTATGTAATTATTTTAAGTTAATTATTCTTTAATACTTGTAAAAATATAAAATTAATTTAAAAAAAAAATTCAAAAACATTAATTTGTGGTGGTTTTATAATGATTTTTGTGTCCGTTATCATGGATTAAAACAATAAAAAAAACTGTTGGCAACATTTTAAGTTAGCCAAATCAATAAACCTAGTTTTAAAAAAATAATATTCAAAGTTAATTGAACAACATTAAATATTTATAGAGTTATGAAGTGTCTATGTTTTGAATGACTCTGCAATTTAGCTTACAATTTTAGTATTCAGAACTCTATGCATATATAATATAAATAAATTATTTATCTTTTAATTTAACTTCTAATATTTTGAGAACAAGAGAATTAAGCCTATCAATTTTCTCTCCACCTATATTTGACTATATTTGGCATAATTAACTTGAAAAATAAATAAATGTAATCAAAAACTAAAGCTATAATTATTTTAAAAAAACTAAGTTTAAAAAAAAAAATACTTAAATAAAAATTATTGACACGAATTAAATAAATATAATCAAATACCTAATTTAATTAATATTATAAATGATTACTTCAATGATTTTAACTGTGATAACCCAGCCAACACAGGTGGTCGTCCCGAAATCATCCATTAATACTTGGTTTTACTCTATTTAAAATGGCGTAGGTGTCTGCTTAACAATCAAGTAAATTGTTGTTCGTTAAACCTAAGACTTGGATGACGAACTTAATAAGAGATTTGGTATGGGATTTAGTGGTAATTTTGAAGATTATGTCGATTGTGTGGAATAGGTGGTCCTGAAAACCATGACCGTTGACTCTGGTGGCAGATGGTGTCCGTTTATTGCCTTTATTGGTAAAATCGCTTGGCAATGGTTATTCCAACGATTGTCAGCAAGACTGATTAAACATTAGCCAAAGACTCTCTGCTAGAAAGCGGTGTTGCCGTTTGAGTGGGCTGATAAGCACTTTAGGGCTGCCGCTAGTTACCTGGATAGGGCTGTAGTCATGATAGGATCTTCGTGGAACTCTGGCCGAAACGTTTCGTAGAGAAGGTTTAGCGTTAGTTGCCTCGACTGCAAAAGTACATTATTCTAGGAAAGGTTCCACAAAGTTGACCATATGGACAGGAGCGTTTATTTGTAGTCGTTTGAAAAATACCTATGCGTTTGTGACACTTTATCAAACGCCCTTTCAAAGTCAAAGAAGACGGTAGCAATTCTTTCTATCCTGTTAATAGAGTTTACTAAGGTCATACAACTGTTGAAAAGAACCAATTAAATGTTAAAAGAATATAAACTAAAATATATCTACGTGTTATTTAAAATAACAAAAGTAATAATAGTGATTATTTGAAAAGGCAATCAATCATTTTACGAAAACTGTTATATTTGTATTGCTTATTTCAGTAAAAGTTTTGAATACTATAAACCTCACTTTATACTTTATAGACTTAGCCTATATTCGTTACTCATTTATCTTATAATTTTGATTCCGTCTAATGATAACAATATTGAATGTTTAACTGAATATGTGTATTGTTCAATCGTCTATTTTCTTAACATCAATATATATTACTTAGAAACATTATTTATTTTCAGTTAGTTGTCCTAACAATGCTTATTTATTGTAAAAATCAACCCATTAAAATACATAATTAATAATCGAGGTAGGTAAATAATAGCTAATATATGGTTCATTATTAAGTATACAATAATTTTAATTAATTAGATCATTAATTAAATTATTTAATTTTTGATCTCAGAGCATAGCGTTTATCAATAAATAGACTAAAATGATAATAAAAATGTATTTATTTACTAGATTTATTGATAATACAATTTTAGCTATTATATGATACTTATAGTATGGATTTTGAATGACATAAGTCTAAACTAGGATTTAATTCTAAATTAATTCTTTATTTATTAAATTAATATATATTGATGATAATATACAAACTGCCTTAAAAAATTTAACTTATAAAAATCAAAAGTAATTTGTTCTAAGAAAAAGTTAAAATTAATTTAAAATAAACTTATTAACTCGCCTTAAATGCCCATAAATTATAATATATTATCCATGATTTTTAATTGTGATACCTGGTTTTTATTTTAAAAGTAATTTAGTTTCCATAATGCACCATAATATGAATTGGACCCAAACTTTTTGTATTTGTTCGTTTTTTTTTGCTCATTAGATTTATTGCTAGGTAAACTATAAATTAACTTCCTGGTTTAACGAATGCAATATAATAAATTTATAGAACATATTTTTGCATATTTTGTTAATTAGTATAACTTTTCATAGTAATATACCGATTAAAAAGTTCATAAAATAAATATAAAGACATGGGTGCGATATTATACTGTCGCCGTGTCATGAATTAATTACCATCAGTCTTATACTTCTAAGTTTGAAACGTCCTGTATTAGTTTTGTTATATTAGTATTCGAGTTAATTTACATTTGACTGTAGATAATATGAAGAATAGATAATAATAATTGTATTTAAAATTAATAATATGTAACTAAATTCAAAATAAACTTATGACTATACTTTTTAACGTTAAATCATGTAAGCACAAGAACCAAATAAAAATAGAAAGTGCATATATTTACTCGATTTTATGTGCATAATTACTGAATGTATATTTTGTACATTTTTTAATTCATCTTCGTGAATTTAAAAAATACATAAAAATGTATTATTAATTGCAGTACTCATATAAAAATGGGTATTGCAAACAAGTAAAAATGTATAATTATTCGAATCCGTTACGAGTGTATTTATATAAATATTTCATCGCAATAATTAAAAGAAATAAAATAGTTATTTGTTTTATTCTATATTATTTTATGCATAATTATTATGTTTTTAATTATGGTAAAACATAAACTATTTGGATTCATTTTCGTTTTTAATTATTATCATTAAGTTGTCATCGATAATATTCAAGTGAAAAAAAATACAAAGTGGTAACTAATTGAAATTAACTGTTATTTGTTTAAATACCATACTCTTGGAGGTCATACAATAATGTTGAGTATATTTTGATAATTGTTTTGTTAATTAGTTGTTATTTGTCAATTTTGACGATCACCAATATCATTGATGTAATTCAATATTAAAGTATACAGTTCATAGGAAATCTACGGTTTTGTAGATTTCATCTCATATTGAACTATATATAACATACTCCAATACATCTAAAGCCACAAAATAAACTGTTGTTTTGTGGTTTCAACTACAAATTGTTTTCTTCACCCTTTGTGGTTGAACCTTAATTACCTAATTAGGCTTAAATCTATCTATACACATTTCCCGAAATCAAATTTACCATTAACAGTTATTTTAAGATTATATTAAATATGTTATGAATTATTGTCATTATGATTTTTCCATAATTATTTATGTTTTACTATATTAATACATTTTTATTTTTCCCACTACTATATGTACATTTATTTGTTGATTTAATGATGTTCATACAAAATCAAACAAATCATTTAAATTATATTATGTCTCTTGATCACAACATTAAAAAATGTTTTTTTTTACAAACTTTTTGTTTGTTATAACAAACTGTAGTATTTTTGCAATTTTATTCCGTAATTCTACACGATCGACTACTATCAACAGATATGGGTTGGACATATAAATATACATAATATATATATATGTCTAAAGGAAGATATGCTTTCCGTAAAAAATAGTTTTAACCGTTATTAGACGATGTTAGATATGTTTATAATCGATTAAAAATGTTTCATCAAACTAAATTACTTTAGACTAAACTTTCAATCTTAGATATAAATTATAGCTATATTGATAAATCTAAATTTTAATTTTAATTCTCTTACTTTATAAATAGTTATTAGTAATTAAAACTGAACTAATACTAGTATTGATATTTCCTATATAAGTAGACAAATATATGGTACTAAATTAAGTTCTTGAAGTATAAGATTAAAAACAAATATCTCATTTCTATTTGGTTTTATTAAATTTTTCAATATCGATTTTTATCTAGATCATTTTTGAGTTCAGATAACTCATCTATATCTAAATAAAAAAATATATATCTTAGCACACAGCTGGATACATTGCGCCTAGAAACAACAAGTAATTGTATGTGTTTAATATTATAAAAATGTTGTCGTAAATATGGAATAAACTTTTCCATCCACCTCTCAAAAATAACATTTTACCCCTTGGTTACAGTGGTTAACAGTGATACTTATAAATCGATCAGTGTAACGATCAAACAAACAATCATACCAACAAACATAGAAAATGTTTATTATACCTATGTTTACTACCAGTTAATTGCAAAATATTGAACAAAACCGACCTTTCTTCACTTTGTTGCATATTTTTGCAGGGCAGTGGCTGCGTTGTTACCATGATAGAAAGCACTGAATATTACTGCAATTTAAAAACTTTTATGAATGGATTTTGATTTAAATACGCTTTCTCATATTTTTTTATAATATTTAGACACAATTGTTTCCTCAAGCTAACATAAATACTAAAAAAAATCAACAAATTAACCTCTTCGAAGTATCATTTATATAAGACCTTTCATCTAGAAAGGTACTATACAAATCTTTCAAAGAACTTATTTTGTCCATTAAAATGTAGTTAGGTACATGGAAAAACATTAAAATTTAAACCTATGCAACACTTTTCTTTCCTCAGAATGATTTCATAAACACTATTCTGTTTATTATTTTAATAACGAATCTATTCAGCTAAAATAATATTAATGAAAACTATTTGTGTTTAGTGAACAATTGTTTTTACAAAATTACACTTTGGCTGTTATTTTTTGATAAATATTTTTGTACACAAGCAACGTTAAAACGAATTCTTCAGAGTGATTTCATTTTAATTTACAGAAAATACAAAAGCTGTTATTTTGTTAAGATAAATTCAGTTTGACACAAATTAGAGATTTCCTTATACTCACGTCCATTAGGTAATTTCATCATGGTAAAAACAAAGCATACTACTTGTTATTTTCTCCACTTCATGGGAAAACAGTGAATCATAAATATGTTTTTGCTGGTACGTATGTTTCTTTTTGGTTGCTATGGTTACGTATTTATATTATTAATCGGTTGTTAGGGGCAACTTAGGTACAGTTATGCGAGATTATATTATATAGTGTTAAAAAGTTATGGGAAAAAATCCATCAGGATAAATGAAAAAGTTGCATCCAGCCCAAAAATGTTTCTATACTCTGTTCACTTTAATATTCTTTTCGTATATGTACAAATGTCTCTAAGTATTTGCTTTACATTTTAATTAAAAAAAAAAAACTGTATTTAAATCTCCCAATCGTATAAATTACACATAACATGTATAGTACCTAACATAAATTGGAAGGCTTGAGGGGTGACTTAAGTATGATCACTAAACAAAAGTTCTGATCACTATAGGATCAGTATGAGACCTCAGAATTAATGTCTTCGTCCATTATATTGAATTCCTCAAATGCAGGATTAGGTGTGAGTACATTTTTATAGATGATTGTTATTTTATTTGTCAGTATTGTTTACACGTTTTAAAAACATACATTTATTTTCAAATAAATACCTATTTTAATACGTGTATTATATCGTGTATATTATACTGATGTGTGACAACATTATATTCTTAACCTATACTTAGACCATTGATATGTTTATTCTTTATACCCTACTTTAAACACAAGTCACAGATATTAATGTGATTCGTGGTAGTTGCATGGTCCTCTACTTAACTATTATAACTTTAACACTGCTTATGTTATGACTACTTACAATTGTTCAATTCGACGTCTTTAATTTAATTTTAAAAAAAACTGGAGAACTCTCTTTTCTGTTATGTAGATTTTGAATTTTTGAGTGTACCTTGTCATTGAGTAGGTCACTTTCATGTAGGTATATATTAAAGGGTTCCAGGATTATTAAAGGGTAAGGAGGGGGGGGGTGTTTTATAATTTTATATTTAAATATATAAACATGTGGTTATAGACACTCTCCGTTGTTTTTATCAACCTTCATATTATATCAAATATGAAGTAGAAACATATTATGACAACATTTTTTGAAGAAATCTAAATCATAAAGTATATTTTTTGCATATACACTGACGATGAAGATTGAGGAGGTGAGTGTTTCATCACCCAAGACATACAATCTGACTACGCGTCAGCATGTTGCCCTCCATATTGTGATAATGGAAATAGTACTCGATTTCAGTAGCTTAGTCACTTTTTTTATTGTTACAACCTAAATATCATAATATATACCAAAATTATGAGTTCATGATACACTTTAGTTATATGTACCTACCTACTACATAGATACTCTTAAAATGTGAGTTTCTAAACGTATTCAGATAACAGTTTTTATGTTGGTAGTTGTTCAAATATTAATATAATTTTCAAACAATGCTTTATAACGAGTTCTCCCGTTAATGCACTGGAACGTAATTTCATCCATTTAACAAAACTGTATATTAAATAAATGTACTTATATTAAAAAAATTGCATATTTTTGTTCATAATCAAGTGTTTTTAGATTCTTTCATTGCTTAACTACTATTCTTAATTGTTCATAGTTCTCTTCGACCATGTTCGATTTACTCGTAATTCTTGGTTGGACTTCTCATGCTCACTATTTGCTTCATAGACAATAAATGATAAATTATGTTTTGTTAGTATTTATTTTATTTTATTTATTCACTTACTTGAATTAGTTTTTATAACTTATTGTTCTATTATCGTATTACAAAGTGTCCACATTTTACGTATTTTCATCTGAAACTTATTGATAGTCGGCATTGTCGACTTATTCTATTTCATTTAAATACCTCCATGGTTATAGGATATTATATAGGAATTTGTTTTCCTGTATAAATACATATCACGTTACACGAATTGAATAACAAATTATACCGATAACAATGGAACTTGATTATTTATTTATTTGCTTTTCATTACACAATCCTGTCCAATACGTAAGTAATGTTATGTGATCATACATCAGCTCTTCAAAGCTCTTCATGCGGGTCATTTTCGCTCATAAAGATAATTTTTTTTTTATGATTTTATATTATTCTCTGTGTACTTTGAACATAATATGTCAGACGGCGTAATATATAGGCAAAATAGGTACATTACTGTGTTAAAAACCACGTTATGTATTTTTAATTGATTTACTGTAACTCTTGTGCCTATATAATATACTAAAATAAATTTTTGATTTCGTTTTACATGTCGATAATTTAGTTTTAAATTGTAAAATGTATTGGTTTTACAATGATTTATTTTAAATTTTATTTTTATTGTTTCTGTTATCACTAAAAATCAATTAAAACTGGTTTTATCTTCAATGTTGAGATAGTTTATTGTAAAAAAAATTGATCTAGATGGTACCCAATACTCCAACTAGAAGAATTCTGAGTAATATTTTAAGTGATTGGCCTGCACTTAACCCTGTAAACACTATTTAAACAAATAATTCCAAAATATTTTAAATATTTAGGCACACAATTTTTTGACAAAATCAATGTTGTTTCATAATATATTGTACAACCGAGAAATGAAATATTTTGCCTAAATATTTATACTAGCATTTTCTACTTTCATTTTCATTATATTATATCTTATCTTTTTTAATGATAGTAATAGACATTTTTTATTTTTATTTGTATTTATTATTTTTAAATGTATGATAATAAATTGTTGTTAGCGAACCAATAAACTACATAGACAATTTAATACAATTTTTCATAGGTTGTTTTTACAGCGGTTTAAATATATTAATAAAATAAAGTTATTTTTTTTTTATATTCGATTGATGTTAACATTTTGGTGTAGGTAAATGGATTTATTATATTTTAAGGATTTCTAGTCAAACGATTTTTATTTTGTTGTTATTTTTAAAAAATATTAATTGCAAAAGCTCGAAACATTTTACTATTACTTAAATTATAATTTTCCGTACTCAATAAAATTTTTAAAATCATATAAGTAATTTTAAGTTACAGACATCTGAAATTTAAGAATATATTTAATTTTCTATAAACGTGAATACAACATTTTTCTTAGTCAAAAGCTTATAAAGTTCCTTGTTTTTATAGCCATTTTTTTTCATCTTGTAACCAACGACTCCACGAGTACAGCTTTCGCATTAATTCCGCAACAACTATCGTAAATTATGGAATAATTATTTACATAATATATAAACATATATGGTCTCTCTTCTAAATACCGCAACAAAGAGTGTTCTACGTTTGAACGCCGCTTAAGGAGAGACCACATTCATCTTTCAAACATTATGGTTTAAGACCTGGTGTCTTCTTCTTTGTCATTTGCTTCACAAGTTTGTGTTTCAACCCGCCCGCTTGCCTTCTGTCTTGTTCTATGTTAAGTTCACATCATGCAGCTGTGACAGTCATCCCTCTCTGGTGATATGGAAGGTTTGTTGAACAGGTGATCGGTAGTACCTCCGATGGAATTGCATTGACGATGGTCATTATGACGATGGTCATAATCGACCTGTTCCCTGACACCTGTGATTTATCTGAGCTATATCTCTAGTTCGGCAACACGCTCGTCTTATTCCTTTTCTGTTCATGAATATTATAGTCTGTCAGTTTGTGTGCGCTTTGAGATGCTAACTATATTCGGGAATAGAGAACCACAGAAGAGATCGGGGACGTTATCCGGGTTTTTATAATAATTTAAAATTATTTAAAATAGACATTTTTTTATTTAAATTTGAAGTTTAAATTTTGACGAAATTGTATATTTACTATGAATAAAGATTTTTCCTCTACCAATTTTAATTATTTCGTTGAAATTTAAAATATATTTATTGTAAGAACTTATCAACATTACGTATATAATTATTTTCAATTTACAATTAATAAAAATGTATCGATGACAACCTTTTTAAAATATTTATACTGATTTTAAATTTTTATATCACGAACCTATTCATATAATATTGGTTTAAACGGTAATAACAATAATAAAATATTATATTTATATATTAGTTTTGTGTTTAATGTTTTTGCTAAAAATGGTTCAATCTACCGTATCACTAATAAAAAAAATAAATTATTGATAGGAATATAAATACATTTTAAGATGTTCTTAGAAATATATCATACACCATTTCCATTAAGAATCTTTATTCATATTCAATTATTTATTATTGCATTGAAATTTAACTCATTCATTACAGTATAATACCTACCCAATAATGAAGTACACTCGAAATCTACTAAATAGCAAATTTTTAGGTTTTTTTTTTGACAATTATGACTAAAATTATTGATGTTGTGTCTACTCATATATCGGGGAAACCATGTCCTATGACGTGATCCTTGACTAATAAACTGCAATTTTCGAGTTAATAATATTATTGCACTGTGTAACCCGTTTGCAGACATACAATGATATAATAGATATATTGTATACATAATCAATAAATATTATGAATGATTTTCACAGTCCATGGTTTTAATCATCTGAAGTGTAAATAATGTTAGATACTCTGATGACAAATCTTGATGAATGACAAAAATATTGTTGTCCTAACAAACCAACTATTGACTTCTAATAACATTTTCGTAAGAGATAAATATTTTGTACTGTATATTAAATAATGATTAAAAATATAAAGGTTTGGAATTTAAATCCATATATTTATGGATATAAACATTCAATAGACAATAAAGTCAATACTTATCGTGATGGTATTTTTAAAAAAGGAATTCAACTCTGAATACATAATTGGTCCAGGGTTTTTATTATTAAAAATATTATTTCAAGCCAACCGGGTGACTAAAATGTTTTCTAAAAATAAATTAGTTTTATTTTATTCCCAATTAGTGTAAATTCTGACGTTTTAATTTGAACTTAAATTAAAATTTTCACGAGCAGGAAAGGTCAAAATAGTAATAAGTATTTCTAAGTAATTAATTTTTTTTTTGGTGGGTTCATTATTATTGTAACAATTGTTGTAGTGCAAATAAAAATAATCAATTTCATGCTGAGCGCAAAATGTTACTGTTTATTTTTTCGTTTGGTTCACCATTTACATAATTTCTATTACTTTTTGATAACATATTTTTTCTGATCAAACCTACAAAAAAATATATATAGGTAATCTCATCTTTTAGTTTTAGTTTATAATAAAATTATTTTGATTAAGAAAAGATTACGGAGACAACACAATACCACAATATGTTTAGTTGTTCGTAATCGATTACAGTTGTCAGATCTATACACAGACATCAAGCTATTATTATATCTTGTTTGATGTCTCAACAATGGGTCTTTTGTAAACGTTAGACCTTTTACATTTATATCAGTAATAGTAAATAATAATATATAATACTAATAAACAAATACAAATTAATACACAACTACACAAGGCTCGTAGTTAAAGATAATAATCGACCATAACTATTAAAACATTTTTTTTTTTTATGAAAATTATGATTTAAATTACGATTTTAATTCTATTATTGTGGTAAATTAAAATTAAAAATATTATCACTATATAATTTATAAACATATTTTAATTTTAAAAATCATTGCCTAATAATATAATATTATGTTTACGTATGTTGAAACATAGACATTTAGATTCCAGATCTCTTATTTATATTGGGTTCATCGATACTTTTGTATTTTTGAGTATACTATTATTCAAAAAAGGTTTGGATTGAAAACTATTTTCAAAGTAGGCCATTTCATACACATCTTAAGATTTGTGGGAATTTTTTCCCTTCGTCAATGTCAATTTCCATCGACATGTAGTAGGTATAGAGATTATAAGTTTTCTTTACTATTTCTCTTTTCAAATAATTTTTATCTCAAAGAGCATAAGTATTTTAATAGGTAAATCTTTGCACATTTTCTAATCTGTCACTACGGATAACCAGTTTAATTTCGACGATTCAAAGTTTTTTTTTGGAGACAGGCGCCCCAAGTGTGTTCATGTTTTGTTAAAGGACTCCATTTGCGTTGGCAAAGTTGCCAGACAACTTTGGACCGGAGTACAGTTATATGGGCTTTCGTCTGGACTAGCGGCACTACATCACGCTGTTTAGACGATGAGAGCGCTAAGGAAAAAAAGGTTATCTATATAGTGTAGCACAAAGTTTTTAACGCCCGTCATCACGTCATAATATATACTAGAAAAATACGTGGTACGCATAATATACAAAAATGTTTTCTCGTTATTTTATACTAGACTAACGTTAGTGCAAAATATTTTCACATGAATAATAACGAAATAATACTTTCAAATATTCTTAGTATAAGTATATAATATTATCTATGGTAGCTAGGCACCTATATAATAATATATACGTGCATTTTTTTTTTTTTAGGAAATTCAATAAAACCAAACAGGTAAATAAAGTGCTATACTTATCCCTTATTGTTTTTTATTCAATATGATATTGTACTGTGTGTTTATTTAATAACGATTCCTTACATTTGTCATATATCGATATTTATCAAGTACCAACCGACAATTGTATTTATGCAGAGAAAATACCTAGAGTGGATTACGAATTTTTTGATTGTAACATATTGGCCTTTAAAAATAAAATGTAATATATTGAAACAATAACCTATCGTTATAAATTATAATACAATTTATGTTTTGATAAGAGAGGTGGTGTTGCAGAAAGAAAATGGATTGCTGTATTTTTACCGCACTTATTTGCATTGGCTTCTTGAAAGTTAAAATATTTTTAAACTATAAAATATTGGTTGGTTGTTCGATATTTGAATATAAAAAATGTTTACAATTTACCAACAAAAACATAAGTTATTATTCCAAAGGTGTAATACATAAATATCCACTAAAAATACATGATTACAAGTTAGTCGTAGTGTATACTCTCAGTTTTATTTCAATATTAATCATAATGTTTTCTATAGGTCAGGTCATCTAAAACATGATATATGTTGAGGATAAATTATTATATAAAATTACTATAATATTATTGTATATTTCCTAACGTTGGCTAATGGACGTAAACGTTTACTCTTTAGTCTTTATGTTTATTTTCCAAAATACAAAACGCCCACGCAAACACATTGATATGTTTGCGTGACTGTTGTTCTATATTTACCCTCCCCCAATTTTGATTTGCACACGAGATCATTCTTGTCAATTTAAATTTAACTCTGTCGATGACAGCCGACAGCGACGTTTTACGGTTTTTCAATCAATTCACAAATTTACCATCGTCCATTAGTAATAATTAGATATCCCTCGAGCACTACAACAAGCACCCAAAATTATTGCACGTACATTCGAAATGTATAATGTTTATTAATGTTCTCTATTATATCGCTGCTTTATTAATACATTTTTATGTACAGTGTGTCTCCTAACTATTGGAAAGTCGCAAAATGTTCTCGATCATCAAACCATACTTCGTCTCAGCATAACACAACAGTTTGATAATTGATAGACTTATACACGGTTTCTAACATGAAATTTAAGGTTAATTGCGATGGTAATTGTAAAAGATTATAACGAACATGTACACGTTGATGGGGTATAATTTAAAACCATTTTGTTATTATCAAGTAAAAATATACATGACATAATTTAATGACCCATAATAAAAATAATACAAAATACGACATTTAATATTCCTCTTCACTATAGTAAATTAATAGTGGGTATTACACTTAGTGTTATTAATAATTTATATTCAAAATATTTACCAATTTTTAGAGTTTATGTAGGTTAATCATAAAATATATATACTGATGTTATTTTTACATAATACCATGGGTTTTTTAATATTACTGCTGTATAATTTTATATTTTATATATTTATGTAAAATGTATTTAATACCTTTTTGTTCAACACAATTTCTTAAAACATAATTAAAAAAATATAGTTTTAGTGAGCCTGCATAATGATAATATTATGTAAAATATGCTAATTTGAGAAATATATGTAATAAACATTAAAATTAATCTCAAACATTTTTCAAAACTTTCTGTAGATTAATACATTATTTAACATAAGTATCATATGTATTGTACTTCAAACAGGAACTTTGATGAATTATCCATCCTGTATATTTAAATATCATTGTTAACGCTTAACCGAATAAAAAAATGTTTCCTAAAGGTGAAAATGAATTGTTTCCGTTAAAAAGTTAGTTTACTTTTATTGTCTACTATTTCGTTTTTAATTTCTTAAGCTTTATAAGCGAACCTTTACTGCCATATTAATCTGCTACATTGAACTATATCATTTAATTTAATTTTTTTTTTTTTATATAAATAATTGTGCTTTTGGCAACTTTGATAATTAATAATAAATATTGTCATAAGGTCTGTTTAGTTAATGTGGATAAAATGTGTCTATCAAACAAACATGTATTATATTATTAAGTACCTACAGCGAAATATTCTAGAACAATAATTCATATTTAAATTACATTACTTTATTACTTACATTATTATTACTATAATACCTACCTACTTTTAATTGTTTTGCTATTCAAATAAAGGCAATAAAATACACAATGTCCTAAGAATACGAGCAGCTATTATTAAACCCTTCTAATTCAATACGTTTGAGTTGTTCTTAACGATTTCCATAGGTTAACAATATAATATGACGTTTCGTTACACTCATTCGGTTTGCTATTCGGCTGCATATATTTTAGTATTATTCTATCAGATGACAAAAGCGCATATGCATTATCCGTTACTTGATCAGGTTTCACTCACTTTACATGCATTATTATAACAATGTGTTCAGGGAATACATCCTATCGATTATGGTAACCAGGGTGTTGTTTACAAGTAATGATTTCGTCATAAATTTTACGAACATTGAACATAGTAGTATTACGGACCTATAATATTATTTGTGTGTTTACAAGTACAATAATACCAAATATTGCCTATTGTATAGTAGAAATAGTGATCTATTTACAATTCTGTTATTCACCCTTTAAAATAAATATTGCAACATGACATGTGTTCATATAATATAAATGGATTATTATATTCGTGTAAGTACGGGAAAACAAAAATGTAAGTTATTCAGTTGCTTAACCAAACACCGTGTTCTCGAATATTTAACATGCCATTACATATAGTTAAGTTTTAGGAAAATAGAAAACAACGAGTAGGTAGGTAATAATTAAAATTATATGTGACATTCCAAAAGGTGCATACCTACAGAAAACAAAGATGTGGTTACATAAAAATAAAAATACTTTTTTGTGGTAGTCGCATAAAGTGTAAAAGAAAACCTCATTAAACGATGATTTAGATTCGCAGTGTTGGAAAAAGTCAATGATAAAGTCGAGAAAAATAAAAGAACTGATTATCTTGAAATTGGATTGTAAAATTCCGAGAAACAAACAAAGATTACTACTTACTTGAAGAATTTTTTTTCCTGTTTCAAACAAAAATATGATGGAGATAATTTTTGAATGTGAACTAACGTTATCATTTTACAATATCGCCTTTGAAATCAACTTGTACCAGAGAAAAACATTTGAAAAAGTCTTGTCAGTATACGAGAACGATAGACATCGAAAACACTTGAAATAACACAGACAAAAGTGGGTGATGGCTGCAGAGGGAGAAACAATAACCGAACAATAAAAATTTCAATATTAAACGTCGTCGGTCAATGTAAAAATAATAACTCAAAAAAACGTCTACGTCAATAGTGCGATCTCAAGACCACGATAATGTTTATAAAAATAGTAATAATAATAATATAATAATATGATCGTCGTCGTCGTCGTAATGGGACTCGGGTGGAGCGTATTATATATTATAATTTATATATTTATATATATATATATATATATACATATTATATATAATATAGCAACGTATACATATAATATGATTTTCATCGCCCTCGTATTTAACCCTCGGGTTTTCACTCGAGTTTTCTTCAGACACCTCGCACCCCCAATCCACCCACACCGCGGTACGAATATTGTCATGACCTATACAGCAGCACGGCGTGGGCGTAAAGGTGTCGTATACCACCCCCGCGCTCGCTCACCCTTATATCTACATGACGTTATACGTACATCGCCGTGGACACGCGGCGGTGGGCGGGCGGGGGTGGCTCAATGTAATTCCGGCGTGGGGTGAAACAATATAATATATATATATATAGACACATGTGTTGTACAGCTGTACCTATATATATATATATACTATTACCTAACGCCACTATACAATACTGTGCGCCCGCAGCCGAGTTCGAGTGGCGGTCGGCCGGCCGGTCGGTCGGCGTATAGTGTGCAGTTGCCGTTCGCGTTCATCGGAACGGGCTGGCACCAGGTGGACGGGGACTTAATTACCGGCCAGAGTCAGCGGAAACCTGGGGATTTTCTGCCAACCTTTTTACGGCGTCGTAAATAATATACGCGGTCCCCCAAGACGGAGCGGAACGGTGCAGGCGGCGGTATTCGCGTGGTTTACGGCCCACTAGCATGAGATAGACCTTTTTGTCCGGGAAACGAGCGCATCCAAAAACAATGCACAGCCGAATTTTACCCCCGCACACCGCCCCCCCCCCCCGTCTCATCTATGCCCGTGCCCACGCGCACGCACAAAGAACAACCGGCTATACGCGGGCACCAGCAAACTTCCAAATGTAATTTAATAAGCCAAAAAAAAAAAAAAACCTTTTTTCACCGCTCTTTGCGCGAAATATAAATAAATATTTCGATCCCGTTGTCAGCCACCCGTTAAAATCACATGTACTCCTCTGCAAATCTCTGTGATAAAAAATAATAAAAATTGAGAAAAAAACCCACACTTCGTCGTCCGCGCGCCCAGCGATTTTTTCCTTGCATCAAACCCAATTTTATTTTACGTTTCAATTCGGTCGAACGAATGAAGACCTCGTGGATTGAAACCTTTCGATGGTTTTCCTTTCAATGTTGATACAATTGAGTAGTCCGGTGTTTAGACATCGTCAACTATAAATAAACTTCTGACGTTTTTGTTGTGTTTCACTGATATGCATATATATATGTAGCACGTGTTTATACTTACAACTGATGTCCGTACCGAAATTGATTATCCTTACGCTTCAACCTCCCCTAAATTATTGTGTCCGAATTGATTAGATTTTAAATAGTTTTTTAATGAGGCCGTTGTCGATTAGTTTGACATGCGTCTATTACGATTGTTGATGACCAATCGTACAATGCAATAGGTATACCACTATACCGGCTGTTTGGTTATAATTGTTTTCGAAAATCTAATACCTAAAACAATATAAATTATAAACAATGATGTAAATAATAATACGTTTTTAATTTTATTATTGTAGGTACTTTAAATGCAGATAGAAATGTATTTACGTTGATGATATGGCTAACTGAAATATTATTAAAAACTACAATACAATAGACAATTTAATTTATTCCGAGTGAAAACAATGTTAACGTAGAGTAATTATTGTGAGAGTGTTCAAGCTCTGTCATCTAAGTTCTAGAGTACTAATTAGCATCAAGCACTAATGTACTATTAAGCAAATCTCAATTTTATCGTTTTGTTTTTATTTAAACGTCTGAACTACAATTCCCAAAGTTCAATTGAGACTATAATCATATTGATGTAGAACTAATAATTTGATAACATTCCGATTATTAATTAAAAATTAAATACATTATTTGTATTGTTGTATATAAAATACTAATTATTACATTTAAGTAAGACTTAATACTAAAATGCATAATATGAAATAAATAAATGCATTAGATCTATATATACATATAAATATAAATACATACATTGCAATTACAATACTTATAATGATCGCGAAAATATTCTTATTCTGGTAAAATTATTTTTAAACTTGCACTTTTTCAATCGTACAAATAATCTCCTTTCTACACTCATAGATTAAAATAAAAATATGTAATGAAAATCAATTTAATACTATTGACACAGTATTATCTGAATCGAGATAATATTTTAAATATTGTAATACTACGAAATAGGTCAAACGGAATACAATTTTTTAAAGCGACCGAAGGAAAATCTCAGCAATATTAACTCTGTAAACTTAAAATGTATCTTATTTATATAAGTAACAATGCATTAAGAAAACCACTTCATCAGTGATTTATACAGTGAAATGTTTAACTTATTCCAATTTTTTTTTAGTTGTGTTCTTTTGCATCTTTCCTATCTATATGATCACGTTCGGAACAAAATTGATGTTTTTCAAAGAAAAATCAATTACAGTGTATTTAAGATTTAAGATAACTATTATACATAGAATTATGACATAAATAATGTCACTCGATTATAAAATCTAGTATAAAATTTTAAGAAAAAGTCGTTTGTTCTTTTTAATTAAACTTACATTAAATACGGCATGCCATCAGCAAATTAAAACTAGGTATTATGATTTTGCAACTTTATATTAAATTGCTTAATATATTACAATTAAATACAAAGCAATATTACAAAGAATTTTTTTTTTATATCTAATATTTTTTGATTATACCAAAATTAATTGATGTGTCATTCGTGGAACTATATTATGTATCTTTCTGTAAAATAATTATTTTTCGTGATTTCAATTATATTAAAAATAAAAACAGTCATGCAACCTATAAACAATTAGGGAATCATAAAATGTAGTATTATAACCGAAAACTTTAGTGTTTGATCTATATTAATAAATAATGTTGATTTTATTACAGTATGTTTTTTTTGGAATTCTGACTAAAATTAATTTTTTAAATAAATATTGTGTACTGAGTTTTTTATGCATTGGTGGTGTCCCGGGTGTCCTGGATTTTTTGTATATTAGTCAGATTTGATCCGTTTTTTTTATATATATTTTGTAAAATATATTTTTTTTTGTTTAAATGCTTTGACCTTGGCTTCTGAATGGTATAAAAATTGATAATTAATCTACTATCAACCTTTTATGGTAATCTATACAAATTTGAGGAATATTTTTGGTTTGAAAAGAGACTGGGGGTGTTATCATCACTCTAACATTAACATTTTTAAACATTGTATGTGAAAAGTTATTTACGAATTTAACATCTTTAAAGTGACTTTTAGTTACACGCACGTTGTGTTTAATCTACGATCTACAGCCATTCATATTACACAATATGTATATTGTGTATAAAAAGGTTGCTAGTGATTATATCTATAGTGATAATACAATATTATGATAATAAACGTAAGGATACATATTTGGTTTTATACTGGTTACTGATACATTTTTGTTTTATAAATTAAAAAATTCGTTTTCAAAAAAGAATGTCGTTTGATGACCTATGTACTTGAAAAAATGTCTATGTTTATGGATGTATAGCCTCTAATCACCAGAGGTTTGAATATCTAACGTTGAATGCAAATATTTTAGGTTAGGTATTTAAATTTAAATATATGTACAAGTGCATGTATAATCATATAACGTTATCATGAATAGAATTTACAATCAATTGTCTACCCAACGTCGATTTTTTCCTTATCATATAACATAAATATACGACGATAATTTTTACGATGAATAGCAATGATTCTGTCTTTAACACTAATGCCCTATCGCATTTAGATACCACGGAAATGAATAAGGAACATCATCGCAAAATTACCAACTATTTAAAATAAAATAATACAAAGTTTCACACGTTTTGGAAAAGTACCGTATGACTTTATAAAGTAGTTTTACGAAACTTACGTCATTACACTAGTGTTACGACTCAACTTGTTCATCTCTTGCTAAATTTTATCGTACAGTTATGTGCTTTTATAACATTGTTTATTAGAGTAACTTATTTGTGTTTACGCATTATTTGATATACTTTATTGTTAATTGTTATGGAATTTTAACTTACAAATAACATGCAAATACATATTTCGTATCACGTACACGTGAAGTTTTAAGTGGTGTATACAGATTACTTTACATATATTATATCAACATTTTAGGCATATATGGAGGATTTTAATATTTTAATTTTATTATTCTTAACATTTACCGAGCACAGTGGTTCACCAAAATAAAATTTCAGCCAAATGTGTTCTTCGTCTGTGATACCAAATTGGCCAATGGAAATGTATTTAATGATTGCATAACACATAGCGTATTTAGACTTCTTGGATACTCAAAACGTCCAAATAAAAGATCACAAGCACTGAAAAAAACTGTACTAAGTTCTGCTAATATTTGTTTTAAAACTAATCCAAAAATGAATCCTTCTTCGAATAAATTACATACTTCAAGCATCATATTATGTACTGAAAAACTTATGTTATCTACTTAAGTTATTTTCATCTTTATAATGACCCGAAAGTTGAAACCTAAAACTAGTTATTCAAATGACCTCACTCCCCAATAACTTGAATTATTTTAAAAAGCCTTATTTTCAAAAATGTATCAAAGAATTTTTTCATACCAAGAAAGCTAAAGCGGCAATACCAAACCCTAATACTTTAATATTTTTTCAACATACCTTTATCGTAACCTCTTATTGAATTCGTGCCGAAGTTCCGTCACTATATAGTTCTTATACCAACCTCAACAAGATCAGTTGTAATATATATATATATTATATACACCTTATGAGTATTATACTAAATATTATGTACATATACACTGTATATTTTTTTAAATTAAAATATAAATAATTCCCGGTTTTTCTTAATTAATTTATTTTTATTTTTTCCAACGCTTTTTAAAACTACTGGGAATTTTTTACTTCTTACCCACCAAAGTACCAACTAGATTCACTTTCTTACCAAAAAATATGCTGAAGTAGAAAGTCAAAGCATTTTTACTGCCTCGAAATGCCATGATAGACAGAAAAAAACACACATCTTGTAAAGCTAACGCATTGATTGCTCCAATCGAAATTTCAAACTTTTAAATTTATACTTAGTTTTTACAATTTAAATTGTTTTTTTAATAATCTTTGTATCATTAACTATGTGTATAGTGAGCATGCATTTTTACTTTTTACATCCTGTGCAATATTATTTATACATGTTTTTTTTTTTTTGAAAAGAAAAGAAAGGCTTCAACATTTATGGTTATTAGGCTTGTGTACATGTTACATTGTGTTTGGTACATTAATAATTAAATTTAAAAGGTACAAGTTTCAACATTTAAACATTTATAGATCGCGTATACATATTGGTTGAAGGATGTTTACAATATTAATTTTTATAAGAAAATTTAAGATTTTTATGGAGTTGTATCTTCATTCAAAGCTTTATCTAAGTTATCTGGTATTGGTAGAGTGTTTCGAATGATTTGAGTGAAGTCTGCTTGGCATTTATGGTACATGGGTGATGGATCTTTACTGATTAACAATTCGTGGGTCAAATTGTCAAAAAATAACGTCCAGTTCTCTCTTTGGTTAGAGTGACTTCTTGTTGTATATTTATAAAGGTACCTATGTATATTATTGATTTAACATTGGCATGTTTAACATGTGTTGTTTTAAGTGTTGGTAAAATGTTTTAAGTCAGGTAAAATATATTGAAAATTGGATACAAAATTCAGAATAAGTTGTTTTTTTAATAGTTCAAAAATATTGAATGATATCATTTTTTTTATAAGCATTTAAAGTTACAATTTTATCAAAATCAGGAACATTTGCATATTATTTTGTAGTTATTAAAATTGTATAAAATATTAAATCTTAATATCTAAATATTGAAAAATGTAATTCAAAGTTCCTTATTATTTGTTCTTGCAGTAATCTAAAAATATCAATAAAATATTTAGGTACCCGTTTATTATTAAAACGACGAATAACGATTTTAGTTAGCTTATTGTAATTCAATAAAAATTATTCGTCGGGACCAGTGTCGACCAGTCTCGCGACAAGGTGATTGCCGTGGGCCAAAGGGTATTTTTTAGTATTGGAGGCCTATTGTCAAATGGAAAATGTTTAATTAAATAATTTAGAGTCGTGAGTGGGACTTTTAAAATTCTCTTTGAATTAACCACAACGTCTGGCTTATCCAACACATTGTGCGTAGAAATCAAATACGTTCTTATGTACTCCGCGCACACAAGTTAAGTGTAAACAAAAATTTCAAAAACTAAACTTTGATCTCTGATAAGCCATAATTAATCTATAAGTCCTTTATTTTGTTATTTGCTGAAGAAGCCGACATACATCTAAAAAATAAGATTACAATTATATATGTCAGAATATCCACTTTCAAGCAATACATTTTTAAAAAAAATACTATTTTTATAATAATTTATTTAGTAATATGTTATTTATGTTTATTGAACTTTTATTCTTTTTTTATATGTAAAAATTGTGAAAAATGTTAAAACTTGTTAGTTATACATTTTATTTTTTAAATATATATAATTACAAATTGTTTTAAAGAAATAAATTATTTTTTAATTAGAAATAAAATTATTTTTAGCAGTTATTTTTTTTCTTTAGTTTGTATGGGAAGTTAGGGATTATTAAAAATTACTATGCCAGGGGCCAAATCATGAGCCAGACCGACACTGGTCGAGACTTTCAACTTTTAACCATCATGTATATTGTAACCTACTAGTGGCAATGCAGTTTTAAATATATTTGCATTGAGTTTAGGCTTTAATCTATTTATACCACGCAGTAATCAAATCGTTCCACAGGACATTGATATTGACTTATTTTATGTAAATCACATATTATATAATATGATTATGATAACTATTGCATAATTTATATGATATATACTTTTCTTAAACATTGGTTAAACATACCCGTATCATTAATACAAAAATAAATAACTTACAGCAATACATATGTATAATAATGATATGAAGTGTCCTTGGATTTATAGGCTGGTAGACTTTCTCTACCCACTGCACAGATTACAATGATTCATCATTAAATTCAACTTAACAGTGTGATCTATACTCAATAACGAGTCACAATTCACAGCTACTATGTAGCAGACATCTCCCTTAGTTTTTATACCTGTATCTTAACATTTTTATATATTTTATTTTGAATTCATAGATTAAATGCGTTATTGAATAACCGGAATAATAGTTTGTACCATATTATATTGATTATAATATACAAATGTGGCATAATATTATGATAGATGATTTTTCTATTAGGTACTTACATTTTTGTTTATTTTCTCAAATCATAACATTTTGTACATGATAAAAGCAACAAACTATAAACTGCAATTAAGTTGTTTTAAATTGTCCGACCCGTAGTAAAAGCCATTATTACTTCCCTTATCAATCAAATATAAAACTTTGTATAACAAGGAGCTTCGCTAATGACACTAATGGTCTTAGCCTATGTGCTTTTACACTATCCATACCTCTTATTATAATACGGCTAACTTTAGTATACATACCAAACGGATGGTATATATTGATTTCCCAGATCCAACAATTGGCCGTTAGTTTCGTATACTATAATCCCATAAGTTACCACCTATACCTATACCTATTTTAACATTGACCTTGATGTAACCACGATATAGGTATCTGGAAAAATGCTTTTACGATGTATAACATGGTGTATACTAATATGCATCAAGATTCAAGATAACTATAAGCGTATTTAATTTGAAATTTGAAATAATCGTACATAGATCGTGATTAATTTTTAATATATTTAGCGACTTCTAATTATGTCATTAATGAAATTAATTAAAAAGATTGATAAAAATAACTATAATGTGTAGTTATTTATTCTTAATTTATATTAAAGATTCTGATCGGAGCTAAGAATGAATTTATTTTACTATGTTGTGTTTTTTGTATATATAAAAATTTGTATTTTTTTGTTTTTGTTTTTGTCATTACCTTTTGGGACAGTAAAATAATTGCTTAGATTTTCTTCATCAGCATTCTTTTCTGATAGGAAACTGAATCTAGTTGGTACTTTGGGGGGGTTGAAAGTTTCAATTGAAGAAAATTCCCAGTAGTTTTCAATAATTTTCAAACGCATCAAAAAAAACCAAAAAAAAAAATTAAGGTGAAACCAAATCGTACAAAATTGATTTTAATTGTTGGCGTTACACAAAAAAATAATAAACGTAGATACATGTCACTTTCACAAAATGTTAAATATAAGAAGTTTTTATGCAACATAAGACTTGAATTATATTTTGACTCTTTTTGAGCTATTTATAGGCATAAGAATTTTACGGTCTATTTATTTTATTAATGTCAAAAAACTGTTTTTGCTTGGTCAAGAAATTTGAAAATGTAATACAAGGTTTTTCATTACTCGTTTATAGTGAAAATTAAAAAAAAAAATAGTATCACTCCACTAAAGATTTTATAAGCGTTTAAAGTTAGAATTTCTTCAAAATACGTCAAAATCGTGAACAATTGCAATTTGTTATGATTTTAAAATGCATTAAATTGGTCTGTTTTAGTGATGTAAAATTGTATAATACAAATGTATAAAATCGTATTATACATGGTATTATACACGCTGTATAGAATTATTTTATACAATGGTATAAAAACGGTATAAAACTTTTTTTTTCGCTAAGTGGTTAAACTGTTTACTTTCTACATTGTCACATTGATATCAACTTTAATATTAGTTTTTTCTTATCTGTTAAGAACTCAGACTCAAGAATCAAGATTACAGATTACTACAAAAGTATTAACAACAAAAAGTACTAACAACCACATTAAATAATTATTGTTACTGAATATAAATAAGTAGTTAGTGTCAGTAGTTGCTATTATAGATTTTAGTGTGAAGTAAGTGCAAAAGTTTAAAATGGGACGGCCTAGTAAACATAAAGAAGCTGTTAATAAATATTTTAAGAAATCTCTGACAAAAAAAGGTAAATCAGAATACTTTGAATGCACATTTTGTTTACAATTGTTTGCTTATAACGCTTGGAGAATGGCTAAGCATTTAATTACATGCACCAAAACTACAGCATTGTTCAACAATTCTGATTTACCGATCATCAAAAAGTTATTCAGTAAAAATACTAACAATGAAAAAACCACATTTGAACATCAAACTGATTATGAATGACCAGTCTATTATTGATAATGAAGACTTAATAAATCAAAATGCTTCTTGTTCAACAAAATCAAACAGTAATAACATTATTGTTACAAACACCAACATGACATTTTCAAAAGAGAAATGGACAATGGTTGAGTAATCAAGTTTAAATTTTATATGTTATTTCAAATTTGCATATATTTTAAATTTTTAATACAGGGTTTTATACCGTATAAAATGTGTATAATACAGTATAATACGGTAGGTATAATACAAAAAAATATTATACCATACTTAAATACAATAGTATTATGCAAGGTTTAATACACGTATAATACAAGGTATAATACGGTATAATACCAAAAAAAAAATAAAATACCGTATTTTAACATCACTAGTCTGTTTAATCCTAAAATTTTAAAATTTAACAAAAAATTCATCATAAGTTTTTCTACCTTCTACAAATTTTTTTTGAGCTTTTTAATTTAGACATGGACATTCACTCGTAAACTAACGATTTTCTTATTTTATTGTAATTCAAAACCAAATAACGGTAGATACTAAACATTTTTTTAAGCTTGAGATTATAATTTGCTACACACTATACAATTTAAAAAATATTTTGGCTCTTTTTGAGCTGATTATGGTCATAACAAATTTTCGTTTTTCATATACAATAATTATAGAATATAATATTATATCATAGAACTCAAATTTGACACACCCATTACAGTGACCCACTAGACACTGTACAACAGAGCGATAAAAACTTGTCGATCTTTTTTTTTTTATATTTATTTTCACTAAAATCAACTTATGAGAAACATTGTATTAAATTTTAAAGTTTTTAACAGAGTGAAAATTTGTAAAAAAATAAAAATTGCAGTGATCTTTAGAACTTCTTTTTACTTTATAGTGATGATGCTGTCTAATCAGCTTACTTATCTACTCATCAATTAAAATTATCAATAATACATTTTTAAAAACAAGGACAACAAAAATCAAACTACTGAGACCAATGAGGGCAAATGCTCTTTATATTTATCTCCGTCTTCCTTTCCACTGTCTTCTCCAACAATATAAAAATATTATGATAAAAAGGTCAAAAATATTTATAACGCAAAACCACTACGATTATCTACTCATATCTTAAATAAGCCAGACTCAATTAATGATAGGAAATTAATTGTTACAACCTACCTGATTTTCCAGCCAGGGGCAATCACATACCTCTAACATTGCACTAAAGACTATTCTGACTCCTCCTATATTCATTACAGGCATTTTGGGTCGTATTGGATAACGACATGAATTTAAAAAACTGGATTGTCTCAAACAGCTTTTCTTGTAAATCTATCTTATCCCATCTCCAAACATACAATCTGAACCAAACAGAAAATGAATCCACATTGTTAAGATCATAAGCACCCATTATCATCATACTTACCAATATTGCGATCAAAAAACCCCTTAAGAGTAATATTAATAATATCCACCCGTCCACTCCAATAAAATATACTACCTAGGAAATCGGTCGTTTAGTAAGAAATGATTTAACTAATTTACTAAAGAACTAGGTACCAAACAAAAACGTTCGCGTTCTTCGTTGATATTAATTCAAAAACGTAGTGATAGAGACATTTTCTCTATTCTTTTGCTTTAAATTATACTAAAATATAAACCGAATAACTCCATAAAAACCAACAAATACACCAATTTCTAAATAGTTATGACCGTCATACATTTAGAAACTGCACTAACCCCTCAAAAAGTGTGAAATGTGGTGTCAAGCACTCATCATTGCCTTCTACCTCTCCAGATTTCTCTGAATTGCAAAACCTGTACTATCTACAAGCAATTAACCCATAAACGCCTCCACATCTCAAGTAAATCTCCCGACATATTGAGTAGAAATGCTCAACGATCTCAACCGTCTAATTCTACCAACATCCCAAAAGTTCACCATCGACAACCACCAACTGGAAACCCCTTAGCGAGCCAACGTACATATGCGAATGTACCAAGATTCACCATTCACCTGATAAAAATATAATTTCCATAAATAATAATCACAGCAAGATTTTTAAATTCCATGAATAATTAAAATCAGTGATATTATGTCCTCTTACAGTATTATCTTTTAAATCAATTCATCCAAGTGGTAACTTAAATTCTTGAAAACAAATTTAAATATTTTTATTAGCATAGTATTATATAATGCTAAATATAAACGTATTAATGCTGTATAGTTGTATATACCTACTGAAACATTTAACTTAAAATATCAATCGACCGTGAATACGTTAATTTCTATTCAACACATTGAAATCGTCTTCATTTTATACACATACTATATTTAGATATATATTTCTATTTACATTTTGAACTTAAATTAACATCTTCGATTAATATTATAATAAACATTACATTAGAAAAAATAATTATTACTTTATTACGATTCTTTTGTATTAATACAGACTATTGATTCAGATTTTATTTTTAATAAGAAGAACATTATTCTAACTTTAATGGTTACCTTTTTTATTTTTGGGATTCAATAAAAATGTATGTTGGTATCAAAACCATGTAATGTATATTTTGATAATGTCATCCTTTGTCATATAATATAAAATATGCACTAATGGGTAGATTATCATTAAGCCTATTAAGTTTGTGATATTCATCTGTACATTTATGTACACAGTTCAATTAATACAAGGAAAGCGACATCCTCATACACATTAATAAGACAAAGGTCATTTTGGGAATTCACCCTTATGAATTCAATGTAACAATTTCTCCCTCTTGAATTCCATTTAATCTGACTTTTGATTTGAGCAAAGTAATTATTTGCAATGACGAAGATATTTAAAGACAATTATAATAGATACCTATGTAGAAAGAGGTATTAAATCAACGTCAAGTTGTATTTTATCAAAAGATGATAAACGTCGTATTGAAGAGAAATCTAGATTAAAAATGTAATTATTTTTTTGTGATAATTAATAAACTTAAATATATTAATGTCGTTATCATTGTAACTTGTACGGTTTTCTTGTTTTTGTACTATTGGGAAAAATGTCTTAATATTAATTTAAAGTACCTGAACATTAAAGTTATTTGATTATTTTAATGTGTACTTGGTAATAGCTATTAATAAAACTATTAACATTAAATTTGTTTTAATGTGTACTATTAATATAAGTGTCATTATTTAAAAGCTTACAGTTTTATTATTTAAACATACATAATGAAGAGTATTATGATTAAGGTATGGCCACGCTTGTTAGGTATTAAATATTTGAATTTAGAATACTTGTTTTATATTTTGTAATTAAAAATATGTAAAATATTAAACCCATGAAGATTTAATGAATAAGTAATTAAAAAATTCTGTTTATACCTAAAAAATCTAAAAGGAGAGTGACGCAGATGATAATTGTATAATAATTATGTTTTTTTTTTATAACTTATAATAAATAAGTTATAACTAAACAATTTTAATATTTAAGTATGAATTATAATTTTGTAATCTACTTGCCTATATTATATCCAGGCCTAAGAATATAGAAGCTAACATTAGCCAACAAATGTAACTAAAAAATATTATTTTAATACAGTTAAAACACGTTTTGAGTGCATTTGTCTATTTTGTACCTATGTAAATAGTTTTTGAAATTTTTTTATAAATAATTAGTTAATACATTTTCAAGTTTTTAAATAGATACCCATTTGAGAAGCTTTTAAAAAGTGCTTTTAACAAGTATGGGTACGACCACAACACTTTGAGGTAACATCATACATTTTTAATAAGTCGTGAGTAATAAGAAATGATGGATACCTATATCCTAAAATCGTGTTTTACGAGTATCTAGCGTAATATTTTAAAGTTAATACCTATCGTTAAATTATTAACTTTATTATTTCTTATTTTTAATTTACACTGTTTAAGTGTTATTACAGATGAATGTATACTTTATAAAATACATTATCAATAGTATGTCATTTGATAGTTGATATCAATAAAACCGAATTGAAAAAAACTATTTCGAGTAGCTTATAAGGTTTTATATATCACAGAAAAACAAAATTAAAGTGAATAATTGTGCGATAGCGATAGGTAACTGTTAATATAAATTTAAGTAAAAGTTAGTAATAATATTTAAACGGAGAAGATGCCTCAAATTTCATTTTTCCGTCAGTTGTTTATTATACAGAATCACTTAATGACCGTGGTCTTTTTTTATTATTATTATTATAATTTCGTTATAATATGCTATAGAGGGAAACCCTATACTACACCAGCGAAGTGCCGTTAGATTCGGGTTAATTCAATACAATTTATTATGATCCAATAATCCGTGACCTAACCTATCAGCCCATGTTCGTTAATGTATGGCTTTAGGGCCTTTTTCCCCGACATTACCAGTGATACGGCGAACGTGTCAAACTAACAGCACCCCTCCACCCACACTATAGGTCATTGGATAAATAAATGTAATAATTTGTTGTGTATAATAATATTATTGGTACACTATTGTTTCGAACCTACTGCGTAATAATAATAATGTCCGTGCGATGCACGTGGTATTATGCTTACAATAAAACATATATATATATACCTACTAATGAAATGCCAACTATAATATGATCAGGATCGACTGAAGTTCGGCGTGACCGAAAGATTTGGCGCTACGCTTGGACAAAACCCTAAACATAACAGGAAATTCTTAATATTTTAAAATTGAGCAATTTAATTAACAAAATAATAAGAAATAATAATTAGAATATTATCTATTTTAATTACTATTTAACTCTTATTGTAATTGATTATCAAAGTATTTTTAATTAATGCTCGTTGCTACAGAGTTTTTAAACGACAAAAACCAAAAAAAAAGGTCGGCAAGTGCCCAAAGTGGATACCGCTCTGCTGTACAGTAGTTGTCAAGTAGGGTCAATGTTATGAATTTGTTAAATTTGAATTCAATGATGTAAAATCATTGTATACGAAAAACCATTCTGGACAAAGACGGTCAGTCCACCTACATATCTAAATGTATTTTATGATATTATTGTTTTTAAAATAATTATTTGACTATTAATAACACATGAGATTGAATTAATTTTTGCAGAAAACATTGCATTAGAAAATTTAATTGAGTGTATAAAATATAATAATATATACTTTAAAAGTTTCAAGCACCCTCGCAAAATATTTTTAAATTACAACGAAATAAATAAAATTGTTATTATTCATTTAAGTATCTCATTTTGTCTAAGTTTGAACTTATATTTTAGTTATACTATTAAATACTTATGAAAAACCTTGTCTTAAATTGTCAATCCTTAGCTATAGAAACTGATCACTTTATACATTTTTAACTACAAAATAATAATTTGCAAACATTCGAGATTTAGATTAATTTGGTCAAAATTTGAACTTAAAATGATTACAAAAAAAGCTGTGCATTTGAATGTTCAATATTTCTGAAACTGCATTTAGAAAAACTTACGTAAAACCTTGTTTTTAATTTTTAAAAATGTTTAGTTGTTTTAAAAATTGAACATTATATACATCTGTAACTACAATTTGCAAATGTTCAATGATAAATTTCGGGTTTTATAAATTAGTTTAAAAATGGTCGAAATATTTTTTTGGTGTGATGAAACGTTCAAATATTTACGGTTATTATTCCTTTTGAATTACGTCAATATAAGAAAACTGTTCCAGGAAAAAACAGGTGAAAATCCAATGTCGAATTTCAAACGCTCATAAAAAAATTAGTTTGACTTTCCGATAAATATTTTTTTTTTAGAAAGGTAGAAGTAATTATAGAAAATTGTCTGTTGAATTTTAAAATCTTAGATTTAAGTAGAACATTTTTTATGAATTTCCTAATATGAAAAAATTGCAAATGTTCGTGATTTTTACGTATTTTGTCGTAATTTATACTTTTAGACTATTGTAAAGAACTATTGGAGACTTCCTCTCAATTTTTCCTTTAACTTCCACTTCAACAAGTTATAAAGAACCTTGAATTAACTTTTCAAGTTTTTTGACACATTAAAATTGTTTTATTGGTAATAATAAAAAAAAGTAAAAAAGCACAACAATTGATTATGCCTATAAATAGCTCAAAAAAAGTCAAAATATGTTGACAATTTTATTGTGAATAGAAATTGCTTATATAAACATTTTGTGAAAATTGCATGTATCTACAATCATTATTTTTTTTTTACACCAAAAATAAAAAACAATTTTGTCAAAATGTTGTTTCATAATAATTGTAAAATCAATATATGCATGGCCCCACTCGGAATCTAAAACAAAAATAATTTTCGTGGAATCAAAAACGTTGTACCTACAACTTGGTATCAATTATTTAAATTATATAGAATTTCAGAAATGTACGTTTTAATTTATTTTTAATCACAAAGTAAAATAAATTGTGTGTACATTACAAAGCAATATTAATAAAACGGTTCATTACACTACTCTAAATTTGTTATACAAAGACTATTATAGGTATGAGCTTAAAAAAAAAACCAATTTTATTTTTAAACTATTCAAAAATTACCTAAACGGAATCACTATTTATTTAAACTGTAATTAAATATTTTATAATTTAATGTCATCTGTTTCATTATAATATAATATTATGTGTATTTAGGATACAAAAAAAAGGCAAATATTATATTATTTCCATTACGGTTTATGACATCATATTTTCATAAAATAATAGTTGCATTTTGTCAATATAATATAAACATAATATTTAATTTTATTATAATAGGTACTCTATCTTATTTCAGAATTTTTTTTTTTAAATAACAGTCTTAAAATAGTATATTATACTATATCCGCATTAAACATCTTATAATGTTACAAAACTAATATACTCATACCCGTGTTGTTGCAATTGTTATTCCAAAGAGATAGTTATTTGTAAAAGTGTATGTTATTATTTTTTTACAATACAAAAATTAAATTCTTTTAAATTCACATTAACTATATACTATTATATTATACTATGAGTGTCAAACTTGTTTAGAAATAGAGAAAATATCTTACAATTACCTTACTTAAATGTTCGGTATATTATTACATGTTGATAATTATTTTCGAGAGGTTGATTTTTTAGTAATCCCCGAAAACCAAAGAAATACTGATGTAGGTAAAAGGTTCTGTAATGTTTGAATCACAGGCTGGAAGCATTTACGGAACCAACGCAGACTACTATCCTTTTACTAATTAAAACGCCGTCCAACGTTTTTTGCTTATAAACATTTTTATAATTTATATACATTTTATCAATACATATTTATTTATTTTATTTTATTTGTAGGTATCTGATTATATCCACAATTACAGCAAATATTATGCATATAAAGCACACTCGGGAATGATACAATAATAATCTGGAGGTTTGAAACGTATCTTCCAATAATTCACATCCTATTCAAACATACTTGTAATATTGCCTATATGTTACTACAACTATTGAAGACTTAATAATATTATATTTATAGTACCTTCCTATACAAATATTACATATTTTGTGATGTATTTAAATTGTATACGGAATATTATTAATAATAATATTTCATTATTATGGTATCGTACTTATCGTACCAAGTATCTACAGTACTTTAAAACGTCGTATAATTGCACTGCGTAGTTATTTTGTTTTATATTTAATAGTCTGTATATTCGTTTTAATAATAATAATATGGATTATTTAACAGTTCTCGAGCTCACTAAACTTTAATAATTTTTGTAAATGATCTCATATTTCTTGTTGAAACACAAAATAATTAGTATAATGAACTGTTTTGTATTGACATGGTGTATTTCACTTACGTGCATAGTTTAAAAGTATTTAAACAACATTTAATAAGATAATTTTCATTAAAATCACAAACAGTACTGTATACGTACACTTAGCGTAACCGAAAACACTCGAATAACTTCTTTCAGTATTGGAGTGGAATTGTTTTATAATATTATTATTACAAAGATAACAGATCAAAAAACTTCTTTCGTTTTCTAATATAATACTGCTGAAATGTCCGATTTTGGACACTCGATACTTACAGTATTTTGTTATCATGTTCATACTGCATCACTTGGAACCGGAATTCGTTGATTAGTTAAACTTTCTCATACCATTGTGGTTTAGTTAATTTTAGTGCAGGTCATTTTTATGTAATTTTTATAAGGTTATTATTCACTATATCAAATGTATAATCACCAAACGACCTTGAGTACCAAACTAAGTTTGTAGTGAAAATAGTATGTTTATGTTACCAATATATCCCCAAACTAGCATGAGTTCAACGTAATAACACCGCAAGGCGAGAAGTTATGTAATTATATTATTATTAATACTAAAAAATGAGGCGACACCATAACTGTTTTATAAAATAAGGTAATTAATATTGTTAAATATTAAATTCGATTAGTTGAAAGATCTTTATTAATTTTTGTGACCCTCATTAAGAGGTTTTTCTTTTTTTTTTAAATGTTTTCGTCTTGAATAGTTAATTCTACATTAAAAAGTCATCGTCTTTGTACATACAAATTTGCATAATGTCAATAATTTTCAATTCCATAATTCATCATGACCATTTGACAGAAAATAAAACAAGTTTTTATTAGATGAATAGAAAAATACGTTTAATTTTAAGAAAAACGATATCATGCAACCCATACAGACTAAAATATTATGGTCTATACTCAGTACTCATATTATACAATTATTTTTGTCACTGGTTTTACAACTGGCATAATAAGTGTCAATTTCCTGATAAAAAATGAATAAATAATATAGTTTTGACTAAACTTTTTTGTTATTAGTAAAAGGTACTTTTAAAATTAATAAAATGTTGCAGTTTACTTTCAATTTTTTATGTTAGATTATTTTACTCGTTCTGTTGTGTATAAAAAAAAAGTTCCTATCCCTTACTTATGACGTGATGATCATCTATTGTACGACTACCGCGTTTCATACATTATAGTAGCTTATTAATTACTATTAATACATTATATAGGTAATTACAATTATAGCATTCTTAGATATCATAATAATATTAATATAAATTTAATATTAATACACAAGTCTATGCGAGTAACCCAGCTGTATAGAATATTATGTAGGAAAATATAAATTGCGTCATCGATGACATGTTTTGTAATTTTTCAACTTTTGTATTTTATGATTATTCAAATTAACTAAGCTTTTTTGAAATGTATTGATTTTACGATTTTTCGAATAACATGATATTTGAATTACATGCGTACAGGTAATATGTCAAAACCACGGAGCAAAAAAAAAAAACGAACGTCAAAAACGAAAATACTAAACAAATACAATTATTAATTTAAAATAAAAACTTGATACTCACTTCTTCAATATAGTAGGTTAAAACTGAACCTCTTTATTAACTACGTTACTGTAATGAATGTGTAAAATTCGAGTTCAATAATAAATCGCTGTGTACGAAAAACAAATCTGGGCGTAGTAGATCGTGTATCGACTTCGGCTAATTTTAAGGATTATCTATGTTACATAATATTCATTTTTTCTTTTTTCAGTAGGTTTAAATATAGTTAATTTCATAACTATAGTTATATACTAAGTTTTAATCAAAACACGTTGTACAAAAGACATAACACGTAAGTTATAACTAGGGATATAATAGTCATTTTTATACAATGTTATTTTTATATCTAGTGCATTAGTATCGTAACTAGAAAATTTGTTGTTGGGGATTTAGATCAAGTTAATGTTATTTTTATTTTTCATTCTTTGATAAATTAACACATATTTTAAGGTTATATTTTGTTCTTTATGTCACATTTATTTTGAAAAAATATTGAATCTCTTAGGTATATCAAATACAGTTTTATCTTTGTATTTAATTAAACATACATGCGGATTCCTATTAATTTATAATAGCATATAACTATGAAAAAAAACAAAATATATTTTCAATATTGTTGTTTTAACTGTTTGATCGAAAAGTCATTTCAGATTTTCTTACTACATATTTTTGACTTTTTTGGCATTACAATTCCAGTCAGTTGGCAGTAAAAAACGAAATAAGGAAAATATAATTGATCAAACAACGCGAAGAGAAAAAGAGACCCAAGGAAGAAGAAGAATGGTTGCGATAAGAAGAAAAATAAAGTAGAATAAAAGAAGAATAAAGATAAAAAGATGAAAAATAAAAAATAAGAAGATGAGCGGTTGGCGAATTTGGCTCGTCAAGAACAACTTGAACGACAATCTGAGATTCAGCGGAAAAAAAGAAGAAAAAGTACAGAAGAAATTTGAAGAAAAATATAAGAGCCTTTCATCATCAACAACTACAACAACCACTACCATAATATTACTTTTTAGTCAATATCGACGTACCAGTATAATGTGTAAATAGGCTGAAATAATATAAAAGTATTAATAACTAAAATATTTTGAAAATATAATTGTGTATAAATAAACAATAATATATACGTATAAGTGAAGAATTTTAAGTCGTTACAGTTAATATTCTTTTAATTAAAAAAAAATAACTATAATCGATTCTGTTAAAATTTTTATTTTACTGTGATTTTTACCGAAATTATTAATTTTTACCTAAATAAAGTTTCAAAGTTATTCAATTGTATAAAATATCAATATATTTTAAACAATTTAAGAAGATTATTATAATATTTTTATGTCCAAAAACATTTTGACCCTTTACAGATAAAGTTGAGCTTCGTTATGAAATAATAAATTAATAATCATTAATAAGTACAATATTTACGCTTCACATTATTGCTGAACGTGGTGTATTTTCAGGTGGTAAAATATCTTGGATGAATGTTGAAAATTTATCTTTTTCAATTATTAAATAGGTACGTCTTATTTACCGAGTTTCTAGAATTAAACGATAGTCAAATCAACACAAAGTGTTCATAGCATTTCATTATCTTAGATCACAATTCACAAGCGCCGTGAAATGAAATTTCAAAAATATACTGTGGTCATAATAATTAGAGTAGTTATCAGTAAATGATAGCAATTGGCAGTTACTTTTTTACTCTACCAGTTACAAACGAACCATTATCAGCTATAAATATAAATAACGTACGTAGAATAAAATATGTGCATGCAATATTTTTATTTTGTCTTTTTTGGCTTAAATTTGCTTGGTTTAGTGTTTATGATTTTCATTATTATTATTATCAATGCCTTTTTAGAGCTTTAATCAATTTAAGTGTACTAATATTTCAATCAAAACATACTAAAAATATATTTATTTTTCGACTTTTAATCACATTTGAAAATGAGCTATTTTATTATAATACATTTTTTCAATATTTGTTTTAAAATTAATAAACAATTACTAAAAAAAATAAATAATTTAATAAATACAAATTTCAAAAAACACTTTTTATAGTTTTTTTTTTTTTTATTGCTAACTTTATAGCTTTATCTATAGTTTTTAGTGCTTCAAAATCCGTAGGTATACTCTGGTGGTTGTATTTTGATTAAAATTTACGAGGAGGTAAATAATTATGAAGGTATCGATCTAATATAGTATTTACTAAAATATAATGTTCACAATTTATTAAATTCACCTTCTTTAATAAAAACTTTGATCCACCCCTGGTGTGAGTACTTAGGAAATTTCACCATCCAACGCGGTACAGTATAATAATATATTTATATTTGTATTGTACGATTCTAACTCTAGTAAACTCGGTAAAACGTCTCAACCCAGTGGGGTTACCACCCAGTGGATACGACGCGTTATATCGATTCACAAACACGAGATCGCTCACTTATTTTAACTGTATTTTCCTAACCTTGGCGTGTTGGCGACAACGGAACGATTAAAAATATTGTTTTATACTAATTTATACTACCTACTCGTGTTTGCCAACTCGAGCTTTCGAGACTCGTTTGCCGGTAGGTCCGAGACCAGCTGGCGATGCCGCTGTCGTTTTACGTGACCTCGCCAGTTCATCGAACGACCGACCGAAGAGACGAGAGTTTTGCATTCCATCCGACCGGCCTGCCTACGGAATGACACCCGCCGCCCGTCGACCGTTCCCGCCAATCCGCAGTCGTCTTCAAATATTCCGGAAATCACGCGTGTTTGACAATCGGTGCCGGTCGTCGTTGTTCGCGATCCACAGAATATTGTGCGGCGTCGGTACTCAAATACTCAAGCCATTCGTACTCGGAAAGCCGTCGTACGTTTATCGAGCGTACGTCGATCGATTTCGATACACTGCGACGATATTATTATATTATTACAGTTGCAGTGCCGCAGAGTCGGCAACCGTCTTAATCCGGCGCGGGTAGAGCAGTGGTAGGCAGTGGTTCGGCGGTCGGACCCCGATAACGACGTATTATTGGACACGCTCGGTATAATAATTAAGCATTGTTGAACTAATTTCAATATCATATTAATCAGATATTCGCAGGCATTTCTGAAAACGTTTCCAAAATAGGCAAGCTGTTATCAATATTATACCTACCTACCTACCTAACTATTTGAAAATACCCAAGCGATAAACAACCGTGGCTAGTACAGTGTACACTAATTATTAACATTTACTGTGAATAAATCAAGACAATAACGTTCTCCGAGCATATTTTCCAACTTAAAACAAATATCGTTTGATAAAGAACAGAACATTAAATTTGCATTGTATTACCGAATGCTGGCACCCAACGAAACTTTTATAATGGCGATTCGAAATATCAAACCAAATAGTGCGAAAAATGTGCTTCGGGTGCCTATACTTTAGTGAAATATATTATAATGTTTGCATACGTAAATGTACGTATATTGCCTATATAATGTTACTCCATCCAGCAAAGTGTGCAAAACAAAAAATAAAAATAAATCAAGAAAAGAAACAAGAATAGTTACGTCGTACATTACTTGACTCGACGTAGGATAGTGATATTATAATACATTTTAAAGTAATTTATTATAAACTACTCTGAGTGGTATTCGGTTTACTGTTATACCACTAAATTGCCAAAATCGATTATGATAAAAACGGGTGAGCAGTAAAATTTTCCATTTTTTTCAATGTATAGGTAATATTTAAATGCACTCAAGGAGACTATTCCAACATTTTAAAACTACCAATTTATGATACCGGCGATATGAAATTTCCAATCTAAAAAGTTGCAACAAGAAACACTTTTGGAATACTTCTTCCAACGTAAGCACCCGGTCTTTAATATGTACATCACATAAATCATTTTTAAATATTAATTTCCGTTGTCGTTTTAAAATTTAAAATTATAACATATTTGTTAAATATTCGTTTAATATATCTATCTATTACCACTTTGACCTAATACCTAACCTATATAAGCTACAAATAAATCTTGTTTTTTGAATTTTATGACATAATTTGATAATATAAAATATGATCATATATTCATGTATATACATAAAACTAAATGTAGGTATACACCTTGAAAACTATCCATGTTAAACATACGAAACTACAAAACATATTTTATTGAATACTGGACTATAATAAAAATTATTAGCAGTTTGTCCATTTAACTACATGCTGTCCTTGTTGCCCTATAAAATAATAATGGTTTTTTAGTGTAAATACTAAATAGTATACCTAGGTTGACGAATTATATAATATAGTATAAAATACATTTTGTTTTACTCACAAAATATTACATGGATACGTAAATTGTTATTATTGTTCATATTAATTGTTTCTTATTAGAATACAAGATACGATAATTCAAAATATTTGAATTTATATGTATATTATACGTGTATCTAATAATGAATCACAGTGATTTTAATTAAAAATGCAACTATAACCATTTTTATGGATACTGTAATTGCATTACGTGTATACTTAATATTATTACTTACATTATTTATCGACCATATTGAGTGATTATTTTCTTAGCAATAATTGGTGAATATTTTTAAAACCATTATTCGAAACTATCCGATATCATGTCATTTATAATACTACATTTTGTTACGACTATAGGTAATGTGTACGTTTTTATGGAGATACCAACTAAATAAAGTTTCATAGGGAATATTTTAAACTACTCTGGCAAATCTACTACCCGAATAATAATAATAAATAAATATAACTTGCCATAGCATTTTACATTGGTATTTATACAATTCTCAAACGTAATATAGATGCAATATTATATTGATACGTCACACAGATCAGTTCCTGGATGAGGATTAACTATTAGAAACGTAATTGTAGTTTTACGAATAGAGTGCGCTACAAGTTTGCTTCATAAATATCATATTAATATTAATGCATCCTACCAACAGAAATATAATATTATACTCGTTGTGACTTATTTTAATTGACCAAACAGACATCGGTGCCAATAGAATGTTTATAGACGAATAATCAATTTAATAATACACGTCCATTCGATAAGTTATGCAAAATGTGTATGAAATTGTTTTTACACATGACATATTTTATAAAACACTATTTGTTTGGATTCATTGTTGTTCAAAATATTTGTTTCATTACAACTAAATCGAATCGTCTTGTTTTATTATTATATTTTTAGTGAGATTTTAACATAGAAATAATATTATTGTATTACTAAAATAATATTTTACACTGCATTGTGTGCCTCAAAATATATTTAAAATTATTAATAATTAATAACAACATTAATTAATCGTGTAATCAATTGTTATTAGTTTATTTTTATGAATTGAAAACTGACATTTTTTGAAAAAAAATTCTTACACATCACTTATAATATTTTATAGCTCATATATTATACACGCGTTTTAATACTTTCATTATTGTGAAATAATATACGTCCATACGTTATACTTACGAACGTAATCAGTCAACACTGAATATAGTGAATATGGATAACGTTAACAACAGCTTAGTCTGCTTTAGCACGTTATTGTACTTAACCTGCGCTGTTGAGCTGTTCAACCGATTTTGGATGTCATTAGTAATGCACGCGTGAAATTTGATCAAACTAGTAAAGGCCTTCTGGAGTAACAGTGTTTATGAATGATACAATGCACAGGCATAGGTAAATAACATTATTAGTCTCCCGCAGGACAAACTAATAACAGTTTATCCAGGCACTTACAAATACATATCATGTGGGTTCTAAATATGAGTTCTCCGATACACACATAATCGTAATAATACGCGATGTAGTATAATGTTTAACGTAATATTATTAATACGTTGATAAAAAATGAGGCGTGGCATATGCAGGTATTTTATGATAATAATATTATGTGTTTGAGGTTAACCCTATTGCAGGTGTGTACTAATATTAGTTTTGGTCCTTCTAAAGGACCCCCAAACGTATTTTATTACATTTCAAATCGCTGATGTGTCAGCGTCTATTTCTAAGACATAATAATAAAATGTATTAATTATATTACTTTTTAATTTATTTATTTTTCTAATATAGCGGTATAGTTTACAGTGTGTTGAACTAAATGTTGCCAAAACCATCAAACAAGTTATATCATAATTATTATTATAATTAATATCTGTTAATAGTAAAATGTATTTATATTTATAGACAATTATAATATAGCTTTAAAGTGGAGTATATATTTTATACTTATATTATTATTCCAATATTGTCTTTATTTACCTATACAACAATATTATGTCGCGCGACATAACTGTAACCAGTAAGTACCTACTTGTCAACCAAATATTATCAAAATAATGTTAATAGGCGCATGTAATATGTAAACCATTAAAAATAGTGGTAAATAATTTGGTTTTATAAATGGCAAAAAAAAATGAATAGTAAACAAAATTACAACAAATTAACTAAAATCGTTTGAGGAAAAATGGTTATTTTTCATTTAAATATCCAATTTTATCGACATTTTAATTTCAAACGTTCATAAAATAACTGATGCGGCTTTATTACAAACTTTTTTTAAAAATAATTCCTATATACACTAGTTCTGTGTATATTATACTTTGAGCTACTGATTTTTCGTACCTACCTAGTAAATTTTAAATAACAAAAAAGTTTACAGAAATATCCTATGATGCGTTAAATAGTATTCAATTTAAGATTATTTAAACAAGAATAGAAAATAAATGTTATTATTTATAACTAACTATTTTAGAGTTGTTTTTATTTTTTATAACGATATAATATAAAGAAATTTCTCCGTGCTTTTTGCTGATAATACAATAAATAAAGATAGGTAATAACCAATCAATTATTATCAAATTTAATAAGCAGTACTACAGATGTACTGTCAAAATGTTACCTACGCACACAACATCTTATAATTTGCTTTTTCTTGTAACCGACATTTTTTGTGTTTTAATATTTGATTTCAATCAGTGTAATAAAATGTGAATACATTTTATCAAGAAGACATCACACAATGATTTATTATTTTTCTCTGCCACACATGTGACATATGAAAACAACGCATGTTGTTTATGCAGATCGTTCATGAATATAAAATGATTTTAGATCAAAAACACCAAGTATGGGTATAGCAATAAAATAATGTTTTAATACATTTTATAACCTTTTTTCAATATATTATGTTTGTAAGAAAACCATTAAATATGAGATTTTGAAAATCTAATTTAACGTGTAATATTATTTTTTACTAAAATAATATTATATTGTTTTCTATAATTATTGTTGATATTATACGTGTTGTCTTTCTTATAACTACAATCACATTTTGTTGGGGGAAAAGCATGTGAGAGACAAATATAACAAAACAATGCCATGGCCTCATAGAACGTTCCTTTGAGAAAAATGAAATCAGTAAAATAAAAGGCCACCAAGTTTAAATATCTTAAACTTTTGTTTTTGTACAGTTTAACGCTAAGTATTTTAGTGAAAACTCAAAACTTCATATACCACTATTCCAAATCAATGCGTTGTCTTATAACACAAAAATAAAAGAAAAAATTAACATGCTTTAGGATTAGTAAGTTGGAGTAAATCTGACCGGAATGACTATACAACGAGTGATTCCCGTTCCGGTTTATGTATTGTTAAGAAACAATTAACTTTGTGGATAGGATATTTAATGAATATCCATCACTTTATTTTAAAATATAGTACATTTTGAACTTAAAATATATAACATTTCAATTGAATTTAATATAATTTATAAGATTTGTAATTTTATACTACTAATTTTTCATTGATTTTTAGTTGTACAACCGTACATTTAAAATTAGAAGTATAATATGCCTTACACTAAGCCTCGTTTAACAATTGAACAATTGTCCAATATAACTTGCTGTTAATCTATCTTTCTTAAATATAATAACTTACAAAAAATATCCATCAATTTTAATTTATCATTTAATATTACAATAGTAGATTATATTTTTCTATAGTATAAAAAAAAAATGGTACGTACACAATTATTTTTAATATGTTAATTTGTTTCATTGTTTTGATATCAATTAAAAATTGAACATTTTATCACCAACTAAAGCCAATATTAACTAAAAATTAAATCTTGTTTTTTTATTCAAACCAATGTGGATACTATAGGTAATAGTTATATTTTAAACAAATATAATTCTTTGTGAGTATATTTTTTTTCAATTATTTATGTTTATTGTTATAAGGTATTTAAAATATTATTTAGTCGTATTATTAAAATACCATCAATTCATTATCTTTTATTAAAATCTAGAACTAGGATTTTAATCCAAATTTTTTTTGAAACCCATTAATTTTGATACATAATTTGATTCGTGAAATTGATACTTCAAAGAGAACATTTTATTTTGGATTTTTTTTAAATTTTTCGCTGTCTTTGAGTTTTAGGTAATTTTTAAGAATATTTTTTATATTTTTTAGGTCATTTAAATTCGAGATCCATCTAAAATGTTATAACCGGGGTTCAGGACTTATAGCATTTGCATACTTTTTTTATTTATTTTAAAATTTAGCAGAGTGCGAAATAGATTCATTTCCCAATGCTATGATACCAAATCTAAAATTTGAATGTGCATATTTTTGCATATTTCATAGATTTTGCAAGAAAGTGCTTATTTTTACGTTATTGTGCTTGTTTGGCATATTTTTTAAAATTATTCAAAATTTAAACTTTACAAATTTCAACCGATCTTACAAGTAATGCAATCTTATGTACCTATTTGCTATATACAACTCACAAATCCTTATAATTTTCGTGATTAGAAAATATGATGGCCCGTATTGCCCGTATCGCAACATATTATATTTAATAATTCAATGTAGCAATGAAGGTAAGACACATAAATATTTATTTATTGATTTAAATAAAAAATTTAATTTTTCATTTTCCAATCATTTTATAGTTGACAAATAAAATTCAAAAAACTCGGAAACTCAAGAAAAAAATTAACAATCAGTTGATTTTTTTAAAAATTGTTTACGTAACACTAATCGTAATTAATAATTATTAACAAAATAATAAATAATAATAAATATATAAATGCATATTTTTAAATTTTTTATGCATATTCTAGGGTTTTTAAGTGCATATTTTAGAGCTCATTATTGTGTTTTTAAGTGCTTTAAGTCCCGAACCTTGGTTATAACATAATAACATTATTATTAATACACAATTAAATCAATTTCAATAAATTACAATCTAATATACACTGCAGAAAGTTTTATCTATATTTTGAATCAGATAAGAGAATACAATCAAATTCTTTGATAATAATTATTATAATTACTGTTTATGATACTTAATATTAAGCAACATTTAATAAAATTTTTATTTTTTAATGAGTCATAATTTCATTTTTTATTTATCCAAACCTAAAGTACTCAATTTAGATCGATTTTTGAACACCATTTATAAATTAATATAATTTTGGAGTAATCGAAAAACTTAAACTTGAATAATATATACCGTTGCGTGTTATGCATAAAGGTATACTAACTGGCTCTTAAGACTTTCATAAACTTTACGTTTTAATATTATGCATATGATCAAAATAATGTTTTATTATCCAGCCCAAGTCGCGCGCGTAATACAATTTTACGATAATTAATTCGTGTAGTTCATCAAGTTTTAATTGATTTAATTTATGATAATATTGAAACACACCCTTGGATTGTGCCCTGGTTTTGACATTCCTAGGTAAAATAACTGTACAATTATGCCAATTATTATTTTGTAATTGCACATAATAATAATACATTTTTTAATCCAAGAGCACTGGCAAATAGTCAATGTTATTTAAATTTTTGCGTATAACGCGTCACGGAAGAGATTATATTATAAGGTTAGGATAGTTGAAATACTCTTAAACCTATACATATGTAGCATGTCTATTCAATCGGAAATTGAACGTAAATTGAATTTCTGGTACCATTTCCAAGTAGCAAAAAACTGCAAAAACAGTTTAGCTCCGAAAAGTTTTCAGAATTATATAATGAGTTCCAAATTGAACTCAGCAATGTTCCTTCATCACGCCCATCTAAGTAACAAAACGAATGTAGGTAAATCGATCACAATTTATAAACAGTGGTAACAATTCAACGCCCGATACATTTTTAAAACAATTTAAATATTAAAATGTGATTAAAAGTACCTTTTAGTTACCCGAATCAAAAATAATAGATAACTAATAGGACGTTTTTAAAATACACGTTTATTGACATTTATACCCTATCAAAAATTAAAATTCTAGATACAGATATTTATTTGTGACTTTGGTTTGCTAAATTATAATATCATTAGGTAAACCACAAGAACAAAAAAAAAAGTAAATTTTAAAAGATAAAAGGTGTTCACTTTAAAAGGTACTTTGCAAAAGTTATCCAATTCTAAGAGTTTCTGAGAATAGTTTTTTTTTTCACCTGAGCAATCTATTTTGTTTATAATACTTAACACACTTGTTACATTATATGTATATAAAGTTATTTAAAATCTTACTCTGGGGATATTGAGGTTGAGTTATAATGTTTTGAAGTCGATAGTGGTAGCGAGAAGTATACATTTTATATTTATTTTTCAAATGAAAATTGCACAAAAGCTGTAACTTAAATATTTCCAAACGACACCTACAGAGGAGCGGATAATAGAATAGAGTTGAACGGAAAAAATCAACAAGTATGACCATTTAATATGATTCAACGAGACAACTATACAGACCATTTTTATTATGTGAAAGGTAGTTATCAAAATATAGTGCGTTTGACGTTGGAAAAGGAATTGTACAACTGTAAAATCGAAATAACTATGATTGCAAAAACTTATTTCAAAACTAATAATATTCTTTATGTTGTTAAAAGTATACACAATAATATAAGTAACCGATATATAGTTAAAAACCACGGAAAAAATATTAATGGACACAAAAACCGGATTGATAGTAGGTATAATAAAATATATACTATAAACAATGAATAAATATAATTTTAGTAAATCACAGAATATAGTCTACAATATATATTATGCAGTATTATTCAATGTTAATACGACATTAAATAATAATCTTAAAAATTATCAAAAACTTATTGTATAAACAATCGCTTAAAAAAAAATTCGGTAAAGGAATTTTTATTTATCAATGTATGGCATTGGTATAATTCATACACAAGTAAAATTGAATACAAGATTCCTCAAACGTTTTTGAAAAAAAAGCTTATATTAAGGCTATTAATCAATTTATTATGTACGTTTTAAGTTCAAATATAGATGTAATTGGATACCTATTTAAACGAAAAATAACGATTTCCATGATTTTTGTTATATTTAAAAAATATTAAACTTAGAACATTAAAAAATCTCAATAATTATTAAAATATTATTTTCATATCATACCATTAATGACATTTTCAAAACATTTATAAGTTATTTATTCTTACTTTTAATTTTTAGCTATTTGTAGGCACGTTATATTTAGGTATGTTCATAGTACAGTATGTGTTTTAAAAATTGAAAATGAGTTTCGAAATCTACGGTAAATGGAGTTCTATAAAAAAGAATCATAATACTGGTAATCTAGGCCCTGGTTAATTTTTGTTACATAGGTACACAATCTACACTTTCAAATACAATACGAGTTAGTGCTAAGTCCTTAATTAAATAATATTTTTTTTTTTTTTTTTATAATAATATTTTTATATTTAATAAACATGATATGGAATACTTAACAAAAAACAAATTATTATTCCACCACAACGTGTTTCTATTTTAAATACTTATTGATTTATAATACATAATTATAATATAAATATTTCTGTACAACTATATATTAATATATATGTGTAGGTACAAACATTGATCTTAAATACTAGTATTTATAATCAATGGTAAAAATAAAAGTTTACCATTTATTAAAAATACGAGTAAATTATTCATTTAAATAATCTGCTTATATTTTAAAGTTATAATGCGGACTATTCTTTAATATGTAATAAATAATCCTTATTAAATGCAACAACATTATCGTGATTAAAAATGTGAAAGCATTTTACAAGAATTGGTATTAATTACATAAGAGATTTACTGATAATTATAAAATACATAGACAATAGTTTAGCTCTTATAACAGATCAATTTAAAAGTTAGTCTTCTTGGATGTCTCTGAATATTAATTATAAATAGGAAATAAAGTTTTAAAAATAAGTTCTTTTACAAAGAACATAATTAAATTATAATTTACATTAAAAACCTTTTTAATAATTAAGTAATTATTTCTTTTTATAGTGTTCACAATATTTAACTTTAAACTGTTTTAAACTTCCACAATATCGATTTTGATTTCTGTTGTAAAAAAAATGGAAAATTAACCAAGTATTTATATTGCCATGTTATGGTAAACATGATATAATTTTTAAAATATTATGCATATTTTTTACACTTTTATAGAAAATTGACATTTTCTACTTTTAGATTCTGAGTAGAACGATGTATTGATTTTACAATAATTTGTGTTTTTTAATCTACCTGTAAATTTTTTATCTATCATAAAAAATGCTTTAGTTTTCAACTTAAGTATCTGTTCTGAAGTTAATTTAGTCGGTACTTTTGAGAGGTAAAAATGGAAAATTCCCAGTAGTTTTCAAAAGCGTCGGTAAATACAAAATAAAAATCAAGCAAAAACTGGAATTTTAACTCAAAACCATTTTTCACTAAATCAATTTTGTCAAACATCAAAAATGCATAATCAGAATTTGTATGGACATTTGTTGTTAACAAATTTGGATTTATATAAATTAATTTTTTTTTAATTTGCATTTGTTTATTTATTTACAGTCTATACTAATGTCTGTGTAGAAGTGAATTTGACATAATATTTGAACATTCTAACGAGAAATAATGATTTTTCTTTTAACGGTTTTAGTTATTTTGTTGTAAATGAAACTTTCCACCATTACGTATACTATATATATATACGACATACGTACAGTAATATTTTAAATATATTTAAGCTAATTTTAAACAATGATCGAAATATGATTGAATACAATGATTCTATTCACGCCATTTTAGGTTAAGTTGGTATTTACTTCATAACTTAAAAGTTAAGTAAATTAAAAACAATAATACTATTCGTTATAATATTATAATAATTATTACATAATTCATGCAATGTTTTTGTCAAAAATATGTTAACTATACCATATTAGTAGTGTATTACTATAAATACATTTTAAAATATCCTTAAAAATAGAGGCTGAGTGCGGGTCAGTGCGTTTCCGCTGAGAATCGTTTTTCGTATACATTGATTTATCATTGAATTCAAATGTTATAATATATCCATTTCATTAAAAATTCATAATAACGAGATACTTTCGAATCCCAATATTATAGCTGAGTGATTTTTAAAAATTAATGATTTACCATTGGTGCAACTAAACCTCTAACACGTGAAGTGCAAACATTTTAAACGCCTCACAGAGCCTTGGGAGCTCTGCCCCCCACACCCACTACTACTAAACTACACAATCTTATAAAATTCGAACCTACAATAATCAATGTTCAAAAAAATATTTTATACACATTTCAACACACGTCATATTAATAATTAAAAATATACATAAAATTTACATTATAAATATTTCATAATCAAAAATGATTTTAAATGATGGTGTTTTACTAAAATGACAACAGTTAGATAAAAAAAAAAAAAACAAGGGCTGCTAAATTTTAATTCGAGGGTACTATAAACATCTTTAATTGCGCCAATGGATTTACTTACATCTGAGGAATACTTTTAAATAATTTATCAGCCATGTCTAAATTGTATTATTACATTAACTCAAAATCAACTTTCTATATGATTTTAAGTATTTAAATATTTTTTTAAAAATTCAAATTTAATAATATTTCCGAACGATAAAAGTACTTACTAAATTTATAATAATAAAATAACATAAACTATAATGAAAAATGACAGTTCGTATAGTGGCACTTATAGTTTTAATAACTCATTAGTTACATCACAGAGTTACACTTTAACCGAATTAAATAAACTGTACTTAATAATATTAATAAAACACTTTCCTTCCCGTGAATTCAATTAATCAATGTGTATACCCACTGTATATGTTAGATAAACACCGGTGTGGAAACGCAGTGGTGCTGTTTACTTAAAGTAGATGATGATGGATTTACCGAGTTGAGTCATAAAGTTTCGGAAGTCTATCGTTTACTTTGGATGGTTCAAAGAGATTTTTGAACGAAAACAAAGTTTGAAAAATACATGTGGCGTCGACAACTTAATTGGATGATTACCAAAGTATAGTTTTTATAAATGTGTTTTTATATTAATTCGCCTTCAATACAACGCCATGCGCGACATCAGTAGGAAATTATTCCGCTTATCTGAGACGATTGCGTTATAATATTAATTCTTTATCGTGTATTGTGTGGTACCTACGGTGGTGGTGCCACCGTCGCCGTTCTGCGCGAATTACGTCCACCGAACGCGTTCAATGTTTCCGGTTGACAAACTTTGGTTATGACCACCATAGATTTCGGTACCTAACAAAGTTTTGCTGTACGATTCACCAACGACTGCACTGCAGTAAACTTGGTCGGCACTTGGTTTTGAGCGTATTAAAAAATACATTACTTCCACCGTACAGTTTTTGAGACAGAAACTGTGATGAATACAAAACAAATCTATTTTTTTTATCCAATACAAAAAAGTAAAAATTACAAAAAAAATGTATTCAAGTTGAATTACAATGTTTTAGTTTTATATTTTTAGGATTACCTATGTGACCGTGTATTATAATAATATTGTATAATATAGTAAGTTAATAAACACCTTATTAATGTTGATTTATTAAGCATATTTTTTTTTTATACAAGTCATACAAAAACAAAATAACGAGTACATTATTAAAAATTTAAAACTATATCTACATGATTATTTAATTTTAGTTGAATCATTAATACAATATTATTATTGCAAAACACATAATTCCGTATGGTCTTATAAATAAATAATTTAAATTATTCTATCTTACAACTTGTATAAAGAATTAGGTTAACTTGAATCATAAATTATATTCATCTAAATTATTCACAACTAGTTTTTTTTCTTTTAATTGTGTTTAATTATTTCTTATAATACCTATATAGTTTTGAGTTTTTTGGTCACTACTACCGGATTGTGTTTAAAAATATAAAAAATAAATTTGAGAATAAAATAATAAACTGTCATCAAACGTTAATAGGCAAATAAATAACGATATGTGTATCGAACAAAATGTAAATTATTATATAAAATCAAAAATATCACCTGTGATGTGTGGTTACTGTATGTAATTTAGTTATAATCCAACCAACCGCATAACAATTGGATTTTTTAGAAATATCTACAATTTAATAATTATTATTTACCTAACCTACAATTTCTATTTCTATTTCTATTTCTAGAACCATCTAGAATGTAATATTATGGCAATGAACGAAATTGTTTTCACTTCACTGACTATTTCGTTTTTTTTTTTAAACAAGAGGTCTCTAAAGTCTTTTATATAAGACAAACCACAATGTTATTAAAAAGAGTTATAACAAGAAGTCAATGATTTCATCTAAAATTACTGAAGTGTGAGCAATAAATTAATTTTATAGGTACTTCTCAAAAATGTCTACTTGTAGATCAAAGTGAAATAAAAATAGTAAAAAAGTCAATGTAGAAATGTTTTGTCTCCCCGAAAGTTATGTCGGAGCATTGCATCCCTTTGCACTACATTTAATCCAGATTATTTTCCCTCGAATGCTCGCTATACCACGGACCCTTTATTAATGTTTTCGTAGTCCGTTGACTCTCATCTTATAATATAGCATTGGTCTATATAATAGGCGACATAAAAACAATTTTATTTCTGGTACCGTATTCAATATCAATATCGATTGCATGCTAAACAAGTTTATTTCTTTCGTATTGGTCGTCCCAAACGCGCTCTGTATGCAATATTAGTATGTCTGTATGCAATATTTCTGTTCATTGTTCGACACAATTCTCCTGCCCATTTATATCTCCCACTCTTTTTATATTATGGCCACTATTAGCTGACTCTACTGACTACCGTAGGTATTTAATTAAATTCTTAGGTATGTTGTCCAAAAATTATTAATTTTTTGTACCTATTTGTATTGTATCTGACTAAATTTATTAAATTTTAACTTAATGTTAAGCATATTATATTGAAAAATGTCAGCTGTTTTAACTTGTATTTTCTTCAACATTTTTTAGTTATACAAAAATTATTAATTTAATATATTTTTATATTGGACTTATCCAGATGTCTAAATTTTAACGTTAAAAAATAATTGTAAATGTATTTTTCTGAATCAAAATTTGTGAAAAAAACACATAATATGGAATATCGCTGTTTTTATAATACACCATATTAAAAATTCTCATTTTAAATGTTAAAAAACAGTATTATTTACTGTAAAAGTTATATTTGTAAACTACTTAGTCATAAAATCAATTAATTTTCGTAGAAGTTATGTCGGCCATCCCGGATTTTGAAGTTAAGGATACAATATGTGTTTTATATTATTAGGAACGTCCGATTTTATTTCGCAGCATAAAATCTACAGCCTTAGAATCAATTTATAGCTCCAGGACCAATCGCTGCTAAGGTTATCTCCATAAATATTCTATTGTTTATGTGTATCAGTAGTAGGATCCTCAAACATTTTCACCGCGATTTACTAGCTTGTGGATAAATCCTCGTTCGTTTGCCGTGTGCCCTTTACAGCTGAACACTGCCTACTCCCGTACCACTCTTTTTATGAGATTTAAAAATGTCACTTGGTCTCTTTTCTTTTCTATAAATAAAAATGGTCGTTCTAGTGGACCATTGACTTTACGACGCAAACCTGCAAGTACCTACCCACACGGGCTTAGATCTCTGTTACCATTATTTCTTTGAGTATTTCCTGCAGGTGCTACATTTTTTTCACAACACGTTTTTAGTATTTTATCCGTAGGTGGGTACCTGCTACGTAACAGAATAGCGTGTTAAATGAATGATTTACATTGGTATTGTTTTTAAATCAGTAAATAATATTATGATATAAAAATACGTAGATAATAATGGTCATTGTGTACAACATTCATCGTTTGAAAATTAACTGAGTGTACGCGATGTTACTACATAATTCAGTGTATAATATAATAAAATATTACTGACTATGTATATTATTATGATATATTGTTTTCTATCAATATGGGAAAATGAGAAATAGACGGCATGTGATTTTTTGTAAAATAAATACAGTGTCGTTTTTGAATAAATACTATCATTTCAGTCTCGTGCGAATAGCCGATTCAACACATAACGTCATATAAAAAATAAATTTAACTATAAACAGAAAATATTAAACCCATTTAGTCCAAATACGAATACGATGAAGATCTGAAATAAATGTACGGTTCGTCCTTGTTTCAGATATTGTAGTCACGCGTTCGAGAATAATAGTAATAATAGTAATAATGGTAATAATAATTGAACGTCTCAAAATTTGGTTTGCAATTTCTTAAAGTAACATAAAAAAAAAAAAAAACACTCGAAAAACCTTCTACCGCGGATTTTAAAACGTTCGAATCGTAACTGTCGGTGGCACGTTTTGACATGGTTCGTCGAATGGGTTGTTTTTCGCACACGCCTTGACAGGCACACAGTATAAATACCGATACGAACCGTCGGCCGAAAACCACCGCGACCATAAGCGCCCCGTCCAACTGGTCTTGTCATAAAACGTTTCGCGGAACGATTTAGTGCGCCGTGCAATATTAATTCAACCGCCGTCGGTACGTTATTATTAATATAGCCATATTATTGTGTTATCAATAATGTGCGATTTTCCATTATGTGTCCGCGTGACATTTCGTGCAGGGACAATCGAAAACCCAGGACGCGTAACGCACGTTAATTTGCCGAGTGTTTCACACCCCGTGCGGCGGCCGGCGGGCTGCGGCACGGCGGAAGAGAGCTGAGAATAATAATAATAATAATGATAAAATAATAATGAAAAAAATCGTACCGGAGAGGGCGAGGGCCGACCGAGGACACGCCGTTTGGGGCCTATCTTTCCGCCGCCGCCGCCACCTCCGCCACCTCCACCGACGACGCTGTCGACTCTCGAGTGCCAGCCGTCGTCGTCGACTACCGCCGCACGCACTGGTTGATTCACATATTTCAACGACGGTCTGCCCGTGCCGCACTATGATTCTGGTGGAGACTTGACGTGCTGCCCGCCGAGGAGTCGCTCCGACAATATTCATTCACGTCGATAATAATTATTTTATTATTGCATAAATAAGTATATTATAACGACGAATCGAATTCCGCCGAGCCACACGCGATACTTTACTGTATTATCAAGCACCTGCCATAATAATATTATCATAATATAATCAATCGCAGCGCACCGAAAAACGTGAGTAACAGAGAAGTCGATATTAATTCTCGTATTAATGTTGTTATTATTTATTATTATTATTTGCGTGTGTATATACGATTACACGTGGGGGACATTATTATCGTTTCGACGTCGTGGTATTTATTTATTTTTACTACGCCCGCGCACACACCTTGGTGCCATCAATTTCCCCGAAAATAAACTATTGTTTTTACGAGGTTTTTTCATTTTTTTACAGCTTTCCATTTTTATTTTTTTTTAAGCTCAAAACTTTTTTTTACGACCGCACAAAAGACAATAATTTTGAATACCGTCTGGTCGACCGAGGACACTATCCTGCGCGAACGGTTGCACATCAAACTCATTCTTTGCGAGATCCATTAGTGCACGAATCCACTGGGTGTGCTTAATTACCGGACTTGTCCGTGTCTTTTAATATTTTATTTGCGATTTTATAGCTTAAATGCAGTTTGGACAATTTAAGATATCACTATAACGTCACCGTTCGTTTTTCAAAATCCACTCTGTATACATTATTTATACGCTTTCGAGTGATGACTTATGCACAGCTCCAATGCTTAAAAGTTGTTTTCTTTTTTTATTTGAAGCCAAAACGGTTCTTACGCTGAATATGTTTTACACGTACACATTGCCAGATTTTCCAATTACGGGTGCCTATACGAATAAGGTACAATAGGTTCGGACGAATTCATTGCCAAACGTTGTTGAGTAAACCGTCGCGTCGGTTTTGTGGACCTATAGAAGGTCATACAGAGACGAATATTGTGAACAGTGAACATGACGTGATCGGAATAGATCACGGTAAATTCGAATACCTACTTGCTGTTGTGATGTATGCTTATCCACACACGATTTCATCTTAAAATTATACACACACAACTGATATTTCAATGGTCCAAAGTGGCATGATAGATTATTATTAAATTAAATAAAGAGCGATTCAATAATGTAAACCAATTGACGTTCGATTGAGCGTACGACTTAATTTGGGAAATTGGTAGTTGTTAAATTATAATGATAATTGAGAACCCCCTATTGATTAATATTGAACCTATTATTAACATTATTTTGATGAATAATTTGGTAACAAATCTTGTAATTTTAATCTAACTAATAACATGTATTGCTTATTGTGTAAGAATATGTCTAGTGAAAACTTGATTTAAAATTTATTTATTGAAAATATAATAAGATAAATAATACATAATTGATAAATTATTTTTTATACTTTATGAAACTAAAAAAAATGTAAAATTTAAGCAACGATTATTTATAACAGGTAAATAGTTAAACAATACAAAATTAAATAATGTTCTTTATTAATTATTGTATTTTATTTAAATATAATTTTTGATTTAAAATTTGAAACTTGAAGATTCACTCACTACATAAATTGAAAATAACTTTACGTTGTGTTATGAAAACAAATAATTCATTGTTTTATAAATAAAGTACATAAATACAAATAAAATAAATGTATTCTATCATTTGAAAATTTACTACTGTAAAGTACAGACAATAATTCTAAACTTTGGAATTAAAGTTGGGACTATAGAAATCATTTTTTCATGCTAATAACTTTTTTTATTGTCTGAGTATAATGTTTTATTCAGAATAAAGCATAGAATGAATTTTTTAGAACGAAATAAAAATCTATAGATTTTTGTTTTTGTTTGCTTTTTTAAAATTCTAAAAATGTACTCACAATTATGTGTATACTTAGAGAGTAGTCAGCATTACAAATATCTATATAAGATTGATTTTTTAATAATTATTGTGCTAATTATTAGCAAGGTTACTAAATCATAGGTTATATATATTTAACAAAAAGAAATAAACATTTTTATGTTATAATCAAATGTAAATAAGAATTAATACTAGTTGTAAGGAAACAATCCAATTTTTACTTTTCAAAGTAGGTTTTTTTATCCAATTTGACAAAATAATAGCATCTCATTAGCGTTAATACCCAGTTAGATTAAATGTTTTAAGCGTAATTAATTTTTTTTCTTAACGCATTTTAAGGTTTGATCTCATAAAAATAAATGTTTTAAATTCGTATATTATTTTATAACGTGGCATAAAAAAATATATTATAATGTCTGAAAACGACATCTTGTAACCGTACTCTGATAATGGCTGAAAGGAAATTTACGACATCTCGGATATTGGACTAGTAAGCTTATGCAATGACCAGATGTTTCTATGGCGACGACATTTAGAGTAGTTTATAGCTGAAAATCATTGCACCTGTGTGAAAAGTACGTTAAAAAGAAAACACCCCACCTTACCACGTAATTGGCCCACCAATAGTGTCCCGTTTACATCGGGCCAAACGTTTCAACTTAATAAATATTTGTCACTAACAAAACACAGGTATAAAATTAAACGTCCGATGGGATGCTCTTGATTCCAAAACTCGTAATGGTAACTCTAAATATTTGCTCGCATCAAAACACGGGCATAGGATTAAAAGGCGAACTGTTAAAATTGTGATTTCAGAACATGTGATTGTATCACTGAATAAATTGGAATGGAATTAAGCACGAGTATTTTTCAAGCAATGGTTGTGTCACGTATTTTTTTACTCGATAATTTAAAACGGGATAATAAAGAATGCTAAACAGACCTATATAATATATTATATTGAAATATAATAAAACCCATATTATAATCATACTATATTATAACAAAATAAATGACAAAAGGGAAATCGTGATTGAAATATGATCGGAGACTTTGGTTTTTTTACTTAGCTTTGTAAAATTTGTCGTGCACGGATTAATAATTAACACAAAAAGTCTTTTATGTTTAAAGCTATCGATGCATTGGTAGGTTTCGTACATAAATCGTTTCGAAAAAGATTTTAAAATTGATGGTAATGTGTGATTTGTCATTCGTAACTCATCGGGGAAACTAAAAAGAGAAAATAAAAGCTGCAAGCTGTGTGTCACTGATAAACAAGAATTGACTTCAATAAATAATATATTATCAAACGAGGGGAACCTTTTCATACAAATTACGTTTGGTATCACAGTACTACTTTGTGTTTGGTAAATTAATTGAAATATATATGAAAAGAGCATTTTTTCTTAAGTCCTTTTTATTTTGTATATTATCTAAGAACACATTTTACGGGAGGGACCATTGGTTTGAAACGTTTTCCCTAGTCTTTTTTAAACCAATTTCACAGGCAGTTTGGTCCAATATCTTCAGCGCGAGACTCCGGTCAAAACACGTCGACATCAATTCATAAAGCGTATATTTATTTCAGATCAAAAATGTACGGGCTTTTATTGGAAAACCTCTCGGAGTATATAAAAAAAATGTACGGCGAAGACAGATGGGAGGAGATTCGGCGAATGGCCAATGTGGATCAACCTAGTTTTAGTGTACACCAAGTCTATTGTGAAACGCTTATTCCACGACTAGCGAAAAAATCCCAAGAAGTATTATTTAAGCACATTTAACTATATATTTTACAAAAACGATTAGCTTAAATGTATTTGATATTATACATTTATTTAAACTCGTATTTGATGTTTTTTTTTAAGGTACTTGGAATCACCGAGAAAGAATTTTTTGAGCAAATGGGAGTTCATTTTGTCAGTTTTGTGGGCCAATATGGATATGATCGAGTACTATCGGTACTGGGGCGACACATGAGGGACTTTCTAAATGGTATAGAATCAATTTAAATTGCAAATTAATTATTATTTAATCTCTTTTAAGTTTCGCTTCTTAATATTTATCATTGAAACCAATACCTTTTTGTAATTATTTTATATAGCAGTGAATGTATAATCTAAATTTCACGATAACGGTTATTTATAGAACAAGTAGTAACGATTTACAAGTTTCATTCATACGCTTATTCGTGACTTGAATCAATAATGCACGTTTGACCTTAAAATAATATATACCTTCATATTATATAGGTACCTACAGTCTACACATGTATGAAACCCTACCTTCTCTCCAATATGTACTTCAAATTAAACTATCATTGTGCATAGAATACTATTGATTTTTATTAATGAAAAAAATAAGGTTTCGTATTGCTTCTTAATCTGTGTTCAGAAACATTATTATACCGATGGTATCATATTAAAATAATTAAGATAGTTCATATAAACTCATCTAATAGAAATTTCAGTGTGTATTCGGTAAAATAAATATATAATAATCGTGTACCTTTGTTTTATTCAACAATACAATAAATTCTAGAATGTTTGATTTATTTATAATATATAAACATACAATATTGTTCGGTATTCACAACTTTTCGATATCCATTTTAAATAGTACCTACTTATATATTTGCTATTTTTCTAATATTTGAATAGCATTTTATATGAAATAAAATATTTAAAATCTCATATTTATATTTGAATTTTTCAAAATTTAACTATGTTATCTTTCTAATCTATCTGTGTTTTTTAATTTATTATACGTACCTATACATGTTTTTTCATTATTTTTTGCTCTAGTCTCTCGTCTTATTTTTTTCTCGTTCCAATTCTCCAAACTGATTGTAATACTATAAGCTTGATGCATTTATTTATTTATAATATATTTGTATATTTAAACAAGGTGCGCTTTTATTCTGGTAAGTCTTATATATAGAACCTATAATGTCTCACACAATTTTGTTCATAACTGTTAAACGCTTGTGTAGCAACAAAATAAGCAAACATAAATATAAAACACATGATGATAATATTATAAACACACAAAAATGATATTTAAACCCATAAAATATAACTCTTTTGAAAGTATTTAATCCAATTTCTTTTTAATTAACATTGTTTTTATTTCTAGTTATACGTCTTATAGGTACTGTTTAATATTATATAAACGATGTATTTCATTAAATGGGTAGGTATATATTACATAATATGCGTACGTGGTAGGTACCTATTAATTTAACTGTTAGACTTTTTTAGTACATTTTAAATAAGAACCTTGTTGTAATGTGATATATTCGTTATATATTGCATATAGTTAAGAACATGCATTGTTACACTTTGTTATTCCTCCATCATTTATTAATGTTTTTAATCAATAAAAAAATGGCAGGGACTCTCGATTAATTGTTTTATTTTTATTATTGTTATATATTTGTATTAAATTGATTGGGTTGGGTATAAAAACTAATAAAAAACATTTTGTAGCATGTTGTGAAAAAAATAACGATTGGTATAAAACGAAGTGTTTCACCGTAATATAATATATATACTATTATTTAATTTGAAATATTCGTTCTAAATTGTATTTAGATTTAGTTTTATCCCACATCCATACCATATATAATAGCATTACAAAATATTAAATATGTCGTATGACTGGAATCATAGGTTTGGACAATTTACACGAATATCTGAAGTTTTCATACCCAAGAATGCAAGCTCCTTCATTTATTTGTGAAAATGAATCCAGACAAGGATTGACATTACATTATCGTAGTAAACGCCGTGGCTTCGTCTACTATACAATGGGCCAAATAAAAGAAGTGGCTAGGCATTTTTATCACAAGGTAAATAACACGAACCAATCATATATCACCAAGTCAACCTTTTTTAACCGGTGTGTAATAATTTTAGGAAATGCGCATTGAACTAGTTCGTGAAGAGATTTTAATGGATACAGTGCACGTGACGTTTCAATTGAAATTTGATAATAGAGCGTTTACATTAGCATCGATGACAATGACAAGGGAGGAAAAACATCTTCCAATAAGTGCATCGGTGCTGTTCGAAATATTTCCGTTTTGCATTGTGTTCAGGTCGATGACAAAAAACAGACGTAAAATTAATATTATTTCGCTTCATTAATTATTTTTTTAGCTATTTTTTTTTTTTTTAAGATTTTATATACACATAATTATTTTAAATCTGCGGAAGGAAATAATAGCTGTACACAAAATACATGTATTGAACTGATATTATTTCTCATACAGCTCCAACATGATTGTTCAAAGCATTGGCAATTCATTGATGGTCATTTTACCAGATTTAGTTGGAAAACGGATTACTAATTGGTTTGATCTTGTCAGACCTTTAATAGCTTTTAAATTTCAAACGGTGAATATTTTTTAAAAAATAAACATTTTAAAAATTTAAAAAATATTATGACAAACATTTGTGAAATAGATTTTGAATCGTACGAACAATATTTTCGAGCTTGTTACTGTTCAACCAGTGCTTTCTAATCGACCAACAGACAGACACGTCATTCTGAGTGATGAATCTTATTTTTCTCCAGAAGAAAACAAACTTCGATTAAAAGGTATTTGTCATAAATTATGTACTGAAAGTAAATTTTAAATTCTTTTATTAAATACTAAAAAACATCATTAAATAAAAACAACCTTTGATTAATTTAGGCCAAATGATTTATATGGACAATTGGCAAATGATGATGTACTTGGGTACGCCCGTGATGCCTGATCTCAATGCATTAGTAACTACTGGCCTATACATAAATGATCTCTCCATGCACGATTTTAGCCGGTTAGTTGTTAACATAATAATTAATTGGAAACTTTTCGTTTACTTATTTAATTTTTGTCAATAAACCTGTACACGATGGCTGATTACTGAGATACACGTGTATAACAATTCAAGTTGATGGGTGCTCGTTTTGTTTCTGTTTTACCCTAGGGACCTAATGTTGGCAGGGACACAACAGTCGGTTGAATTAAAGCTGGCACTAGACCAAGAGCAGTTAAAGTCAAAAAAACTGGAAGAGTCGATGCGGAAACTAGATGAAGAAATGAAGCGTACTGATGAGCTGCTATATCAGATGATACCCAAACAAGTGGCCGATCGACTGAGATCGGGAGAAAATCCCATAGACACATGCCAAGTAAGTCTTAAAAAATGAATTGATTATAACAATATACATAAATCATTTTTTCAGATGTTTGATAGCGTGTCTATATTATTTTCGGACATTGTCACGTTTACCGAAATATGTAGCAGAATCACCCCAATGGAAGTGGTTTCAATGTTGAACGCCATGTATTCTATATTCGACACACTAACAGAACGGAACAAAGTTTATAAGGTTAAATATTAACGGATCCGTTATAATATACATACCTAATTTGTGTGATAATTACGATTGCATGAATTAAATATATTTTTTTAGGTCGAAACTATCGGCGATGCATATATGGTTGTTTCGGGTGCACCAATGACTGAAGACAATCATGCAGAGAAAGTTTGTGATATGGCATTGGATATGGTTGATGCTATTACAGATCTAAAAGATCCATCGACGGGTAATTTATTTTTTTAGTTCATAACTTTTCAAATAAACACACATTGTATACATTTTTATCCGTTTATTTTTTCGATATCCTTTAAAAGCAATTTAAATTAGAAATGAATTTATTTATTTATTTCATACAGGGTCTCATTTGCAAATCCGCGTCGGCGTGCACTCCGGAGCAGTGGTAGCTGGTATTGTCGGTTTGAAGATGCCGAGGTACTGTTTGTTTGGTGACTCGGTCAACACTGCGTCCCGAATGGAATCCACAAGCGAAGCCATGAAAATTCACATATCGCAGACCACCAGAGATCTAATTTCGGCGTCGTACATGGTTAAAGAACGTGGTGAGATTTACGTGAAAGGAAAAGGTAAGGACCGCCGGCATTGCTGTGGTCCTGGAGTGGTCTGTTTTAATTCTGAAATCCGATTTTCAGGAGCCATGAAAACGTATTGGTTGGAACACAGGGAAAGCCGACCGCCGTTAAGTCGGGTTCTGCCACTGGCCAATTCCGATCTACCAGAGTTGGAGTGGGAGCGCAGTGCCGATGCTGTGTTCGATATTGTGGAACGCAACGCGGATATGAACATGCAGTTGGCCGAAGACAGGATTAGAACATACTCACCGGTAACATTTCAAGAGGTGGCTAGACACTCGATATCGCGTTCACCAGTCAGAGAATATTACCGAGGTTTGTATATTATATAGTACAACGAAATCAACTAATATTTAAAATGATGTATTAATGATAATATTGTTGTGCAGTAATACAATCTTTCATTAACTATACAGATTAATGGGTCGTCGGAATATACATTACTATATACCTTCAAACTCAAACAATGACCAACGAGTGTATATTTTATTTTAAAGAGACATTAAATGTATCTAATATAATAGATTAGGTGTATATATGTAAATTAAATCAGGATATTATATTTAAAAAGCTTAACATTGTTTGGAAAAATAACATTTATTTTTAAGCACATATCAAAAATAAATCTTAAAATAACGTATATAATATTATTTTCTTAAATTAAATTTCTAACGTTAAATGCCATGAGTTTCACCGTAATATATTTTACGTTACACAAAATATTTATTATTATTGTTTTCCAGCTAATAATCTACTAATTAATGTTTAAATTATAAAAAAAATGTACGATTATCTATAAAAAAAAAATACAAGTAGTTTAAAATAAAATAATTATTTAAACAAAAGATAGAAATGAATAAACCGATTATAATTAGATAAGAATAAATGAAAATCATAAAAGGAAAGCTAAATCAGATAATAAGAATATTTTCAAATAAAACAATGGTAGATGAGGAAACCCTTTAATGCACATTATTTAATATAATATATTTAAAAAAAAAAATAATAATCTTATATTCTAAAGTATTAAAAATGTGCATTTAAAATGTGTAATTTTAACCATTTTCAAAAACAAAGATGTAATTTCTGCAATTAAAATAACAACAATTTAACACTTTTATGACTGCAAGGTTGAAAATAAAATATATAAGATAATGTTATAATCCCTTTTTTCTTTACAGACATAAAGGTTTAGCAGCAAACGACCTAAGGTCATAAGCATTTGAATGATATAATAATTTATGATTGTGTAATCTTTTCTGTTCTTTGATCACTCGTAAATCATGAAATGTTTTGAAAGTTTTTTTGTTTTTTGTTCTTATGGATTGAATTGTTTTTATTATTGTAATAAAAAGACATCGACAATAAAATGGGGATTCATCGACAACAATTAGGATTAATTTTTATTTATTTTTTATTTATAGTTATGTTATAATTTTAAGGTATTATATTATTCTTTCAAATATTGTATTAACAATGTTTAGCTTTCTGATTTTAAAACAAATATTAAGAATACCTACTATTACACCATTTTATGATCTATACATAGTTAATAACTTTTATATATTATTCAAAACACTAATTTAAAAATGTTTTAATTTAATTATTTTGAAAATATATAGGTTCCTTTTTAGTAATAAACAATAAAACATTTTTAATATTAATAATAAAATGACTTGAATCATATGATAAAATATAGAATTCATTGCACAAGCATAATACAGGTACTATATGTATTGTTTTACATATTATTGAGATTATTTTAAGTACCTACTTTATTTTATTTAATGCACATATGTCCTATAACACTGTACTTTAGAATAATAAAAATAAAACACGATTTTAAGTTCATGTTTTATATTACCATAAAAATAACATAAAATATGTTTGCACACAAGTTGAAAAATGAAAATGTACCATAAGCTTTTTAAACGAACTCTTAAATAATTATTATGATAGTGCAGGCTCGTATTAAGTAACTTATTTGAAAAAAATGCAACGTTAAACATTTTTGTCTCTCATAATATTAAATTTGCTACTACAAATACACCATATTAATTTACGAATTACAATTAGATTATTATTATAAAACTATAACTCATTAAAATAGTTCTAAACAACCAAATAATTAAAATAGGTAACTTATGTATTACATTAAATTATTTTTTTTGATATGAAACCTAATAGTTGATGACGTTAAGAATAAATTATAAAAAAATCAACAAGGTACTTAAATATATTTATACATAAATTAACAATAAAATTGTGCAGATATTTAATTTTGTAAACAAATGTATAACTACAATGAACAATAATTGTGTCTATCTAATTATAATTCAAGATTTTATCTATTTAAAAATTATGTCAGCATTCAATACCTTAAGCAATTTAAATTTTATATACATTCAAACATTTTTACAATTCCATAAAACCATACACAATATTAATTATACAATGCAATCTTTTATTATTAAATGTGTATTATTGAAGAATTATTATTTAATTTATAATTATACATTCATGACGAAAGTGCACTGCATAAATAATAAATATCAAAAATTAAAGCGGTGTCCGTAGTTTCTAATTTTTATGCGTTTAAAGTCACTACAGAAACTAATAATTTAACTACTGCTATATTATCTTTCTTTTTCAGATAATACATTCAATTAAAATGCTTATAAATTGTAAAAGTCTAGAAAAAAAAACAATGATAAAAACAGTTTAACTGTTTGTAAATATTTGATTTATTTTCTCCTTGAAATAGTATAGTTAAATAAAACTTTCCTGGTGACGTTTCGGTAGAAAATATAACTATTGGGAATTTTGCAGAGTCCAGATCGAACTCAATAAGCTGCACGCCCATCGTTTCACAGAAAGAGCTGCAACGGTTGACATGTCTGAACAGAAGTTCGTCGCCACTGTCCCGGTTCACGAGGAAAATCGAACAGTTACCAAAGCCAGACTCCAGCTCGGCTGCGGCTGCTGTCGTCGCCGTCCAAAGACACAGATTCGCGAGAAACGCAGATAGCGGTCGTGGTGGCACGCAGACGGCCCCGTCGTCGCCAGAGACGCACAAGGAAGACGATACGTTGGCAAAAGCGTCACCGATACTTCCTGTGGAACTTTCGGTGTCGGCGCTACCACCATCGCCACCACCTTCACCACCACCACCGCCACCACCGCCACCACCTGCTACCAAATCCAATCCGGTGCTGGTGCACGTGGCTGATTACGTCTCGTCCGATTGTGTGGACAGCGTCGATTCGGACGACCAGCGATCGCTGCGAACCCGTGAGATTGACCTAGGCGGATCGGACGCCGAAGGGTATGGCGACCACCCACACCCTTTCCCGGAATCTTCTGACGACGATCTACCCCCGGACGACGACGATGACGACGACGATGATTTGGATCTGTCTTCGGTGGATCCGATCACTCCGCTACCCCCATCGTCTCCGTCGTCAATTTCGCTGACCGATGCCCGAGCGGTGACTGCGTCCAAGTCGGACGGGCAGATATACAGCCGGCGGCGGCAGTGTGATGAGCTCGACGACGACGCGAGTACATCCAGTCTGAACCGGCAAACCCAGTGCTGCATGAGCTTCAAAGCTCATCCGAAGTCCTCCAGGAAGAGATCGCAGTCTCATTCTTGCAGGTTGATCTAATCGTGCATCGCGCCCGAAGTCACTCGTGTATATATATTTTATATAATATATGATATTCATGTTAGCCGCTTTTAAGGTACCACGAGCTGTTGTCCAAGAGTTATATAAATTAATTTACGAGCCATATTATTCTGCTGCATTTTTAAAATTTTACTATTCAAGAATTATACTTATTGTGGTAACCAAACAGTTTAGTTTAAATACAACCATCATAATATGTAATGGTTTAATCGTTACTAAACACTCCACAATTTAGCCAAAACCGTGTTGCATTCAATTAATATCAGCATTTTTAATTTTGTCCCTAAATTGGTGGTTAAAATATTTTGGATTGTTTATAAAAATGTGTTTAAATATTACCACCAACAGTCAAAATTATTGAATTTATGCAAAAAAAAAATTATCAAATATTCTATCGTACGAATACCATATATACAACAGACCAGTCCCTATTTTATTGTTATCATTTCCTACTAAAATGCAATTTATTGTGGAGTACAAATTTAAAGAAAGTGTTTCATAACTAATAACTATACATGTGTTTAAATTTCCCAAACATTTTCCATAAGCTCATCCTCCTTTTAAATAATGAAAATGAACAGAAATGCAGCAGTAGCTTTTTTTTAGGGAGGATGGAGTTTCTGAATTTAGAGTTAAGGTTTATTCTCGTGAAGTCATATGCTAAATCGCTATCGTTGTAGATGGCATGTCATCACCACCTGTAGATATTCAATCGGTGAAACATTTTTTTTGTGTGTGCCTGTGTGTGATATGAGTTATGTTTATACAATATAATAATATTATGTGTATACAATCGATTTAAAGTTGTAAGTCAATTTTATACGACCGCAAATAGTGTAATATCATTTCAATAACTTAATTTAATATAATACACAAGTATTTCTAAAAGAACAAAAAACAATTTTACCATGTATTGAATTGTATTTTTTTTTTTTTACTCCTAATCGCTCTTGGTCGATCATAAATGAGTTGTGCATATTTTCTTATATAATAAAACAATAGGTTTAGTTCCTAATTATTATTATTATTATTATTATTATTATTATTATTATTTATTTAATATATATAGTACTTAATTCATGATTGAAAGAATCCATACCTTATCAAGATTTACGTTTTTCCATACAAATTGACAGGCCTCTTACGTTTCAACCGTAACAACCCCACGTGGGACAAATATATATAGCTGTAATGAGAAACATAGCAGGGATATTGTAACCGGAACTGAGTTTACTTCGAATCTCTCCCAATAGACCATCTTCAAATTTTTAAAGTCTATAGTTAGTGTAGTCTTAGTTATTTTTCAAAAGCCTGAGAATAATTCAATAAGTATGGTTTTTTTGATACCATTTATTATATAGGTTTTTGCAATAACTTAGATACTTAGATTTGAATACACATCAATCAATTATATTTTCCCGTTTTAAAAATAACATTTCCTATTTAGGTAGCTGTATTCTGTGATAAATTGTGTATTTAATATGTATATGTTGTGTATATTGTAATTTAATAGGATATCAATAGGTAACCATTTAACCCATATAAATAGTTTGATATTTAATAATTTCAAATCACAAAGTTGGCGTGTTTGATTGATTCAATCAAATAAACACTAACTCTTAATCTTTGAAAATTTTAATTTGTACAAATTTTATTTGCGTATTTTACATAATTTTTACTATTAATAGTTTGCATTTATTTTAAAATGAATGAAATTGTTAAAGTTGTCTTACGCTTAGATAATTTAATTTCATATACATTATGAGTCGTATAATTACTATAATTTTTTTAGGTTATTATATTATATCTCCATTTATATTATACACATTACTTCGAATCAAATTTGTATTTCTTTAAACCAGCATTTGAATTTACTCAAACGAAATCGTCTCAATTTAAATAATTCGTTTTTACTTCAACATGATTTAATACACCCTTAAAATGTTTCAATATATGTGGGTATACTATACATACCTATCTAATTTAAGTAACTATTGCAAGAACCTTTAACTGTATTATATTTATACTGGAGATCTCATATTGCATGAGTATAATATTAGATATGACATGACGTACCTACTGAACGGTATTAGTTATAATTGTATTAACCATTCATGGTTTGTGAACATGTATTGACGTCATATTATCATAGAAGCTGTTAAAATTAAGAATTCTTCATTGTTTATTTGCCTGTCCCTGTGGAAATTGAAAACAGTCCAACATCACTTGTCACAGTTATTGTATTTTGAATGAATTATGACCACGCGCGTGAACTATTAATGTTATTATGATTTCAAGCTACACTTGGTAATTGATTGTTAATTAACATTTTGTGAACGTTATACAAACAAATTTACATCAACAAAAGAATTACAAATGTAATTATGTTTTATCAATAATATCAACAACTTTAACGATAAAATATTTGCACATATTTTATAAAAATATTTCATAAACTGTACGGAATAGGATACATGCATACACGATGAAACAAAGGTTAACTAATATACAACTAATTTCATAGATATTATCCAAAGTTTCAATAAACTCTTTTGATAAATCATAAAAATGTAGTTCACTTTATGAAAAGTCAGCAATCTAAGTCTGGAAACTTTATAATTTGATCATTACAAACTTCATAAACTTTATATTTTATAACCATGTCGGTGTAACTTTAAATTGTAATATTAAATAGGTACCTAGGTATCATACTTTTATAAAACGGTAGAAAATAGTTATCCTACCTTATGCCTAGACATTTAATTGAATATAATATATATATTATATTACTTTGTATATATATATACATGTAAAGTATTAAACTAGTATTAAACTATTTTCAGACTACATATATTGTATTCATTTAAGACTCATAAAGATCATATAAATAAAACAAATTAAGAATATCCAATATATGATTTTTCAACTTCTTAATACCTCAACTTTAACTTTTTTACCTTGCATTATTAGACTAATATCACATTTACGTTACATATTATGTTCAATATATCATGGTTTGAAGTTTTGAACTAGTTTAATGATATTTTAGTTAGATTTAAGATCACTTTTAATAATTGAGATTAATTGTTTGAGACAATAGCTCTTAAAAAAAAAAAACAAATATAATTCAGATGTTTTCTCAGTGAATTCAAAATTAAATATGTATTTATAGTTATTTTAATGAAAAAAATAATAACTTACTAGTGTCTAAAGGCACTATAATATACAATCTGAAATTAAATGTTTTTAGAGAAACATTTTGTTATAATATGACGTCTTAACTTAGGAGACCACAATGTATAAACATGACTACATTTATAAGCTAAATTTGATAAAGATATTAACATTAATAAAATCTTATTAATACTTTAAATATTCTAGAAAAATAAGTATATTTTATCATATGATCCCAATTTGTATAGTTATTATAATTTTGTAATAAAAATTATTCAACACATCGATAATACCTATTCTAAAAAAATAGTTTTCAACCAATTTATTTATTAACATAGTATAAATAGTTACTACTATTTTTATCTTCATTTGAGTTAAATGGCATTAAAACCATGTTTTAGAGTTTCATAAAATATTATAAGTTGAAGAATTAGGTACTCTACTGTTATGTATACAAGCAACAAGCTAACTAAATAATAATAATGTATTATTTTGTCATGCCATATGTATTATGCGTACCTATACCTATTTACCCATTTAATAAATCGATATTTCAATATGTCAGCTTGAAATATTTCATATTATATAATATGAATTAATTATTTTAATTTTAATGATGAATACGTAGTTAATGCGTAATAGGATTTCAATAATAATATTATGTTTCAGTTCGGATAAATTTCAATCAGCGTGGAAATAAAGAAACCCATAATATATAACTAATTCAATTTTTATTTCAATAATAAATATCATGTATTACTCCAAACTAATTCATGTATCGTCTTAAAGTATACATATTTATAAATATATATATAATTTATGTACATAATAAGTCTGCATGAAAAAAAAAAGTATATTTACAAGTTATCTATAGGCTAAGGCTAAGAAATAACATGAAACATTTTCATGTTTTATCAACGTCAGTTCTGTATAAAACACATAACTATAACTACATGTGTTTTGTATGTATTACATGTTTCTCAGTTAATAAATGTAAGGCCCTATAATACTGTATAATTATTAGTGTGATCATATATTTTTCCTTTAATTGTAAAGCAAATTACACAAATTAAAAAAAAAATATATATGTATAAATATAATATATCTTAATAGTACGTTTTTTTTTTTCAGTTACTAAATTTAATTATTTGTTTTATGCTGTTGTTATAGAGTTAACCATGTAGGTTGCTATATATTATTATTATAATAAAGCCTAACGCACCATATACGAGTAACTGTATAAACTACTTTCTTTTTTTTTTTAATTGTCATGCAAGCAATTAATTATTAACATAGCCTAATAATCATAATAGACATATGTTATTGATTATGGTAACATTACATTATCATTAGAGTATATAAATATCATTTAATTTTAATGTAATACGTAAAAATAATAAGAAAAACAAAAATAATAAACAATTGCACAAAAAAAAAAAAATTAACAAACTATATTTACAATTCAGTTGATTTTTATTTACAAAAAAATTTCCGTTTGAATGGAAACACACAAATCATCTGTTTCAACGATGTGTGTACCTACATTTAATAATACACACTTGTGTAATGTCTTATTGAAAAAGAAAAGTTTTAACAAGATCACAATAGAACAAACTATTCCTGAATAATACAAATTATTAATTTTATAATATAATATGAGGGGACAAAAAAAAAATGATTAGTAGGAAGGGATATTTTATTCTCAAACGAAATATGGTACCAATTTGCGGTTCCCTGAGTGTACCAATACAAAAATATATGTATTTTTCGATTTTTTTTTTTTTTATAAATCAAGACGTAAGAAGAACTATGAGTATTTAAAATTAAATTCTCGTGTTATTTACTCGCTCATAACATGACTAGATACTATTGATTATTCTTTTTTTGTCAATTAAAAACAAATCACGGCCCGGAAGATGAATATGATCAGACGTGTATCGAATGGACGGAAATTGAGCATTTGATAAAAATAAAATACGTGATAATAGATTAAAATCTTAATTTTGTTCACAGGAACGAATGGAACAAGGATTTAAAAATAATATTATGCATCATGTCTAGAATCGAAACGTCGTTGGCCTGGTAGGTTATGTCCGAGACAGGGTGTTTGTGGCATGGGGCAGGGCTGATCGGATATTGAACAAATTGATCGTAGACCGGCGAATAAGTTAAGCGAGTAATAAATAAATAAATTAATAATAATAATAATAATAGGTAATAATAGTAATAATAATAACATGTGGAAGTATATATTATAGAAATAATGATAATAATAATAATAATAATAATTGTAAATAAATAATAAGTAAACGTTGGCACTATACATCCGATGGGGCCCTAGTTAAGTACCGTTCATTCGTCCTTGGTGGTCTTTTTGTAATGCGTCCGTCTATTTCGCTTCTTGCGGTTTGGCGTCTTTTGGAACCTTATGTTCCCGGGGTCATCGGCTAGCTGAGGCCGGTGGCCACTGACGTCATGTATGACTACTCCCTCGTAACCGTCCACCCGGCCACGATTCACCAGCTCCTCGCGTTCTTCGGCATTCCATTCGGCCCTGGCACCCCTTGACCCGGCTGCCACCAGTGACCGCTCGGATTCCCATGCCCGCTCAACCGCTCGCTTGTGCGCATGCTTGAGCAACCGGTGACGCTCTTGTTGCGGGTCCGTACCGTACCGAATCGATATCAGCGCCTCGGCGCTCAAAAGTCTCAGCTCCTTACCGTCAGCTGTCTCGTGCGTGGTCACGTTGAACATGCCGCCCAGTCGTTTGAGCTCTTCCATGTCATCGCTCTGCTTCAACGCGTTGTCCTGAAAATATAAACACGCTCCGTTATTGTCTCGGTCCTAGCTGTTTTCGTGGTTTTATCTTATAGGACTACTTTGATTGATCGATAAAAGCGTACCTTGACGAAATAGAAGAGGTCCTTGTCGTGCTGTTCGAAATGCAAGTCCAAGAAATACGACCCATTGAACACGGACATGACGACATCTTGTACAACGCTGTTGTCTCCGTCCACTACTGATATCAACGCTAGACCTTCGTTGCTGCGTGATACCAGCACGCCCTCGCCAAATATGGATCTCTGGAATGCCACTCTAGGCAGCAGATTTCTCGTCTGAGTTTCCATCTTTAACAGTGGCTCGGGGATGAATCCAAATTCACCAAACAATGACATTTCCTTCAAAAATACCAGAACCGTTTAAAGTTACATATTCGTTACATTTGTAGCTATTTTTAATTACCTTTTCGACAATACACTGAAGTCCGGATACAACATTAAATTGTGGAGTGAGTTGCGGAGAAGACACCTTTGCACTTGGTTGATGTAGTTGAGTTCTGGTGTAAGACGATCCGATCATGTTTCCAATATCATAACCATAGAGTTTCAACCAACTGTTTAAGTCTATAGAACACCGAAAATGTTCCAAATAAAAAATCAATTATAATGATTTAAGTTTACAATATAATGAAGTATATTTTATTTTTGTCTTATAAAATATTTTTCAATAGTTTTACTTTGTACCTGTCATGTAATTAATATTTTGCGCTCTACTCGAACTGATCGGATCATTATTTTGGAATCTATAGATAAATATGTCTGTGGGATAACTGAGTCTTGACGATAATCGTTCCCAGTCAGGAGTGATCCATTGACCAACAGAAGGGTCGTACCACTTTTTATCAAGATAAATCAGCCTAGTATGCGGATCCAAAATTCCGCCGTGGAAGTCGATTGGAATGTATAAGTCCGGATGGCTATCTTTTCTGAGCGCACCAAATGGCGTTCTTGTGATCTCTTTAATTATGTTTCCAGAAACATCAAAAACAGCCAATGGCGATCCGTTTTGATCAGTAGCAACAAAGAACCTAGCATTTTTACAATTAACACAAGTTAATTAACTAAATGTCATATTAATTTATTATATACAATTTACCTTTGTTCGGGTGAATCAATTGCAATCAAAGTGTTACGATCATCATATAGGTAATGGAAAGTTCTAAGTGTACTTGGGTAGTGTATAGCCATTACTAAATTAGGCCGTTGAGGATCGGTATAAAGGAACTGAGTTACGTTTTCGCCAGCATTTCTGATACCTAATAACCGATTTTTGTGATCGTAGTAATAGGAAACACTAAAACGGTCACTTTCAGTAGCATCACTGAGTAATCCCATGTCGTTATAGTTTAAATGAGTTTCTCCTCGTTTGGAAACAAAACCACGTGTATCATAACTATAAAGTTGAACGTCAGCCACCTACAAATATACGACATTGTTTTTGAATATTATGAATGTTTTTAGTTATGAAGTATATTATATAATTTGCATTATTGTAATATCTAATAATTTTAAGTTATGCCAATAAATTAAAAATATAGACCATAATATCTCACCTGAACTACTCTATCACCAACATCATAACCCAATGTCAATTTTTGACCGTAGTCCATGACACCAATAATATTGCCATTTTCATCGTAGATATACTTCCAGTCGTTACTACCAGCCACTTCAAACAAATGACCATCAGCACTATAAGTCATTGTGTTTTGGATTTTCGTTCTGCCCAAAGTAATCTTTTGAGACGAAATTCTATTTCTGACGTCGTATTCTAATTCCATTCTACACATAAAAAAAAATAAAAAATGAACTCCGAAATGATCACCTAAATATTTACACAGAAACGTACCTATACACATCCATAGACTTAATGTTGGTCATTATCGACTTCAACCGACCGTGATTATCATATTCAGATATAGAGAAAAATTGTTTAGCAGTATCGTGTATAACAGTTTTATTAAAAGTATTTTTGTAGATTCTTAAATCACTTATGCTTTCTAGTGTCCCAATATTTTGATTATATTTCAGTTTCAACTGTGAAAGTTCTTTGTTACCGATAGTGACGTCAATAGAAGTTACTCGTGCATTACCATCTACTTGATATCTAAAAAATTATAATTGTAAAATAAAATAATCAAAAAAATGGACATTTTATATTTTTATTACATGAATATTTAACTTACTTCAGATGTGTATTATGTAATCCACATTTTGCACTAAACAAATAACGTTCGTCCTTGATCATACCCAGATGATAACGAATTTCGTGTTTCAACTCAAAACCAGGTTCAACCACATTTATATTTTTCACCAAATTTGTGTTGACTTGGTAAGTATAGTGTATAGATAACAGTCCTTAAAAAAAAAATTATGATTACAATTGTGCTCAGATAAAAATAAAATAGTTATACGCACCAGCTAATATTATTTCAATGTTTCCATGTTGGTCATATAAGTAAGATACACGGCCAGATTGATGTGGATAAATTTTTGCCAAAATATTTGTGTTGTCATCGTATCTTAATTCATATGGGTGTGGGCTTACTGGTGAATGATATTGATACTTGTAGAAACCTAATGACGTTTGTATCGAAAATGCGTGTATGTGTCCTCTAGGAGTTGTTAGTGACTGAAGAGCACCAGATTCGTCGTATTGTAACAGGTAATCACTTCCTCTCGGAGTAGTCACTTTCAACGGCTGTAGAATAAATATTTATTAAATATCTACAAATATAAGTTGTTTGATATTCAAAAACTTACCAAACTACTAAACATGTCTTTGAAAACGTAAAGCGTAGATTTACCATCCGCATAACGAATTTCAGCTAGTCGACCGGCTCTATCATAACCATACATTTCTTTAAGGTCACCCCAACGCCATACACTAAGTCTACTAAAACGATCATATGTCAACTCAACTTCTGAGTATATTTTGTTCCTGTTAAAAAAAATAAATAGATACAGTTTAGTAAAGTTAATTAACATACATATAATATAGTTGGACATTAATTTACCTAGGTCCCCATCTAAACGGTCTCCCAGCGATATCGTAGGTTATATTTAATAGTTCAATGTGTTCATCAATAAATGCTGCAACCGTCCCACTATCTCTGTCAAACTCAAGAGATACGATATTTTCACCGTTTATCCGTAATTTTTTACCCACTTGGGCAACAGATTTAGCTGTAATTTAAATGTTTTATTTAATTATTTGATTTCAATGACAATATTATTTATTTTTATGAAGATATTATTACCTTCGCCGGGTTTCAATTTGCCTCCCGACTGTCCTCTTAAATAGTATCTCCATTCAAACCTATTGGCCAATTCAGATCCTATTTCAGTTTTTAATTTTCCTGGCACAGGGTAACTTTCCACTAATACTGAGTTTGCTTCCATCAATACTGCATAAGGAACTGACTCAATTGTCACTCGATTTCCCCAAGACGTCTCCGATACAATATCACCTTCACTAGTTATTGAAGTATGTTCCTCTGAACCACCTAATAAGTAAAGAATACAAAATAAATAAGTACCTAATAATTTATCAAATGTATTATCTGATATAAATGTATATAGGTAATGTACCTAATTTTGTTTCTACGGACGTCCCCTTAATCAACATTGTCATTGGTTGACTATCATCGTTATAAACCATTACAGTTGCTCCTTTTACGCTCAAGTCAAATGCCAATCTAATGAGTTTTCCAGTAGGCGTAACAGCGCCAGTTAATCGTCCAAAATCGTCGTAAGTGTACACATAACCTCTACCGGCTGAATCTAACTTTGATCGTAGTAAACCAGATGGTCCATAATAATCAAAAGTTATATTATAATTGTCGGGAGTATTAACCTCCGTTAATAATTTCATACGAGACATGCGTAATCTACATTTTTGGCCCTTAGTATTTTCGATTGAATTGACTTGCTGTGCATGATCTCTTAATAAGAACACCTTATTGCCAGCTGCATCAGTAACAGAACTTAGTTTTCCACTACTGGTGAATTGATTGTAAGTAAATTGATAACTAGTCTCTCCAGTAAGAATATTACGAGTTGTGATATGTTGACCAAAACGATTGAAAACATAAAGTTCTTGAGTGGTCGGTGAGTAAACTTCATATTCACGGGTAGCTGTCGCTTCTGGGGATCTGGACATAATAGATCTTATCCTGAAATATTTATAAAACATTATGAATAAAAAAAAAATATAAAACAAAATTTTTTTAAAACTTACCTATAATTTGCTTGATCTGCTACATGAACTACACCATCGGGAGAAACAGTGATTGACGAAATTGTATTAAACTTAGCAGTTGCTGCTAAATAATGGTCTTCTTCATAGCAGTCACACCCACGGTCCAAACAATTACATTTTGACTCGGTACCAGCGAAACGAGATATCTTACCTTCGGTACCTAAAATATTAAAATTATATTAATTATTTTATATTATTATTATTTAAATTCAAGGTATTATTTCAAATTTTTTTGTAAATATTATAATTTATGTTTTAATTTAAATTAATTCAGTTATAAATTCAACATGTAATCAATATGATTATAATAAATAAAATAGTATGTAGGTACTTCAAATGCTTAACTTTCAAAACTTTGTATTATTTTATTTAAAAAATTATGTTATAATAAATATATTATTAATAATAATATTAAATTAGTTTATAGACTATTTAATATTCTTTGTATAACATATTTTCAAAATTAATTTTCTGAAATGAACCACATGAAATATATTGTACATATATTATGAATGGGTATTTAATATCCTAAATATATTAGATAGAATAACTACTATCATCTCCTTTGAAGATACGCAACTATAGTATTTACAAACAATTTTAAGTGGACCACATTCGTGTTTAAGTTCCAAGTGAGATTGTCGGCTTAACAATGATCTGTATTTTTTTGTGTGCCTGAAGACACTTTTTACAGCAGAAAAAATTATCCAGTCTTCGATATTGAAGGTAATTTTTGATATCAAATTTGATCTAGTATGTATTTTTACAACTGGTTCATATAAAATGGAGGGGGAGTCAATAATAAAATACCAGTATTTTAAAAATAATTTTAAAAGAAAACGCGGAAAACGAATTATGAAACACCAGATTATGACAAAATATAGTTAGTTTATTTTTTTAAGATGTATTAATATTAGTTTTAACTATTTATATTATAAAACTATTCCAACTGTTCTATGTTACGTCAGTATTGACTTATATGTTAATATATAATAACAGCTAACATTGTTATGTAATTTAATATATGAAATCAAATTATAGTAATTATTATTATATTATAATATATTATAACAATACAAAACAATAAAGTGACTACTCTTGTTTATTTAATTTTAATTTCCTCTTGAAAGAAATAATCTAAATACTAAATATTAATTATGGTATAAATGTATCAATTTTATTCGACTGCAGAGATGATAGTAATAATATGATCATAAAATAAATCAACTATTTTACAAACCAAAATTATAAATCTATCAAAATAATTTTTCAAACAAACGTCAAAACTTACTTATGACTCTAATCCTATTTGTTCTCTGTGAATCTGATTCAGCGACATACATATTTCCATTAGGCGCAAATGCAATACTCTGTGGCATAACCAACGCGGTTTGTATAGCTAATTCCTGATCCGTATTCAGACCAGTACGTCCAATGGGTGGGCAATGCATTGGACGCCCCGCAATAACTTTTAACCTATTGTCTGTGGTCAATTTTAGTACCATGTGATCGTCGATAATGTGTAAAGTGTTATCTAAGGGGTTGATACTAAGATCAGTTGGCCATCTTAGATGCACTTCGCCTGTGTTTAAAGTCCCTTCGCAAGGTATAGGTTTCCAGTGTGATTTATGCATATGGTTACCAATCAAAGTGGATACTAAACCATCTTTGTCTACCATTCTAATGTTAGTCCCATCGGCAAAGTATAAAATGTTGTCTGAAGATATAGCAACACCTAAAATAATAATATATTGTATCACGAAATGATTACACAAATTATTCATTAATTAGTGTACCTTTAGGGTAGGCTAGCTTCGCATCTCTAGCTAATGCACCGTCTCCACAATGCGCTTCATCTCCCGGTAGACAACGTTCACCCGATCCAACTGCTGGTTCCCAATTATGATCTGGGTCAGAAAAGTTATTTGGGTTTTTAACTTTTAGAATTTGATGACTCTCCGGATCAGAAATAAACAACGATCCATCTAAAGGACTAACTGCTATATGATACCGATATGAGACCCGTGTAACACTATAAAATAAATTAATACGTAATTATTATTTTGTTATAAGTACTACAAATTAAGTTTGAAATTAAAATTGTATCCTTACTTTAATCTGACAACGGTTTTTACTGTACCGTCTGTCATAATACGTCGAATCAGATTAAAATCGCCAACATATATAGAGCCATCTGGGGCGGAAGCTAATGCAACTGGAGCCAAAAGTCTCTGTTTTAAGCCATTATCGCCATCACAATCTATACAATCTAATGGTCTTTGATGTCCATCACCCATAGTAGTCAATATAATTCTAGGCTTTTGTTTCAAATAAATATTGGATCCATCACCCTTTTGCAGTATGCCTTCGTGAAAATTGTATCGATGGTGAATATCTAGATTCCAAGAGCCTACTTCTGAAATACTCATATCATTTCCACTCAGTTTGGTTGTCTGAACGTCCCACACAATGCTACGGCAATCGGTATATTCATATCCGACCTTAACCAAAGCTGTTGTGACTCCATAAACATTTTGGCGATAAACATTAAGTCTGTTCCAAGCGTAAGTGTATTTTATAACAGGATCAGCCTCGAATGTTTTTTCAAAAAGTATTCCTTCTATAGTTATACGTAAGTGAATCAATTTCAAAGTTGATGGAATCGACTCTGGTGTGAGTTGTAATTGTATTGTAGACAAATATCCGGCTGATCTGGAGCTATGATAAACCAAATTTAATCCTGTTCCTGGAATTTGGAAGCTTTCTTGTACGACCTAATTAAAATAATAAATTAAATATATAAAAGTTGAAAAGTCAAACTATTAGTATATCAAATACAAAGTTAAATATTAACCTGAGATTCAGCTAAAACAGCACTTTTATCAGACCAAGATCCTTGAAAACCATGTTTCCAGGATGCTAATACAACGGGTTTCATAAGGTCATAATCGTGAGCTTTACAAGCTTGCCCGTTAAGCTGAATACCTTTATCTTCAGTCAATGACATCACTATTGTCTCAATAATAACGATCTACCGATATAAAATTAAAATTCAAAAGTTAGATTGATTGTATAATTTTAAATATCCAATGACCCAAATAAACATTACCTCATTCCAAGGAACATTTACAATTTGAGTCTGTGCTTTAAATGGACTTCTACCAAACTGCAAAGTTACAGCTCCTCCTCCATTTACCAATAAATCAAACCAACCATCTTCACGAGTTAATGTAAATCCTTCGGGTGCAATGTTCGTGCTAACCCGAACACCCATTAATCCCATTCCAGTTGACGTAACAACTCGACCGCGAATAACAGCGGATCGGCTAAATAAAATAAATATTTTGTTTAATTTTAAAATTTTCTTGAGTTTGAATTTAAAACCAAGGAATCTAATTTACTGTATTTAACGTGCTATGCATAAAAATGTTAAAACAATAATAAAAAAAAACAATATCCAACTAAGTAAAAAGAAATTATTCAGGGATATTATTACGTCACATTTTATTTTTAAACTGAAAAACAATTTTAATTTAATTATTTTATTTTATGTATTTATCCCCCATAGAATATATATATTTTTAAAATTAATTACACAAAATTACAAAGTTAAAATGTATTTCACTTGAATGATTATATAAATCATACGACAAAGCATCAAGTGATATAATTTGTGTTACGTATCTAATTATTTCCAGTTAATGGAACCAAACACAAAACGTCACAATTTATTAAAACAACACAAACATGTACAACTACAAATGAAGAATAAAGCTTTGACGAGTACACAATACAAAGGGGTTTTTTTGGATAAAAGCATATAGGTCATGCAAGCAAAAGCTCATTTTATACCTAGTCAAATGGTGAAATATATTTAATTAAACACATCGTATAATATTGATGAAAGGCCTAACAATATTTCGTAAATAATAGGCACTGAAAGTATTTATTCATTCGAAAATTAATGTGAATTTTATTTTATATATTTTAAATTACATTGTTTTATTTAGAATTAAAATATGATTGTGTGAGAAATGCTAAATTTGCTAAGCGAAATATATAGGAGAAGACGAAAGAGAATATAAAACACCCGTAAATAAATAAAAGGAGTTATATTTCTCTTCAAAAATAATACAAAACAAAATCCATTCTGGGCAAACTATGGCCATTTCTTACCTCGTGTTGAAGTGACTCCAGAAAATGCTGGAAACAAGATAATATTCGAAAGAAAGCGTTAGGCTTTAGTTTAGTAATAAAAAAAGTATATAGATATTTTTATTTTATTGTTTTTTTTTCGCAATTATTCATGAAAAATATGAATACTTATTAGTACACATTAAGCATAGGTACACATTAAGCTGCTTGGTAGTAGTTATTTGTAATGTTAAATGCAAGCACTACTTTTCAACATTTGCATATACAAATTGAATAAAAAAAAAGATACGAAACAGATTTATTTTTTTAATGTTCTTTTAACGGATATCATTTACCTATATGCATATGCCGAGAAGTAGTGCTAACGACATTTAATCAATAGAGACTGGAACATTGAGGAAAGGATATTTTCACATGGGCACAACGCAGTTTCAATAGAAAGATTCAAGACAGAAAACATTGAAGGTAACACCATACACAATAAACACAGTCACTTTAGAATTTCACAATTAATATAATACATCGATATGTGTTTATCATTTTCTGGTATTCCGATATTCTCTCAATAATGTACTATTATAACATTTTCAGAGAATTACGGAATTTCTAGTAATTTACTAGTCCTAGTAGTTCCCCGAGTACAAAAAAATATGAGTTTTATTCAGTCATTACAAAAAAATAATAGTAATGTATTTAAAAATTACCTTTCATTGAAGGTATCAGGTCTAACATAATTTTGTAGACTGCCTTCTTCGATTAAAAATTTTGTTCGTTCGAAAAACGATGCAGTTATTGCCGGAGGCTGTTTACGTAATAGTATGTCAATGGGCTTTGGCGATGACACGCAGTGCTGACTACTGCGGCACAAATGGTTTAAACAACATTCCGGATCTTCACAGTCCATAAGACCATCTGAACAAACACAATATTGTTGTTAAATTATATATTTCACACAGAAATACGTAGCTCTTTAAAAGAGTTGGTTGAATTTTCTTATTATCCAAAATAAAGTTGCCCACACCATGATTAATATTTTACAGGGAATTGTTCAAGACATTTTTCAAGAAATTAAGTATTACATTTTGTAATAAATTTAATAAAACACACTTTAAAAGTATTTTCACAGGACTGTTATGGTTTTACACTCTTACTGCTACATCTCAATTAAAATTACCTTTGTCATTATCAATATTGTCGTTACAGTCTCGTTCTAATTGAGTGTTGCAATCTAAACCATCCCATCCGTCGGAACATTTACATTGCCATACGTTATCGCTGTTTACCCGACACTGTCCGTGTCCAGAACAACTGTTGGGACATCCTTCAAGCGTACAATGTTTGCCATTCCAACCAGTTACGCACAAACAAGTGCCGTTTTTACATTGCCCGTGCTCATTGCATCGGTTATCACATAGTTTTAAATTACAATACTGTCCAGACCAGCCAGAGTGACAGGCACAAGTATCACCCACACAATGCCCATGTGTTCCACAGTCCAAGTCACACAATTCTACAAAATAATAATTATCCACGTTACAATTTAAAATGATCATCAGCTAACAAAGAACGTATTAAAAAAAAGTCATGACTTTTAAATTATTTAAAAAACATTTTTTCGTGCTTTATTGTTATATGAACTTCATTTGAGAAAAGTACTAAAAAATATATTTTACCTTTAGAACAATCTTCACCAGACCACATTGGTTCACACTGACACGTCTGTGCTTCCAAATCGAACGTCCCGTGTCCGGAACAGTCGGGCAAACATTGTAGGGCATCTTTATCCATTTCATCACAGTTCACACCTTTCCATCCTTTTTTGCAAATACAGGTTCCCTCAACACATACTCCGTGGCCACTACAATTTGGATTTGGGCAGTCCACTATGTAGTTTAATAACAATGTTATTAATTACTATGCTTTGAATTTATAGATTTTTCAAAACGTTACCTTCTGAACAAAATTTCCCTTTGAAACCAAGTGCACAAATACATTTACCATTTGTGCAGTAACCATGACCATTGCAATCGGGCACTTCACATTCATCGTGTCTCAGATTACACTCTTTACCTTTCCATCCAGGGTTGCACTGGCATTCACCATTGATGTACTCGCCTCTCTGGCTGCATAACACTGGGCAAACACCTTTAATGAAAAAATAAAAATTACTATTTAAACATTTAATTACAAACACCTAGTAACAAAATGGAATACAAACATTAACATGCTATTAAACAGCATTTAGCACACCTCAAATATTATGCGTTAAAGATAAAAATATATTAGTAACACATGGTACCAGAAATTACCATCATTCATTACACGAACATCAATTGTTTTTAAAATAATAATATTATGCATAGTGAAAAAATAATAATGACAAAGCAATAAAATATTAAGAAACATATAAGTATTCAAAAATTGTTAGTAAAATTTGTTTTTTTAAAAACGTGAGTAAATGTAAAATTCGACGAAGAGTTTGAATTTCAGTTACGCCTGTAGAAAAAAAAAATCATAAATATTCCAATAATATAGTGGTAGTCTACTTACTGTCACTGCAATCGTCTCCGCTAAATCCAGGGTTGCACTGACAATGGCCTACCATGCATTCCCCTTTACCACTACATCCATTAGGACAGCTCAAAGTCATGTCTTGCGATACTGATGTTGAGAACGTCACCGTAGTTAAATCTCCATCGTCATTATACATCGATACAAACCAGTGACCTGGTTCCAGATAATGAGTAACTTCCTTTTTAATAATCGGCTGTAAAATAAAGATGCAATTATTATTTATATTTAAATATGTATTTTTAATCAATTAGTATTATACTAAGGTATAGGTAGGTAATCAACAGAAATCTTGGTTGATTCCTAAAAATAATATGATACGAATATTTCCAACAACATTTTTACAGTTAAATTAAATCATAGTAACGTATTTATCTAACTAGGTATGTGCTTAAAATGTACTAAACAAATATAGCTCGATTACCAAATGCCAATAACAGTTATTTGTCGCATCCAATTGTTATGTTTATTTATAATAATGGAAATCGATAATCAACTAATAATTTTACTATTTTACCAATTTATTATTGATAACGACCAATGAGCTACCTTTTGGTTTTAAACTTTTAATTTTAAATTATATTTACAATTCTTTTTTTTTTTATAAAATTAAAATTAAAATTATTAAAATTATTATACATTATTGGCAGATGGACAAGTGTTTCAAAGTGTTTGAAAAAACTCACGTGTGTGGACCGGGTCTGTCGGGATTGAAAGCCATTGAGCAACTCCAATATCTCGTACTGGGTGTGCGTGGGTAGTGCGTTCCTTCGCCCATACACGGCAATGCTGGCGCCTCTTGGAAAGTCATAGTCGAACCGCACGTAGGCAGCCCGTGGATGATAAAACTGGACATTCCAGTAGCCGAATGCCGGTATTTCTCCGTCAATCTTATCGCCTAATGTTATCTGCGCAAAAGTAGTACCATCGGGTGGTGCTGTCCTGACTGGGAATAACTTTGACCCTACACATCAAACGAAAAAATTAGTAAAAATCCACTAATGGTTATTCACATTAAACTCATTTCAGTATGCTGTCGTGTCAATACTTTTAAATGTAGCTCAAATTTATAAAACAATGGAGAAATTTAATAGCATTTTTTATTTTTATTTTTTCATTAAACGGAAAACGTAATTAAATCCGATACATTTATGTAAATTATTATACTATTTTTTTCCTTGTACCAAAGGTTGTATGAATAAATATGTGAAATCATTTTTTTTATTATTGACCAATGACCGACCAAATTAACAAGGTAATTTTGTAGCACATTGCAACATCAAAAAATTGCCTACCAGTATAACTACGTGCGTTTAATTTTAATTGTAATCCTTTGTGAAAATTATTGAAACCTATATATTATCATATTCAATTCGCACAAATTATCAAATATTTATTGAAAATAAACTGTCATTATTCATTTAAATTATTTTTTGATTGAGAAACGTAATACGTTTATGTACACAATTTGTTAAAGTTAATTTCAACTGTAAGTTAATTTGTTTGTGAAATATATAACGAGGACTATTAAGGTTTCTTGTGCAAATTAAGTATCTTTATGATGTTATTCAACTTAGAAAAATATTAATATAACAGCGAATAGTATGTAAACTACAGTTTTTGTATTTGTAAAAAACCCTATATACCATGATTAATTATGTTAAATAAGTACGTAATACAATAATAATAATTATTTGTATTATTACTTAAATCAAATCATCTAAACTACTAAAAAGTGAAATAAAATCCAAGCACCACTACCAAAACCAACTACAGAATTCAAAACAACGGATATGAAATATACAATAGTTTCAATCACCAAGCACTAATCAAATAATTAAATAATATTAAAAAATAGGTGTTAAGACAGGTGTCTAAACTTTAATCGTTATGAATTTACTTCTACGGGCCAGCTTAAGTTGTTGGTGGTCGCTGCCTTCGTTTTCGTCTCGTTCCAATGTATACACGAAATAGTGGTGACTTACCTGTGTCACAAAACAGCAGAACGGGAGGAGGGCACGAAACGACGTCCAAAGTCAGTTCGGGAGATTCCGTTGTGGAAGATTCCGTCGTCCAAATTGTATCTGACGTCATGTTACCGATCTGTGAGAATGTCGAAGGGGTTGTCGACACTATATTAGCCGTGATGTCGTTGTCGTCGTTTCCTTGATCGAGACACGGGCAGAAACATTCGCACTCTGCGCCGGACGGCTGTTGCAATGGCGGCACAGGGTTCACCGTGTTTGCGACGTCAGTGACTTTCACCGGTTCAACCTGGTCGGCTCTGGGTAATGACAAGGATAAAGAGTACATCGGACTTCCAGGCGAGTCATCGTCCGACGCTATTGTCAGATTTACCCGGATCCGGTGTTCGGAATCCAACGGGACGATGTCCACGCTCCCAGTCATGGTGTCGTCTTCGTCATCGGAATCCTTACGGTACACGATCATGTCAGATACCTGCCGTTTCCGGTGTTTCCGAGTCAATGGTAGCCGTTTGTACGAAGGAGACTTCACTGCCACCATGGCGTCGTAAAATTGTTGGGGCCAAGCTCTGTTAGTACGTGCATAAAGCGTGCTAGAGGATAAACTATCTTTCACCGGGTTATCATGCTGCACTACCATACCATCACCGTTATCTCCAACGTCACCATCACCGCCGTCAAGCAAGTCCAGTGGTCGGTGATTTTGACGTTGTCGTTCCAAACTACGTTTACTACGTGCGCGGGTTTCTATGCCTCGTGAACTCCACCTACCTGTGTTTTCCGAAGTTGTTTTCGTGTGGTTCAGCGATTTTGGCATAGCCAGTGAGTCACCGTTTCCACCATTCTCGTCGACCAGCACCGAACACGATGCTGGACCTTGGTACGATAACCGCAAAAGGTTTGATGCTGAAAATCAAACAAAGAAGCATATTTTGCATTATTGTAATTTTTTTTCAGTTTTAGTCGTATGGATGACAATAATATACATAGCTTATAAGTGTATTTGTTTTTTAATTTTTATTAGTACATAATACTTTACAAGTAAACGTATTTTGAAAACTTACATGTGATATAAGTTAATGCAACAGCCATCAGTAAGCACACAATTATTAATACTATTGACGTGCACTTCCATGAACACCGGGAAGCGAAACCTTTTTGGAACTGGAACCGGGATGCGGATGAAAAATGATGAGAAGACGTTGGTCGTCTCAGGTTATTCCTGACTGGTAGCACCGGCATGCCTACACCGTAACCTAAAGAGCACCTGTAATCACACAATATGATTCAATCAAATACCATGATAATTATTCTCAGTTGAACAGAAAAAAGATACAATTTTAGACCGAAGTACACTAATGTATTTTATCTTATTTATAATACGTATATGTAGGGCTAGGATTTATATGAAAATAGAATATGTATATGTATTTTGTTGAAATATTCTAAAATACGTAAATGTGTAAATAGGTTATAATAATATTATAAATATAACAATTTGATAAATGTTATTTTGAACATCACCAACATAATTCAAATGTATTGCACAAAATAAAATAGTATTTTAAATTTAAAAAAAATTAAGAATCGTGTGTAAGGTGTACATATATATAATTGAATTTCAAAAGATCCGTTTTACATGGCATAATATGTGATTAGCATACCATCAATTGTAATACAAATATTTTCCAAAATTTGTTTCAACATTTTTAATCATTGATTTTGTTGTTTTAGTGCAGTGTCACATTATATTCCCTGACACGTTATGACTTTTTTAAATTTAATTTTAGTGTAACAGCCGAAATATGAAATAATATATATTAACTCAAAATATACTAAAAAAATATTCAAAATAAAAAAGGTCGGCAAGTGTGTACCGCTCTGCTGTACAGTGGATGTCGAGTGGGGTCAATGTTATGAATTTGTTAAATTTTAATTCAATGAAATAAAATCATTGTATACCTACGAAAAACGATTCTAAGTCAAGACGGTCAGTCCGCCTACATACCTAAAAGTATTTTATGATATTATTGTTTTTAAAATAATTATTTTACTATTAATAACACAGTAGGTTGAATTAATTTTTGCAAAAAACATTGCATTAGACAATTTAATTGAGTGTATAAAATATAATAATATATTTACTTTAAAAGTTACAAGCACCCAGAAAAATATTTTTAAATTACAACGAAATAAACATTGTTGTTCTTCAAATATATATCTAATTTTGTATACATTTTAATTTAAAATGTCTATAAAAAATAATTTTTTTTATATATTTTTTTTTGATTTTTCGGTTACACTATTAAATATTTACGAGAAACCTTTTTTTAACTTGTCAATACTTAGCTATAAAAATTGACCTTTTTATACATTTTTAACTACAAAATAATTAGCAAACATTCAAGATTTTGATGAATTTGTTCAAAAATTGTCAAAATATTTTTTAATTTTTTTGTTGTATAGAAAATGATAATCTAAATATTTGGTGAAAATTTCAAATGTCTACAGTTCTTTGTTTTTGAATTACATTAAAATAAGAAATGCGTTGCTTTATATATATATATATATATATATATATTGATTATTATATATTTTATTTTGATGATAGAACGAAATCTATAGTAAATACAAAAATAATTATTATGACAAAAGTTCTACTCGATGACCACTGGTCCCAATTCAATGGCGAAGTACTCAACAGAAATGTCAATAAGTTGCATGTATGTATATCGGAGAGATTTCTATCACAATAATATCATTGTACAGAAACGATGAGGGGCGAAATCGTGTGGTCAGCAGAACTCTCTCTGTTTTTAATAGCAATTTGCGGGCGTTTCCATTTGCTAGTTAGAATTCGTTTTTCAAAACGGTTCCCAGAACGAACCCCATTAAGTAATTCCAACAATACCATACGTAATGGCTTCTTTCATTATGACTGATTTATGTTTTTCAACCCTCTCCAAAACAAAACAAAAAAGTATGACACTGGGACACCCGAGTCTTGTTTCCGACACGTGTTTACTTATAGGTAAAAACCGAGTATATCAATCATGATCAAGATATCAAAATAAATGGTTGTTAATAATAATAAATTATGAATATAGCTATAAGTCAACTTTTCCATCTTAACTGATAACATTAATAACATAATGTTTCTTTTCACCACCAGGTATTGAATATATTGAACAAACCTTTCCGATGATTTATGAATATCAGTCTTAGAAGGACTACTGCATGATGACGTATTCTTGTAGTCCAACACACTCTTCGTCATGTCTGTAATAACATAAAAGTATAAATTATATTCATTATAAAAATACTCTACGGTAGTACGGTTTACTTTAAAAAAGGACTCAAATTTAATATTGCACTATGTTTTTTTTCAAGACTATATAATATTATAATCAGTTCAAAATCACCGTCCCTCCCTCTCCACTTAAGAAAGTGTTAACTCAACTGTATGATTTTTAAAAGGAGAATTTCTAGATGCATTATTAACGGCTCTGCGTTTTCTCCGACGACAGTGTTCGGAATAATAATTGAGAGCCCTCCAACTTTTCTCAAAACCGTCTTTTATCGTCATTGTTTGCTAATGGCGTTTCTTTTTATTTTTTTTTATTTTAGAGGATATCGTTAAATATTTTCAGTTAAGTGGAACAGAAATAAAGATGAAGAAAAACTCGTATTATTATTACAATGATCCATACCCGGCTGTATGTAAACGGACCCGGAAGCAGTTCTTATGACACAATTGGATGGTTCAAAGTCTAAGTCCATCGGGTGTTGATGGTCTCCTGCGAGATGTACCATCGTGCCGGCATTGGATCCCTGACCGGAACCCTTCAGCCGACCGTTCAACCTACTCATCGTGCCGGGATTTCTCGGTGGCACATCTGGTGGATTTCTCAAAGAATCGTTTAGCAGGCAACCTGGAAATAAAATGTGTAAAATTAAAATCAAAATTCAATTAGGTTTATTAAAAAATAGTTATATTATCAGTGTCTAATGTGTCTATATAATATTATATTCTGTGAATATTATATCCAACGTTTCGATAATAACTAACAAAATATATACCTATATATTTTTTGTAAATACGATACATATTGATATATAAACGTTAAACTGTAATTTATAGTATCATTTTTTTTTTTTATTAACACATTATAAAACTACAATATTAAAAAAACGTGTAATTTTTGACATGGATAAATGTATTTATTAATGTTTAAAAATGTATATGAAACATCATCATTTTTGTTCATTTTAAAAACTTACAAAAATAAGAAAAAAAAGTAACAAAATAATAAGTGGTTTATTTTATGAAAATTCGGTATTTGTGTAAAAAATTTATGTATGCGCACCATTAAAAATTAAAAAGTTTATGAATCTTATGTACAATTCAACGAAACTGAGTTAGAATTACAGGAAAAAGAGAACAAGAGGAGTGGAAGAAAACTTAGAGATAAATTTCCACCGAGCAGCATAGCAGCATGTAGTCGGATCGCGTTTGACACCTACAACCACCATCCCCCTCCTTCATAAAATAGCAATTGATTCTGATCGTAATACCGTGAGCTCGCGGCAGGATTAAAACCGTGGGGAAGAAGACGACAAGAGTGAAGTCTGTAATCGGAATAAGGGACATTATCCTGGGCAGTATTAAATAGTACGCTATAATATGTATAATATGAAGGGTGGTGGGTGTCGCGTCGTCTCGGCGTGTCGTATCAGATTAGGACCTCGCTGGAATAATATACAAGATTACTATATAGTATATATAATATATTATGTACACGAGGAAGTAACAAACGCGGTATTAAGTGATCCGTCAAATAGAAATCGAGAGAAAGAGAGGAGTTCGGTGACGTGTGAGTCACATGCACAGAAACACATTTAGATTATCGTTTCCAACAGAATGGGGAATATTTCCTACGATAATGTATACGATAAAATGTGGGGTGGCTTAAACAATCGGATTTAAAAAAGAAAAATAAATAAATGAAAGTTCGCTAATAAAATACAGTTTTTATTTAACGCAGAAGGGTGATACAAACAATAACAATACTCAGTACCGAAAAGAAAGAAGCAAAAAGGACGACAATATGAGGTACTGAACTATATTGTTTGTATGACGCTGCTTAGATCAATAATAATTATAGAACACCATAAATCTCTGAAATTCTGAAGTTCAGTTGTAGTGAAACTTATTATCTACGATAAGTTTTTGCAAAACAAACTTTTTAAACCCCCTAGAATATATTATATGGTAGTCATTAACGGGGTAATTTACAATTAACGAAAACATTAAAACCTATACCAGTAGTTAAAAGTTTTCATAAAATCATCGTCAAGACAAAATTAATTTTCTGATTTTTAATTTTCAATTTTACTATAAATCTGTTTATTTTAACCATTAGTAATAAATAAGATCACAATTTGACATTTAAAATAGAAATATATTATTGATTTTCAAGTAAAATGTATGTCGATATATTTTTAATGTGTCTTACATATTTTAAGATTGTCAATACATACAATCATCCATATTTTTTTTAACGCAACCGGCGTGGTAAAATGTATATACAATTTATTTCAGTAGGTATAAAATATGATTATAAGTTCGTCATATCCAATTTTTTGTCTTCAATTTTCAGCTGACGAATTCAAACGAATTAAAAAAGTTTTCAGCCTTCTTTTGTCATACTTTGTACACGATGGCTAAAAGTTTTCCAATTTATTTCCGATTTAAACAATGTGCTGGACAAAGGACAAGAATACATAGTATATATCGTTCAAGCCGGTTGAACTTAGGCTTTTTGGGGCCTCAACATTTGGCCGAAAACTTTATGGTCGGTTGTTTTTTAAGTTGCATTTATTCAATCTGGGTACGTCACGTACCGCTTTCGTTTGTTAATCCCGTATAATGCACATCACGTCTCTATGATAACCCTCTAGCGTTAGGTGCTTAAGAAGAACACGCCTGTCTACTTTCTCAAAGTATTTGCATACACACAATCTGGTTTTGCATTAAATGAAAAGAAGGCACAGAAAGACAAACTTCATCTTAACCAGAGCATGACACATGTTCACCATAAAAAAGTTATGATTAAAATATACAACCTGATTTGGTAATTACTTTCATCAGTATCCTAAATAGTATACAACAAATATAATATATAAACATTGAAAATAATTCATTTTTAAACAAAATAATTAATAAATATAATACATTTACTTATTATTAATGTATTATATTTTTTAAGATACAAAATTATATCACGGATTAATAATTATGCATAGTTGTGTCTTTAAAAGTTACTTGTCGATAATTTCACATCGTTACGAAAATAATCATATATCCATTATTTTCATCGTGAAAATAATGATGAAATGTCTTAGTACAGATTTGGAAAAAGTTCAATAAAGAATAAAGGATAAGAGAGAAGAGAAAAATATTTTAAAAAGGAAAAAATTGCTTTGTTGTTGCATAATGAACCAACTGTCCAATGAGTCGTGTCGGTTTATTTTTTTTAATGTGTGTGTAGCTCACGCGCGCTTGTGTATATGCATCCTTACAAAGGGAATTTCGTTCTTGTTGTCCAGTTGCCGATTCGTTAGGCTAGCTGGTTATAAAAGGATATAGGAAGTCGTACGGGTGGTGAACAGGAAGTAGAAAAGGATGGTGTGGATAGGGGTGGAACTCAGTCACCGTCTTAACGACTTGACCGAAAACCGTTGACAACTCGATCACGTCCTAGCCACGGCCTTTGCTCTCTAATGACGCACCTTCCCTTGAACTCCCCCTAACCCCTCCCTTCTGCCACTACGTACACTCACAAATGTCACCCTCTCAAAATGCCATCCGAGTTAGTCGCTATGTTTGACCTTTCGGTATTTACCTATTCCGCATTGCCATGGTTTGAAATTTTGACACCGGGCCAATAATAACGACCCACGGGGTCTGTCGTCAGCGTTTATTCTTCCCCCGGTGGTGACGTGTGTCGGATATTAAAAGCGCTTCTCACGACTTTCGTGTCGAAAAAAAATCACCACTCATTGACTTTACCCATCCAATTTGAAATAGTGGGCTCTTAGCAATAATAAAAAAATAAACGAAGTTGTACATTTTATTTACACATCTGAAGTAATGCTGAAAAACAATTCTTATCCATAAAAATTGTTAAATCTGCACTTTACATACAGAAGAACGAGGGAGTTAAAATTATTGAACTGATTATCGGCAATGCTTAACACGAAAAAAGCAAACGAAATTTATATTTTATTGTGTGTAAGTATATCGCCAATGAATGTCGAGAGTTTATGGGTCAATTAGTTCTAATGACGAGTATTTGTAAAACGATTTTAAGAGAAATAAAAGTTGAACAATTCTAACGATGATATGTTATTACACGTGCCATGTCTTAAAATGTATTTTGTTTTATGAAATCTAGAAAAGTTTATTTTCAACGACTACACAAGTATCAAAATGTTTTTATAGTATCTTCGTTGTTACAACTTACAAGACACTATTGTCTCTGAAATTCGTGTGGCATTCTATATAATGCATTTGTTTACGCGCGTAATGTATCACTGTGTGTATACGGAGGGATATACGCGAGTGATGATCTGCAGTTGATGCGGGGTGGGGACGTAGCGGCAAATACACGTCATGCAGTGCCAATGCAAACAGTGTGTTTTTGAGTGTCTAAATGGCAGCAGATCTGGAGGGAAAATTAAGAGCACTACCCATTAACAAATTGCTGTGCGTGTATGATACATGAGCTGATAGAGAGTAAGAGATACAGAGTGAGCAAATGTGTACACACGAATATATGTGTACGCACAAACACGAATTGTGGAAATATACATAGTAACAACCCTTTGTAAAATGCTCAGGGGGTTGCCGAACGACGAGGTCTCTTCTACTCGCTCTGGTTTTGAATTTGTCTCGGTTGACGTATATTGTTAATCATCTGCAGACTGCGTAACCAACACACACACACACACACACACACACACACACACACACACACACAACACTTAATATATATATAGTTGAAAGCAGGAGGGAATAACGAAAAAAAATAAAAAAATAATAGCATTGGAAAATTGAACCGCCATCCTCGTATACGCACATTATACCGCGTTAAAGCTTCGAATCGAAACCCTGGAGTATACGACCGGAATCGATTAGACGTTTCATAAATCACGCCGACCCTTCGAAGACACACTCACGCATATATGTATATACACATGCGTTGCGTGGGATAGGTCCCCGGTATACGCATGTACATAAGAGATATTCATACACTGCACGAAACGCTTTTTATGAACACATTATATGGTAACGGGCCTCCTTTGAGAGGGAAGACCACAGAGGGTTGGTTTTTTTGAACAAATTAATTTTTTCCGCCTATTTTGTTTAAATACAAGAGGAAATTCGGTCTACCTATTAAGTAGTTTTTTTTAATTCAAAATAATAGGTCGAACTCTTTTTTTTTTCTATTTTCAATAATTTAGACATTCTATAATAAAGTCAATAATATATATTATTAGATATAATAACGATACACACAGACATAACGTTTTGGTGATACACGCATAATAAATAACATAATTGACTGTCCCTCGCTGTTCCTGTCAATGTGATACATCATAATCAATTGAGAAACACTACTCTCGGTAATAGGTGAACACCATATTATACACACATTTGAATATACATAAAACTACAGTTAATAATAATAATTTTATCGTGTTTATAGATGCATATCATTATTATAATATGAGTTACTATCAGATACGCACGGCGTCCAGGTCATGAATATGTATGCTTGCCAGCAATTCACACGTCATTCGTTTATTTAGACGGGTATTTTCGTCAGAGCAATTACCGTGCGGACACACTGATACAACATGTACTATATTATATTATTATTATCGTGGGTGGTGAAACTCAGAGACGTGACAAAACAGTTTCAAACGGATCGGAGCAGTGGCGCGATACCGATGTTTTTGGGGTGAAAAAATAACGCTGTACACTTCCGATGCGTACTTTGATTGCGTTTGGTGGGGGAAGTGACGGCTGCCGGCTAGAGATAACGACCAACCACTGACGGAACAACAATGCAAAGGCGCCCCCGGTGGGAGAGGGTACAATCGCGTTGGTGGGGTGCGTGTGAGGGGGAGTAGCTAAGGGGAAAAAACACGTCTCATCCCTCTGCCCACACGGTCCACACAGTCCAGAGCATTGACTCATATTAGATCAATCTGACGGATGAGTAAACAAGACGTTGTTTTTTTACGCCAACGACAGCACCCCCGTACCCTAAAACGGAATTGTGTCCACAATATAGCAATAATATTAATAATAATAATATAACAGCCCCCGCCCCCCAAAATAATAACAATATCATAATAGTATTACCCTCCTGCAGATGTGCTTCCGCAGTTAAACGTCGATATCGCGGATTAAAGTATTTTAATGCGGAGCTTTACTGTTTACGATGCGAGGGACCACCGGTCGTGTATACATATAATTATAATTCCAAATAAATTTACAGTGATCAAAATACAAATTCAGCGAGGGTCCTATTGTCCTAGAATTAGGTCTGGGCAAAACTGCCGGGAACGTACACACTCGTTATAATACAGCAGCATAACTGTGATGGCGAATTAACATTTTTTCCATAATATAATCCCAGAGACCTGTAGAAGCGATGTAAATGGATAAAATATCGGCGTGAAAATAATGTTCGAGTGAGCCGGCGGGAAGAACGACGACGACGGTCTGTAATAATATATTATAATAGGTGGCGCGCGAGTGCGTATCGTTAACGAAAAAACAGTAAATTAGTGCGTATAATATAGCGCGCGCGCGGGAACATAATATACATGTATAATATAATATATATATGTACACTCGGTAGTAGGTATATACGGTTTTAAATGTACATTATATCATTGCGAATTTACAGAGTGTGTGTGTGCGAGTGTGTGCAATAACGATGCGTATAAATAACGATCCCCGATCCACCGGACCGTGACACCCACACACCGGTGCAGTGCTGAACTTGCACACTCCCACCGACTCGGGATCAGTGTCAGCATTTCCACTCGCGAGCGTGTATAATTTGTGTGTGTGTGTGTGTGTGTGTGTGCTTGTGCGCGCGGTTTCGTATCGGAGGGGAAGAGAGTGGTTAGGGCTTTCGAATAATCGGCTGACCGAGCTTTACAATATACGAATTTGAGCTATATATGCGGTTCCGGGACGTAGTTAGATAATATAATATATCTATACCTTTAATATAATATACATATATAGAGGTACATGGTATATATATTTATGCACACGTATGTCAATTAAATGACAATCTGGCCGAGTGCATATATTGTTCGTCAAACGAGTTTCAGATAATATTATTAGAGCCATGGATCGAAAGTGAGTGTGTGGAACACGAAATGTAATATTTTTATCTGATTTTTTGGTTGTTATTTTTCTCCCCATCTGTCGTTCACTGTTATGAGTAGATCTTTCATTAAAAGACCCGTCTGTCTAATCCAATTCGGTAATAATCACAGCCGCTGTGAATCGTGAATTAATCAATTGTGCTTTTAAAACGATTAAGTATTCCCTTTAAACCAGCTGAGCAAGTATCATAAATCTACAGTACTGTTTAATTCCACGTTGTTATTATCTTTGCACATGAGTCATATTGATATAATACAATAAAACACTATTTCAATAAACATAATATCGTTCAAAATGTAAGTTTTCAATAACTTTTACTTTTAACCAATTAGATCAGTAAGAAAGCTTACAAGTCACCAAACTCACTTCGTTTCCTCACAAATTGACGTACTCAGAAGATACTGAGTTAGCCGTTTAAATTGTAATATTTTTAATGTTGTTCTGTCAATGAAACTTCAAATAAAAAATAATAATGTAGATTTTAAGAGAATCAATAGTATTTTAACAAAACCATATCGTCCACAGAACACCCACTCCCTGTGGTGTGTATAATTAGTAACAACATTGTTTGAACCCGGAGGCCTACCTGTCTTTCACCCTTTCTATCTACCTCACTCGCTCTCTCTCTCTCTCTCTCTCTCTCTCTCTCTCACTCTCTCTCTCTTATACACGCACACACACACTCTGCTATTTCAGGCGCCCTCTGTTATTAAGAGGCCAATAAGGTTTAGTGACCGGATTAATGAGCCACGGCGTTTAATTAGGGACCCTTGGGCTTTGAAAACCCCGAATCCTAAACATAAACGCACATATTGTATGTATTGCGTGAGTTATCGTTTACTGACGTAAGAACTCGACTGAGTTATAGAAGAAAAATAAAATTAAAACTTTTTATAACAACTTCAAATATCTAGCAAATGACTCTTCCGTGTCAAAACCGTGAGTAAGAACCATCTGCCAAAAACTTTTCGTTTTTCCCACATGCAACTTTAAAGTCGTCAACATTTTACAGTTTTATTTTTTTACTCTTACGAGTATGTATATAGCATATACACATGTATGTATAAAACATTTAACAAAATAAAAATGTAAACTATTGTAAACGCTAAGACAGTATAAAAAGTTCATTTGTCGAAATCCAAAATATGAACGCCCACTTGTTTGCAAGTATTGTACCTACAACCAAATTATTTATATTCTAATTTCATATTATTATATTTTAATTCAATCTATTTTTTCTCTAAACCAGTCTTATACATTTTTACAAACATAAATTAATCACACCAGTATCCATATATTATGGACAATCAAATATGATGTCAGTAACGATGGGCACCATGCATTTTATTTTTTACGGATATTATTCAGTGGTATAAAGAGAAAAGACATAATAAATAAGCGAGCGTTTTAAACATAAATGGAATGCTATACCATAAAATTTCACAATTTACGATGCCCATCAAAGTAGTATAAATGAAAGTTAAATTTAGTTATTATCCCTAACTCTTGTCATATCCCTAAAAGAGTTACTATCTTACTTATACCAATATCATAATATACTAATATTCTATGCAGCGACTACACGATAACGTTAAGCGCTCGTGGCTCCAATATTTTTGCTTTCCTAATATACTTATGCAAGAGACGCGCAGAAGCAATAAACGGAAGTTTAAAAATATATGTACCCTAATATCGGTTGTGGTTTACGGGTAAGCTCTTTTTTATGAATGATTTGGTTTATTGAACAGTTATGTTTTAGGAGATACTATAAACCCTCTTCTGGCCTACAATGACAGCCCCCTCGACCATTCACTCGTGTGATACAAATCCAAATAATTCATAAAAAATACATATCCCCTCTTTTCAAACGGAACAAAATAAATCACTATGGATAAAATGGTATGGAACGTCAAATAATTTGAAATGTTTAATCGAATATACATTTATGTGTATAGGTACTATATTATACTAATGGTACGTATTATTAGAAAAAATCGCCTGAGTATAAATAAACAGCGGAAATATCGATTTATGAAGTAATTAACATGCAGAAACCTCTAATTTGGCTTATATTTAGCGCAAATAATAAACAGCGACAACCCCAGAGAGCTATATCAAGGACCTAGATAACACAAAACACACCCCTTTCCCAGGTAAACTAGCAATTAAATGCCCAGGACCCTTATTAGCAGCCGGCCGAACTGGACTATGTTTGCACCGACTACACCGGCGATGGTCGTGACTTTTAAGAATTATGACGTTTAACGCGCGCGGCACGCAATGCCACTAGTCACGCACCACAATAACATAGCAGCTACGTCACTAAGGCTGCACCAAGTGAACCGGTCAAGTTCACGGCAGGACTTGGTACAGTTGATAGCATGGTTGTAAACATTAAGTTGATACTATGCTGGGAAATCGATGTTGTGAAATTACTTAAATATTTTTGACCAACTTATCTGTTTTTTTTTTTAAGAATTTAAAACGGATTTTAATTGTTTTGAACATTGGACGAAAGATCTGCGTTATCGTGCACCGAAATACATTCACGACTGTCTGCGCTCGGCCGTTATGGTCTACTGTTTTCATAATTATTTGACATGCGGTGACAGACAATAATATTATGAATTATAAATAAATAATAACAAATATTATGAATTCTATACTGTCATGAAACGAATGGCACTTTGTTAAGACGTGCGCTCGTCTACAAAGAACATCAAGACATGATGTGCTTGTGTGTGGAGTGTGTGCGGGCTTGTGTGAAATGAAATAAACTCGGCGCATTAATCCCAGCGATAAAATCTTCGAGTAATGAATCTTTTTGAAAGGATCGAGCAAGGGGTTGTGCACAATAATGGACGAGCCGCCGGTCCAATTAATAGGGGACGCGCTGTGAAATTGATAGGGCGAGAGAGTTCCGGAGCTTTGAACTCGCGAGATAAGCTCGTAGCTCAAAGTGACAGACGCCTACCGACTTCTATTCTCCCCCCTCCCTCCTCCGCAATCCCACGCACGGTGTATAACGCAATAATCTACGTAAAAGCCCATACGAAGGGAACAATATCGAAGCCGGGCTAATAAAATAAATATTCACGGTTCAATGGCTCATTTGTCGGTGGTCGCGTGCATTCCGATTTTGAAATTGGATTTTAGTTATAAATAGAAAATGATAATATAGAACCCTATGATTTTTCCGTCAAACGTAAATCCCAGAATATTCGCAGACAAAATATCATTATTTTTTTTTAGTTCCCCTCGCTTTGTATCAGCCTCTATATAATATATAAACATAAAAATCGTGGATTATATACTCGGATTTCCCAAAATATAACTAAACATTATTTTTTCAAAATCATGAGAACATTATAAATTCGAGTTCCTGGATCAGATCAAACTTAATGTTACCGAACTTATCATACAAATAAAAAAATATGAAATCAAGCCAATACTTGGGTATTAAAAACTAACTTCAGTTATTATATTAAAAATCGTTTTTTTTCTAAATTAATTTAATAAAACAAAAAGTATTGATTAAACAGTTTAATAGCTTTTTTTAATATTCCTCAATATTATTTCACCAACATATTTCTGAAATATTTAGGCTAAAATCAATACTTATTACATAATTTCCAACGTCCACGAGGGACTCACAACCATTAAGCCCCGTAGGTACTCATGTTCTTCCATAATATAACGTTTTGGATTTTTCTGTATACGTCACGCATGCTCACCACAAACAGTCTTAGTGAAAAATGGTTTTCCATTTTGTATATTTATTTATACGGTATGTGTATATAGACACAACCAGCAGGAAAAACCTCTTTTGCCCGTCGCTGTTTACGGAAAACATAGACATAATGCCTGTGGACTAAAACCGAGAAAGAGATTGATTACTATCTTCATGTGCATTGTGTAACAGTCCAAACGCTTCTGCCTGCTCGTGGTACACTTTGGAAATTTTAAGTCGCGTGTCGGCCGTGCCATTAAATTTGTGAAACACGAATGACTTTAAATACCGTAAACAAACGTGTGTTAAATCCCCCGAATTGTCGTTTTTCAACTAGCTGACTGAACCGGAAATGAACAAAATATTTATTGTGCCATTACAGTTTACCCCTCTGATATTTACCATATATTTACAATATTATCATATGTCTCATTATATTGAACGAATACAGTGATATTGAACAAAAGTGAGGCTAATATTTCATAACGTAACGCAAACATTTAAATATTTGTTTTAGTATGTTTGATGATTTTATACTCGAACTTGACCCATTTTATTTTGGAAATAAATTATTATTCATTACCATGAATTTAATTTCTGTTCGCCTTTCTATAAGTACATTTCATTTTTTTGCTAATCACACAATAGAACCGAGTTGTGTACATTACGAGGAATTAGGGTTTGCTTTTTTTTACTAAATTTATAATCAAACAAATAAAAAAAGTACATCGTAAAGCTTAAATGTATTACACCTTAGATAAACTTCTACACAGTCACACATTTCATTATGACCAGCGGCATATAACTTCTGATAACTTATTTCGAATTCTCTCAGTATTTTTCTTGTGTGTAACTCGCTGTCTAATAACGTGAAATAACTGATATAGTATAGAGCTTTTGAGTCAATATTAACTGAAAACCCTTTTTTAGTAATTTTCTAAACAATTAATATAATTCTAGTAATTTTCAATTTATCCCTCGACTTTTTCCGATGATAAAATATCATTATATATGCAACTTAAAACAATTTATATACAGGTAATTAATATACAATACGTAATACAATAATTAAAATTATATATATTTTATTCGGGCAAGCGTTAACATGATATGGTTTTTAAACAAATGCACCTATGTAATATACAACATATAGTGTACACTTTTGTTGAAATAAAAATAGTTTACTCTGATTTTTAGTCAATTAATAATCATACAATGGTTATCAAAAATGTTAGTTAAGTGTGCGTAAAAATATATTATTATAGATGGAATCCATAACAAAATATTATAGCCAGTATTGTATAGAATACTTTTCAAATAGATAAAAAAAATTTAATTTAAAACTTTCAGAACTAAAATATACGATATGTTGTGTTAGATGATATTGATTCCTTTCTTGGTCTTAAACTATTGAAATCAATACTTCTAGTTTTTGACTTGATATTATTATTTAAATACTACTCAATGGTCCCATAGATTTCCCATACATTTTAGTCATAATTAATTTTAAATGACCATACATATACTCAAGAATAGACCCACCATTTGTTTTATCACGCCTCATTAATAATATTAACAACTATCTTTCGAATAGTCCAATTTGCTTTTTACGTTCGGGTATAATGAATTTTAAAATGTTGACTTTTATTATCATAAGGATAAATTCAAATCAATTATATTTGACTGTAAAACATAATGTACAAACTATGTTAGGTATTTTTTTAGCTATTGTATTCAATATGTAACTATATGTATGCATATTAAATATTGGTTATAATATACTCTTACCCTTCGAGACGTAATTTCATAAGATAAATAAATAAAATAATAAAAGTACTTTATTACTCTGTCCATAGTTAACGATGTGACATTAAATTATTAGTACTAACTACTGACTATACTGAGCCAATTGAAGTAATTAATTTTGATATCAAGCACTTAAATTTATTGTTTAGTATCATATATAAATTATTACATAATATGTACGGTTTCTCATTTATACTTATTTAAAAATTCTATAATTTACTACGGCGCGAGGTTGCAATTAACTAACTCGAGTTGCACCTTCAAAAAACACTGATTTTGTTCGTTTTTAAATTGATTTCATTATCTAATATTTCATGGATTTATTGTATTATAACTAACACACTGTGTTATCACATTTTAAGCTTTTTTTACGCACATTTTAAGCATTTTACGCCGAAAAAAAATGTTTTAGCCAAGTTGACTATAGAATTAAACTGGAATGTTAAGTATCAAAGGTAAAAAAAACTACTACGTTACATAAACAACAGTTTAACTCTACTGAACTTTTCAAACCAACCTGGTGCTTACATAACATTGTCCAATTCATATGCTGTGTTTAGCCGGTTTTTTTCGTATCCTAATTTTCCTGCATAGGTAAGTTTCCATTAGTTTTTAATGGTCAATTATTTTTAAATGGGTAAATAGAATTCAATATGAAATAAAAACATACGACGATTGTTGTGTATCGAATTAGTTGATCCGGAAAGCATTCAATTATGATATTAATAACAACGGGTATAGGAGAATAGGATTTACTCGCCTGCGTAGAAATTATCAAGAAAAGGGGATAAAAACTTTTCTAAAGAAAAACAAACTACGAGAGATTACGCAATAAAAATGTCCGAATGGACAGCCGCTATTTGTTAGCCGGAACTTTGAAAGTTGATCATTAATATCCATTTAAAAACAATAAGTTTATCAAATAGTTTCTGTGGAAAAATCAAAATATTATGTATGTGTATTGAGTAGATATATATTATGTAGATACTAATATTACAGTAAAACAAATTTATGCGAAACTGGATTTTATGTATTATACATTATGATTAACTACATAAATAATATGCCTATATTCATAATAATTAATTTTTATGAATACAAACGAATATTTTTAGAGATTAATTTAAAACTTGATTTAGATAACTGTATTTATTTTATGAACGGGTAATATTATATTTCTGTAATTTTTGGTGTATTTAAATGTTATTAAATTATTGGTACTTACAGTTATTACTTATTGGTACCTAGTTAAAATAACACAACATTTTAGGACTCGCGCTGTACAATTTACTATTTACGAAGAGGATTATTTAATAAAAATTAGAATTTAAGGTATTAATATATGTAGAATAATAATAATACAAATATTATGGCAAATTTTTAAACGATAATCGTAAGGAATAATGGGTATCCGTTTAGTTCTCGTACATTTAATAAAATATAATGTTTTTATCTACAAAAGAATTCAATTTTTTCTGGGGATGCAAGAAATATATTTTAATGTATGGTTTGTTATAAAATTAAATCAATAATTAAAATGATATACTATGATTAATAGTACTAATTAGTTACATTGTTTTTATCAGTTAATTTATTTCTCTACGGGATTAAGAAATATGTCTTTCAAAAATAAATAATTATCAAATAAAATGTTTAGTAATCTGTTTGAGTAAACATAAAGCATAATATTATTGCATTCTCCACGAGTAAATAATAAAAACATTAGAATTGTATCGTTTTTGACAATCAGATTAATGTTATTAGGTTAAGCGATATCAATTAATTTTTCAGATGCTAATGTACTTCTTAGTCCACGCAGTACCAGCTATGTACAGTATATATATTATATATATATATGTATAATTATTAAATTGTATTGCTCATATTTGCTGACTTGAGACTTTTTAATGATATTAATATTATATTGACATATATATAAATTAATTGATCTGATTTGCTTCACCGGTCGGTCGACCGTTCTCTTTCGCCCCCCCCCCCCCCCGGCCACTACCGTCACAAAACACCAATCAGCATCGGGTATTTCCAGTTATCATAATATCCAATGTATTAACCATGGCGAATATGCACACGGTGCCCAGTGGAATAATATACGGACGGAGCGGGCGCTTACATCAATTTCCCCTAATTGATGGACGCCGGTCAAACACAATGTTCAGCCCCACCGCCGCTGGTATGGCCATGTTGTATATTATTATTATTATTATATCATATAGTTGTATTTCGTATTAGCATTATGCGTTTTCTTACCACCCCCTCCGCAATAACCATGTTATAATAACATCCCGGTCTGATCGTTAATCACGTTAAAAGCGTATTGGATCGTATTTTCCATCGAAGGCTCTGCGTATAAAACGTTCTAAAAGCACCGTCGAATAATTATAATTACCTAATGAACAGCACACATACACGTACGTGTATTATGTATATAATAATATATAATATTGAATTGATTGATGGTTTACTACGTCCACTTATTTAAATTTGCTGTGCATAGTAGTAGTTATACGATAAAAAAATGAACGGAACCCATTAAAAATTACCAATCGAAATTATAATACCTATTTGCACGTCCAACGACATTGTATATTATGTAATATTATTTTATAACTACAGTGATGGTAATAATAACGTTGTCCGGACAACAGCGACGGCGAACAAGTACGACAGGACAAAAATTACCTGTGCGCGAATCGTAATAAACTAATAAATGTATTATTATTCGCAACTATGGTAGTGGAACAATTTGTTTTAATAACAAGTGTGTTTCGATATTCTTGAGGTTAGGTTTTCCTTATATTTCTTTTACCATCTCGGAGTAGTCCCGAGGGGTACACCCTCCACGGCTCCACCCATCCAATGTTTTCGTCACGACTCTTAAACGCACATAAATCTTGGCTCATCGTTTGGCGGAGACGACGGTGGTCGCTAATTTTGAAAAACGACCATTATTCGTTAGAGAAAATAAGAAAAATCCAACGACGCGTCTAATGCCGTACGCAGTAGGTACTCGAAGTTATAGAAACGAAAAAGTATGCAGTGTGAACTAGACATTATTCAAAATTATCTACGCGTCGGATTTGTTTTGAAAAATGTAGGTACCTAAAAACTAAAAACAAAACAGTTCACTATGCTCGAAGTGTACCTCCATAGATTATAATAAAATATGTGTAAATGAATATTTCATGGTAAGGAATCTGGAGCATTGGAAATTGGAATCGTGATTAAATATGTATCATATCAAAAGCTCAAAAGTTTTCTAATTAAAATGTACGTGAATGATGCGGATTTTCGTCACATTATGCCATAATATATTTAGTCATATAATACCTAGTATTAATATTAAACTTGAAATTGAAAAAACCACCGTATCCTAAAACCGTTGGAAAAATATCACCGTTATTTAGATCGTAAATCATTTTGGAGGGGACGATTGTTTCTCCCCGGGAAATGATTCATACTGATCTTCGAATCGCTAGTCCACTGGGACCGATTGAAAGGTAGGTACGACTTATGACTATGAAACGTAAACAAAAAAGTCGCTCTTACCGCCGTCGTGCAGCTGCAAAGTAGCTTCCCTGGTGAACGCTAGTTCCGAATCTGTGAGAGTCGCGTCCGAACAGTTTCCGGACGTACCACTGGTATCGGTGTTGAGCAGTGCACCGGGCTGCTGGTATGTGTGATTCGGCCTGCGGTGCCGGTGGTACTGATGCTGTAAGCTGTGCTGGTGACGATTGGGCTGGAATTCGGCCGTGTCTTCGTCACATTCCCCGTCGCTGCTGTCACCGCGGTGCTGGTACGGTTGGTACGCTCGGTTCGCTTTTCCTGTAAAGAACAAAATATCGCATTTTAAACTCCGGTTCAAAAAATGCCGGCAATAAGGCACCGGCACAAGATGATTGACAGTATGCTTTTTGAGTAACAGTTTTCAGAACAATCATTTCCCATTGTCACTTGATTATTAAATAGTATGGCACGTATAGGGCACTTTATTTTTATTACGCTCCTGAGATTATTCCATGATATAATATTTCTGATTAAAACACCATACAAAGTTAATCAATTCGAATCGAATATAGTAATTACGTGCATTTAAAAAAAGAAAAAAAGAACAATTTTGACCACCTCAAAGCCGACGGACTAAGAACAATTTTTCTTTTTAACATAGAATAAAGTTTTGATAACTATAGTGTAGGTATAATGTTTATAATCATCGTAAATTTTCAGCGAAGCTTTTCATTCACCGTTAAACTTAGAAACTGCCCAGATAATAGTACATTGTATCGGTTAATACAATCAACGCACAGAATCCTTAAAGGATACATACCTATCTTATTGTTATTATTATCGTTGTTGTTGTTTTTGTTGTTATTGTTGTATTGTTGTTATTGTTGATGTTGTTATATATTATATTAGTGGTTGCGATCTAAAGGGCTCCACCCGTTTACAAGAGAACTCAATCACGATAATTGGCAAACGGATTCGCGTGGCAAGTGATCAATGCGGTACGAGACCGACCTGCTTCCTTTAATTACGAAATGGACGGTTGTGTACAATACTGCGGAACCGGCCACCATCCAACATTAGTTTCATGGATATTATTAATAAATAAAAAAAACCTTCCACGTTATGGTTCAGTCTACGGTTGTGCCTTTATTTTAATATAACTTCAATATATCAAAAATAAAATCAGGAGATTAATTTCCCTATTTTATAAAATTCGCTTTCTTAATAAATCAGTTGTACGGCAAATTTATATGGCATTATGTAATTCACTCTTATTATATGGTATTACATGCTGGGGAGGCGCCAGCAGAACTGACATAGAATCGGTATATATTGCCCAGAAAATTATTATAAAAGTAGCCTACTTGTTACCGCCAAAATACCCTTCAATAGATATTTTTAAAAATACTAACATACTATCAATCTATAAATTATACATTAAACAAACACTTATAAAAACAATTCAAATGCAGATACTTAATAATACAGATATAATAGACAGTAGAATAGGCAATAACATAAAATTACCTTATATATCACTATCCAGTACAAAAAGTACTCCCGATTATATGGTCAAAACAATATTCAACAATTTAGGAAATGATGTAAGGAGTCTAATAAAGTATGAATGTGAAAATCAGTCTAATAAAACCAATGAAAAAAATATAATTAACAAAAATCGTATAAAAAATATAATTACTAAAATAGTAAATGACCTAGATGAGAATGTGTGTAAAAATTAATTATTAAAAAGCATCTATGTGTAAATATAAATAATTATCTATTATTATCGTTTAGTTATATAATTATAAGATAATGTTATTTAGAGAAGCAAAATACATCATTCTCAATTGTATAAGACACATGACATTTTATTTCATTATATTATAAGTAATATGTATAGGAACTCCGTATACCATAAACGAGCTTGCTCAGTTGGTATACGTATCAGCTCTTATCACTATTATTGTAATAATTTAACTTTTGTAATTTGATTATTGTATTGAAATAATGATACTGATTTTTACTGAAATAAATAAATATGTATCCTTTAGTTTTCATTTTAAAAAACCAACAACTTGCAAAAAATAATAATAATAAAATAAATCAACAAGACTGCAGTTTTGTTTGGTTGTTTTAAAATTAATCTATATCTATATAGCTGTCTTGAACAAAGAAAAATTTTAATTTTTAACGATATTTCCGAACAAATTTTAGATAGACATTTTATTTAAATACCCTTACATAAATTTAGTTTCTTAAATAATTTTCGTTAAGCATTGCATTTTTCGCACGATTTGAATAATGACCACTTAAAAAGAAATGGAGAACACTATAACCTTCACACCATGAACAAAGTTGTTTATGTGTAGCTCTACAAAAGCCTTTGCACAAGTGAGGGGGTTGTAAAGTAGCAACAGGAGCTTATTATTACACGGGAAACCTATGGTGTGAGAAAAATGTAGTTATCTGGGTGAAAACAGTTTAATTTAAATGCATGGAAAATAATAAAAGGGATTCTCTTCCGCAGAATACGGTGGAATTTCGTCTCGCACTTTACAGTTTCTAATAACGTGTACAGCTGTTATTTATTTTCTGACTATTCCAACCCTTTTCCTCCGTCGCTGCCAATGAGGGAATAAATATATATATATTTTTTTGGTCTAGAGGGGGTGGGTTATATTTATAGTGAGAAAATGAACGGGGCATTGTCAGTGGTGTATTTCTCGTCTATTACTGAATAAAAGGCCCGGAACAAGAATTAGTGACCCGAGCAATATCTCATGTTTGTTGCCCCGAGAAAACGTTTAAACGCAACGACGACTCGAGGCTTTTAACGCCGGGACCAATGTTGTTTACCCTTATAGTTACTTGAAAAACAAACACACGATGGAGGCACATTTTATGACCCCTCAGCCTATGTCTCTCTAACAGCCACTTGTCTTGTTGTGTTCCCCATTATTACAAGTATTCATTTTCTATTAAAAACTACAATCGAAAATTCGACGTTTCATATTATTATGTATATTTATTGTTTTTTCGAGCACTCATAAGCTACAAAGTGAGTGGTTTTTGTTTCTCGACTTTACGAATAAATGGGATTTTAAAATAAAGAAAATTTACGTTATCCATCAAAATGCAAATACGACTTCAATGCACCCTTTTTGTTTTATATTTAATTCATTCTTTGGTCAAACAAAGCAAACATTATTCTTTATAATATTGTTACGGTTATTAGCAATAATAATTAGTAGTAATAATACATTTCGTACGTCAAGTTATTTCATCGAAGTATAAATTTATTTTGATAAAGGCACGATACGTTAACTTGATAGTTGATATAACATTTAAGCCCACAATACCGTTAACTATTTACGAGTATCGGAATTACGTGTTTAATTTTACTACTCGACCGATAGTCAATTACAAAATCCATTAGTCTGTTGTAAACTTAAAATTGTGTATTATATGAGTGCGTAAACGAACTAGCCTAGTATTATAAACGCAATCCACTAATACCTGTGATAAAATGATGCATTCATAATTGTTTGTTGTTATTATTTTGATATTTGAAAAGGCAATCAGCCAACTACATTTAAATTAGCGATTTATTTATTCAAATAATTTACTTAGTTTATTATCTCACATACATGTATCGAATTTACATTGTTAGATATTAATATTCAGGATATAATATAACGAGTAAAGACACACATATAGAATCATGAGCATTTAAAATTTTTGACAACTATGAAAAAATAATACTGAAAAACATTATTGATAAAATACAAATGTTGGTGTAAAACAATAAGAGTATAAAAATAGCAATGGAACAAGATATTTAGTGTAGAATACGAGGTAAAATAAACATCTTGGCATTTTAAAAAAAAAAATACAAAGAAAAAATAAAAACTGGGAGAACCGGAAGAACGTATAGGTCGCACTGTCAATACGAGATAAAGCTACGTATTGACAATATGGACAGTATTGTCTCAAGACAATATGAGCAGTGCATGGAAGCGTTTTGTACACGAGAGCGGTGACGGGAAAAGAAACTTTTATTGTGAAAGCCTCTTGAAACCCTCAAATTCATATTGCATTTGCAATAACTCAGAGTTGATGGCACAAAAAAAAAAGTAGTAAAAATAAAGGGGTACGCTCATTTTTCAAATCAGGGAGTACGGCATCCAAACAGTTTTTTTCTTTTGTAATAAACCTAGCTTCGCAGTTTGGCGATATCATCCGTCTTTGTCAGACACTTTTTGAGCGTCAGTGCACGACCACGTGAATTCGATTTCATAGCTTTCAGTGATCATAAAAAAAAAAATGAATAAATAATAATAGCCTATAAATGCATTTAACTGGGACAACTTGGCTGGTTGCAGAAAACGTCTCGTAAATAAAACGCGTATCCGCAAAAGTCAGTGTACGTTGTAAATTCGTGTGTCGCAGGATTTACGCCCGTACAACTAATCCTCGGAAAGTGGACTCCCGGGGGTTTGTTAATTTTGAATGGCTGAAAGACGAGCGGCAGTACCGTGGACAGGGTGAATGGCGCTGTATAAGTGCGATAAACCACCTCCTGGTCAGGAAGCACTAATCAAAAAGGGTTGATTTCGGACGGTAACCCGTGAATGGCCGGAGGTATGTGTTTTGATTGCCTGTCAACCATCCCAAGGGTGACATTTACAAAGTCACTATAACTGTGCCCTTCTCCCCGCCTAAGTTGTCTTATATTATATATAAATACAAGTATATAAAATATGTGTGTCAAATCAGCGTTTATATTATTTTATATTTTTGTTGGAAAGAGTATAACCGTATTTCGGTCAATTAAATATATTTCATTAAGGATTTTAATATCAATAAAATATATTTTGAATTCTCGAATATTAATTTAATATAATATGTCTTAATGTCGGCTGAGTACCAATTGTTGTACAACCAGTTTTTATAATTTATGAATAGGTACTATATACTTTTTAGGAAGCCATAGTAATGAGAAGAAATGTGCGACAAATCAATCAATTTATCTTATAGAATTTCTTTAACAATAATTATTTTTCTATACTATATTGTTAAAGAGAATATAACAATATACTGATTTATACAATATAAGATGGATATCCCAAGGACTCATAATTTGGTTTTTGTAATGGTTCATTCAAACTATGACTATTATGACGTATCCTATTTAATCATCATAAATCCGAAAAAATCAATCAAATTTATAATTATTTTTATCTTTTACTGTTTCTTTATTGCAGATTAAAATAGTTTTGATTGTGTAAAAAGCTTGATAAATAAATTTAAATTTGTATTTAATTCATTAAAAATATAATAAATTGTATTAGGAAATATATATTTATCAAAATATAACTTATTTAAATAAAAAAATAACAAATGTTTGTGTTACATTAAATTTTTATTTTTATTTTTTGATATAATGTAATATAATTTTAGTATGTATAGAGGACACATACCAGCATCCCTTAGAAGATTGATGGTCCTAGCGACTTTTGTAATATTCCAGGCACCCCATCATTCATTGGGTTTTTCATTGCATATACATATGTTATGTTTCTTCCTTACAATCGTCATTTCAAAAATGAGCGACTACCTGTGTTAGTGATTTCGTTGTCTTATCTTATATTGGTTTGAACTCTTAAAACCATATCATAGCATAGAACTCATCACCTAGTTTATTCCCACCACTACCAGTATACTATAGTTTATCTTTTGACATTTTTCTTTTCGTCAATAATTTTAATCCAACACGAAATCTTGGCATTGCATTAAACGAAAACTTATCCCAATTATAAGTGGAATTTATGGAATTATCGTTTTTCTTCTTGCTTTGCGTGTCTAGTTATTTATTAAGTGCAGTTAAATATCAGAATTACAGATATTTTTGGTTGTCTGCTTAAAATATTTTCCTGTATGCCGGAATATCTACAGTTTAAATCACAAACTATACTTTACATAATGTGTATATTTTGAAAAAAAAAAAATACTACCCACTGGCATATATTCAGTATCGTTTTACCCAGTAATCTGATAGGTCAATCTAAAAAAAAAGAGAAAGAAAACCAGGCAACAGAATACTACATGTAGGGTACCTTACATAATTTTAACTTGTTGATAAAGATGAAAAAATAATTAATACTAAGGTACAATTTTTCAAATGTATAAAAAATACTTTCATAATATGTAATATGTATCTTCATTTTATAATTTCCATATTACGTTTAACAGCATTATTTGGTTTGTTGGTTTTATTCGATATTCGTTCAACAATTATTTCGGTTTACATTAATTTAATCTAAATTAAAATAAGTTGTTACGATTTAATCGCGTTCGATTTCGTATTATAATCGAAATCAGTTTTATTTCATTATAGGGAAAAATGAGAAATTACATTTCCACTTAGTCCTTGAGCACAACCAGTATAGGCAGCGATGCGAGAGGATCTTCGCAGCGGTGTAATTCAACTCCGTCGGATGAGACTGATTTAAACCGATTAGTCGACAAGCGAAAAAATATATTAGAGTGTTGAATTTCAGCACCGACCTTGTCTTTTGTTTCAACCGGACTAGGCAGTTCTGTATTCCCCTGCAGTATTTCGTTCATTAATATTATTATTTTTCATGGTGGAAAAAACACTTACAATATTCAAACCTCCCGTGACAGATTTTAATGGTGTACACCGGGCGATGATAATGATTTTATAATTAAACGTGGGGGACAGGATGATAACGACTCCACCGAATCGCTCTCATTCTCGCACCATCTCCCTCCTTCTATTTCTTTCGTACGCGCGGCAGTAAGTTCTATATTTAAGATTAAATAATCTTAAAAACCGTTCCCCGCTCGTTTGTCAAACAAATCGTTAAGACGACCTCGTACTTTTTTATATATTATATTTTTCCCCTTCCAACCAGCAGCCAACGGACCTCCGTGGTAGATGGCTTTCATGGATCACACTCTCGGCGAGTCCATTAGTTACGACAGCGAGGGACCGTCGTTTAATTGATGTAAAAATCGCCTGGCCCATTTTCCCGCAATATCATTGAAGGGTTTTTGCCTAAAATAACTAAATCATAATTAATCGCGATCATAATAATAATTTTATATTCCGCTACTGTGTAAGGGAGAGTGGCGTGCATCGAGGGTGCTAGGAAATCGCAAAATATTTGGAAAAACGCTATTCCAAAGACTTTCACGTAATGTTATTAGATACGGAGTAAAGTACAATAATTACCATTATATTTACTGCTATTACTTGTAATAATAATAATAAAATCTATAGTATTAATAATAACTATGGCGGTGAAGTTTATTTTAAACGAAACGAATTTTTAATAGTATAGACCACCTCAAATAAAATGTTTTAGCTATAATTGAAATAAAAGACAAACAATATTTTCGAACACAATATAATAACTATTCACTACGATGTGTAACGGAAATGTAGAAGAGCTACCGAAGAATGCAAATCACCCATGTATGACTACGACGACGCCATGATATTTTTTCGTTGTCCATTTTTCATCCACGGTTGATGATTTACACGACGTAAAGCTACGTATTTTATTTTCAGTAATTACTTATTAAACATAATATATTTTTAAACATATAGTCGTTTTTTAAAATAACATTTTAAATACATTTGAAACGTACAAATATGAAATACACATCATTGACTGCACCATTGAGTAGTGGCCATTTTTATATTCAACCATTGCTGACTGAGAACAATTATTATAAGAGGGTAGACATTTAATATTTGACAATAATAATATGTTCCTATATTTTAATTACAACTGTAAAGTATTTTATTATTATCATCATCATTATTATTAATGGTGACAAGAAATGTTTTTTTTTTTTAAGAGTTCATTCATATTATTTACGTTTAAATGAATATGACATTATTTCAAATGTGATTAAATTATAATTGACAACATTTTAGAACATTTTCAAATAAATATACCACACATAGGTAGTTAGTTGAAAAAAAAAAAAAGAATCATTAAATCATTAAATTGTATTTTTCACGGTTACGATGACGTTTAAAAAAATTGTTCTAAAGGGTGACGGGTTTTTTATTATTATTATTATTATTATTATTATTATCTGCGCCGCTCGCCTCTCCGACAGCTTAACAAAGTTAAAACGCCCGGTAATGAGAAAAGTTTGATTTTAATGAACCGAAAGCTCTGCACACGGCCGTTATTATGTCGGCTGAGTTTGTTAAAAACATCACGAGCCGACTTCGGCCGGGAAGCGTTCAAAATCGTTATTCCGTTTTAGTGGCATAGAGGAGAGAATGACATCCGGAATGTCTTAGGAGTTTTTCTCTGAACACTGATATTTCTAAGAAAAATAAACAATACAAAAACACGTAATATTTTACGGACAACTTTTCTTTTGGTTTTCAATCAGCGATCTGACATTTGTTTTTCATATATTTTTAAAATATTTTTACGTGCATTTTATTTACTAAACATACGATATACCTATTTAAAAAAATTGATATTTTGTATTAATAATGCACGATAAATATTAGTTTTGTAGTCAAACATTCGCATATAATATTATAATTTATAGCCGTAGGTACATACGTCTACCTCCTTTACAGGAACCGATTTCTAAAAGTAACCTATACTTTTATTTATAGATTTCCAAGTAAGGATAATATTCATATGGTTGTAATAACATTACTTACAAATGTCCATATATTACATTAACAATATATTATGTATTATGTATATTGTTTAGGTTTATAAATATTATGTAGGTACCTTGATTTTGATATTATATTGTATTAATAATAATTATAGATATCTGGAATATGTTGAAACAAGAATATTCCGAAAATATTAAAACAGCCCGGGCATAAATATTAAATTCTCAAATCTGAATGAAAATCAATCTGCATGTTTAAATATAATAATCATTTATTATACTGCATTCGAGCAAAGACGTCGGCGGAATTCAAATACCAACAATTTTTAAATCGTAAAATGTTAGAATTAAATCTTTATAGAACATATAACGTCATACCTCATAAAGTCATAACAAATACATTCCCGAAGATGCGCGCAATACGCATATAGTATGCCTACCACTGTATTAAAGTACTCAATACAAATAACGAATACGTTGCTCGATTGAAGAAAAAAGAACTCGGATAATATTATTATAACCTACAGAAAATGGTTTTCTCTCGGCCGAAAAAAAAACTAGTAAAGAATAAATTTACCATAGCACTAGGCACGCATTGTTTGGTCATAAACGAATGTCCCAGTTTTTTTTTCATTTCTTTTAAATCCTTGTTGACCTAACCCGTCCTCCGGAATAGCAGGAAGTCGATGATGCACATCGGTTGGTGTGTGTGTGAGTGTATTATCCGTGTTTGGAAAATAATAATAATAATAGTAATAATAATAATAATTGGAAGTACGCGTCATTGTACACCGGTGAGACGGTGTCAAGACGCCGCGGGCGATCATCCAGCTATAAAACAATAATGTTCATGTTACCGAGGTGTTCGCCGATGTCGATTTGACAATGGTCCTTTTGTTTGTGTGCTTTACCGGCTGCTGTGCGAATATATTTTTATTCTTTATTTTCCATCTCGAGATCATCACAGTTCGCAGAATCACAAAATATAATACCTACCTACAGCACACCTTACCTTGTGCTTGGCCGAGTGTTCATTAAAACAAAAAACCATTTTACTAGCGTCATCTCAACATATTTTTTTCGATTGTAAAGGAAAAACAAAAGTGATCCGAGCGAATAATAAAAAGTACTCATTGACGCCTGTATAGTAATATTGCTGGTCGCATAGAAATTTATAAACGTTCTCTTGAGTTGCGTACAGTTTTTAATTAGACATCATATTATCACTAGGTGCGTACTGTATGTCTGTATCTATAACCTACAAAGCGATCCATGTGACAAAATGCAATCTATGAACATAAAAGACCGGGGAAAACAAAGGAGAATGGTTTTTGGTTTTGTTACGATTGCGTCGCGAGTGTTTTACGGATCATATATACCTACGACCGATTATAATAAATAGTTACAAAAACCGCGTGAACACAATATTTTCGAACAATAACGCGAGAAGAGAAGTTGGAATAATAATCGTACACGACCGATGCACAACTTACTGCTGTAGTAGTATAGGTACACCGGCACGCTGTATTAAACTATTAACACATTACACTGTCGCAGTATATTATAATATTATATTGTATCGTATGCGAAATGTATTTCGTCGATTTCGGTCGTGCGTCACGATAGCGTTTAACGCGCGCAATTTACGAGCAAAATGCAACCCGAATGCGATTTTCATACCGTACGAGCTGCTGCAGCAGACGACTTTGGCGTGTGTACATAATATATATTATAATTTATTATTATTATTATTATTATTATTAAATATATGCTTTACAATAATATGTGGCTGTCGGTAAGGTCTAGTCCGTCGGTATCGTTTTAAACGGGACGGTCGGAGACGACGGCGGTCTGCCGATTGGATATATAATATATTATATTATGCGAGGAAGTTTAATCGAAGTTTCAGTGGGGCGACGACGACGACGACGCGAGCAAAGTTCAGTGTTCGTTCTCCTCCGGTCGTCTTCTGGGAGAATTAATTTCCTTTTCATTGTTTTTCGTCTTGAATACACGGTAATTAAACGACCCGATGGAATCCGCTCGCGGGTGCCAGGAAATCAATCTTCATTATGTATATATACGTATATACCTATATATATATATATATTAATATATTATTTATTCATTATTTTCTCTTCATTATTTTGTTTTTGTTCGTTATTTTATTTTGTGAGACACATTTTTATAGCCACCTTTTTATTCACCCTCCTTTCTTATTTCTGTTTTATTTTTAATCAATATCTCCCGATATTACTTATGTTTACGAATATTATTTCCTTTTCGTTTCTTTTACACCCGACCCACCCCTCCGATGTGTTTCGTTTGGCCATTCCGTGCAACTGTTCTGAAGATAAATCGCAACGACCGTGTAGTAGAAACGCAATATCCTGTTACTCAGAACGTTATGCACAAAATTTCATGGGCTATTCCGGAATAACTGTCGTTGGCAATTGGATTCGGAAAATGGCACATGACAAATTTGCCGACGTTAGCAGATGTCTCGACTTATGTGCACCGCATTTTCCGGAAAAGGCAACGCTTGGGATTTGCCATGGAAACGGTAGTAAAGAATAGTTCGTTTTAATTCTCCAAATCGCATGCAAACCCTGCAGCATATTATACACTATCCACCTAAGAAACTGTTATATGTTCGCCGTACAAATAGTGTTACAATATTTCGCTTTGCCATGCAATCGCGGTGAACAATATAAATATAATTTTTGATTTCAATTATTCCAAAGAACATTTCCCAAATGATTTAGAACTATTGAGCTGTACGTTGATGACATCAATACACTGTCGGAAAAATCGAAACCGTTTTCAGTTAGGTAAGTAATTCCGTGGAGACTATATGTTTTCATAGCCAACGGCCATTATTGTTTCCCTCCGATCGGAAAACAGTGTATTTTTATTTTGCCTAGCGTAAGGTAAACCAGATTGTTAACAAAAACACAGCAACCGTGTCCGAACAAATATTATCTTTTGTCTCTCGTCTACCCGGTTTTGAACACCACCGTATGGGCACGCCTATAATACGCATATATAATAGATATCCCGACGATATTGATCAAACAGTGTGGGTCTGCAGCAGGTGTGGAACGATAACTGAGAAGGGTATATATGCATCAAAAGTGTATAAAACAGCATGACGGGCACGCGTTTGTCTTGAGGTGGGTGAAACGTCAGTAAATCTTGCGTTATTTTAATTTCCTGTTTTAGAAACGTCCAGCCCGTGATAATCATGTTGAGTGGCCAGAAAGGCACCGAATCGGTGTTAATATTTATATGTTCGGCCCGCCTATTCCACCCCAGTCGTATGCACTCGTAACCGACGGAATGAATATTTAAGCGAAAAAGTAATTATTATTCTGACGTAAAGAGGAAAAAATACATTTCATTAGGTAACTCGCACCGTACTAATTTATGAAACCCAAATTATTCATCAGACTTGGATTTTGTGGATATATTAATTAAGATATAATATCATTATAATGTAACGTGATAACTAGTGAAACTAATAATATAATATTTTGTTATTACTCGTATAACTATTGAAATTTAATACAGACTACAAAAATGTACGATTCCAAAAATTCATCGGTTTCAGATTATCCGTTTTTTTCTTATAATATAATAATATATAGTAGGTTAATCCACCCACCTACTATCGATTAATAATATCAATAACTCCACTGCGCCATTATCACTTGTCAATCTCAAATCCAGTTTTATAAAATAAAAACCATTCGATCCGTTTTCTCACAAGAACGTCCATTGTTTTCAGAGTAACTGCTTTTATTTATTTATTCTGTACACATACTATGATATTATACCGTTTATTAATATTATATTTTATGCTATTTACTAAATAACCTCAAGTGAATTATCTTGGATCTGGTGAATTCGCCGCCACGTACGCGCACGCAACGCTCGTCGTGTATCCAATGTACAGATTAACCGAACAGTACACTTCTGGGAAACACAGCCACATGGGTACCACTTTATATAAATTATTGATGTCACTTAATGCGTTGTGATGGTCTATTATCCCGTTCCACTACCACCCTTTGAACAACCATTCATTTGCGGAGAAAAAACGCGGTCAGCTGTAGTACGTATAGCACAATACGATAGTATAGGTGGGTACATAAACCGATGGCTGTGGATTTGAAAAAAAAAAAACTTTTAATATTATGTACGATTCCCAAAAATGGTAGTGATGGTTTCGGAAAAACGAGCTCGGAATCTAAAAAAAAAAAAAAAACAACACACAAATATATAATATAGTAATACATTCCGTCGTCTGCAAAATCGCTGTTTAAAGACTCGTCCGAGAGTCGACCACCATCGGTCGGGTACACCGGACGCCTGGCCGCCACCGCCACCGCCGCCGCCGCCGCCTGCAGTATCCCTCCCCTCTCTACCACTCGCCTCGGCGAATAACGCACAGCCACACAGGGGTCATAATGAAGGCCCGGCGGAGATCATCTACCCCCGCCGGTGCGCATCGCCCGGTTTATTGATCTCGTGTTGCCCCCTCCGTCCCCTCCCCGTGGACCCTTTATACGCCGACCGCCGAATGCGTGTACACACACGCGTAAACTCGCACAATGTACGCACATGCATATATACACGCCAAGGCTGAAAGTTCGGCTACGGTCGACGCGTGTCCAAAAAGTTTTGCTACCCTCCTACCAGCGCCTGCAGCTGCCCTCGCGTCCCGTGCACCCGGCAGAAGATACGGCCGAGGACAGCAGGTGTTCGCACGTGTGAACGTATTAATTACGCTAATTACACCGTATATATATAGTTGTAGTGGCGTCGCTGTGCCCGGGCCCGCGAAATAGTTAGTCGCTGTTGTGTTGTACAAAGAGGCGTTCATATTGTGTGGAGTAGACACCTGTACAAGTGGAGTGGAGTGGAGTGGATAGATCGACAAAAAAAAACCCTAAACGAATACGTCGTGTTTACGTGCTCCTATCGGTTCGGCACGTTCGCTCGGCTTTACTTAAAAATCTGTACGGTCTCCGCCGCCGGCCACGGCCAGTGCACTGGTGCGTGACCCCGTGGAAGCGACTGTGATCTCAGAAGACGGTAAATTAATAGGTTAGGTGTAGTACTAGATATCGTTATGTACGAGGAAATCAGCTGCCGGGCAAATCCGGTTGAATTAACAAGTATGATGAAGAATAGTGAAGAAAATAAGCCGAAGTAGGTATAAGTATACCTATAATAAGAGTGTGGAGATTGTCAAATAAAACCCTCATAAAACGACTGCCTCTAAAACAGTTTATTATTATTGTAAACACCATAATATAACGATACACATAGGTACCATACTAAATGTTCTTACCCTCTCTCTCACACTATTGCTCTGTAATATTGCCGTTGGTAGTAAACTGGATATCTACCTACATTATAAACGGACAGTATATTAACGTACTTCTTAGTGCATTCGTCTCTATTGGTTGAGTATCACGATTTGCTTACATGAACCAAATAATTGGCCTGCAACGGGAATCAGCTTGCATATTTTAATTTTTTATCGCTCATAACGGTGAAGGATTTACACTTTAAATATTGCACTGTAAAAATATAACAGCGATTTTTTATGTCCGCAACAAAAGTTAACGAAGTGAAAACGATTTTTGTTTTTTTTCCACTAACAAATAATTTATTGTACCATTCAGAATGGAGAAGTTTTTATGATGAACACCTCTAAAACTAAGAATTCTTTCAATTTAAAAAATATATATACATAGGTATTTATATATTTTTAAATAATTTTATGACTGAATGATTTCAATTTAAAGAAAAAAACAAATATGAGTTATATTTATTGAGAACAAATATATTAAACACTTTGATTAATTATAAGTTAAATACTAGGAAACATTAATTTGTTAAAATATGTGCGTTATTTTTAGTTTTTATAAAATATATAGGTAGTCAAAATAAAACAATATTATTTATATACAAGATTCAAAATGTTGGATTCTGGCCAAACTGAACGAGTGTGAAACCGATTTTAAGAAAATGTAATATATATATATATTATATTTATATAACTTGCATAGAAAATATTTATTAATTAATATGATTTAATGCAGTTTAAAAATGTACCTACCTACTGAATTATATTCAAAAAAATTCTTTCGACCACAATAATATTTTATTCTTAATTTAAAAACAAAATTATTCAAAATTCCATAGAAATATGTTGAGTAAAATTACATTTTCTTTATATACAATGAGACGAATGGTAAATATATTAAAAATGCCGATTAAAATGAATACCTAAACAAAATATGCAAATAAATTCATTGGTATTTGGACCCTATTCGTTCATTACGAAGTCGTAACATGATGTCCGATGGATAATATTCGTCGGACGATACCTTAATCTTTTTTTCCCCTAAACGCAGAGGTGGTTCCGGAATGTTTAATATTTTATTTTTCATTTGAACGCTTGACCATTGTCGCGGACAATTAAATAGAAATACGAAGGAAGAAAAAATGACGATTCGTAGTCGATAAACCCAGACTGGCGTCGGCGCCTATACGCCACTGTTATAAAAGAAAAAAAAATAACGAGGGGATTACACTAAAATTTAGTCCCTTTTTGGGGAACAATAGAACCGTCGAAGAGCAGCGACGACGTGAGTTTGTCCTTTCGGCGCCTGTGACCCGTGGAGAGGTAGGTAGGTTTGTCATTTTAGAGTACAGATGACGTGCGATAAATGGAGCAGTGGCGCCCGACTAAGGTATGCCGCCTTTAATATTGAGGCGACAAAACATAAAAAGGATACAATTAAGACTCCTGGTAGAGTATCCGTCGGAGTGATTTAACAAGAAGAACAGGTCGAAGAAGAATACATGTTTATATATCACGAAATGTTATTGGCATAAAAATCATTTTTGTAATGTACCTATACATGATCAACGTTTTTTTTTTTTTAAACAATTCACTAGGTTTTTGGCTTAGAGTTATGTAATTAATAGAAATCAGGGAAAATTATGAAAAAAAAAAAATAATACATGTAATATTATATTATGTCTTGTACGAAGAAAAAAATGACTTTTTACTATTATGGCAGTATGCGAAGCCGACCGGGTGGTAGATATTGTATTAGACGGACCTTTATGGAACCTATACTTAATTTGCCGCAATTTTTTTTTTCCCCCGTCAATTAAAACTGCGTTTGTAACCCGATAATTATAGAACGTATACTAAAACAATATGCTGTAACACGAGCCAACAATAATTATTTATTCAGTCAGACAGTGTTGTTTGATATTAAAATAATACACAGGTACGAAGACAATTTCACGTGCACCTACAACGTCAAAACGAGCACACCACGAGACCCGGACACGTGATGGCGTGTTTCTTTGTGACTACCTATATAGAACAGTATATTATATCGTTTGAACGCGATGCGCGTAAGACGAGTGTATTATTATTGTCGGGGCGCAGAAATTATGGAATTCGCGTGTTTTTTACTGCTACACGGCTAACCGAGACGCACATTTTTATCACAATATTATATTATGACCATAAAAAGTACGATTTTTCGCATCCCGCCTCGATGATTTTCCGATAATAAGTTACATTTTGTCGTTTATGCACGTCTTACACATTTCTGGAGTCATTTTTGTAAATTTAACATTACCTCTACGTTATTATCGATATTTTTTTACATTTAGGAGTACCGAAGGTTGGTTTAATATGATATAATATATCGACATTTTCCATAAGTACCTGCCCAGATATGTCCTCGACGACGCGAGGGTTAAAATTTTAAAAAACGTAGAATAATACTTTTTATTTGTGAAATTAAAAGTTCAAACTTTAATATTATATTACGCATCTTAATAATTGTCAATAGTTTTTTGTGTAGAATCGTTCAAAACGTATTGTGTTGACCGCTAATTTTAAACAGTAAATATAAAAGTAATAACATATATTTTATACTTCATGATATCGACACAGAATACATTTAAATTTAATAATTAATTATAGAATATGTTGAAGAAATTTAAGGTGACACGGTTTGTTATTATATTGTTGCACAATTCCACAATTAGATAAAATAATTTATTAATTCGTGGATAGGTACCATGGGTTTATTCCGTGCTCATTTCGTCAATAAGTCGAAACTGTAATATTGTATAAAATATATTATAATTAAGTCGCTGCGTTAGTGTCACGTGTCTCGTATTTTATACACCAGTCACAAGTTCAAATTTTTTACCACCTATAATAACATTATTAGATACGATAAATTAAACGCGACGTTATCTCAAAGTCCTGAACCTAAAACTGCACGTCTCGGGTGGTCTCACCTCTATCCCAGACCAATTCACACTGCCACAAGATTAATTCGGCGACATTCCGGACCCGGGCGTCTGACGATTTTCTCGACCACAGTGCCGTCTCACCACGCAGGATTAATGCCGGATTAAACGGCTGCCGCCACCCCCTCGTCACTACACACACACACACAGCTCAAATCACCTCGAACACCGCCGCCTCCACCGACACCACCACCCTTGAGGGTAAAGTCAAACGGCCGGCGGGGGTGGAGAGTTACACATTTGTCGGGATACGTCTGTGTGTGTGTGTGTGTGTGCACAATATACATATATACACTGTACATTATATTATATTATATAGTGAGAGAGAGTCTGTCTGACGGCCATTCCGTGCCGGACCTGTTAATTATGTCACTGCCGCCACCGCCACAGCTGTACGGCGTACCGAATTATGTGTAATAATAGTCGCCGCTGGACAAGGGGTATTAATCATTTCACCTCTGAAAATGTTTCACTCGTTTCCCGCAAAACCTCTGCAGCGGGCCGGACCGCGAAAGGTCGCACCACGCGCAATGGTGGAAATCGGATTAGGCGCGTACTTTTTAATCGAATTCCATGTCACACCGAAACAGTTCTACGATAATTGTATTAATTTTAATTTAAAAATTACGCCATCCGCTGCGGACTACGACCGTAGGACGTGCATTTTTCAACGTTTTATTTATGCCTTTTTCATTTCATTGCAATACTAGAATTTAGTTACATGTATAGTAATAAGCTATAGTGGATGATTTTTTAGTCCAGTGACAGACACCGTACTAGCCAGTGCTACGGTATTCCATACGATATTACAATAATATTATGCGCCTAATTAGAGCATCTATATGCAATAGCATGTTATTAACTCAATATTGAAAAAGTTTTTTTTTTTTAACCTAATTCTTGTTTTCTTCGAATTGCGGCGCGCCGTCATCGTGGATAAAAGCAGCAAATTGAAAGAAATAAACACCTCGTTAGTTCGATAATACTCAATCCCCGGGTCGAATTACACGCTATCCGATCGTACCAGGTTCTCGGTTGTCGTGTTTGAAATTGTTTTTAAAAGTCCTTTATACTACTTCACCCTAGCCTGCCGTTTACCTACATATTATCATTATCATTACGATCTTCGGCAAACAATCGTTAATATTAACACGCCAACGCTATAAATACGTTTTTCGTTCAGAACTTGTTTAACACGTAATCGCGACAAGCGGTGGCTCTTCTTTGAGGGGGTGGGGGGGGGGGGGTGAGAGAGAGCAGCTAACCTAGGGATGATATATATTATTATATTATATACTGCTGTGCTCTGGCAGCAAGCACGCAATTAACGAAAACAGTTATTTCGTGTCGGTTAAACGAGCACCGAGGGGCATTGCGAGCATTTGAAGTAATTAAAAACCTCGCCGGCCGTGGTTAGGCCACAAGCATGTCAAATATACGGCTGACATTACCGAATATTATGTACATATATGTATGTAATATATATATAATATATTGTGTAATAATATATTCATTATTCAACGCATACTGAATTCCTGCGAAAGAGTTCCTATTATGATCGTATTAAAATTAAAGTTGACATTACGTTTTGAGTGAAAAACTTAATGAAATCATAAAAAAACTTGTGATCGCTATGCAAATAAATGAAAACTGTTGAAAATAGTTTATTCAAAATTAAAGCTGAAAATTATATAAATTATAATGAATAAAATATGGACAATAAAGGAATTTGATAATTATGAATTTAAATAAAAAACTACGGTAAACCAATAATTTAATACAGTTATCGGTAGTTATGTTTTTGTTATATCTTATATGACAGAAATGATATGATAATAGACAATAGTAGTAATAAAACAAAATACACTTTGAGTAAAATTCTGATTGTTGAATTTAAAAAACCAAAAATAATACAATGGTATATTATATTTAAAGATGAATCACGTTAGTGCCTAACAGTATTTTCAGAATACGTGATTTAAGAAAAATCAACATTTAGAGGATAGGTTTTGGTTTTGTTTTTGTTTGTTTTTTGGCAATTCCTGCGATATAAAAATATATATATATATTATATATAGCTCAATATAAACACACCACCTCACCCCTCGATTAATTCGTTTTCCTCGTTCTCGGCAACCAGAGACCCACGAGGACTTTTGGACGACAGCCAGGCTGAATAGCATTTATGTCAAACTCAGATAATATTATGGCGGCTATTAAGGGATAGGAAACGAGTGTATGTGAGCGACATGGATGGTGAGAGAGAACGAGAAAGACAGATAGATAGAGAGAGGGAGGGAGAGAGAGACAGAGAAAGTCTGAGAGACCTTTTATTAAACTACATATTAACCGTGGTGCGCTTCGTAGCATAGCTGACGCCATTAAACTTCCACTCGTTCTTACCGTACTGTACTCTCGTAATAATCGTTTACATGGGAAACGCCAACGAATTTTTCTTAATAGTATATTCACAATTTTAGTGGCAGTCTTGTGGGCTGGCGTGGAGAGAAGGGGTGCATTTTTCCCAGTTCACGGGAAAAATAATCGAGGAACGTTATTAGCAGAATGTTATTATAATACTGTTCCACCAGTACATGGTGTTGATAAGAATCTTTGAACTGCAGTTAAAAATTTGCATTCATCGCTCACCTCATAATACTATAACTATAGTGTATTCAACCTTCGGAGAAAACACTATTTCGTATAATTTTCGAGTAGAAAATTATCGGGAATAAAGTGGAAAAGTATTCGCTCGTATTCCATATCCTATATCATACGTTCGCAAGCAATTTATACTGGAAATCGGTTTACCCGGCCAAGTTACGCGTGATGAAATTGGATTGCACACGGAGTAAAAATATTATTAAATGTGGTTAGATTGATAAATCTTAAAATACATACATAATATCATACAATAGAAATTGTATAAAGAATAATAGATAAAGCATGTGCTCAAAGAAGTAAGATAAAAATGAAATTAAAAATAGTGATAAAAACACCTCATTAAATTTTTCTTTTTGTTTATTTGTTTGGTACAATCATATTTTGATTATTTACATTTTATGTACCTAAATATATATCATACCCAATGATTTAAGTTTAAAATAATTCGTGTAAGATCATAATATTATAGTGTTGAAATAGAGAGTAAAATCCACGGCGCAAATAGTCGGGTTATAAATTGAAATGCGTACAAAAGTGGTAAACTACGGTGCGCATAATATCTAAGCTGGTGATTAATATTATAATCATTTTTTCATTGTTCAACATAACGTTACGATTGTTTTGCCGAAAAATATGTTTTCAGAGCCACACTGTTTACTGTTCTGAAAGGAACAAAAAAAAACATTAAAAACTCAACGTTCGTTAATGGTGATTGGGCAATATGGTTTTCAAGCACTACAACAGCACGTATGCATCACGTGGGCGGGGGTGGACTAAAATTCCTGTCTACGTTTACTACACGTGAAATGACCCGCAGTAGGTACGGCCGAAGCCTATGATAATTATATACAATACAGCGTACGACCGTGCACGCCGATCGCACAAGTGCGTAAAGTGGTTAAATGGTGCTGGCGGAATGCCGAGTGTGGGCAGTCGATGCAGATTAGGACGGGAAACGTCCGTCCGTGTCCGGTTTTTCGGGCGGACGGAAAGTGGTGTGAAATCATTCGGTGATGAATGGACCCAATTATTGCCTTCCGCGTGTATTTGTACAACCTGCGTACATAGGTTTGGTGAAATATTATGGCCACGGTGGACGGGCGCGGTGGGGTTGTATCGGATGTACACGATGACGTGCAGAGGGTGCTGCTGCAGCGGGGTCGTTCCCTGGAACTTCAGCTAACTACAATTACAGGGCGAACAAAGTCGCATTGAATTCGCCACCCACCCCTTCCCACCACCTCGACCTGGCCATCGAAGCCTTTAATTACGACACGGTCTCCCTCTGGATTGTAATGTTACGGAACATCGTGGTCCGGGCGGTTCGTTAAGCCCCCCTCCCGTCCCTCGTCTCTTCTACCACTCGCTCAGCACACAATTAGGTCTGCGGGACATTCGATTCCGTGCATATATATATATGTATGTATACAGTCGGCGGAGCCCCTGGGATGGACTTTTTATTTTTTCTCTTTTTTTTTGTATTTATTTTATTTTGCTAGAATTTCATTAGTAACCGAATACGCCCTACGTCGGCTTGTCAGCTTAACGTTCGCTAAACGGATTTCGCAGCTTCTCGATAGCTTATATACTATATAGTGTATATCGGGTATATAGTAGTATTGCACGCAACGAACAACGTGTTCTCTAGAAGTTTTGTTCCCAGGACGCGGAAAAAGTTTGTTACTGTGACATTTATGAAACACGACTACGGTGGCAGGGATGTTAAAACGGGTGGCAAATCCGGCCTTACAAACTTATTTGTGCACTATAGTATGTTAAATTTAATACGCCATACGAACAATATAATTATGCCGATTTTTTTTCCATACTTTACCTATCTGTCTTTTCAGTGTTCTGAAGTCAGTATTAGCTTACAAAACATGCCAGATGTTTACTCCGACCATATTTCGAAAACTTCTGGGTCCCATTGAAATCAATTTGTTAAAATATAATCTTAGACACACAGAAAAGTCAGATTCTTCTAGATTTATGGGCGAATGTGTCCCATGAGGGTCCACGGTTCGGGACAAATTGACACAAATCGGGAAGCTTTCGTATGTTTATTGGCTTGGTCAACAAAGGGGATATAATACAATTGAAGTAGTTCCATAGTATAAAATGAAGGGACACATATATCTCTGAATCGAACATTTCTGAACTATTTAAAACTCTACCATATAACACATAACTAGTATCTTATTAGTTGTACAATAAATGTAATAGTTGCTTGCAAACTGACGTATAATTATGCTACTTGACCACATTTTACGTTTTATCCACACCATATGATTAAGTTATAGATAAATGTTTGCATGGTGATCAATCGTATAGAATTAATAACACATTTGTATTATTGTATTAAGTGTAGGTAACATAAATGTCTGTAATACAAGATGTGATAATCCAGTAAATCTATTAATCAATGTATATTAATCATATACGTACAGTAACTAGGTATATAGTTTAAGATAAGTATATACAATACTGTTATCTGAATGAAAAAATAATCAATAAGTCATTATTAAATAATATTTGATGAGACTGAAAATTGTTACATAATCTATCAAAAAAAAAAAACAGATATTTATTGCTTAAAGGTATAATATAATTTATAATAATATATTATTTATTATGATTATTCGTAATAATTGAATTCAACCAAAACTTTTTAGTAGTTCTTAATTTTAATCAGACTTTATTATTCTCAAATCAAAATGTAAGATCTTATGTTGTATTATTGCCTAAATCATATAACTTTCAACATCGAAACATTAACCCGTGAGAATACGGGAATTACGTAAGAACAAAAAAAAACACATTGCTTAACGGTGCTGAGAGTATTGATATAGCTGATATTATTTAGGTACTACTTGCACACGATTATTTTGGTAATGTAATACGGTTATTACTATTTGGGCGATGTTTAAATTAAAAGTATTGAATTTTTGAAACAAAATAACATACGCAAACGAGCACACATCGAACGCGTCAATGAACAAACTTGAATAATATTTCACAAGTGGCCTTGTGTTCAGGTATTTATAACGCCTCCGGATCGTTGTTGGAGCACAGTCAATTGGCCGTTTTTATGACCACCATCCAAATGGCGTTTAATGAAAACTCGTAATTCATATTTTGGCATCATCTTTATTTCAAGCGCGCCGAAAAATGACCCCGCTCAACATGCCGCAGAGTTCCATTCCCCTGTACACTACTTGCCGTAAGAAGTGATATTTATGTGCCGTTGCTCGGGCGTTTGACATTAACGGCTTTTCCAAATTACATTTTTGTGTATGCCCAACGACAATGGTTTTTCCCGGCGCTCCTCGCCAACCCGCCGGCACACGACGTGCCCGTCGCGCATGACCGGCTTATCGCCCGAGCAGATACCGCGGGACGCCATAAATCTTACACCAACTCTGTGTGTCCGCCGAGACTATTCACATCCCCGGGGGTGGACCAGAGGACCGCGGATTTAATTAGGCGATTGTGTACGATTATTCCGTACAATATGCAAAATAATCTTGATCTCGTTTGACGAAACAAAATGACACGTGGAGGCAAATATATAGCACTATACTTTCGAAAAAAAAAAATAGGTAAAACAAAATCACGAAATTTACATTTTTGATAACATGCGCAACAAAAAAAGTTAACAATAGACGCTTTAAAGCTCATAGTAGGTTTACGACCAATACACACTTTAGCACTTTAGCACCAACACACGACAGCAGCGTTATATACGATAGCAATAATAGCATTACCCTGCAGTTTCGTTGAAGAATTAATGAGATGACGATGATAATGATAAGTGATAACGATAAAACGCGGTCGTTTGAGAATTTAATTAACCGTGAAATAATATGTTTAACACCGATTGCGATCGGTGCGTGCCATCACGGAAACTCGCAAAACCTACCGCGACGCAACGCGATCGAAAATAAATACAATTCAATATTCATTAAAGCTCGGTTTGATATCACCCCCACCGGAGAGAATTATAATACGCAGACCATACTAGAGAGCTCTTATACTTAATTCATCGGACCGGATGTTTCGCCGGTCTAAGCGCGTTTCCGGTCGGATTCATAATATCCTCGGCGTCTGCAGTGCTGATAAATCATTTCCAAAAGACCCCGCCAACAACATCGTAGCATCGTACTACCCTGCCTGCCGTCACACACTTTCTCCGCTTACGACTCAGCTATATAATATATGTAAGTATAAACTTGTACACATACACACGCGCATCCGCCTTAAAGGGTATAGTAGTAATTAGGTTGCAACTTTAATTGGTCGGAAAATCCCCGGGTCCGGATAAACTCAAAGGAGGCGGTGGTTTTCTGTCAACTCTGCGAACTCTCCTCGCCGGCATGGTGCACGGAAGGTATATAACGGCGGCAGAACTTTTGCAGTGTCCTCGCCCAGCCACACACACTGAAGCGTGCCACCGGTGCGCCCAACTAATTGTGAGAGAAAACGCACACGTCACACACCGCGAGTACGACTATATATCCACCGGCGGCGCGAAACTTTAATTGCGATTTTATTATAATATCGGACTATCATCTCCGGAGTTGGTGTAGGACGGGTGGAAAGTAAGTCGGTTTAAAAAGACTTAAACGATTCGAATATCGTTCGGACGTAAAGCTATTTATCAAAAAGTTCACACGGCAACGAAGTACATGGAATAAGAGCAGGAGGGGGGAAGCTCGAAAACTTTCTCACGGGCGTTTTGGTAATGATTAAACGAACTTGCAGCCTTGTTTCAGTTTCTTACCTGCCACCTTCATCCCCGAAAACTCCTAATTGTTCCCGGCACAGAAACGTCGCATTTGTCTCTTATAATTGAGATAATTAATTGCGCACACTCTTGAGGCAAGCAGTAGAGACAACGTCCAATTAGCTGTGATACTCGCCAAAAACAACCAGGATATACATTTTTTTTTTGTGTTATCGCGAGGTCTTAAAAATATAAGTGGAAGTTGCAAATGTGTGATATTTAAATTGTATAACATCCTGCAATTTACAATAATTATAGATAACAAACTCTCAATGTTATTTTTAACTAAAGTTTAACCGAGACAATTATTGCTGTATAATATTTTATTATCAAGTTTAAATTATTTCTGGGTTAGCCTTGACGTGGTATCAATATTTGACATTTCATAACATTATTTCCTTATCGTTACGAAATAGGACAAAAGTCATTTACTATTTTACCATAGTTGATAGTGTTATTTTTTTTCACTGCGCAGTACCTAAATCAGCATTCACAATATTGAATTACAAATTTTTATACAAATGGTTTAAAAATCACATTTTTATTTGTTCCTATCATTGACCATGCGATTTTATGTATTATTATTAAACCGAGTAACTATATGTTTTAAATATTTTTTTTTTTTTATAAATTATTGATGAAATAAAATATTTTTTGAATGATTAATTTAATTTTTTAATTCACAGAAAAAAATACTGGATATTCACACTTACAGATACAATTTTTAAGAACATTTCGTTGCTGAACCGAAGTAAACACTGTAGATTGAATTGTGTTATTCGACAATGTGTAGGTGTATAATGTAAAATTGTTTCCATATATTTTGAACAGACCAAACAGGTGTGCTGAAGGGGGACATCGATTAACAGTCCGGTATCGAGTGCCAGCTAAGTCTCGCCGTCATCTGTTGCCCGGCTTAATATTGGTAAGGCATATGGGTGTGGGTAAGAAAAAAGTGTGAAAAAGGGTTTCTAAAGATGAATTTCCAATCTGTTACATACACTTACAAGAGGGTTTTAATCTTGCCAGGTCGGAAAGGGTGTGGAACGAGTTAACGATCCTGGCGGACCACAGGTACCTGCAGTGCATGCGGCGACATATGGTTACCGAGGAACAATATTACAAAACTACATTATTATATTATATACCTAGAATGTTATTTTAAAAAACTCTTTTTGTTCGGCTGTTTTCTCTCGCCTTGTGCGCGTACGTATTTTATTATAAATTATTTTTTATTCCCACTCTTATAAAAGTAATGGGTTTTCATTTGTTTTGGAGCAGGTAGAAGAAAAAAATACATTAAGGTAAGATATTGAACACGGTACAATATTAACCGTTTACCATTTGCACACTAAAAAAAGGATAATATTAACAACAACTTTATAACACTGACACCAGAGTACGTTGTGTATTCGTGTCTATATTAAGTACATATATAGGTATAATATTTTATTTTATATTATACTGAGTGGGCCACCGTATTTTTTTGTCAATCTTTGGTACCTTTCCAGAACAAATACCGTGCCTCCACCTGTTTCTAAATTGCTTTTGTGTTGTTTATCAAAATGTCTAATATCACCATATCATTGTAGGTTAAAATAATAACCCGTTTATCCTGCAAAAACGTAATGTTCTGTGGTTTGCACACAACACTTTTTTCGTTTATTATTAACATGGATTTAAAACTCTTTAATTAATATATTTTAAATTATTATTATATTATATTATATAGTTGTACTTCAGTTTGTGTATTCCGAGTATATTTCCATATTAAGAGTAAAATAAATACAGGCGTCGGGCACTATGTGTTTTTTATCGTGATCATATTGTTACGGACGGCCCGTGAGGTTAGGGTAGGCATTATTATTACTTCGACTGTTCCGAACCTTTGCAAGAGGAGATGAAAATAAGTTTTTGGAATAGAATATTATGACGGTTTTCCCTCAGTAGAAGTGTAAAGATACATCGCAGGGTGTTGCGAAAGTCCGCCGTTGCCCGCCGACCGGATAAACATCTGCTGTAAGCGCTCAATGGGACAATTTATCGAAAACGTGCATCCATTAGTTTTGCTTAGGACATTTTTCACGCCAGCTCGGCAAGGGAAAAATAACAGAATAGGATCCTTCTCTATATTGTGTATTTTGTTATAAAAAGCGTTTTCCCGGGATGGTTTATATTATTTTTGCAGCGTGAGTTAGATACACTAGAAACGCATTTTCGATACAGTCGCGTACTTCCGCGTCGATACATCGCACGTTATATCTAGGACCGTTTTCGACTGCCAAGTTTTTATCTCAAATCGATGGTGGATATTAATATACTATACGTCGTGTATGTATAATATAATATATATTATATTATATACACCCTCGCTCGTCCTGAGATACAACGTGAGACGTTCGCTCCAAACGCGCCAATCGTGTGTAACATATAATATGGTCCTCTTAAAAAAACACGTCGTAATGTTCGTAACAATTTGTCTAAAAAGATTTTTTTTATATTTTTGAACGTACGTATATACTATATTATATACTTTGTACAATTATATTATTATATAAGTACGAAAAAAACCTTAGACGTCGGCATCTCTCTGAAATCCGATACATTCGTACGATGAGATGAACCTATATATATATATACACACACCCGAGGCAGCTGATGTTATATTATACGGCGCGTACAACATATTATTAGCGTATTACAAGACGCACATTATAATGCCTGCATCGCGTTTGATTTTTCTTTAAACTGGGATTAAACGTGTAAAGAGAAACGGGGGACAATACGGCGGGCCAGGTGCCGTACCCTTAGTTTTGAAATGGATATTGCGTTTATGGAAAGGCGCAGTACATAATAATAATAATAATAATGATAATAATATAATATCGTAATAACGCGTAGGCGTGTAAACTCCGGCACTGTTATCACGCGTCGACCGGATGCTGCCAGTATCCGTTGTCAGCTGTGGTCCGTCAAACCAGAACGGATATTAGGTATATAAATATATATATATATATAGTATATACTAACCATAATATACCCGGCGCCGGATCGATAGCAATTCACACCACGCATAAACGTATGTATATATATATTATAATACGATATGGTATATATTGGATATGTGAGCGGTACGACTCGACAGCAGCGGTTGGCGGCGGAGGCGTTGAAATAACACGAGGATGAAAACGAAAGGGACTGGAGGATATTATTATTATTATTATTATTATTATTATTATTATTATTATTATTATATTCCACACGAACGGATAAATATGTGTGCAGCTAAATAAACAAAAAAAAAAAAAAAACGAGACGAGACGAATAAGAACCTCTAAAGAGGCGGCGTTTAATCGCATCGACAATCGCACATTGTCCCCGCAAGATCACTCGACATCTCGAACAGCTGTTGCCGCCGCGTTATCCCCCCATACTGTACATACCAACGAGGGTTCTCAAAACTCGACCTGCGAGTCAAGTGCACCCGAACAATGGCAGAGAGTTTAAAATAAAATTAATTACCCGGTGGGTATACATGCACGACGCCCATTATATAATAATAGCCAGTTATATTGTATATTATGTACCTGAGCGGCCCATCTCCGCGAAAAATAATAATAAATATACGTACAAAACTGACTGCGCACACGCTTGTTCCGCGGCCACCGTCCATAACTCTTCGGTATTCGTTCACGCACCCGCCTCGGTCTTTATGGCTAATTTTCCAGGTGTCTCATCACGATTCGTCTCGCTGGTCGCGAATAATCGATAAAGTCGCTGTTATATTCGGTCGCGATATGGAGAAACTAACGTCTCCTCGCGTGTGTGCACTACACTATAATATGGTGGGTTCTACAATGGGTCACGCCTCTTTGACGACCGTCCGATTCACGTCTGAAATGCCTCCTATTCCGTTCACGGTCACTGTACAGTAAACTGGAAATTATTATGATTCGCAATCACGCGTGCCTTATAAAACCACCACCGAGAAACCGTATAAATCGAATTCCTCAAACGCTCGTGCATAATACACGGCCCCTTAATATTTTATTATTAGCCAGCGCAAAAGCTTCCAGATGGAGCCGGTTATATTGTTTTGTTGATGTTGCTGAATGTGGAACAATGGGCACAATGCAGATTCGAAAGGGGAATTGGCCCGGGCGTCCCGTTGAGATAATTCTCGAATTACAAAACTGGAACAACAATAACGTATACGCGGGCAGCGAAAAAAACAACACGGTGAAAAATTAATAATACCTTAGGTAACAATGTGAAACATTTTTTTTTTTCAAATCTACATTGTTTGTTTAACCTTATAGAGGAAAAAAAGGGTGGTATGAGAGATATATTTTTTTTCTATAACAAAAAAAAATCATGTACCTACGCTATGTGAAGCTAGCATGTATCGATGTCCGAGATACGACAATAAAGAATTTAATAGACGGAAGAATCCGTACGGGCCAAGAGACCATATGGTGGTCGTTTTGTGTAAACCTGATTTATATAATAATATTATACACTCGAAAACTGTAGCTTGAAAAATGCTATCGGTTTCTGTACGTTGATTGCAATATAATTTAATGAAAAAAATTAACTTGAAAGGATTACAATAATAGTTAAGTACCTAAGTACATGGTTACGGTATAGGTTGGGTATTATAGTTGGGTTAAGGTTTCATTCGCCACACTTATTTTAATTCATTCATTCTCGTAATAATATTGTATGCGTTCTGTGACTATAACACTGTTCATTATGTTGTTAAAATGTATTAAACTGCAAATTTATCTGAAACGCGGAACGTATTATTTTGTGGATGGTTTCATGTACTACTCTTAAGATCGTGATGGGTCGGGGGAGGGGTGACGTGAAATGAGTCATTTACAACCTCCGTTGCTAATGAATACGTACAAACCTTTTGGTAACGACTAACGAGTTTTTCAACCTCAGTAATTTTACTCCACAGAGTGTAAAAAATATTTACTTGAACATTATAATACAAATATGATCGTTCAGTGTTACTATTTAATTCGATGAAATAAACAATAAATTATCACACGGCTTAAATAAAATAAAAATGTTTAATTCAAAAAAGATTACTTTGCGGGTATTTATATAAAGATATATCTGACATGAGTTATTAATATTATTATGTCATTTTACACGATTACGTAGTTATGGAAGAAAATTAATTTTTAAAACTTGTACACATTAATATTAACCAAACGACCTAAGTATACAATAAGCTAACCATGTTGGTATAATATATTACACTGGCTGTCGACGAAAAGTTACTGAAACCAAGTGTAGAAAATACTTTTGTAGCATGTTAAAACAACTCGCGTAATATTTAAATGTTTACCGTCTAAGGTCTGTTGTAAATAATACTTTCGTTGTTGATTATCAACAAGCCGCGACCTTTCTACCACAATATTGTTATGTTCTGTTCCTTATATTGTGTTTGATAAAAATAAATCCGTGTATGAATAAAATAATTAAAATATCATGTTTTCGGCCGAAGAGAAATTATTCATTGTCGATCGACCTTGGATCTCAATCATCTTGATACAAATCGGTGGCTTTGATGATTTAAAATAATATACAACAACAGCGTGGTATAACAGACGTTATTGTTTTTACCACCGGTAAGAAGAAAAACACACACACACACACACACACAACAGCCATGTGTTGGACACCGGTAGTCACCGTTTCGAATATCAATCAATCAACTATACATAACAGATACAAGTTCACGTGCGTAGTGGTATATAAGAATATATTTCTCTCGTTTAATCGGAACTACAGCTGCGCGACATTAAGTGCCATTAAATACAAGTCGGTTTTTTTTTCTTTCTGCCCGAGTGGTGTAACAATATCCCCTCTTTCCACGCACGTACTCACTAATCCCGGTAATGTTTACCCCCGTGCATTTAGTGCTATAAATAATAATATAATAATAATAATAATAATGATTTTAATACACAACGCGCCGCTGAAGGGATTCCTAACGAATTAGCTTTGTTTCCGCGGCCAACCGTATCTGGATGTCTGGTTTCAAGCAGACAGCGTGTAATTACCGTGGACAGATAAAAATAAAAACACCATATATGCCATCACATATTATACGTACCTCCCCGAAGGTATAATTTGCCAAAACAAAACGAAACGAAAAAAAATCCGTATGCAGATGTAAACCCTTTTTCGAGGGCGGACGGCGTGGAGGGGGTTGCAGAAAGGGGGAGATACGGAAAAAAATCAACCTATACGATACGCCGTTTGCCCTCGAGCTGCATATGCGGATGAGCAGCATTCCGAGGCAATTGAACTGAAACGATTGGCAGGCGACCGGGTGTTTAAAACGGAATACGACACTATAATATTATTATATAGTAAACGACCATAAATCGTGGTGGAACCGAACGGGCACGTACGTAGGGAAAATATTATGTATTGTTTTTAATGTCGAGATCGTAAAAATATCCGCGGTACTTGTATTGTATTGCTTGCACGAATGAGAGAAATGAAAACGTAAAATATTACACACCAGGAGAAAGGTATTTTAACGTGTATTTTCCTAAGACGAATAATTATTATCAAATCGAAACAAAATATACTTGAACGGCTGAAGACGATTTGTGCAAATTGTACAATATTGTAATATTATATTATATTTTGAGTCTTTTTCAAGAGAAATACTTGACAGTAATGTTTATAACCTAAGTATTTTATTTATATAGTATACCGTATTCCAAATGAACTATAATTGCGTTATGAATAATACGAACATTATTGATAAAGTACAAAATTTGACTAATTGAATTATACGCTTGGTTTTGATATTTAGTATATCCCAGGAGACCGCGTTACCTCCATAATTAATTTTGCCCATATTTCAATCATAACATGCAAAATGATAAAAATGACACACAACATGTTCGAATGGTAATATTATGTAGATACTTTTACGATTCGTTGGATTTGACAGTGTGCACAATGTACCTTTGGTACGAACATTTCTACGAGTATTTACAATTTAATAAGGTTCGTATGGAAAAAAAAGATCAAACGCCTACCTACCTAGATTTTTTTAAGAAATATTTTGGGCTTACTCTCAGTCTCCGTCGTGTAAGAATAGTTTGAGTAGGATTACAACCCTCGTTCAACACATTTTGCCATAGCCATTTCTAATCGGATTTAAAATCTAATGATATTCGATCAACCGTTATCACTTTTTAAACGATTGTCCTTTTACTATACCTATTACCTTCCTTATGAATTCCCAAAATAATTGAAAATCATTGTAATATTTTCGCTTGAATTATTACAAATGGAAATGTTAGTTTCGTTACCAATACAATAGGAATAAAGCAATATTATGCTACCCGTTTGCAGCCGTAATAAAATACGTTTTCAGAAAATTCTTTAATTAATATTAATATTTAATTTTCATAGGATAACCAACAGTATTGAAATTTCACATATTTTGTTGTACTATTTTTTACAACAATTATTAATTTTATTATAATGTTCATCATTATCGCTTATTAAAATCAATATAAACTATAGATATTTTTCAAATAATTTATTATATATAGTAAGCTTGGCCAATTACAATAACTTAAACAAGTACCCTATGTAACTCTATATTATGAACCTTTATTATTTATCTTCAACGAACTAGTTTGTGGGGAAATAAAACTCTATAACTACAGATATAAATCCGAATATTTTAACACAGAAATTATGTATATATATATATATATATATATTATATATATTTATTTATTAATTCTTACCTACGATAAACCGTACAATTTAGCGAGAAACGCACATTAAGCGAAATCTCACGATGTCTTGATGCAAACCATATGGTTGTGTAGTACAAAGTTCAAAACCGGATTGGCCATCGGCACTTTACAAATATCTCTGAATATAGAATTCGACCTTGCACGAAAATTTAAATCCAACTACTACTACTTCTACTAATTCTATACTACTATTCCTACGACTCGATACGAATACTACTACTGTGCTTTGCGAGAAATTTCGTTGTTTTTTTTTTAATTGACAGCCGACCATTGTCCGTTTACAAATTTCCCACGGTACCCTCACGTCCCTGTTAGCAATGATACTGACAATAATAATAATAAAAAATAATTATTATTATTACTATCATCATTATTATTATGCACACGGTCCATTGTCTTCTATTAGTTTTCGCCCAGGAGTCGTCTGATCAGCTGTGACCATCGTCGTCGTATTTTACAGCGGTGACGGACGTAACAATGTTTGACGGCCTGACACTCGGTCGTCGACCAGTGTCGCCGCCGTCTCATCTTATCGGTCACCATTGTATTACGACGTGTTTGTATATAACATTATAGCACAGACAATGCGCTTGTTAATCTGAACACTTACCTGTAAAACAAAAGAATACAAAAATATCAGTATCATCCGAAGCTCCGGGGCACCCATTGTCAGGTCGAAAATATTATTAAATACTCCCCCGCCTGCGCCCTGCCGAAAACCACATTCTTCTTATTGTACACATAGCTTTATTTTATTTTTTTACATACAGGGTGTTTCAATCATAAAAAAATAAACCAAAATAAATAACAAATCCTTTGATCAGAGCCGTCAATCTCCGGTAAAATCCTACTCTTGCACCGAGACATGCTGCGATCGTAATCGTCGGCGATGGCTTTGGCTTGTATTGGTATTATCGTACCTATACCTTAACTTCTGATATAGAAAATAATAATATTACGATGTGTTGTTTTTTTTACTCTCCTAAGCGTAATGGTTTTTATTTTGTTTTTTATTGTTAGATGATTTACAGTCAACCGTACAATGCGGTCAATTAATGGCTCTTCCCGTTTAGGTCTACCTCGAAACGCACGACTCCACATACACAGTACACACATTCAGTGTTTATTCTTTGATTCCATTTTTTGTACACTACCTATATGCTTGTGTCAATATACATATTATACTAGAATGGTTCTCACGTCGAATAACGGAACTTGAACTAAAAACTTGGTGATTATTAAGTTATTATGTATTATTGTTATTTTTTTATTATTATAGATGTGATGTGTGCACAGACAAGACGGATATTGTTCCTAACCTACCAATAATGACTAATGTCACAAAGTCTAAACAAACAAAATAAATACCTCATTAAAAAATATTGTTTTATTATAATATTAGAAAATACATAATTCTGGAATGTCAGCCATTTTTAAAAAATATTTTATTCAACTTATTATAATATATATTTTGAATTGAGATTAGGAATATGGTATAAAATATTTAAATTGCAATTTCAATTGAAATATTATATGAATTAGATTTTCCAACTTACGACTTTTTCTCCCCTTACTGATTTAATGAAGCTAGGGATTTAAATCCCTAGAGATCGATTTTGTCTATAACTCGATTTTACGTCCCGTTGGGCAATCGTTGATAGAAATACATACATGTATAAAACTGTGCTTACATTCAAAATTGGTATAAATCTCACACATCTATAAAACATGATATTTTATTCCTCCGAGTTTCCTATTGATGTCTTATACCAACAAAAAAAAAAGGTAACATATAAATATTTACCCTAGTTCTCGCTTGCAAAACTCAACCGTATTACTCACACAAAGTATACCTACATGCATTTCGAACTTAAATATTCACACTCTGGTCGATAACAGTAAGACGGATTTATGACAAAGATCGTTGAGAAATCGATAAAAAGTAGAAACGTCAACGATTTTTTTTAAAAACTAAAACAACGACCAAAGGCGTCGATCGCTTACCATACGGTGGATATCCAAGTATCATGCTTTTCATCAATCACGGTGGTTTAGATCAATAGTAACAGTGAACATAGCACGATACGCACGTGACGACGTTTTAACTAGAACGAAACACAAACGACGATTGTCCGGGAATATGATGTAATACAATAATAATTATAATTCGAGAAAAACAAATAAAAAATAAAAAAAAAAACACGAAACCCGAAACCCGATACGAAACGAAAAATGATTTCGGACGCGAAAACCACGACGGCGAGTAGGCACGACGGACGCGGACGGACGGTGCGTGCGGCAGGGCGACGTTAAACTAACTGACTGGATACGCTGGGACGACGGACGACAGCGGCGGACGGCGGCGGTGGCGGCGCGGCGGCGGCACTGGTTTCGGCGGTGAGAACGTTAGTAATAATAATACGAGGACTGAGCGGTGCGCGAGAGTGCGCGCGGGTCCCTCCGCAGCCGTCGTGCCTCTCGTAAAAACCGTCTCCCGTTTTGTACCCGTACCGGCTACAACAGAAGGGTGAGGACAAGTGAAACGGGCCAGGACAGGGCGGCCCGGTTCGGCGTGGTTCCGTTTAGTACGGCGAGAAGGGCAGGGGGGCCACGACGGCCCGATGCTGACAGTGTTTTACGGCGGCAAGACGGCAAAATCAAAAATCAAATCCTAAGTGCGTGTCTGGGCAATGCGCTTTGGTCGGGGGGGGGGGGAGGTTACACGGAAAAGATTTGACCTACGGCATTAGAGGTATTCAAAAGGGGACAGTGAAAAAAAAATACCAACAAATTCGATTTTGAAAACGTTTGTAAAAATACAGGAACCCAGCAAAAAAAAAAAATGTATATATTATATAAAAACAAAAAAAAAACGAAGGTACGTTTATTGCATTAATTTATTATTATTACTATATTATTATCATTATTATTATTATTAATATTAGTTTTGCGCAATACGTGCAGATCTTGTAATTATTATTCTAACGTTTGAATCCGACGAACAATACGAAACCAGGCATTCCTCATAATTGTTAATATTGACTTGTAATAATAATTGTTTGCTACGATAAGATGATAATATTGTAAATTATAATTCAGTATTCATTTGATGTCGATGCATACACTATATTATTATATTATACCTACTATTATATTAGTATATTGTATTATGGCTTTATTGTTCGACAACATATTAGAATAAATTTTAGTAAATGTTCTATTAGTGTTAAACACTCACACACATATTATAAAAAACCAATTAAGACATTTTTTTGTTCAAATTATCGTTTATTAAAATTCTTGAAATGTTAACAATGACTTAAATGTGCATTTATGGTTAAATCGGAAAAATAAAAGACACTCTAAAACATTAATAATAGTAATTTAATTACAATAATAATATAAAAACGACAATATTAAATATATAATAATTGAAATACAATTGAACAACTAAACATCCATTACCATAGTCCATAAAGAATGCAGAATAAACAGATGAACAAACAAATGTATATAAAAACACAATATCAGTAATTGATTATTTTAAAATAATATTTTCCAAAAGGGCTTTTACTATTCATTTTTAATCCATTAAAGTGCATATTTTTGTTGTTAGTAAAATAAATAGTCTGTGTCCAATTCCCTCTGAAATGTACAAAATTGAAATGCTATACAGAAAATGTCTATTGATATATTATAGGCGCCTATCCCATGTATTTTATGAATAGATTAAGAGTATATTAATATAATATACTAATGCCTAATAGTATTCTTCAGTTATTCTTAAATTTCAGTTAGAAACATTCACAAATAATGATAAGTACTGATTTTCCAATTTCGTACTTAAATTCAATAACATTTTTTTAGATAGAAATTTTATGGTCGCTCAAGGACTATGGAAAAATATGTTGCTGACGCACATTATTGTGTGTTTGGAGTGCATTTGCTGGCGACTAAAAACACCCTTAGGATCAGATTAGTCTTCGATAGCGATCCACGAGCGTTTATTATTACCTGAACTGTCAAGGGGAGGAGGACACAAGGATATCTGTGGCCGATCTAGAAAGGACACAGTCATGCGCCTCTCGCCATAGCGCGTGTGCACGTATACTGTGAAAAAAAGGAAGACTGTATCTGTGTAAAAAAAAAAAAAAGCAATATATATATATTTTATACGTTTTCTTTATTATAGACGCATGTATATAAATAAAGAGAAAAGTATAAGGCCTTTAATCCACGACGCCGGACAATGGGTTCGACACACGGCCGATAATATAATGGAGACATCAATATTTTATCCTATATAACGGTCTGCAGTGTGCGGTGTATAAAACGCGTTGCCACGCGATGATATCATCTGCAGCGAGCGAGCAATCGCGCAGTGTCTGAGCGTTTGCGAATCCGATATTTTCTGCACTTCGACATATGGACCGCTATCGTCTTTACATTTTTTTATTTTATTTTTATCCGACATCTTTACCATAATAATAGGTCGTATGTCACCGAGATTGTACGGCAGACGCATATGCTTATATTTATTATATTATATATATATTTGTATGTTATTATTATTATTATTATTGCTATTATTATGCGTTCACGGTGGAGTTGAATAATAAAAAAAAACGTCTGCATGTGTGAGGTTCACAAACCGATACTCCAGACCATCTTCGCGTTATTGTAATAATAATAATAATAATAATGCACTAGGAGTTGTATAGCGACGTGTTTTCGCCATATATTAAGGGTTCGGACGTTCAATCACTACTGCGCTATTATTATACATACGATTCTAAGACTCTTCATCTTATTACTAATGCTCGTTACTATATTATGTTAAAACCAAAATCTGCACTCCCATTTATTTTGCACATGCACGTTGTTGAAAATATAACAGTCACTTGTATTTACTATACTCTTTACCACTCTTCACTTCAAAATAATTATTAAAATGCACATAAACTTATTGAATATTATGTTGTATAAATTGAGAAAAAAAATATATTTAATATATTTGTATATAATAGAATTTATGAGTCCAGTAAACTATAAGGTCATCGTGAATTTAGCTTTGAAATATCTCTGGCAGAAGATCGCTTTAATATTTAGACGGTCCGTCGGAAAGAAACAAAACCCGCCGGATACCGCTGGAGACCACTTAAAGCGTAGAACTGCAGGATGACAATAAAATGGATACTTGAGCAATTTCGCTGACTACTGAAAAAATAAAAGAAATACGAAACAAAAAGAAACTGTTTGACTCCAGACAAACATCGGCTCAAAGGGTAGTTTGATCCGAATAAATGAAATACCTCGGCGTAGGTAAACTATTTATATTTTATATATTAGTTTTTCTATGTCCTTTATTATTATTAATTACTATAGTTGAACGAATTGAGAACCTATAGGTTGTGAAAAAAAAAAAATTAACTCCCAGACTTTAATAGATAGTTTTACTAATATCGCACTCTACAACATATGCCCATATCATTATTTTTAAAACGAATTATTATCTACTTCTATTGAAACATGAGGATTTTTACTTCTGCCGACAATTTAATATTTATTAGATTAAAATATAAGTACGGTTGATCATACATTTGATAATTTGCAACTCAAACTCTATGTATAGGTGTTAAAAAAATATAATAAATATATAATATATCAGTGTTTAAAATCTAATTAGCAATTAACAAACTGGTTGTTATTAAAACATACTAAATATAATACATAAGTAAGAAAAACAATTATTATTATTTTTCATTACAATATATTTTTATTTTTAGTAATACAAATAATTATATCTCTAATTATACTACTTATGTTTTTATTATATAACTGATTTTTGGATATAAAAAATCGTGATTATTGATAAAAGTATAAAATAAACATACAATTATTTTACTTATGGAAAAAATATAAAACAGAAATAAAAGTTTAACTATATGCGATGTATCTTTTTTCGCTCACTACCCATACGCATATATATTTTATGTAGTACATAATATAAACTTAGTAATCGCGTCCAGCAGGACAGGTCCGTCGATAAATTAGTTTTCCAATCTCTATACACAGATCCTGTGCGTATTATTTACGGATGTGACGGAATTTCTCGAAGACCCCTCCCTCCATCCCACCACTGTCACCACAGCCGCGAAAAACGGTCTGGTCGGATGACACGAATAAAATCGGGCTCACATCATGGTAGGTAGGAATGAATGCGGGTAGGGGAGGTCGAATATTGTTGGACGGGTCATGAAATAAATGACCCGTAGAAAAGACCGCCAGCATCACTGAATTCAATCGGACGGGGCCACGAGAAAAATACCTTCTCCGCCGCCAGTCCATCCTTCGGCCTGCCGTGTGTCCCATCGCGAAGGCAATATCTCGAAGAAAAGAAAAAACCCCGCGGGAAAGGAGACGAGGAGGAAAAAAAATAAAAATGGTATATAATCTTAAATGGAAAACCGATGATGGATGTTTGTCGGGATATTAGCATCGGATGGCCGGCGAAGTGCAACCGGGAAAGAGCCTCTGCTGCAGGTCGGGACGCGCGTGTGTGTGAGCTCACTCATCATCCGCATGTCATCGATCCATCATGTACCCCGGGGGTGACGACAAATCCGTAATCGCTGCGATATATACCCCTATCCGGGCAGCCCTCCCACCACCCGCCACCCGCTCACTCGCGTACACCGGGACGATACCGTTTCCATATATTATATATATATATATATATATACAATATGTATGTGCCGTATGCGAGAACGACGCACCCTCGTCGAGGATAGGAAAAAAAAAAACATTTTTTTTCTCCCTTTTTTTTTGAATATTATGCACATTGTACACGCGTATGTATGGCTGTGCCAACTCAGATGAAAACATATCGTTTGTAACCGATATTATTAGGGAGCCGAAACCTGTATGGATATTATTATTATTATTATTATTGTATTATAGATCCGCAATTGTGTTTGAGTGTAATATATGCCGGCAGTGTAGCAGCAGCGACTGCGAAATAAAAACGAGTATGCGAGCGAGTGTTTTGGAGAGTGTGTGACCGAGAGAGAGAGAGAAAGAGAGAGTGAGTGTGTGAGAGGGAGTGAGGGAGGGAGAGCATGGAGAATAATACAGTCGACCGGCTGCCGGAGAGTTTGGCATAATGCTATTATGTACATTTGACCACAAAAATGCGAATGAGACAATACGCAATGTTTATTCAATAGTATCCTCACGAATATTCGGCTTTAAACACAAACATTTGAAAACATTTCAACCAGCGCGACAACACTGCTGCTGTTGTCGGAAAAATGCGTGACCGAGTGCAAATACCCAATGTTATTATTACTGTTCGTTATAAAATGTCCGCGAGAAAATCGTTTTTACCCATACGGAAAACGCTGTTTTCACGAGATATAACAGAATACAAAAATAATAATAGGTTCGTACAATGTAAAATGGTATAATAATAATTGTGTGTGTAATCGTAGTTGTTTTAATCACTGTGAACACGTACTACAAGCAATAATTACATAGTGTCCCTACGTTATCCATCTTCACAGCACGCCGAACGTATATTATAATAATAAAATATCGAGAAAAATAATACAATAGCGTAGACGGACAAAACAGTTTACAAACATCTTTTATCATTATTATTATTATTTTTTTTTTTTATCTAATTTGTTACCACGTGCCGCGGTTGTGTTATACTCGTCTTAACGGTTTAATGCATTTACAAAGAATCTGTTTATCTGTCATCAGTGGATATTAGGCAGGTACATGCCTTCCATTAAAGACTTAAAAAATGTATTTAAAAAGAACGAGTTACTATAGTCAAGCTTTGTTTTTTTTTTCTGAGCACGTGAAATTCATATAAAACTTAATTTTACACGCCCTCGTAATATATGCGTCGGCGTAACAAATAGAAGTGTTTTGCATATTATAACCACGTCGCTTATTATATACGTGTGCAATAATTGTTTGTGTAAAAGCATTAATTTAAATTAAAAATATCATATTATCATTTCCGTGACTTGAGTACATTCATTAAAAAATAAAATACTAGTCTTTTTAATAGTCAAAAAGAAAAATATTCTTTAAAGTACGTATGTGTACCTTCTTACATTTAATAAAATTAATGTTTTAATTATCTCAGTGAGAAATTTTAATATATCCTTACACATGCGTCATTCTACCAGTCCAATAGATTATAATTGAAATTCGAATACACTGCAAACACAGATTTTTAGTATACACACAAAGTCGCATAAGTTACTGTATTATATCTATTATTTTTGGAATCGTTATAAATGATTACATTTTATACTCACGTTTTAAACATGACATTTCTATGAATTTATTTGTATGTGTATGACTCTAAAGTTAAGTCAAAATATTACACGGAAAACATGAGTGTTATTAAATCGAGGTAGTTAAGTTTAACGGCGGGCCATTCTACGTATATAGCCGTTGATTTTCGTTTTGAAATTATAATCTCAAAGATAAATATATAGATGTTGCACGGGGATTTCGGAGTTTGCAAGTGGGGTAGCATACGAAAACTGCTAACACGTGTACCTACGCGTATATGCGTTATACTTTTATAAAAATTAGAACGAGCGTGTTGTTAAACCTTTAGAACGGTGTGCGCTTAATTTTCGGATTTTTATTACGGCTGACGTAAATTTGTAATAATATTATTATGTAAATGTTATATTTGTTTTAACAGCATACAGAAATGAACGTATACGAGTATATATACTGCATATTATATATATATAGGTATGCGCGTATGCTGCTATTCGTTGTGTTCGTAGCGCTTTTTGCCAAGTGCAATTGTTTAACTAGAAATTTGCATACATTAGAGGGCAGTCCGGAGAATCGTCAGAATGAAAATTAATTTAATTAAAAAGGTAGGCGCTGGTGGTGATAAAATAATATGAACACTTTCTGTTTGATTTTCTACCCCCTAGCCCGTTGGCGATGAGAACAATATTCGCAGGAAACCAAGTGGCGGCGTGACATTTTCTCTGCTAGGTAAATAATAAATAATATAATGAAGAAAAATAAACAAATTCCAAGGCGTTACTATCTCCGTACCTATATATATATATATATATATATATATATATATACTGTAATAATATTGTACGACGACGCTGTTGCGTGCGCAGTCGCTGCATGCTGCTAACCGAACACGTTTTTATTTTATTATTATTATTTTTTTTTTTTATACCCAGATCGCAAGATTTTCTACAACCTCTCTCTGTTCTTCTGTCGATGTGTCTGTCTATTTCTCTCTCTTACACTTTGCGGGATGACGCATTCCTCTTGCGGCTGAAACTCGCGCCCCACGAAGATTTACGCATACAAACAACCGCGATTACCATCGCCTCTCGACATCTCGGGCTGATGAGCCGGCGTGGAGGTGGAGGCACCAGCGAAGGCACCACGATAATTCGAACTTCCTAGCACTACGGTGTGGGTCACCCATCGTCCGTTTATAACGATATGTGCGCAGTTTATAAGGCCCCCTACGTCCGGTGTGCGCTGCTACGGCGTTGACGTAACAATGACAATATTATTGTAACGTCCGGTCGGTGTTCTGAATCGGATCTCCAGCAGCAGAGCCAAGTCCTCGGTAGTCATTAGTCCGTCGTCCACCACATGACGGCCGAACGCGGTGAAAACAGCGCAATACTCGTGGTATGCATATTATTATAAACATACACTTTAGGCGATTACAATATTATTCACTTGTATAATATTATAAATAATATGCAGAATACGCACACAATGGACGACCGTGAATCGACGATATTTTTAATGGCGGCATCACAAAGTCTCCATTCTTATATTATATAAAATGCGTTGACGTCGCTGTATATATATATATATTGTAGCTCGTTCCAGCAGACGACTGCTGGGATAAAAGAAACATTAACATAGACGAGTACCTACGTTTCGAATAATTGTCGTTACAAATGACACGAATATAATGAAGTAAGCACTTGACAATTCGGTAGGTATATAATATTATACTGCATAATTTAGTAGCAAAATTCTTTGGGTATATACCAAAGATTGTAAGATATTTCATTATGGCGATATTGTATTTCGTAGACAAATCGTAGCTAATAAATATAAGTTGAAACAATAAAACACAATCGTTTCTTAATAACATATTGTGTGTACCTATTTATAGTATACATGACTAGTTTTTATCAAAATATATCCATCTGCATCACGGATATTCCTAACGGTAATATCGCATTGTCTGCGACTTGCGTCTTGACTGTTACTAAACCACGAACGCGGAATGTTCTCTTGTATCATTCATTTTGTCGATTTATCTATATTATTTTAAATAATATGTTAGCCTGCGGCCGATGTAAATTTCAGTAGGTAGTACCGAACGGCCAACACACGCAACTAATTTCAATCGCTACATTCAGACATAGCTGGTACCTAAATATTTAGATTGTCGTAAGATATTCGTCAAGTTTTATGGACAACTTACTGTGCATTTTGTCCTACACGGCTACACGGCTACACGAATAACAATAAAATTATATCGTATACATTGGTTATATTCCGATTTCCAATCGATAAAATATATTGAATTATATTACTGAACTCCGGTGATTGTCGAAACAATATAGGTGTCTTATGCAGACACAACACTACAAACACATCGATTTACTACGTGCCCGCCGGATCGATCTGCAGTCTGCTGTAAACATATATATATTATTACACATTGCAATGTTCTATCGTTTCCTACGATTCGGTGAAAAAAATCGTGTGAAATCAGACCACTTGGCCCGAAGGTTCGAAACGCTTTATTATAAGACTCGCGTGGCAGTCGCCTCACTCGAATCGGAGCTACCGCGTACGTTATATTCAAATAATTACGTTTATAATATAGCGGTCGTCATCGTCGTATCGCCTGCAAGGACTATCGACACCGGGAACGCTCACGGAACGGCTGAAATGATTATGAAATGAAAACGACACGTTTCAAAAGGCCCCGCGGGACCGTAGAAAAAAATACATACCACGCGTACATAGTGTATATATATATATATATATATATAACATAGTAGAAATGAAAGGACGAAAAAAAAAATGATAATAATAACGAAACGAGTAAAGGCGGTTCCGGCAGACGGCACTCTAAACACTGTGCACACACATATATATGTATATATAACATAATATACTACATAATATTACGTATAGGTACATATACGCGTGTGTATAATAACGCCAGGATTCGGGTTAAGTCCACTTAAGTATTCAATAAACCATCGTTGGCCGCCGAGATAATGACAACATGAGCGTACATATTATAACGTATACACGAAATATTACATATTATATATATATTTTTTACTATATACATATATTATAGTGGTACGACGAGTGTGAGTGTGCGTGTGGGCGTGCGGATTCGGTTTTGAAATGACCCACGGCTAACACCCATTATACGCTGCGGGAATATTATACTTTTTCGTATACATATATACATATATATATATACCTACTACACCACTCGTGTGCCGTGAGTTTGTTTCGTTTTTCTTCCGAATTGGTAGTATATTATAGTAGTAGCCGAGTCTCTTTAAAATTACCAGGTAATCGATACCGGTGCTCCAAAACGATAGGCGGGCTCGAATGATAGTTTGGGGGCCACATCTGCAGCAGCTATTTCGTCCGTTTTTATTTCTTCTTCTTCTTTGTATTTTACACCCCTTTCTACCTGTACATCAGGACTAAAGACACGATAAACTCCTCCGACGACCTACGGTCTTCGTATTATATTATACGCGGTACACGTTTATAGTAATGATTGCCCACGGTGCATGGGTATACTTAATAACGGCCGCGGTAAATATTTTTCGGGGCCCGGTGCGGTGAAATTAGTGTTATTTGTCCAGAAAACGGAATTTGGGAGGAGGCGAATAAAACGTGAAATTAGATTATAATATTGTATTAAATGCCAGCTGGGTCGGTGTGTGTGTGTGTGTATACACGGTAATCGCTATATAGATCCACGTGCACTGTATAGCAAAATATATAATATAACTGGTGTTCCGAAAAGAATTTTATCTTTGGGTTATATTATAATATTGTAATTTATAGATACAAAAATAACCCGGTGTTTATATGTAATGTATTGGTCATTGGATTTCATACAGGACTTGCACCCGGTACCACTATACGGCGCTACGTGTTTTATGTTTTTCGTAAACACTTTTCTATACGATACGACTATTATAATACGCGATACCTATAAGGCTATAAAATACTATCCGATTCACGGATAAATTACAGGGAACTCATCACAATGCTGTAATTAAATAATTCTAGTCAAAAGTTTCATCATAATAATTTTCAATAACGGCTATTAATAGGACGCACAGACATAAACAACACATGTTAAAAAGTTTCCACTCAACCGTATATATTATATTATTATTATGATGTATACAGCCCGAAGCTGTTGTACCTACCTATATATTATTGTGTGTATGTACGACAGCAGCAATCAAAAGTATTAAACGAATATTATTATATATTATGTATGTATGTATGTATGTATGCATGTGCTAACACATATATACAATCTATAACTTTAAAATAAAAACGATATTTCGCGTATTCCAACCAATATAAAAAGTTTTGCCATAAGATATAAAATATATAATAATATATATGACTTATTGCGACGTGATGACAAAAAAAATGTACCGTACAGATTTAGTTTCGTCGACGAAAGACAGTGTTGTGGGTATTTTATTGGTTTATAAACGAAAAACCAGAGTGTGATAATAAATTAAGAAAAAATCTATTCTGCCGTCGTTAAAACGGGTTGGTTTTACGATGATAATGATAAAAAAAAAAAACAATCACATTATTATGCCCACGTTCCGTCGGTTTATAATGTCACAGGTATTTTACGGCTTATTCGTGGCTTTGATTAATCGCTTTTAATTAGCCATCGCAGACGCCACTATACTAACCCCCCCGGAAAACGTCTTTCCACACTTACTCTTATTCTCTCTCGCGAGGGGGTGTCTATACCATAAGCGGGGTGTATGATGTAGTTGCCGTTTTAAGCCGTCCCCGATACTGGAGATTTGTTTACGACCGAAGACTAATATCATCGCACATTGCAGTGTGAGTCAGGCGGGACTGTTGTACGGTCCGCGGTGGTTGGTTAGGTGGGGGGAGGGGCAAGGGATATACGAGTTTTATTAGTTTTCGCATTTGCACATTTCGTTACAATACGACTGTATAAAAATAATAATAATACACAGCCCCATTATAAAAAGGCGTCGACTGCGGCTCCGGGACATTTGGCGACATTGGAAACGCGTTTCACCGAGTGCCGCGTATTATTAGGCATAAATCAGACGGCGGCGCGGTTCAAATAATAATATAATTTCAGCGCAAACGCAATGGGAATAACGCGGGGGAGCTGCCGCGTCGCCGGCGTAGGTGCTTCACAGAAGTAATCCGGACCCTCTGTCGCGCGTTTCCGGCGCGGTGAATCGGCCTGCCATATAATATAATATATTATATCATAATATATGTATACATGCACGGGGACGACATGTAGAAAATTCATCTGCGACAATCAAATCTCCCCCCCCCCCCCCACATGTGCTTATGGCGTAGTAATATCGCGCGAATTACTCAACTCTCCATATCGACTGTCGTTGCGCTGAAAACGGTTTTCATTCCATCTTTTTAAGACGTCGTAATTTATATTATTATATTTTTATGACTGCCGCACATATCAATATAACCGTGTAACGACTATAAACGGGTCGAGAGAGGGAGTTTTCGGGTTCACGATTTATTATGATGTGGTTTTTTACTCTTCATTTTTGAGCATGGTAAAATGTTCGCGAAATCATACCCATATTATGAGTGTTACATTACAAATTATATGTTACAGCGCAGGTTTTCCAAACCCTTAATAATTTATGGTAAAAATACAAAAATAATAAGATAAAGATAATGTTTAATTTACATAATATATTTGTTAGTCATCAAAATTCACAGTAAATGAGTGTCTTTATTATATTATTTATACACACGACAAATGTTTATTATAATATTATAATATACCCACTGGCCACTAGTCACTACTTAAATTTTTTTTTTTAAGATGTTTCGATAATGTGATTGCAATTTACATTTTTGGCATCATTTGAAATGTACGTTCAATACCAAATCGTGAATTTAAAGCGCTATTCCGCATTTGTATTGTGAACCATGAAGAAAAAACTAGTTAATTTGGTCCTATATAATATTCTATGTCCGAATTATATTATTATAATATGATTTTAAATCGCTTATGTACATACTACAAATAATTGCAATATTACGGTTTAGTGATTGACGACTCCCTATTTAGGCTGTAATATGTACATAAAGACATAAAGTATACCTAAATGATTAGATTTAACAATTGATCATTTACATTTTTCTGTTGGGTACATCATCTAGGATACGACCTGTATATTACGGAAATCGCCACTATATTATATTCAAAACTTTGCCGAATACTTTCAACTATTCTGTTGGATAAAATCAAAACCAAAAACTTGGTAGTCGGTATCCGCGACGGTCGGTCTTGCAAACGTCCGGTCCCCTGCATTGCAATTTGCATGTTCCGATGCACGAAAAAAAATCCCATGGTCGGAGAGGCTACAGCTCTATAATTTCTGAATACAGGGAACGATCCACGTAAATATTGTTAAATTGCCGTATGTTTTAGCTCCACCAAGCCGAACAACCGATATTATATTATTTAATCTGAATATATAATGGTAATGATGATGCATATACCCAATTCAAAAGCATTAGGTGTTGGGTATTTTTTGTTTTTTTTAATAATAATATTTTTTATTTTATATATTCATGTCGCGTTATTGTTGGTCTTGGAGTTGTCAGGCCTCCTCCGCGTACTCGTGATCGCACCTAACATACCCACGCTCTTGGAATGAAAATATTTTTAGGGCGTAAAGAAACTGACGGGTCTGGTAACGTTTTTATCATATTATTGGAACTTAATTCATACTTATATGTATACACAAAATGGATTTCTATACAACGTGTATTTTTAATAACGCATTATCTTGCACTGACGGATACTATAAATTGTTATATAAAACGCACATACAAAATAATAATATAATATCTTATGAAACTTTGATAATTCGTTATAGGTTATATTTTTTCTCGAAAATAATCTTCTCAACTTCTTGAATACAAATGTTTATACAAACATATTTTATAGATGCATTATAAGTTATACAGAATACTGCACTGCTATAAACTAAGAACTTTGTACTAAATATTTTTATTCAACTTCATACATTATAATTTACATATTATTTATGATATTTACAACAAACTCAGATCAACATTATGTCTGGGATATAATATAATATGTTGTAAGAATGTATATTTTCTTTATTCCTTTTCATTTTATGAAAACTTGTTGTCATTCCAGAAGCTCGTGCACAGCATTTTGAATAATTCAGTCAGATTTGTTTCCCAGTGCCCTATTTATTTTCGCCAACAACAAATGCACTATTAGCCATTAGGAGATTAAACGACACGGAACCAAAGGTTATTTGAAAATGACGGTATGCGACTTTATAGCAATATACACTATAATATAGGTCGCGGTGAATTTTCATTTTTCCTCGGCGACGTTTGATATTATACGTAGCCACATACTAGGTAGGTACTGTCGTGGTAAAAATATTCCACGGGCTCGTGAGCACACCCAGACCGCCAGACGCCCTAATAACTGACTCGTGCGACATTCACTATATTATATTCGCTATTGTTCGTTGATTAGTGACGCTCGGAACGTTTCCGATTGTGTATATTTTAATATTATACAACGTAGGTACTTGTACGTATTATATAATAATCGTTTCGAAGGAGTGTTATTTCTTTTTTTTTAATAATGATAAAATAACAGTAAGAAAAATAAGATAAAAGGCTGCACGGGAGGGGTGGGCTGGTATACGGTACGTTGTCGTGAAATGGAACTACGCCCATAACCACTAAATCAATTCGGTCGGGAGAAGGTCCACCTCGGCTAATAATAATTATTGTCGAGCCATGTGCAGCGCCGCAGCTAGCGAGCATATATAGAGGTACCTACACGGAATGCATTATTTATCACGAGGACGTGCTCGCACACGCTTGTATATATTATAATATTATATATACTGTATAGTATTGTAATTAATATCGGACAATTAACAATATCTGCCCATCTCTACACATCTCTACACACACACGGCCGACCCGGTGACCCGGCGCTGCCGCGGTTCACGACGGGCCGCGATGGGAGACGGTGCTCGCTTGGCGGCTGCACCGCCGTTGTTGGCATTCCCCGTGCAACGCGGACGATAGTGTTGTACTATAATATTATGGTCGTCCAGAGGAAAGGGGAGAAACACAATTTTCATTACCCGTCATGAATACCACTGCACGACGAATGGGTCGGGGCCGCCGTTTACATGGGCGTGCCGATTATAATATAGTCGGATGCGTCTTGAACAAATATCACGTGGATATGGTGGATAATATATTATATTAAAGTATATAATATAATAACATAATATAATATTATTGTGGTCGTTGTTGTTATAATAATAATATGTCGGTGGCGTAGCGTGGTAAATTAATTGATATCGCCCAGGATGTCGGAACATTTTTTCAGACAATAACCAATTGGGTGGTTCCGGCAACACGAATTTCATCTTTAATCGAATTTATATATAGCGATCGCGCGTTTATACACTACCTCCATAGCACTATAAAGATATAGTGTCTGCTCGGTGTTCCGAAAAGTTTTACTATGCGCGTATAGTCAACATGATATAATAATATTATATAAAAACTACAAACATTCTTAATTAGATTTTTATCTATAATTAGATTTAATGACATTATTATAGTATATTATTATATTATATATTATTATATTCCACCGGGTATTGTAATAGTTAATGGTTTTAAAACTTAGGTAGTTTTTTTTTTCATTTTTCATTTTTTATTACACCTGTACGTATTGTACTTCAGTCGGGTCGCGGATGGGAGGGTGAACAATAAATACCTTAAATGGCATATCCGAATGCATATAATGTGCACATCTTCAAAGTTTATTTGGGCAATATATTACGGTTATTCCTGCACGCAAAGCTTGTATAATATGTGTACGAGCAGCTGCAAGAAACCGAGAATGAAAATTAATACTAATACTAATAGCTAATGTACGTTTGGTAATTTAAATATAAATAGATGGTATAATAAAACTATAAACTTTAAATTAGTTGGTTAACGAGTAAATGCGTCGTGTATAATATGCGATGTATACGTTTAAACGATTCGGCATAAATGAAATGTGTAACTTCGCTTGCTTTTTATTTTTTTTTATTAAAACGTGTTAATAAAACGTGATAATAGTTATGAGATTCATTGAATGGGGGGAAAGACCTCTATTAAAATTTAATTTGTACAATTTATTAATATGTACAATTGAAATAATAAAATCCTTTCAGCGCCATCATTATAATAATATAGTACGTACGCATTGAATTGGATACAATTATTTTTCGATCGTCTCTGCAATAGATTACAATTGACTATATTATTGTTTCAAACGTTATAACTTAATTACTAATATTACTTGATACAGTTTTCGTCGAAAGAGCGCATACAGAATTATTACTTAAAAACAAAATGTTTTAAATTGATTTTCATCCGAAATCACTTACCGAATTCGGCTACCGAAATATGTAATATCAGTAACCCAGCGACGATTGCACGTGAATCGGTTTATAATAATACGACGTGTTTTAGAAATCTGTTTTCAGAGAAGCAACTTACGACACGATGGTGTTTTGCAGGTGGCAGCAGAGGTGCCTATATATTATATACCTATACAATATATAATAGTCTCCCTAAACTCGATAATAATAATTATTACGGTAGGAAGTATCCCGGACCGAAGGCGGTGGCCGGGGTAGCACGTGAACTTTGTCTGCCGCGGCTTTTGTTCGGGACGATTCGCCCGGTGTTAACGCCCGTCCCTTCTTATTTATTATACATACGTATATATATATATATATATAATAGATATACAGTGTACACGGTCGGACTCGGCGGGGCCAGGAAATGCGCTTTGAACCTCACCTCGTCCCCATACCCCGCGCCGCCGCAACTATCGCCGCCCAAAAACCTCGTGTTTCCTCGCTTGTCCCCGCGCCTCCTCACTCTGCCCGAGACCCAGCACCTCCCGTCTGTTTACTCGTATACATTATGCTCGAGACCCCCGTCCATCCGACCGCGACGGAGCCGTGTAATAATATAACGAAAGCCGATTGTAAACTACTACTACCACCACTGGTACCACTACCACTATACTACTACTACTGCCGGTGCTGCCGGTGCTCCTGCTGCTCCTGCTTCTGCTGCGACTACTATACTGCGGGCAGAGCGCGATAAGAAGCGGTAGGTAAAGTTCTATTATCACCGGTTCGTCGAAAAAGGTAAGTTGTAAATTGTAAACCCACTTACCCTCCTACAGTAATATATATCTATACACGCCATGTGGCCGCCCATGTATACACGTGACACGGGTATTTCGGGCAAACGACGTGATTTTAACACGATCACGAATATTATTATCATTATTGCCGCCGGAATTCGAACGACGACGATATAATATAGTATAACATTCTAAACGGGGCAGGTACGGAGCATGTACATTGTATATTTTTAAATCGGTCGAACATTTAGGAAATTTACTCGGACATAAAACCGTTCTCAAAGGTTAATACAGAAAAAGCCGGTCGAATAACAATTACTTTTAATTAACTGTAAATATACAACAACTTTACAGTAAGGTTTTGTGTTACGGTCGAACACGCACACGGCATAAATGTAACGCGTCGACCGTTTTTTTTCCCTATTTATTTGCACAAGCTAATCACGAAACTATTAAATTGCACGGTTTAGAACTTTAGAAGGCAGTTTAAAATATATATATATATTATAACGACTTAGCACAATATCATCGTAATCATAATAATACTAGTAAAATATTGTACAGACGGTGAAATACTAAAATGACTATATAATATGACTCATATAGTTTCGATTCGTGCGGTGTCAATGTTTTGTATAATACTATTATGAAGTACACATTGGTTGTGTTCGATCCGATCAATATAATATAATTTACGATATTATACCTAATAGTCTGACTACTGCAACAGACTGAAACATTCATGCCAAACCTTTTCACCGACATAGAGCTAGGGTTGGCGAGTTAGCGTACGGTACTGAGGTAAGCATAATATTATAAAAGGTTTACTAACGAATGGGTAAATTTCTCGTTTTTTCTCACATTTTTTTTTTTCACCGTCCGAGATCGGCTTGCGCTCAGCGACTTTGCGCGTCGTCCTCGTCACACACGCACACACACAGTATTGTATATTATTATTATTATTATTATTGCGTACGTATTTTAATGACAATAATATATAAATAACCAGCGTATTATAATGCGCAGACATTCCAACGGAATCGTCGTCGTCTTCTCGGTCGCGGTCATAATAACAATATTATCGCCGCCGTATCGTTTTCTGCTGAAGGTAGGTATATCGAATGTTTGACGCCGAACAATATTCGTTACGCGTATATTATGCGTATTATTATTATAGGTAGGTAGGTATATAGGTTGTCTAGCGAGGTGCTTGTGATATACAACCGAATACCCGCAGTGAACCATACGACAGGTTCGTCCATCGCACAGAGTATACATATTATTATTATTATTATTATTATTATTATACGCTTATATTGTTATGCCTATACTGATATATTATTATCCGACTACTCTAACTCTTCACTGCATCGAGTTCAGGATCAACACCGACCGCAGCCCAATATCATGCAAAGCTATATAGTGTTACACATAATATACGATTACCGCAAAACAATTTTCAATCTGTAATGAGATCGTCTCGCTGTATTTGTATCATAATTGTGTCCACTGGTTAACCATTAAACGTATTTATTTTTTACTAGACCACATTATCTATATCATTATACAGTCATGTATAGGTACCTATATTAATATATAGTATACAACATACACGTGCCCGAGGCGGCGAGCCAATAAAATGTCGAACGATGTACGTCAGTTCCAGTCGAAAATTGAGAAAATTTTTAATATTGTATTTAAAAAAAGTTGTTATAACATTATAGATGATTACTGTTATATAGGTACTGACGGGTTATTCTTTTTAGGCATACCTAATAATTGTTCCAATACCTACATGTGATATAATAATTATAGAATATTAACATTTATTTTATGATTATTTGGATTGAACGTTCAAAAAATGAGACATTAACTTTTTTACTTATAAAAACTAGTTAGAGTAGAAAGCAAAATAAATTCTGAAGTTCAAATTAGAACGGCGTTGTTTGTTGAGATAGACTACCAAAAAGTGCAAGGTAAAAATGTCTGAGTAAAAAGTCCATACCATGGTATGATTCGGTAAAAGAAAACATATTTATTCAAATTAATTTAATAAATAAAATTATTGGTATAATACTGACTTGTTGAACAATATTAGCTTATCAATTAGTATTAACATGTACATTTTAATAAAATTATTTATCTTGAACAATTAACTTGGTGTGTACCAATTTTGGAGGTACTGTTCTTCCATACACGTGTAGTGTTCACCAAAAATACCAATTTTGATGCATCAACGATCAAAAGATTTATATATGATCTCTGAAACAATAGATTTAGTCATTGAGTTGGCCACAGTGATCAAACTGTATAGACACTCATCCAGAAAATCAGATGCAAAATATCAACATATTATACAGCTAGGTTGTCAACGACACGGGTGATAAAGTCGAGTGGAGCAATGAATAATAATATAGGTATAGGTTTTTAATATAATGTGTGTCTGAAGACAATTTTTCTATTATAAAAAATGCTCAGATATTCGACTTCTATAAATGAAGTTTCTGGTGGAAAATTGGATCTAGCTTATATTAATATTTAAATAATTATTTGAAAACCATTTATATTTAATTTTAATTATTTTATTAAAAACTATGATAACTTTTTTTTATATTTATTCAAATTGTTTTGAAAAGTATTTAGATCACCGGACATTTTATGCTCGAGTTTTTTACCCAGATTTATTTTCCTAGGACTTTTTTACCTCGTCTAGCATGTTGTAAACCAATTTGAATCACATACAGTTGCTAGAATATAAAACGACCATTTACAACAATGAAATACAGATATAAGTTTTTTTTTTAGAATATTGTACTGAACTGATTAAAATTACAAATAGTTTTCATAGAACAAAGCAATGCAAATTTTAATTATATTGATTATTTTAATTATTTCGGATAACTGTCATAGTTCAACACAAACTAGTTCAGTGTAAGATATAATAATATTATTCACGAGTAATAACAGTAAAATTAGGAATATTATATATAGTATAAACTATAAGACGTCAGATGATAGTTAGGGCGGGAAGGCATTAGCAATGGACTTTATCTCAAAAATAGTCTTATTATCGCTATGATAAATGCATAATGTTTGACCTCAATACGTTACATTAAGCCAATTGTGACACATATTATAATAATGATCTTATCAATAAAAATATAGTGCGATTTGGCGAGCAATGAACTCACACACGTGGGCATAATGTTTCGTCTAACAAGTAACCGGGCCCGGTCATTAAATGTATACAGAAATCAAACAAATCCGATTGACAAAAGCTGAATAATAATAACGAGTTTAACACATTTAAGGAATGTGAACAATTTTTTACAAATGACACGACCATTAGGACGTGGGGTTTTTTTTGTGGCATTCATTTGCGGTGGCAGAGACAACTCCATGATATTCGTCGCCCACAATAGGAATATTCAAGCACCTGAGCTAGGCCCATCGAAAAAAAAAATTAATATTAAGAAAAAAAATCATTCCGCTCGCAGCTCCATACTATATGCCGGCGTTTCGTTGTCGCGTCACTCACGTTTTTCTCGTCCGATTTAATAGTAATTTTTATTTTTTCATCTCACAATGGCCCGAGGTAGATCTATAGGTATATGGTTATGATTGTAGGTGAGGAGAGGAGGGACGGCGAGAGGCATCCGTGTGGCTTTTTAAATAATGAAATAGTAATAACAATAATAATAATAATAATAATAACTCGGCGGCAAATAGGCCGGTGCTGATGCTGTTGCAGCACGGTCTCTGCTAATGAGCTGTTAAGAGCGTTTAGGAGCGGTTTCGTCTGATGGCAATACATCAAATAAATGAGACAACCGGCAGGCTAGTGGGCCGGACAGCCACTGCCTTCGCCGCCGCCGCCGCTGTACACAAAGAGCGTGTGTATATATGTGTATATAAATGTAATATAATATAAAATTGCTGTATATTAATGTATATATATAATATATATATTACACACACACACACATATATATATATATAGGTATATAATAGCGACTCAAAATTGGTAGTACGAATGCGCGATCTACGATAATGTTCTTGTCAGGCGATATATATTATTATTATATATTATGTACAGCGCACGACGAACTATAAGAAGTACCGAGCGAGATGAACGCCGCTGTAATATTCCAAACACGACGACAACGACGACGACGACGACGACGACGAAACGGCCGCGCAGCGTAGGTGGTTGTCTGGACGCGACGACGGCGACGGCCCTGCTCTCACGCCGCCGCAGTAGACCGCTCACAAAACTACAGTAATATAATATCGCCTGGTCCGGACGATATCGTACATTTTAACATCTTCAAAAAAAAAAAAAAACTGGTTATTTATTTATTTATTTTTAACGTTTTAAATAATAATATGAGCCCGACGATTTATATGCGAATTCAAAGGTGTCAGACGAGAGAGTATACGTACGTGTACGCATATTATTACTATGATGCCGGTCTCTACACTATAGCGGCGGATCATTGAAAATGTAAATAAAAACACAATTGTCAATTGAAATTCATTTCGTCGAATTAACATAAATTTTCGAAAGAATAGGTAACAAATCAAGAACACTGTTATATCACATTATTGTTCGAATTTAAATAAACTTCATTCAATTATTTTGAAATAAATTTGAATTCTATTCAATTAAAAAAACACACAACTATCATAGTTATACACGAGTATCTACTCGAAATACTCGTGTATTTTAAACATATGCTTGGAATAGACTGTACCTTTGTGTTATACGTATATGGCAATATGTTTATTGTTTATGTAAAATATGTTGTTGTGTGCGCGTTTGCGAGAGTGCGTGCGTGCGCGCGTGTATTATACTTTTATTCAGTAAACGCGACTCTAACTCAGAACAAACTTTCCGACGCTTTTCTTTGCTAAGAAAATAAAGTTGGTGATGATTTTATCAAGACGACTTGTGTTTTTATCACAAAAACACAAATGTAGACACGAATTTGTTCAACATTGAAATGTGTTAAAAGTTTCAAGACAATTTTATCGCCCACAGTTATAGTGCCTATACTGTATTGTGTCCTACTGTTAACTTATAACTACGAGGCACATCATAATACGCGGTTGTAATTGAAATCGTCTAAATTGTCATACAAATTAAACGGTTATACAATAACAGTACAATACAATCAACTCGAAATATATGTATACACGTATATTATTATCATTTAACATTTTATTTTATACGGCCTGGCCGACGAAAGTCACACTAGTATTCCATAACGCGCGACATTTGCGTGTGAATCGTGAAATCATTAATTTTATTATTATAATTCAAAAAAATGTATTTCGGTTGTATTGTACCTGCTGTACATAATACAAGTATTGTATTTATATATTGTGGGTAGGTAGCAATATATATATATGCAGTTCAGCAGTTGTAGATTGCGCACGTTCGACCGGGAGAGAGAGTTCCTTTGAGATGGTTCGATACAATGCAGTGCGTTACCGACTATTATATATAATATATACGTACTATGTATGTAAAAACATTTCACCTTCAGTATATATTGGCGTCGATGCGGACGTGGCGGTGGCGCTTGTTCTCGCCTGAACTGCCGAGGCACTTTTTCTTAAATAATAAAAATAAAAAAAAACCTGGAGAAAAAATACCGTCGCCTTTGTGTATGTACGCGGATGAAAAGAACAGACCGCAAAACGCTCTCGAATAAATGACTCGGTAAAAAATGCTCGCGAGTATGAAAATGTTTCGAAGGAATATATAGTTAGCTGCATACAGCAGAGCAGAGCGGCGGCGCACGGAATAAAAACGATTAATACGTCGTAAGACCCGAGCACTTTGCTTGTGTAATAACGATCGTAAAAAAAAAAAATGAAAAACATGTATACGAACGCGTTATGTAATATCAACATCATATATATATATATATATATACATACTCATCCTGGGCCTTGTTTAATGGACCATAAAATCGCGAACGGTCGATTCCTGCCTTTTAGCACGAAATCCCGGGCGACCAATAACGGGAGCTCTCCGATAATAGAGAAATATGATAAAAATAAAAAAAAAAACCTCAGGGCTCCCTAAGCTTTTTTTATGCGATCAGTTGACTCTTTTACTCAGATAACGATTGTCGTTTACAATATTATTATATTTCGCATTTAAATTCCAAATATATACGCTGACGATTTTACTGTCTGCCGAAATCAATCGTTGCTGCAGCCGCAGTCGCACATTATCGTTACCTATATAATTTATATGTTAATATTATGCTATTATAAACCGCAGTGATTTATATGACGACGACGTGAGAGTGTGTCGCTTATAGGTGTCCGGATATGTATTATTTTCTGTGATTATTATGATCATAATTAATAGCTGCTCCCGTATGCGCGCGTTATTATTAACTGGTCGTCGGTGTCAGCGGCCCCCGGAGCGAACGTGTTCGTCTTAAACGCGCCATGATATATACGCGTACATTATTCACTCGCACGAAAAAAAAAGTTTCACCGGCGAGTTTATTATTATATTTTATTGTATACCGTATACGCATATTATCACTGCAGCAAGAAGGTATCGGAAAACTATATCTTTGTCCCTCGTCTTAGCAGCTGGCAGCCTATTATGTCTCCGCCGTGGTGAGATACAAATTAAACGTAGGTATAGGAACTTTTCGAATAGATTAATAAGCAAGTAGAATATTAAGTGTGACTGAGTCGGATTACAAAACGTGTACTACAGTCGGCTGTTCAATATTCGTGCAGAATATTAGGGATGTGACGCGTGCGTGTTACTTAATAAAAAAAAACAATAACATTGGGAATTCATCAAACGTAAATACTGAATATTGTTTCGTAGAAATCCACCCATTATCTGCTGAAGCGTATCATAACCGCAATCAATAGTTTTATTATACTTTGAATTTATATGTGTATATACTTATTTAATGACAATCACAGAACACTTCAACAAACGTGTATGTATCAATGTATATATAGTTTATCCACACTTATTGTATTTTCAAAAGTTAATCGAAAATAAATTTAACAATGGAACTGGATAATATTTAATTTAATAAATATATTTCCATCGGTTTATTGTTTAAATGATTTTTTTTATTATTTTCCGCAAAGGTCGTTCGAAGAAAATACCATATATTGTTTCATTAAACACACATAAAAAAAAAAAAAACGTCAACTATTATCGGTTTCAGTAATATTTTACGCAAATCGGTTTGAAATCAATTCGGTTTGGACTACGGGTTTCAGTCGCTAATTTCAGCCGATATAGGCATTACCAGACAGTCTCCACACGGCGGCGCACAGTGCACACGCCGCCGCACGCGATGCAATTATTCAATCATTGAGTTACATCAACGCAGCTGAATATATTGGAAAACGTATAATAATAACATAGAATATTAAGCTACAGCGACCGACGTAATTTTGTCTTGCCCGACGGCCGGAAATCATATTGTTACATACACGTGTTATTGGCCAAGACGACGACGACGACGACGACGACGACGCGTTTATGGTAATGCACTTGTTTTCGTTTTGTATTTCAATTTGTAGACGTGCTCCCATATAAATAATAATAATAATATATTGAAGGTATCTATATATACGCGCGTTTGTTAATTATTTTTTTCCCCCGTCATCAATCAAACAAGTCGTGGCCCCGGTGAACGTCGGGGCGTTTAGTACTCATAAACGAATCATTAATCAGTCATCCCGTCAATTTGCCAGTGTCTATGGATCAGCTACCCGAAACATAACCCTGCATACGGCTGCACATTAGACCACAGCTCAAGTTCGACCTAAACTTCGAGGACGTATACAATCTCGTATATAGTACGACCATAAATAACATAATATATGTTTCGTCGATGATATACCCGCACACGTCGTCCGACAGCATCGCGCGTTCTGCAGTCCGGCGCAGGCACGATTTACATTTAACAGCTGTGTATAGGTTAGGTAGTATTATAATATTGTGTTACTTGTATGTCGTATATAATTCCAAATCATAATGTATACGAATTTTCGGAATATCTGCGAATTATAATATAACATATCAATATAAATAAAAACGTGTTAGCAAACTCCCAATTGAATATAATAAGGACGTATACGTGTATAAAGTAATATACTTTTTATGGTCCTCGGGCCAAAAATAATATAACTATACTTGTAATTCGTTTTATAACAAGAAATTTACATTATATAAGTTTGAGTGGCATGATTAAAACCAATTTATCGGTGTTGTAATGTTTTAACATGCATACATATGCTAAAAGAGGGAAAATATCGTGAGAAAAGTACAGTCCACAAAATGTATACACCTACCTGCCTAACTCAGGTATACATTATAATTTTTTTTATTCCAACGGATAACACGTAATCCATAAATAAAATATGGCTACCTGCTATGAAAAGTAACGACATAAAGGTACGAGTTATTTTAGATTCTAAGCGGAGCAATGAATGTATTGATTTTGCAATTATGTGTTTTTTTTTGTGCCTGTCACCACCTTATGGGGCAGTAAATATGCTCCGATCTTAACTTTGATGGTGGTTTCTGGTAGAAAATCGTATCTAGGACGTTATTTGGATGATCATGAGTAAATTCCCAAAAATAATAATGATAATCTAGAAAAACAAATGAAATAACAAAACACGCAAAATATACATGAATTATTCACTAAATATAAATTATATAATAATTATCTAGACTTGATAAAAATGTCAAAATATTTTGGCTGTTTTTGTGCCGTTTATAAAAATTTGAAGTGTTCTTTTATTTTAAGTTTTTTTTCGATTTCTATATGATGCAATTTTTGTTTGTAAATAAAAAAGCTCAAACATTTAATACAAGGTTTCTCTAATAACATGCTCTTACAAAAAATAAAAATACCAAAAATACATATTATGCTAAATTGTTTTTTTTATAGACATTTCAAGTTAAGATTTCGATAAAATTCGTTATTTAACCGAAAATTATTGATTTTAGTTAAGTATATTTTTGTAATTAAGTAAATATTATTCGTAGGGATTCGAAACTTTTCGTCGTTCAGTATATTATTATTTATTATACACAATTAAATTTTCAAAATATTTAGATTATTATTTTGAAGTTATTTCTACGAACGACCCTATTCAAACTGTCCTACGGTACGTCGTAATTGACTTATAGGTTAATAATAGCTATAGTGATATAATATAAAATAATATTATTATAATAATTTATAATATGGGTATGCGATTTTTTTTTTGTTAAAAATTAGTTTAACCTACTGAGGTTTTAATAAAAAAATAAATTACTAAATGCAATATACATATTTGTATAAAATATCTTTAGAAGTATGGGCACTGTTGGCTCACGACAGTCTCCGTTCAGAATCGCTTTTCATCATCGTACACAATGATTTATCATTTGATTAAAATTTAACTCATCCATTACAGTCACCTACTCAATGAAGGGTATACACTCGACACCAGAGTATCTACTCTGGTTTTGTATATTATTGCTAACTGTAATGATTATACTTACATTAATATCTAATTTACAGACCTAGTAATATTAAATTTCACAATTATTTCAATTATTTCGATTATTGATTTTTTTTTTTTTAAAATACTATTCACTAATGTCTACCATATTATATTTAAAATAATATTATAGACATTGACTTTTTGTTTCTTAGAATTTTGGTTGGATAGGTAGGTATATTATATTTAAATAACATAAAAATTAAAATAATTGCATTGTACCTCGGGGCACAATGATGAATATCTGAATAAAAATGTTTATAATCTAGTTTCGAGAGAACGTTCAAATTTATCACTTGTCAACTTGGTTTTTTTTTTATTATATTCATACTCCATCACAATGACAAAGTCATTTTTACACAAGCAACAACCCTTTAAACAATTGATAATATTTATGTCTTCATCAACCGGTGACGGTGTCGGGTTGTGCATGCGTATATACGCATGCGTGTGTGTGTGTCACAATTATTATAATATTATGTCGGTGACGACGAGCGCGTTATGAAAAACATCTTTCTGTGGACATCCGGCAACCAGACCACGCGGTTAGGTGTTTTTTTTTTTTTATTATTATTCCAATTATTTTTACACGAAAACACCACGTGGAAGCGAGCAGCGCGCGTAGGACACGAGAATAATAATAATAATACAAAAAAAAAAAAAATTGTCGCATTTGAATACAATGTACGATTGATGTGTTTATAATAGAGTCGCGTGGTTGACGGACGCATTCGTATATTATAAGGATTACGTATTCAAGGCTCGTTGTCACTGAGCGGCGGCGCACAGGGCACTACAAGGGGTTCCAGACACGACAACCGCGGCGCATTGTTCTTTCGTATATTTATATATATTTATTTTCTTCCTTCTTTCGTCCTTTACGAGTCTATAATGCTCACTCCGTCACCACTCCTTTATCGCAAACAGGGGTGCGGCGGCGGCGGCGGCGGTCCCCGCAGACCTGGAGCTCCTAGGATAAGGAGGCTGGATGTTTTAAAATTGTTTGTTTTATTATTCCGACAACGGCGATAAATACAATTTGAGACAAACGCTGCACACACACAATGCTGCTCGACCATGGGCAGAACGGGACGCTCTCGGACAAAAGCAATATAATTATTATTGCAGGGTACAGACTACAGACGATGCTGCGCGTTCGGTATCGTATCGATATAATATAGAATGTAGTAATAATAAAACGCATAATGCGTATACGCAGCGAGTGAGGCAGTGAATGGGCTGTTTTTCGACCACAATCATTATTATTATAGACGAAAATGTTTGAGAAAAACAACGTTAACGACGACGAAAAGAACGTGTGTCAAACGCAATATGTACTTTTTATCAAACGAGAAATCGCTTGGGGCACTAGCCGCACGGATCTCATAACCACGGGGGAATTTCGAATAAGATAATAATAATAATAATAACATTATATTATACCGAAAAAGCAGCTTATGTACACCAAACAGATTTGAAGACAATAATTATTCGATGATTATCGTTTCCTATTGTATACGAATCTATTGATAATAATCTGACTTCGTCATCGTACAAAAACAATATTATTATAACACGCCTTTAAAGCCAAGAAATAAAAATAATATTTTAATTTGTATAGTTACATAAGATTATAAGAACCGCGATTGTTTGGTTTTAGAATTGAGGTTTATTATATTTATTTTTTCAGTTGAACGGAAAAATGTTTGCGTGGTATTCTTGTAGTGTTTCTTTTTTTTCGTGACAGAAAATGCTATTATGTAACATTATTTTTGTTTAAATATAAATTTCGTACAATAAAATCAAATAAGATTTAAAATAAGTTCGTTTAAATTTGGTACATAAAAACCACATATACCTTGTGTTGGAACGTATAAAATATATGCGGATCATGAGACTTTTTTTGTTATAAGCATTGTTCTTAAATAAATTGGTCGCATTTGAACGAAACCCAAACGTGCATAAAAAACCGTCAATGTAGTAATACATTTTTATGTATGAAACTTATATTACATTTTACGTTTATTTGATAGGTAAAACCAGAGTAAATAAGACGAGGGCGTGGGAGAAAAAGAAGATTATATCTTGACTTATGTACTTAACGAAAATGATTCAATCAATATCGTCGGTATTTTTCAATATGATATACGTAGGTACCACCAGCTTCGACAAAAGAAGATAACATAACAGTAATTTTCTATAGTAAAACGTTTCTTATACAGCAATAAGAACCTTCGAAGTCTTGTAAAATATCATTTTTGTAATTCGAAAGCACGGAAACAATAATTTTATTCTCAATCACTTAAATATTTGAAATATATCAGTATACCATAAAATATTTTTTACAAATTAAATATTTTGTAACTATAAGTGGTTTTTTGTTGTGCCTACATTACCTAATTGTAGGATAATATTTTAATATCATGCTATATCCTATTGGAGCCGAAAAAACTAGATTAAATTATAAATTAACCTAAATAAGAGTTGAATAAATGTAGAAACCTAAATGGCCAGAAATGTTTGTGTTTCAGCAATATACAGGGCAGTTAAACCGAATTTTAATAAAAACCCAAACCTTTAAAAATTCAATTTAAGACCAATATTGTTTCTGTATTTTTCAAACACCCCAACAGAGAAACTCTATAAGATCAAAATGTTTTTAACTAATAAAAAAATAAAATTAATACCAACAATAATTCGTATAACTCTGATTTTGTATAATTTTTACCAATGAGTTACGATTTTTGACGCTTTCTCCGTGTCTATATACGAAACAAATTTAACATAACAAGGTAACAAAATAGTGGTACTGTCAAAAATAATTAAATAAAACAACTGAATATTTTTATGTTTTGTACGTTTAGGTCTATTTATATACATAGACAGTATATAATTTTATAATATATTAAATGTTACCATAAATCATGATTCAGATATTTTATACTACCTACTCGTATTGTTTAATATTTTAACACGTGACTATGATAGTATACATAACCAGTATATACGTAACCAATATATTATTAATATTCCTGTGGAACATAAGTGTATTTTTTATAAATTAAACATCTATAATAAATAAATTGGGTCCTCATAAAACATAATTAAATTAATTTTTTTAAAACGACATTATTTGAACAAAAGAAAAATACAATCTATTATAAATAAAAATGTCGTTGACACGCTATATTTAAAACCGCTTGTTTAGTACATAATTATGTATAAATTATGTATATTGCAACAGTTGATCTATTTCCCATGTGAATTATTTTTGATATCAATAAAATAACAAGAGTTTCCACAGAGTTTCCGGTTTATTAATTGATTGCCAATATTATAAATTCAACAACACATATGACTATAATGTGATAAATGATAGTAATTATTTAATAACGTTAAAATAATATTAATATGTAACTGATAAAAAATATTTAAATTTGTAAAAGTGTGTAAGCTGAGATTAAAATATGTACAAAACACAAATGATGAACGATATTATTATTTCATAAATAAATTATAATAGGTAGACGAACCCAATCCACTTATAGTTTATAATGTACCTAAAATAAACATGATTTTATGACTAGCTGGAAAAATAAACAAACCAAAAAAACGTTTAAATTCCTATCCCACGCAATAATAATATACAACTGTCCGAAACGTAAATGGCATATCAATTATTAACATAAATTAAATTATTATAATATTATGTTCGACTGTGCGAGTATTATAATTATTATTAAACACTATTTTCAACATATTTTGTAGTTATACATTTTATTATCACGCGTCTGAGTATCGTGCGAAACTGACCACTACACAGAAATGCGGTATAATCGTAATAAACATTTACCACACGAGATAATAATATTATATTATTATTATTTATTGTTGTATAATATTATATCGATACTAATTTCATCGTCCCGTAGTAATACGTAGGTACAAATTTGCACATCCATAACACGCGAGCTTGCCGATATTCGTTTACAAGCTATACATAATTATTATTTAATAGTGTACATTTTAACCATTTTACCGCTTTGATTTTTGGCTGGCTTATATTATAGTAGCTAGTCCAAAATATTTCTCCGAGTAATAATAATAATAATAACAACTTTTAAGTTTTTATATTAAAATACGTAACGTCAGTACATGAGCCGATTAACAAAGACCGACGTAATTTATGATAATATTGCATTGACATTATACTTTTACTACGATGATCCACTGAATAATTTGCAAAATCAATTTTTAAGTCCATATTATATTTTATTAGTATTGTCTCTGATCGTTTGTGTGGTTGTTGTGTTCTGCTGATATCAAAAAAAAACCAATCATTTGAAATAATCCCTTGTAAATTTAAAACCTCATCGACTTATATAACCTCGGGATTCAGTCGGAACGTATCCAAACGGTATTCAGATTACCTGTGTGCCATTCTACGAAACATTAACATGTAAAGCTCTCAGGAATGAGAGCATGCACCCGATATCCAATAAAATATTAGAATTCAATTCGATTGGCCTTTATTCAATTTGCGGCCGTCGAGTCATATTAACCTAACGTTTCTAACATTATCCAAGTGAAACCAATTTCCTCAACTATGTAGGAATACGCTGTTTTTAAGAAAAATACTATTTCGTTTAAACTATGTATGGTGTATACAGGGTGTCCCAGGTCTATTTGACTAATGCAATAACTTTTACAGTAGTAACAGTGATTAGCAAGAAATAATTTTTTATAGAAAATGGTTTTTAAATACTTATTTATGAAATAGGTATCTTGGATTATTAGAAAAATATTAAATACAAAATTTAAATTATTTATTTTTGTTGTAAAAAAATAAAATAAAATATAAGATATACAAATTATAGCGCAGAGCTCTACAAATCATTACAAAAAAAAAAACTTAAAAATATTGAATAGAAAAAAAGTTATTGCATTAGTCAAATGGACCTGGGACACTCTGTATATTATAATATTATACCTTTTGCGATTTTTTGATTCCCGTGCGACGCTTAAATTGTATTGTAATTATATAGTTATCTACATATCCATTGTACTTAATTGGGTAAGAAAAAAATATAAACAGTGATATTTATTTATTTAACTACGGATTAATTATAGGGCAATCAGAGATTGTAATTATTCTAAACATTCATATCATACGATATGACAACGACATGGCAACGGGAGACAATAATAATATACTTACCTATGTACTGAAAGTTGTGGAATGTATTACAATATAATTTAATAATAGGACACTATAGGTACTTAGAAATGTTTTGTTTTGACTAGGTAGATATAATACTATGTCGTGCGAAATAGTATTCAATTAATTAATTTCGACTTTATTTGTTATTAATTTTTGTTCTACACCAAAACGGTCACGTCCATTTAACAAACCCCTATTCAATCAAAATTATTTTTAAAAACAATCTCTAAATAATCTCTAATTCCGTTTGAAAATCATGGTGTTGTGTGTAGTATATAGTTCCACTGTGGACGATGACTAAGTTAATGATGGGTTTGAAATGAGTTATCAAGTTCGTGATAGTTTAGATCCTAGTTTAGATGGCTGTCTAGTGCCTAAACGGTCGGTGAACTTTAAACGTTAATATATTAGAATAATGACGTCGAACGCATGCAAAACAGAGTAAGTTGAGAAAAAAACGGTTCGGCTGCACACGAGATTTTGCACGACTTTACAACTTTTTGTGTTATAACTTGTTATAAACGCTCGATTTTGTTATTACTTTCAACCAAAGTTTCGAGTTTCTGTAGATAAGATAATCGCTTTGCAAAGTTGGGGGAAAATCATTTGTTTATATTATTATTATTTTGATAATCACGAGCCGCAGCCTAACTCGACACGTGTGTAGGTATAAAGTAAGCGCCACCATTTATACGATTCTCCAAACCCTCTGCTCCGAATAATAATTAGTCCCCAAGGCATACCGGATATTGTTCCCGGTAAACGGGTAGAGAATATTTTGAACCAACATTTTTAAGTTAGCCGATTTACAAACAATATGTTCTGTTCTATTCCTGTGTATATCCTGTCTTAGTGTATCCGGGAATATTTCAGCTATACTAATTTTATTAAGAGTTATAATTTATAAATTTATCCAGTAACTAAATCCGTCGACTTACCGATTATTATTATGTTGTATTTTATCTCTTATAGTTCTATAGTACAATATCAGTAAATACAAGTCACTTAACGGTTAAAAGTACAATGTGTTATTGTATTTACTTTTATAGACAAATCTGATGACGTCGTAGTTGTCTATTGTTTTTTTATACATTTATTGAAGTATCAAATGTTAATTTAATCGTTCAAATTTTAACATTTCTTAATAATATGTATTTGTTTAACAATTTTTAGTAAATAGTTATGTGTTTGTGTTTATCTGATATACCTACACAATACCGCAAACAAACACTTTAAAAAGTAATAGTAAATGTTTTGTTTTATTAAACATATTTCAATGCCATTGTTGTTTCATGACGTCCTCATAATACTCTAAAAGTTGATGTATGCATTCCGATATCGAAATACAGCTGCGTAAAAAATTACGATAAGTTTTATGCACAACGAGTTTACTCTAATGCGATAAGATATAAGATATATTTTCCGGAATTTGGGTTTATATAGTTATGTTTGACTTTACAAATACTTTAGTTTTTGCATTTACTATTACCCGAAACGCTATTTGAATATTGTGCTACAAAATAACTAAATATTTTTCCATTTCAAATAATGATATGGACTATACAAGTAGTCGTCGCCATGGCGGTCGTCGGTGGAAATGGGACGAAAGGGAGTGGGCACACGGGAAATTGGTTATGATTAAAAAAACAAGACTACTATAAAAATGTAAAACAGCTAGCTCCAGTCGTGTAAACGTTCACGTAAGTTGATACGTCCCCCAAGCAAAGTAGGTTATTAAAGGGGCTCCCAGAATCGCGTTAAGGGATTATTTAATTATATCGGCGACGTTATTATATCGTGTAGCCCGTGCGCAAGTAGATTGGATTCCGAGTACGAAAAAAAAAAGAAAAAAAAAGGAGAAAAATCAAGAGGTAGTGGAAAAAAATTTAATCCCAGAGACAAAGAGCCCTTGGGAACCATAACGGCGTTTCCTCTCTAATAATCCCGAGGGGTACACCTACTCCACTACTGTCTGGGCAAACGGAACGGGCGGAGTGGGCGGGTCGGCGGGGGCTGCATTATTCATTTAATTTCGCCATAGGAATCGGGCCCGGGATAGTCATAAATTAATTTTGATCATATGTATATATATGTAGTATATACGTATATGCATGTACGTATTATTATTATTATTTTTATTTATTCTTCATATCGTGTCTTCGATCGTTTTCCCCGCGCGGTCGCGCTGACGTAATCCTTGACCTTGCGTCCTGAGCACATTCGCCCGTGTTGACACAGATGTTGCACTTGCATTCGGAGGCACGGCGTATTGCATTTCCTGCATTACCATCCCTTCGGCCGGGTGTTTTCCGATGACTTCGGTCCTGAAATGATTTAAAGACCTCATCGCCCTCACCCCTTCCAAACACCTTCGCCCCGTCGCCGACACTAGAGCAGCAGCAGCAGTCGTAAACGTAAACGCGATTTTTAAATTGAACTCGCTCGCCTGAATTTGCAATATTATTATACGAGAAGAGGGTGCCGCCGAGCAACTACATATACGATATACAGCCATAATAATGGTATATTCTTTTCTCTCTCATTTTACGTAACCCATTCTGTTATATATAAACATTATATATTATATATAGTATATACGTATATTTTTTTTTATTCGTAGGTTTTTTAGTGGCTGTGCGGATGGGCTCCGGTTTGTCTGAAACAATATTTTTTCCCTCTATTCCACCTCGCGTACTCCAGTTAATGGATAATATTGTTATTCTAAAGTTTCCCATGACAGCATTATGTCGTGCATTTATGTACATTTTCTATACCCATGGTTCTGGATTTCAATCAAGACATTTATCGTGTATCGAATTCGATCGACGTAAAATGGCCATGCACCTATAATTTATTGAGACCGGTAATTTGATCGAAGAAATATTTATATTATACCTTTCAGTAAATCGATATCGATAATATCTTTTGTTTTTTAAATAATCTTTCCATTTTTTAAATTTATAGTAGGTACCTATATGAATAATGTGCAAAATTAATTAAGTATAAGGCGTGAGTAGATTTTGTGTGCTTTTTTGAAAAAAAACTCAACGCAGTGGATTATGTTTTCTGAACATAATCAATAATTATTTTAAACAATATTTTAGGAGTTTAGGTCGTTAAGGACATTCATAAGTTGCGTTGTAAGTTTACACAATTAAGCAATTATTATTATCAAGGGTTTTGTTATATATTGTATTTAATTAGTTTTAATAAATTGGATTTAGTGTACTAAAAACACAATTATTTTCTAGCAGGAAACAAATTTAAAATATCGTCTTTGAGTTTCACTAAGTTTTATATTTGAAAATTGGTAGTAAAATAAAGAAATATTTATTATTTATTTTTCTCGAAATTGATTCAATTTGAATTTATGGAAGCGGACTTGGTGCAATAAGCGTATACAATATACATTCAATATACATGTATTCTACTGCATACTTTGAGACTAAAGAAATTAAATTACTTTGCAATCATCGTTTCGATACGTCAAAATCAACAAAATCGAAAAATGGTGTGAACGACAGTTTTTATATTTATATAACAATAATAGTAATAATAATATTATAATGTAGGTATGAACAAAAATTTTTTACTTTAACAATATTTTTTAGACGAGTAGGAGGTATATAATCTATGTATTATGTATTATATATAGGTACAGCTGAACAGTATTGTTTAATTGAAATTCATTATACGAGGAGTATATCATATGTAACAAGTGCGTTGGAGAGGGAAAAAATCGCGCATATAGGGGCACAGACATAATATACCCTTTTGATATATTTTTAAATTAAACCTTTTTGGTGCATGAAAAGGATGCATGTGACGTTTCTAACTGAATTATTGTGCTCGTAATACAATTACGCTGAGTGATTTTTCCAATTTTATAGTTTAGCCAGAGCATAATTCAATATCGGTTCGCTTTACTGACGTCTAAAAATGCAGTTACGCGCATGTACGTCATTATTACATAAAGATACGAAAAACAATACTATTGTCTTGTGACGTAGGTTGTAGGAAAATCAAAATTAAGCGTGCCATATAATATTATATCAGATTGTAATACAGGTACATTGCAGTCATGGTAACATCATTTGGCGAACCGACCTCGTGAAAAATCCCAACGGAGAACACCCGCTTGTGACACATATTATTACCTACCTATTTATATTTATATGATATTATTAAAGTGATGCGTTATTTATTGTTATTATTTATTTGTTTGTATGTATGTGTGTGCGTGTGTGTGTGTGTGTGTGTGTGTATGTGTGTGAGAATTAATCCCACGCGTGTAACAGAGTGAAACTTGTTCATATGATTACATTATAATTACACTAATTGGACGAGTACATAAATTTAATTTTTCTAAATAATGATTCGTTACTATTTTCGTAAAACGAAAAATGCAGAGGGGATATTTTATGCCGTGGAAAATATATCACTATGTTTCTGTTCAAAAGGCTGAATTAAACAAGTTTATATCGTACATCTCGCTTAATGAACTCGGCTCGCGATGATTTCTGAATACATTTTTATAGGTCACCGAAGACAGACTGCTGAAACTAAACGGATTAAAAATATGAACTGATGATATAGCGTTTATACTTTTATAGGCGACATTTTGTTTTATTTTTTTTTATACGACTATATTTATATGTATATATATATATATATATATATATATAATATGCATTAAAAAAAAAAAAAATAAAACTAAAATAACTTTATCATTCAATTAGCCATTGAAAGTATTTAATTTACTCTCCAGGATTTTTTTTTTCACACAGCATACCATTGATGGCAAGAATATTTTAAACTAAAACACGATAATGGAATTTTCCCGGATGCTACATATCTTCCGTTTGGAAGCATTAACATTTTTATGTATGTCTGATGATCAAAATTATATTTATAGAGGTTCGCTCGGTGCTTGAGGAATTTCTGCGGTGACCGACGATCCCGATATATGCCGACACACATTATATAACGCCAAAGGATTACACGCGACTGAGGTCGTATAATATGCAGCATATAATATATTATATAGCGGTGAGTTGAAGAATTTTGAAATTAAATCATCCAGTTGCGATAAGAGTAATTGTTCCACACACATCCTAGGGAATATGGTTTTAGTACAAAAAATTGACACCGTTAAAATATTATTATTAAATTATCGTGGTTGTGGTGATAATAATTTAACGTGGAGAACAATAATTCCTACATACAGATTGTTACGATGTATATGATAGTATTTCTTGGGATGATCTATCGTGAAATCATGATTGGTTTTTGTTAGGTTTAGGGACTTATCAAAATAAACATACAAATAAATGAACTTGTTTAAAAATGTGTTGACTGGATTATTTTAATTTATTTGTATTGTTCATTTTATCTTTTTGTATAATTATTTAGCATTATTGGTATTCCATACGAATTATTAATATCATCCGATCATTTAATAAAAACATAATCAGTAATAGGAAAAGTTTATAAGTAATTGTAGTAAGTACTAACACTTTAATAATATAGTAATTATTAATTATTGTTGTTTGTTTTACACTTAATTGCTTCAAACCGATAGCTGTGTAGCCGTGCAGAGTGTTCTATCAATTCTGATTTGGTATTCAATTTACAGATACTTATGGTTTTTGATAAAGCGATGTTTGGTAATTATTTTTCATTAGTTTTTATGATTGCTATAATTGTTTTTAGATCAAAACAAATGGTTCACACTAGTTTATATCTTATTTTATGGATATGGCCTTTTGCTCTTAATTTTTTAACTCTGCCGCAGAACTCGAAGATCCATTCGGATAATGACCTATAATATATAGGTAGTTAGCATTTTTATAATTCGAATAGATACACAAATATGTCTCGGGGGCCCCCTCTGTCTGTAGTCTTGACAATGTGTCATCCGAATATTGCAAAATTGTTTTTTTTTTTTTAGTTTCATTATTTGCGTATAAAAAAAAAATATTATTTTCAAAAATAATCTATATGGTTCTTACAGGTCAAAATTGTATCCACCGTGCCGGAAAATACACACTGCACACACGCACACGCACTTAATCGCTGTGCACAGTGGGTTTATTCTAATTGCAGTGCTGGACGTATTCTAATATATTCTGTGCAGCGATGATGTCCAAATGATAAACCATTGTCGTGATCGTGGAAACCATAAACACCTACACGCGTGGTCGGTGCTCCGGTTGTTCTCTCTCGTGCGCGTGTGCATACGTAGTAATAATAATAATGATAATAGTAATAATAATAATAGTAATAATAATAATAATAATAATAATAATAATAATAATAATATAGAATACACCGAGCTCGCACATTTCGTCGTTGTCGCCTCCAGACACGCGGCGCGTATAATATGTTATTAGTGTAATACTATTATAACGACGACGACGACGACGACGACGTACGTACGTACGCATACGATATTATAATATATATACGGTCGACGGCCGTCCATTTATATCATCATTGTTATTTTTGTTCAATTTTTTAATACGTTTAATATATTATATTATTATATTATATTATAGTTCTGTATTATATACTGATTCCACAGATGGCCGGCCGACGTTACGCTGCCGACATCGGTAGAGAATGTATCATCAATATATTGTCGTGTAGGAACTGCAGTTTATTGGTTTTGATTTATGTTAATTGAGTACGCGGCAACGGTCAATTATTACGAAACGCATGTAAATAATTATAACTGTTAGCGTTTATATAAAAGTAATAATAATAAAATAATAATTGTAGTGAGCGTATGTAGCGTGGGCCTGTGAACGGATGGACGTCTGCGCGAGGTCGAACCAGCATTTCGATCGAAGACAATAATATTTCTCATCGTCGACAATCGTTTTTGCCCTTATTATAATGAATATACGATTACAATAATATTCGATAGTCGTGCACCACCGGCGACGTCGTCGACAACGCACAGCACATAGTTTCTTTCTCTCAAAACCGCTGATATAATTTAAAATTATAATGACATAATGTTTTCACGTATATAGATAATAATTGGATTAAGATATTATTATATTCGTAGATTGTGTAGGTTTTTCTAAACAAAAATGTAAGTACGTGCCGGCAGTGTCCGTATGCTTTGTTTTATCCAAACAAGATTAACCAGTTTAGGCGTTTTGATTTAATGACACTAGTTAACGCGGTCCATCCCTTTGTGGCTTTGTCCAATGTAAACCTAAACTGTATTTTAATCTTAATAAATCAAAATAAACACAACATATTATATTGTTGTTGCGTGTACCTACGTTAACTTATTATAACTCGCCGGTTGAAATTGAAACAACCTCTGGTCAAGCCGAATCAAAAATACGATATTTTGAAATCGTTAATTTTAAAAATTATAGCAAACTGAAATAATATGTTATTATACATTCCAATCAGACTTTCGGAGTAATAAATTGTAAAGATAAAAACGGTTATTCGAACTAAATAGGTATGTACTAAAATATTATATTAGAGTATACACGCTCGAGGTTTGATTAAAAACGAAAATTTAACGACAATAATATGGTAATTCATAATTTTTTTTAAAAGAAGACAATACACGTAGTTTTGTTACAATTATTTACGATCTCCTGGTGGCGGTAGATCGATGCTGCTGAAAACCTGTGGTGATAAAACCATCTACGAATCTGACGGTCAAAAAAATTTCCAAATGGGATGTGATAAAATCGAGCGAGGAGTCAGAGTACGACGCGACTGCTGAATTCTGAAATTATTGTTAAATTATGTTAAGTAGGTATCTATAGAGACTAGAATATTGTGTACATTTAAATTTTTTAAATTTATACAGCACTCCTCTTTAACCGCACTTGTTTGTAATGTTAATGCATCTAGACGTGTCCGGCTTTTTTACCGCTCGCGAATTTAATCATTTGTACAATCTCGGGGAAACCATTCGTAGAACCGCTGCAGCCGGCGCGTATCCCGGCGTTGTTATGCACTGTTATTATAGCTCTATATTCATTTCGGTTTTTTTTTTCCCGCTCCCAATTTAATAATAATATATCATAAGCCGTATAGGTAGATACACCTATCGTCATTAAACCGTAATTAGTCGTATAACAAACGGTTGTGTGTATCAAAACAGTAACGGCGTGCCGGTGCGTGTGTGTAGAATAATATGTACAGAAGTATAAATGTGTAATAATATAACGTCGGACGATAAGAATATTATAAATAAATATTAAACGGAGAAAAAAAAAACACTAATCTCGTGGAACGATCGGCATATCCGTTTGTCGAGTCAGCCGCGGGCCTAGCGGGCACGTTCATTTTTGTAACCGGCGATAATCGTATTTCCGACCGTTTTCGAAATTAGTTAGTCGGTTGTTCATAAATCAGAACGTTTAGTCGGTCGAATTGAACCGTTTGATGTGATCTATCTCGGAGAAGACAATAATTATTTAAAAAAATTATACCGACGATGATGTGTGTAAGTACGTACGTATGTTGCGTGCCAACTTGATAATATTATAATTATTACAATAATCACCGCACGTTTATAATAACGACCAAGTGTACGGATGACGTTTATTGCAGCCGTTATAATATTATTGTATAATATACGAAATATACAAATATCAATTCGATAGCATCTAACTACACGACACACGCAAAAATTAAATTCTATAGTCTGCTCTAGTGCTTAACTATTGATGGCCACCGATGGAAATTAATCATAGAAACATACCACAGAGCTATAATATTATATACGTCATATAATAATAATCAATAATCGATAGAGGTAGCGACGTAAAATAATATTATAATAATTGACATCATCAAAACGCCTATTTAACGGACGATAATCCAATAGAAAACAACTGGGAATAAGTATTCATCTCTCGTATAGGTATAGCATAATAATATACAATCGCTTGTTTACTTTAGTGTTTCGTTTTGTTTTTTGTTTTTAATCAATATTTTCTGCCTCGTCGCTGTATTAAAAAAATTATATTAAAGTTCTTTCACGATTTATCGCGTTCAACGTAATAATATTATAATGCTTTCGGGGTGGCTCTGCGTATATATAGTAATATATTACTCCTTTATATTAGAATATTTGTTTAGGACGCCAAAAAACCGTTGAAAACTTGAGAAACTTACTACAAAAGAGCGTTTAGTAGTATAAGGATTTCGTAAAATATTTGAAAAACTTTAGGTAGTTGGTACTTTGATTTTTTTAATTATTATAATTTATTTTTTTATATTTTGTTTTGGCTTGAATACCAGCGTTGACGGATCGTCGAATCGGAAATACGGGATGGTGAATATTTTTTTTCTCTTCTTATTATTCTTCATTGTACCTTATCGACCGCATTCCCCGACCCACTCGAAAAGGTCCATTCGACGGACGAATTCAATCGCCGCGACCAATTCGTTTTCACGGGGACTCAAATCGTAGATGACACAGTAGTTTTCGGTGGGCGGTCCGAACTCGAAGTGCAGACTTCACACGGTATAATAATAACAATAATAATGTTATAGTGGCTTTACATATTATAATGACGTGAACCCGGAGCGGCTTTTATGCATTTTTAATGGTTTTTAAACTTATAAAAACACGCCGCGTTCGACTGAATACCTACCAACGAGCAGCTGCGACCGATCTACCCCGGTGCGTATAAAATACCTATATAAGGCTATAACAGCAGTTGTACAGTGGGTAGGTATAGGTAGATATCTTATACGTTTAGTGTAACCTCACGTCATATATACTAGTCGGACGTCCCAAACATGCCGTCGAATACTGTATATAACGACCGTACTGCATAATATTGATTTTGTATTATTGTTCGCGGTTATAATAATAATAAAAATAATATTTCATTCTCACTTGTTTTATCGTATCGAGTTCATTAATCATTTTTTTTTTTTTTTGACACGGTATCGCATAATTAAAATATACGCACTAATAATATTGTAATAGTTCAGAAAAACGTGTAACAACCATAACTTAAAAATAAATCTAAAAAAAAAATTACACCTGTAAATAATTATTTAATTATCATCATATATCATATACGCATTATATAGGTACAGGATTATTCACCAAGTATGCTCACCCGCATTTTTCCTTTAACTATAATATTTTAAATTAGGTATTTAGATTTTGTATAGGTACCATTCAAGAAATGTCTAGTGAAGATACAAATTTCTTTTTTTTCCAATTTTGTATTGTAAATTGTTAGCTGATGATTTTTTTAAAAACTTGAGTGTACTTATCTAAATTTAAATATATTAACTAGTAGATTCTTATTTATTAAAATGTATAGAGAAGTCATCTGATTAAAAATTGTATAAAAAAAGGGTGGTTCTCATTTAAAAAAAAGTTTGTATGGAGACAATAATTTATAAATAAAATAAAATTCTATGAATTGGATATAATGATCTTTAATTATACTTAAAAATATATTATAATCAAAAATAAAAATTCTAATATTTTCATTATTAAAGGAATAAATGACAGTGAGCATACTTGGCGAATCACCCTATATAATATGTATATTGTTTAAAATTATGTAATTATGTATGATATAAAATATAAAAACCGTTTTCTCCGAGTCTGTTTATTATCAAAACAGTTATTATTTTTTTTAATAGTTTATCGTTATTAACTGCAGCCTTTGCCTTATTCTTTTTTCATTACATCATCATTTTTTCGTTGTATAGTCAGGTATAATAGTATATCTACGTAATGATTAAAACTATAAAAAAAAAAGTATTACAAAAATAAAAAGCAATGACGTGAAAATATTGATAATAATAAAACATTTTTTCCTTCAGTTTGCAGCCAGTGGTAACTTTTATTCCATATCAGCCGGAAATGTAAAACACACCAAAAACGTTTTTAAAATAGTTTTCCGATAATAACAAAAAAACAATGACAATAATAATATCATCTGTGCAATACACTGCAAGATCGAGAAAAAACTATTTCAATTTATTTTTTATCGTCTCTCGTGTTCCGTTTTGAGTTGTTGTTATACAACAACAATATAGGTAATACTACCCGGCACCCGACACCAAATAAAACTGATAACTCTAGAAAATTATTTTTACAAAATCATCACGAGAAGGAGACACTTTATGGAGAAACAAAAATATACATAAGGATTAGTTGTTATTAATATTAATTGTAAAATCGCCTCTCCGTGCTTTGACCGGCACTTGAAATTAAATTTACCACCACCGCCGTAGGCTTGGACCCACAACTATATTCTCTTTGTTTCGTATAAAGCGATTTTCCGGTCCGGTAATAACGGTCGATGGCAATTTTGCCGCCTGCACGTGTACGCGTCTGTTGGAAAGCTGTAATTTTAATTTTTTTTTTTTTAATATGTGGTCATCTCATCCCTTTGTCCTAGGGGGGAAAGACTGCGGAAGGGAGAAAGGAGAGAGAGACATAGAAATAGTAAGGGCGAAAACTCTGATCACGGTATAATAATTACGAGATTGCTGGCCCGTTAACGTTCAGTATAATATATATATATATATATAAGAACTGTTTGTGGAAAAACGAGTTTTCAGCCTTTAAGACGAACCCTAAAAGGAGACAGACTTATTCAAGCGTTTGAAAATAATTCGTTAAATAATTATTTTTGAAATAATGATACTTAAAGAGAATGCAACATTCAAATGCATAGTCTACGTCTCGCAAACGTAACATATGTGCGTATAGGTATATGCCGTTTGAGCATTCCAAGTGACACTTATCTATAGGTTTCGTTAAATGTGGAAATATTTTTAAGAATGTGAAAAAATAGTTAATTGTATAAATAGTTAACTTTAAAAATTCAAATTTATGAGCTATATTAAAATAAATAAATGTGCCGGTTAAGATAATTTCGTTCACATAATAGTACAAATCTCAATGGGCCGGAACGATCCAATCCGGCACTTCAAACGTACAGCACAGACCATTTTCATTCAACAGAATCAATTTGATTTTATATTGTAAGCTTTAAATTTAAATTGAATTGACCTAATATATAAAAGTTAAATGTAAGAAAATTATCCGTGTTTTTAAGTTTAAGGTTTTTTACAGTGTTTTATTTTTTTAACAAGTCATGAGGATCTTTAAATTGTAATATTTTACATACTTTTGTAGGTACTTATAGTAAATGTTTAGTTGTACGATAATTGTAGCAGTTCATAGTAGGATTTTTTAAATTTTTAAATTAGCACTGACTCAAATTTTATAGATTTCAACGAAAATAATACATCACGCAAGTGTTGCTTCTCAGATGCACGATTTAATGTTATTCAGATAACATTCAGAAGTACAAAAATGAAGCTATTTTATTGTATACAGTTATTTTCACATCCCCCTGGGAGGTTTGGAGCATAGTTCATGGAAACAGTATTGACGACGTGATTACCATTATTTTATAATTTCCTAATTTTTACAGTGTTTTTGATTTTGATTGTCTGTTTGATCTATATTTTAAAGACAAAATGGAATGATATTTTTACACGGTCTGATAGATATTTCTATAAATCTACGTAGGTACATATTTCAGCATTGCTCGGAAAAGTTTTGAACACTCAATTCGTACAATCCGTATACAAAAAATAAACAAAAATGACTTTTATAGTTCTTAGAAATATGTCAATAAGACTCTGGCTGTAAAAACTTTTTCTAGTCGCCATGGAAATAAATGTTCAACAATGAAATAATAATATTACGTAACTATGGATGGAAATTTGATTAGGATGGATAATAATATTATTATTGAACGAAAGTATAATTTACAGTCAGCGTATAATGTTACTGTCGCCGCACGGTATTTTGTACGTTAATAGTGAAGATTTACGTGACTTTAGTTTTAGAAATTCATACACTTGGTATGAAATTATAATACTATATACTCACTTTACGACGACGATATACGGCCAACAAGCGTATTATTAAAAGATTCAGCTACATAGTATTATTATAATAATAATTATTAATATTCAGCTACCGGCTTTCACATAATTTAATACTTGACAGGTAGCTATTCATTTGGTCGAAACAGAGTTGTAACATCTGGGGCCGAGTTCTTCAATGCGGATTTTCACATAATTTATACGCTCTAGGTAATCTCGAGGGCTTTTATTTTAATATTTTCGCAGATTGGATTTTCCTAAACACACCTTTACACGCGTGTAACAATGCGCAACATTGCTCACTAGTCGCTATAAATATTAAACCGTATACGCACTACGCAGTGAGTTATTCTTTAGACTTAACCACCTAATACGCGTATAATGCGTTCGTTAAAAAATCATTCGTTTTAAACGATCGAGTTCGACCTGAGCGTAATATTTTAATAAGTATAATATAGGTAGTATTTTAATATATATTAATTCGTTTACATATTATAATATAGACGTTCTTTGTGGGACCGTCGATAGACTGATAGCGCAGAGATTTGTGGGGACCAAAAACTGTTTCGAACATGACCTGAAAAACGATTGCGTTTTGTATGTACGTAATAATCTTACGAGTTTGCGACCGATACGTTTCAGGGGTAACCGATGTCCCTATTAGAACTCGCGAAGTCATCGTGTGGGCTATAATATATTATCATGTCACCGATTTTGACCGGACTTAATAGCGGAAAATAAAAAATAAACCGGGTTTGTGGTTTCTTTTTCCTTCTTTCGTTCGTTTTTTTTTTTTTTTTTACACATTCGAGCGGACAGGATTGACGGGACGGTGGTGGTGTCGAGGACCCGTCGAGGGGTGGTCACGGAGAGGTGGGAGCGCGGGCGTTCCAGGTTTCCTTAAACACTATTCCGGGGCACGACGACGACGTGTCCTGAATCGTGTCGCGTAGGACGTATAAAACCCTGGCAAAACGCTCCAGTACACCCGGCCTCTGGTATTATTATTATTATTATTACTATTATTATTAAACGTAAACTTTTCTCCCGCTACTGCCGGTTGACGTGCCAGGCGTCGCCGAGTCGCTCTAACGCACGCACGCACGCACGCACACACACACACACACACACACAGAAATACATACAAACGTCGTCGACGATAACCACAGAGAAACCCTTCGCTGACGCTACGCCGCGCCGAGTCGTTCTACTGGAAGACATTTTCATAGTCGTTCGAGTGTGAACCCACGACTGCCGACGCCGCCTTTTGCAGCAATAGTGCGGCTGCTGTTGTCGCCGCCGCCGCCGTCTAATTCTACGGCAGTCGCTCACGTAAAAAATATAATAAGGCGAAGAACGGAGACCAGCTCCGGTGGTTCTTTTCGTTTCGTTTAATATTGCTGTGTATACAGAATCTTTTATTATATTTATGTTGTACGACAGATTTGTGTAAGAACAGTGACATCGGTACACAATAATATTATCAGACATTGCAGGCCGCGGCCTTGAGCCGTTAACTCAACATCGATCCTTCAGTTATACGTAACTGTTGTTACGGTGCAAATGAATACCTCAAATGATATTATTATATTTTTCATGCGGATTTTGCAGAATAGGTGAACACGTAAATAAATAAGTAGTGATTTGTAATCTGCTTACTCGCTCGATTGTTAAATAGTATATTTTTTGGTTTTCTTCCTACATCAAATTGATGCTCCATCAGTTGGAATCTAAACGATTATATACATAATATAGACATGCGATTTACCGAATACACTTATCGATAATCTACACACACGTTCGGTTCAAGGTTTTCCTATAGCCATTATATATAATATTCTACTCGATGTCTACTTTGTTTCGTCTGTGGTTCCAATCATAATCAATCTATATTTTTTACATCTTCGAACCTTTACGAAATCAATCTTGTTATTCATAAAAATATGGATGTTTACTTATAGAAAATAACACTTTGTTCGAGCTTTGGCATTCAGACAACATCATCACTGGCATGTTAACTGTTTACCATTATCAAGCTAATATAAAAAATGACAAAATTATTAGACATTTTAAAAATATTTCACCTAATAAACTCTATCATAATTGTTTTTCAAGGAATTAGAGAATGTACATACAGAGCGAATAAAAATGAATAAATCGTATTATTAAATTATTAAATGTATGGTAAATTGCTTGTGTTATCTTATAATATGCAAATGATGCATTTATTTTTACATTACAATAAATGCGTTGGTTGTATTGTTTAAAACCATGTGACGAATTAAATGTGTATAGCAAAAATATGTTCAAATATATATGTCAGATTTGTTTCAGGAGTAATTTTTCATTGTAATCTTATACTAATTATATTATCTTATAATAATAGTTATAATAGCAATAGGTAATTACTTTTCAAAGAATTCATGAGAATTATCCGGGAACTATTTAAATTATTGTACTATACACGTTGTCATTGCATTTTAATTTTGTTCGTTCCATTAGTAATATAATTTAATAATAATAACCTTAATGGTTTCAGGGAATAACATACTAATATAATTTAGGGCACTCGATTTTCAATATCAAAACATGATCCAAGCTGTTTCTTTTGCATTTCGTGTTCTATTCAGAAAAACCATTACGATCACAATCTCATGAACATAATTCGGTCTTAAAGAAAACTTCATCTTCTTTGGATGTATAAATTCGTTTGATTTAAAAATCCAATTTGTTTTATATCGTTTTTGTTTATATATTATACATACAGTTTAGTTTAACTTCGCCGCGTTGCAGTTATTTTATTGTTTTGCACATTTATTTTAGATTTTTATTGTTTTAAAAAAATATATTCCGCAGTAATAAATCGTAATAATTACACTACACTGGGTGTCTAAGCCGGCAGTTTCTTATTTGACGATTTATTAGAGGATTTATTCTGTTGGTTTTAATAATATGGTTCAACTTGTTCGTAAACTATTTGGCACATTGATTCAAGAACGCGTTTTCGAATTTGGCACTTGTGTTATAAAACAGTTATCCAAGTACTGATCACTACGGATAAGTTACGCCAGTAAATGGTCGACTCGAATGGTTCGTAGACAAACCGTTCAAATGGAAAACCTTTTAAGACATCGGTGGACATTGATTTAAATAATTGTGTTTGCACGATTTCGGGGTGACGTTATAACTTAACATTACGTTGATCTCGGTGTAATTATTATTTAATGTCGTCTTACACTCTTTCGATGAACACCGAATAATACGTGCAAACGATGATGAATCATTCGGACGGACGTTTGAGCACAACACTACTACCTCTGAAGAATAAATTACGTCGTTTTTTGCACATCTTCTCGCCTAATAGTGGGTATAGGTACCTCATAATTAAACGATTAGTAATCCACTGTGAGCGATTTCCTGTGAGCGGGTGGTCGCGTGTACGTACGCAAGAGCCGATCAGCCGCGCAGACACTGCGGGACTCGGGTATAGAACATAATATAATTCGCATTTCACACATTAGTAGTCATATACTGACGGCCGGTTGACGTTTATTGAATGAAACGGAACGCAAGAGATAGTGACGACGACGGCGGCGACGTGCGTGTCCTTCTCCTCTAAACTGACTCGGCGTCCGAAGCCACATCGATTCGTTCGCCGAAGACACACCCCCGAGATAACGAGCTTCGAATCGATGGTTCTTGGTGATTATCTCCGCGACTGTTAACACGTCTGTTATAGGGATTCCTGGGTAATAGGCCCCCTACTACCCCCGGCACCCGACCATTGTTGTGATTTTCCTTTCGGCGAGATTCGCGATTCCCGGTGCTCTTTATCCTATATAATATAGCGGCGCGATCATATTATTATTATGACGTTTGCGAATTTTTGCCTTTCTTAACGAGCACGTGAGAGGAAAATAAATTATGCTTTCGACGAAAACACGGTACGGAATATAATACTATGTATATGCTTCACACGACACGCACATTCGTGCTTATTAAAATTTCTGTAAACGAAAACGACCTCCTTAAACTGCACCTATCGATCACTCGCAGATGTGTTTTGAATGACAGAAAAAAAAAATACAAGACTAATAAAAAAACATTTTACAATATCGACACCTCGGTAATTAAAAAAAATATCATGAAACCGACTTGTGCAAATGTTGTTACCACAAGCAGTGAGAATACACATTTTAATGTTTGACGTTATACCAAAAAGTAAAATGTTCCAATTATAATATGATTGTATGATAAAAAAAACAAAAAATTATTTTTATCTCTCGTACCGGTTATCTTGAAAGGATGCTAACTGTCTCTCGTATACCTCCACTGCGCTCATCGTTATAACAATGTTGTTGTGCGTTTTCGGACCTATAGCACATATTAAATCAATACCCATTAATAGTCGACTGCTTGTACAGTAGGTAGTTATGCAATATGCAACGTCCAATGTGTTAACGTCTCCACCTTGTTTCATTACTTCTGGGCTATGTTTTTTGTTCGGGTTTATAAACCTTACAATTAATACGGTCACGTTGTCAGTTTTATTTATTTTTTCATTTGTTGAATTTTCCTAAATAATAGTTTAAACAAACTGAACAATTAAACATTGTAAAAAGAGAAGAAAAATTGAACGTCCCGCTGCATACATGTTTAACCGTTTTAAATTAATTCGAATTTCGTGCGTTCCTCTTCGGCTAGGTAATTATTATTATATTATACATTGTATCTCTCTGTGGGCGGCGTCTGTGATTCTATCGGAATAGGAGTAAGAAAACCTAAATAATGAATAGAACAAAACGTACAATAATGTCAATGACTAAGCTGTGAACAATTTACATTTTATGTAACATTGCAAGTGGGTCAATTTCGAATAATTATAATGTTCGTTTGATATAGAAAAAAAAACTAGAACAAACATGTAATTAAACAAACATTTTAGGTCTTAAAGGTTAGGGGTCTTTGTTAACATATTCTACCCTTATTTCTGTTAGTAGACAACTTTTTATTTTTAATCTCAACAGCCAACATAATATAAACTACAATGTGTGGTGAAACCGTTTTCACACAAACTTTTTTTGTTGCTTATGAACAACGACCAAGGGCATATTTTAGTACTCATTACTAAATATTTTTATTTTAATACAAAGTATAGTGACCATTCATAGTACGTTTCAAAATAAATATAAGAAAATACAAGCCATGGAAACAAGTTTTAAAATCAATATATCTAACCTAGATATTGTAATCGTTGCAGTGAAAAAACATATTAAAAATATATATTTTATTATTTTGATTGTTTGATGTTTCTCAGTACCTACTCCATCCCTATTTTATTTTTATGAAATATTTTTAATGATAATATAACAATAACATGTTATTATACATACCTACATAGTTTTAAATATGATAATGTATAAGATATTATATTTTGTATAATCAAACTCTAGACTTAAAAATATATGGGTAGGTACTCCTTGGTTGGAGGTGAGTTATTACGAATATGATATACGGCAGTTTATAATATTATACATTATTCAAATCTACCGTACTCGATAGTAATTGTAAATTAAGCTTTATTATTCATACACCGAAGACTGATAAACTAGTTCTAATCGAATATGTATATTTCATTGAATAATAATTAATATTCCAGTAATGGTATTATCAATATTATGGTAATACATTTCTCATAATTATTCTTGTTGCAAAAATGTTTTTAATATTATTATAACTTGAAATATTCGAATATTTTTAATTTTTATAAACTAATTCAACTGAAATGTCAAAATATAAATATAGTTTTTTAATAATATTGGTTTAAAATGTATTACTAACACTCCACAAATAATAATGTGACCTGTTGAGGTTTCCATCAACCAACCCATCATCGTGGCACTCTGAATTAAAACTACTTCCTACTAAATTAAGAAGTTTATGACCGATTTGTAATAATATGTATACATGAAATTTGAATTTGTCGACCAATTATTAGTCTTGTCTCTTGAATTCTAGTTTAAATCACAAGGTTTTCTCATTCTGATAGGCCTCACAATTATTAGATACGTTCTTACATAATTGTTTGCCTATAAAACCTCAAAAACCAATAAAATAATATATATACGAGTATCATACATTTAGATTAAATAGCTAAATGAAAACAATAGTTGAAACTCGTAAAACATTTTAATTATATTTTGTACGTCTTTTTTTTTATTTTGGTCATCGAATAAAGTTATAATGTCATATTAATTTCAGTACAACTTTGATTACTTTTTCTTAGTGCTTTGGGCACCGTAAATAATAATTGTTTTCACTTCATAAGGTTTTATTATTGTTCGAAAAGTTTATGGCAATACATATTGTAAATAATAGTTTTATTGAGAAATAAGGACTCCGGCGGCGGCTAATGATTTTTACAACGTCGTCGGAAGGAAATTTTTCGGTTTTGAAAATTTGAACGACACGTCACACAGACAGAAATCATGGCGGTAAAAGTTTTCGCGCTCGTATTCCCCTGCACCTACGACCCCCGTCCTCCCCCCTTCTCCCACCCCGACAGCTCGCCAGATGAGTTTCAGAACAAATGGTCCGTTACCGGGCACCACCGTTATAGTTCGTTATTTCTCGGTTTATTGTGTCGTTAAGAGGGGAAGGAAAAAAAATCTACTGCGAGAACGGGCCGTGCATATATATCTAAATTATTGTCCGCGTCTCCTGGCTGCAGCGAACTCGCATTATACACGGTAATAATAGTATATACGTCATAATTATATTATTATATTATAATATTATGTTCGGTAAAGAGAAAATAATGAGTCATCCGTTTATTCTGCGTACAAGCGTATGGTTTATTGTTCGTTTATTGATAACCACAATGTACTATATATAGGTGCGGCCTACGCGCGCATATTATTATCATGACGATGATACCTACAACTTTTTTTTCGCACGCGAGACAATATTGTTTGTTTCTCAAAATATAATAACGTCGTCCGCGCAGCAACAATAATTATCGTCATCGCCGATTAGAGTAGGTAGGTAGGTAGGTAGGTAGGTACTATATTATATTATGGAATTATAATATTTCGTGGCCGTGATCCCGAAATTACCGATTTTTCGATTTCGTACCGTATCGGCCGACGATCACGACGCGACGCGATCGTATTTTACGTGTCACGGGCAACTATATATAGGTATATAATATATGCATTACGTTATATACGCTCACGATATAACATATTATTATTATATAACGCAATACATATACCTACGCTGGTATATGCGGTACACGTCGGTATATATAGGTACCTTAAACACGCCGCGTCTATTGTATATATTGTTCACAATCGAGAATTACGCGAGTTCACGGGTCGCGTACAATATATATACCTATATATATTTATTCAGAAACCGGCCGGGCTAACGACGATTTTAGGGTTGCATATGTGGAATTGCAAACTATATAGTACACGTCGCGTAACCTGCAATGAATACGGAACAATAAAATGAACTTGCGCTCTGCCGCGTCCAAAAACGAACGGGTTAAGTCGTGATAAAAAAAAAAAAAAAATTATATAATGTGCGCGCAGAGCCGCATAATCGCTGAATTAAAATATAATATTAGAATACATCGAATCAGAAACCGTGTTCCCGCAGTTGAACCTATATATATACTCATGAATAAAATATCACCAGTGTATAGGTTAAGAAATAATAGATATTGATTTGACATCGAATTATATATGTATAGTATAATATTTACTATAATATGTTTATGTATATAAGATAAAGGTTCACATTACACAACGACACGCTGCATATGAGATCAAGTATTTCATATAAAAAGCCAACCGAGAGTCAAAATATTTAAATCTCATATTATTTTCAACAATAAATATTTATGTAGGTACCTACATAAAACAAAGTAATATTTATTATTTCGACCATCGACTAACAATTATTAAAGGAGAAACAATTACTAGAATGCACTTTGTTTATCTGGGAGCAGCACTTAGGTCTCTATTATTTTCCTTCGGTACCTAATGAAATTATTATTCTACGTGGTCTAACATGAAACCCCCTTATAAATAACACCAGAAATTTAAACTCTGAAAAAATAATCTTGTGACAAAATAGCCACAGAAAAAATAACCCTATACTACAAATTATGTGTAACTAACAGCTGATATTTACGAGATTTCAATGACAGTCTAAAACAAACGAATAGTCAATTTTTTCGAATAAAATAAGAATACTAATAAAAATAAAATAATATTTTTAATTGTAAATTTGTATTAAAATCGCAATAAGATATAAATAAAATAAAAATAATAATAATATTTTTAGTCATAATAAATTTGTATTACAATGGCAATAATATATTATAAACATAAAAAAAAAATATTTTCAGATTCACTGACCCACTTTTTTTTAATTTTGTAAAATTTTATACGTGGTTATTCTTCACGGTACCCTAACATTTTAATTGAATATAATATGACGTCCCTACGTTACAGTTTAAAAACCAAATTTGTTTAAATGCATAACATAGTAGGCATATTTAATTAAATACACACACTTAAATATTAACGTTTGATTAAAAATAAAGGAATAAAAAGTCAAACGGTATGAATAAGACAACGATAAATCTTCAGACATAAACGGTCTACGCCCAACCGAAAATAATAGAATTGGTAGGTGGTTCAGCGGTTGTAATATTCTGCTTGCATTCTACTCTTCTATAGTTCTATCACTAGGCGTAGTACTTTTCGAGTACCTATACTTTGGCAATGACGACGACGACGACTACAGACGTTATTTGAAAATACAACTGTTTTGTTTTGCAACAAAGTCTCTAAGAAATTATTGATTTAACACTAACGATTAATATAATATACTGGGTATGTAAAGTTTTTCGGTCCGATAATAGTTATGCAAACGTATCACAAACGAATTGAAAATAAATTTATTTTTTTTACAATGACTTTTTTTCCAAAATTCAATTTTAAAAAAAAAAACAGGTTTTTATTTTTACAGTTAAAGCCTAAAGGATAAAATTATTATATTAAATATTTATTTTATTCTAAAATGGTACCTATTTTAATATAAGTTTGGCCAGCTATCGAAACTAGCGTTAACACACGCAAATCGTTTAAAAAAGAAATCTATTTTTATTATTTGCAAACTTCTGAACTAAAAACTAATGTGAATATTTTATGTATTGCATCACAAACGAATAACTATTTCTATACACACTTATTTATGTACGTATTATACGTTTAGTGATATAAAAAAATACTTCTAACAGTATTTATAAAGAGAATATTATATTTTATACCCACCTACAACAACATGGAAGTATAACAATGATTTACCGTAAAGAGAATGACAGCGTACCATGTCGGTGGATCATTGTCACCGTAAAGTCAAACTTCCGATAAACCAACGGAACGTGGTTTGGGACTTTTTGTAAATAAATATAATATTTTCGGTCGCGTGCACGCACGATGCATAGTATACAACCATCGCAGTCGGGGTGAACGAGATAAAAATATTTCCCCGATACCGTAGGTATAATATAGGTACGCACTCACACACCAACTCGAAAGCAATTGGTACGCTGCAATCGCGATGAAAATCCCTCCGTGTATATATAAGCGTATGATATTCTTAGCGAGGTCGTTAAAAACTGTGCGCACACACGCCCGGCAGAGATAGGCAGAGGAGATTGTGTCGGGAGCGGTGATAACACGCAGTGCCCTCCGGACCCGTTATGGTCGGTCTTGGATAACAGCCAAATTATTATCATTACGTGCCCAGACGTGTAGTTGCTGTAGAGCTGGGAGGAAAAAAAAATCCTATTTGGAGAATTACCGGCATAAGTTCCAATTGTCGGTGAATGGCATAGCGGTGGAGGGAATGGCATTTTCGCCATTTTTACGCGCGATTATTGGACGGTATCGTCGGATGATGTGCAGATGTGTCATCGGCCCAGTCGGCCAGTTATACGCATATTATAATAATATTATGTTGGCCATGAGATCATAAAAGTTTTAATTAAAAATAAAAAGTATAGATGATATTTATGTCTACAACGAATAACCCACACATCCTCCGCGTGTGCGTGCGTGCGTCTCTCTATACAAACGCATTTCAACGTTTGGGTTACCTAGAATATAATATAAGATATTGAAAATGTCACTTGAAACCCAAAGTCGAGTCCCAATTTTAAAACACACTATCAGTTATTCTCTATAATAATAACGTTGTATACTGATAAGGGGAAACTTAACCGGTATTTTAATACCTCGCACAGCTGGTCAGTGTGTCACGGCAGAGAGTTGCAGGTCGACGAAAAATAATTATAATATCGTTGTTTAAAATATTACTCGAGTTGTCTTCACTCCGGCGGAGGCAGTGCCGCCGGTTGCTGTCAAAAACAAAACGAATGAAAAAAACAGTCGTGTCTTACCTGAAACAAAAAAAAAAAACAAAACATAAAACATACCGTTAATACTTGTCTTGTTTATAATATAGGTATATATATATATATAATAATAATATGGTGTTTATTTTCGGTCGTGTGCGAGTGATAGTGGCGGTTAGATGGCTGAGTTGGGAGGGGGGGGGGGGGTGATGTAAAAAATTGCGGCACCGTATCCAGCTGTCGAGTTTGTATATGGGGAAACTAATTCCGTAGACCACGCCGGATAACCGGGGCTAAACGCGCGCGCAGAGGTGCAGGCGTCGTCCGCGGAGGGGCGCGCACTCGTTGTTCGGGGTCGTGCGAGATCCGGCGCTCGACGGGGTGGAGGGATTTAATCTGGACCCGGAGAAAAAGTCCGCAAGGTTATTATTTTCCTCTATTGGTTTATTACAACCAACACTTTATATCCGCTGACTATGAAGAATTGTTCGCCATCGCGAGGCCCCCGCCAGCCCGTGCACCGCACACTTCACAATAAATGTGTATTATTTTTCCCCTCCCCGCCCCACGGCCGCCCGTGGCACCATATCTTACGAGCCCCGTCCGCCGTCCGTCGCCTATCTCTTTTTCCCTTAACGCTATTTTATACAACACGGCAAAACTCCCGCTGCGAACTCTATCCCTGAGAAATTGCTCGGCCACAACGGCCACTTATTTACCGCGCGTATGGTTCGTCCCGAAGTTTACTTTTCCGTAGCCCATCAATATGTGTTAAAGTCGTAATTCGATTTATTGACGAGTGTAATTTAAACCTTTGGTCAGCGAATATTTATTTAGTTACACAAACTATAATATTGTGTTATCAATTTTTTTTTAACCACGACATGCTCAGAATGCTTGCCTATGTCTGTTGAGATTTTTTTAACTATATAGAGTTAATCATATTTTATTAATAATTGTAATATTATGTTCTCTAAAAACCAATAGTTTATCATGCAACAAACATTTTTCAATCTGTTCATTATCTTTATATCATGGTTCATTGAGATAAAGGTTTTTCAAAAAACTATGTTGAAATTACGAATCACCTACGGTATATAATATATTATATAGGTAAGTAAATTTCTGATGCTCTGAACAATTTAAAATAATCAAATCAACTATACATTATTAATCAATATTAATATAAAATATTACCTAGCGACGTTGAACTTAAATTTTCTGTGAAAAAGCTCATCGATATTATGAAATTTCAAACACAAAAAATCGGCTGAAAATTAGACTATTTCCTAGACGAGTTGAGATGTTTTGGTTTAGAATAAATTATATTGTTATGTGTATAGTGTTCAACGTGTTTTGCATCACTTTTATGGACACACTGGTATATAATTATGCGCCGAGCAAAACACTGCAAGTTTCATAATAACAGTAATATATACTGCAGCTTTCGTGGCACGGCGTCCGACGTGACGTGACATAGCTTCTGACATAATAATATACTGAATATACAGGGGATGTATTAATGAAACACCCACTATATTGGCCTAGCGACGCGACGTGATTGTTGCCACAACTGCGGCTTACGACCGATCGTATATAATAATATAACGACAATATTATTATTGTAAGTAAAAGTCGGCGGTATTGTGTCGGATACCGCGACGGTCGTGACTTTTTCGGGGGATATGAATCAAAAAAAAAACCCCCTCCCATACGCCCGGGAACGCGAGTGGCAAGACAATGCCTTCAAAGACACTGTGTTGGTTTTACTCTGGGCCTTAAACTTTCGTTGCGGATGAAAACGAAAACAGCGAACGACGTTCGCTCTGAGCGTGACGACAATGGACTAAATAGTTTACACATTACAGCCCGAGTTTAAACGAAAAAACAAAATGGCACAATAATAATTATAAATTATTAATTTTTTCCAATCAATGAACAATATTATTACTATTATTTATTTAATAACAGTGTGGGGGAAAAATATTCAACACGCTCGTGTTTCAAATAATGTTTTGTAAATATTTTTTGACATTAATTTCGTTCAAACAATAATCTATATAGGTACCTATATATTTTTTCCCATTATTAAAATGTTCGAAAATTGTTGCCCTCGAGGTAATTAATATTTAATGACGATAATATCAATACCTATTAGACGGCTAATTATTAAAACATTAGTTGCATCATTAGCGGTTGAAAGTATTTTATTTTAAGTGCATAAATATGTATTAAATTCTCAGGAATCTTTAAGCTTTTTTTGTTTTTTAATTTTTTTTTATAAAACCTTATGAATTCATAGATTATATATTTTGTGGATACGAATTAATACTTTAGTAGATTCAAAATATGTCGTACATTATTTATGATCTAGTTTATCATTTTTTAATTATGTTGTAGGTACAACGAAAAGTGTGTTAAAAAACACACGTACGGCTGCCGCCTCGAACAACATTATAATAATATATTATTAGTAACAACGCAAATGTGATATTTCAAAATTTACAATTGTAATAAAATACCTAATGCATATTAGATATAATACGCCCGGTATATGTACATGAAAAGACGATTTTGTTCGCCCCTGGGGACCATATATGTTTGGGTTAATGTGCATTTAAAAAAACATTCTTGTACTGCACTTGAGATGTGTATCGTGAAGCTTTCTAAATATACCACAGCGAGTGGTCTATTCGATCAGTTCGTAATAACTGCGTCCGCATAGTTTTGTTTCCAAAGCACGCAACGGAACGTAAAAATCTAATATGCAACAGACATATTCTGTATGTGCACTTCGCCGGCAATTCTCTGTGTTTCGTATTTCGTTTTATTTATTTTCCTTTAGTGTTGTTTCTATATAGACGTTGACACGTTGATGTTGAGTTATTATTATTATCATCGACTGCAATGCGTGCGCACGAATTAATATTATTGGTAAATATCGAGGTATGGTATTTCACCCTCTTAGTTACAACCCCTTCACGGATGCCATTCCATTAATTGCCCTTTTTTTGTGGACTTTACTAATAAAGTAATAAGGTTACGCATAGGTATACTCATACAAATAAAAACAATTCTTCGTTGTTTTGATTATTATTTTTATAGACAACTATATAATAAGATCTGAATCACGAATGTAATTTAAACAAATTTTAGTCAAAGGTGCATTTTTTAAACCAAAGAAAATATGCTCAATTTTTTATTTGTGCGTAAAATCCCCAAAAAAACCTCTTTAGACTTTTACATACTTATGCTGACCGAGCGTTGTGTGTATTTGCATGTAATATATATATATATATATATATATATACGACAATGTCATTTATGCTCGAAGTTCCTGGCCATTTGGTTTTGTCCCCGGCGTGATCAGATTTCAGTGAAATAATAAAAAAAAACAGCAAACTCTGCTGCTGCCCACAGGTATTTGGGCCTGACGATAAGACGAGGATTACGATTTCTTCCCGAAAAAAAATATACTGCAAATGTTTTTTTTCTCTCCCGTATTGGACTTTTGATATTGGATGTTATTTCCACTATGGCTGTTTATCGTCACACAACACTCATTACGTGGATAACATCACAACATAAAGTCAAATCAGTATTTTGTAAATAACAGTATTATCACAATGCATACACTATATTATATAACATTATTATACGTAGGTACGACATAGTGTGAAACAGTGTGTCTTATTGCTAATTATTGACATTTGAACGCTGCAATGTTCAATTTGTTTTTCGTTGTTGATAAATATTTCATTATAAATTCTGAATACACATGTTCACTATAGGTATGTAAAACATAAGTTGAAACGTTACAAAATAATGACAATCTTAATCTTGTTAGCAATTCAACAGTTAAGCATTATGTCAATAGTAATTAAAAAAAAAAAAAAATTCCTTTTTTATTTTTAACCGAATCAATTGTTTTTATTTCGTGGCTGAATAATATAATAAAATTACACTCAGGATAAGGGTAGCATTAAGTTCATATTATGTTAAATTATTGACTGCGGTAATAATTTATTTATTAGCTGCCTGTAAATAGGTACCTACCTATTATCCGATTAGGCGGGTATCATAATTACTGGATTTCCTTTCATAATTTATTATTAATTCTAACGAATAATTGAAAAGCCCAATGAAGGTATATTATTCTTCCATAAAATACTGCAGTTAGATAATAGAAAATAAAATACAAATTGCCCACACTGTTTCTAACACAAAAAAAAAATGTTCTATAAAATGGCATTTAATAAAAATGGAATGTCTAGCTAATATTCGATCGAAAAACGTACACAATAATATTATATTATATTATACGGAATACGGTTCAATACTGAATTAACGGTCTGTCTATGTGAATTGCACTCAGACCACGTTTATAATAATATATAATCATTATTATTATTATTATAGTTATTTGCTTAAAGCCATAAACGTATATAGGAAGTCGTAGACCAGAAAGAAATTCGTTTAGTCAAGACATCTTTATAATAATGTATGCGTTTTTTTGGTACCGGTTCAAGTGCACATTTTCCAGTAGTACCGCACTTTACTTGGGGTCGTCCAGACGCATTTCGCAGACGTATTTATATTATATATTTCCAGAACGTTGATAGCGGTACACACACAAACACACGCAAATATAATATATACGTCTAGAAAAATAATCATTCCACCTCCATAACCGTACAGACGCATATGCGTCGGGGCCGAGGCCGTATGTATACATATAATATATATATATATATATATGATAATAATAATATAAGGTACCGACTGATCCGATAAATCGCCACCGCCGACAGTATATTCCAGCAAAAAAACTACCCCTGGCTCTGCTGCTGCCGTTACATTATGCAGAAAAAATGTGCGGGTTGTTTATTTATATTTTATTTTTACTCGCTCCCCATCACCATTTTTTTTTCCAGAGAGAGAGAGAGAGCGAGAGAGAGGCAAAAAATCCTTACGCGCTCCGGAATGCGCACACCGAGTCCACTTGCGAATTCAATATTTACGGTAATGCGTGGCCCCGAATATAGCGTGCGTGTATATGTGGGTGTGTGGGTGCGCGCGTGTGTGTGTGGGTGTGTGGGTGCGTGTATGTGTGTGTGTGTGTGTAGTTGCGCGCGCGCCTGTGTGTGTATGGATGTATATGTGTGTGTGTACATTATTTTTGTTCCGTTATTATTACAAGCGCCAAGCAACCTTTCTTTTTTTTCTACCGTACTTTGCATAATGTCCCAAATAGACGTGTGCGCACGTATATGACAAATTTGATAACGGCATGTATTATACTCGTATGTGTATATGGTGCCATGTGCATATACATATTATTACTATATAATATATGCGAGTGAGTATAACGTATGTGCTTTTATGCAGTCCAAATTGGTCCGTGACCCGTTCCTTTCTCAAAACCCCTGAGCCGGTGCGTCTTTTTGACGCACACTTTAATGGGATTTACGCCAAAAAAAATAGTTTGAGTAATAATAATAATGCGCCACAGGCGTTTGGAGCTGTTAAGTGCGACATAAGTCCGTTGCACGTATACCGTGGAATACCCGCAGCTCATCGCCATGACGGAACCTCTAGACGTCTCTGGGCGGTGACGTGAAATTCAAAATCCCAAAATTGAATCCGACCAGATCCACATTGAGTCAGTGACACTTGTTTTATTTAGGGATTATACGAGCGATTTTATTTCGTATATTTTATTAATCCCAGTCTTACTGGCTCCAGGCTGTTTTGGTAAGATTAACGATAAAATACTCGATTGTTCCTAAAGTTCCGATTTTTGTAGACTTTATGATTTAGCATGAAAATCGTTTATTTATTTTGTCAATAATTATTAGTCGTGTAATTAGTAAATAAGTTATAACGTTAAATGAAAAAAAACCTAATCAAAATCTGTTGGTTATTATTATTGAATTGCGCAAAAATATTGCACTCACATTATTTTTTATGTTTTTTTTTTCAATTAATTTTTTTTATTGTCTAAACGAAAACGTAATATTGTGATTAATTTATATACTTTTTCATTGGTTATTTGCACAAAACATTAAACTAACAATATAAATAAGCAATATTCTTCATTGTATAATAATAAGTATAACATATAATGTGCATTATTATGTGAGCATAGGATGTAATTATAAAAATTAAATTTTAAATATCAATTAAAAAAAAAAGAATTGTAAGAAACAACGCAGTGGTTTTTAAATAATTATAATACTGGTTTAATTTTCTACTTTTGTTATTATATCATGCGATGCAGCGATATGGTTTGTTTTGTGCCATATTTATATACAGCCATTTAATCCCTTAAATAAAACTTTTTGGCTTAATAGCTTTGAAAAAGAAAATTATTTTGTTTTCGATTTTCACATGGAATCTTCAGAGGTTTTTAAGTCCTGGCGCATCAAAGTAAGTAATACACGAACGAAATTAATGGCAGAGTTTCCCATACATTGTTTACAGTCTCCGTTTCAGTCGTTTCGAGTACTGTATTGTACTTGGCAAGTTTCCTGTGATGTGTACATCCAACTACGCAATACGATTTTTCATAAAACTTATTATTATATAACAATTTGATGTGGTTTTTGAGTGTTTGTTGGCAACTTTTTACAAATTTTACCCAGCTCCGCGATAAAATAACGCCTGGCGTTAAAAGCCGTCTAAAGGCCGAGATATTTCATACTATATTATTAAAATCAAAAAGACGAGCATTCATTTTCTAATTTCCACATTCGCGTTACATAATAATATTATACGTGAAATAATAATAATTATTATTATGTAGCGTTGGCCATCGGCACCGGAAAACTACACTATTCCGGTGGCGTACAATATCGACCAGAAATATTATACGAATATAGGCGGCACGGTTTAAAATGTATAATAATATATACGCGTGGCAGGTATGACGACTGTGTAAAATATAGATTTTCGGCAACGTAAGAAATGTGTTTTTCGGTTTTTATTTCTCCTTCTCGGGCCGCATAATATATATTCCGCGTTTGTTCGTTATTGTTACTGCAATAGTACTATATATTATATTTTTACAGGCCGGTATGATAATAATTATAATGATTTCCCGACCGTGTGTGATGTTTATTTATTTTCTTACACGGCCTACACGTCGTATAATATTATAATATGGCTACAAGTTATCAGCGGTGTATGTGCAGTGGCCCCGGAGACGAGGAAAAGCCGTCGTTTATACCAGAAGATGATTAATGCATTCCTGCGCCGGTGTCGCCGGTTCCGCCTGCGTGGAAGCTACTGCCGGATTATCGTCGGACGAGAGCTTAACCGATTTTTAATTTAAAGACGTTTTAGTGGTAAAATTCCGGTGGCGCGCCTCGTGCTAACAATAATATTATCGTCAACGCGCGCACACTATTCCTACTGTGGTGCCTTTTCCCAGTACAGAGCTCCAAAATTACGAAAAAAACACTCATTGATTTTTTTTTTTTTTTGGCCGAAAAACTTTTGCTTTTGCACGGATGACAATCGTGCCGGTAATCGGGACCGCGCGAAAACGTCCTACTGTCAGGATTAGGAACACTCCGTCACGCCGCCACCGCATAAATTATCATTCAAATGAGATGTTTTTTTACCAACTACCTACTGCAACTTAAAATAATGTGCTTTGCCATAGAGAAGATCTCAAAATATTATATTATTATTATACCATCGACCGAATATTACGTTTTCGCGAGTCAATATAGGAACTGTATTACTTTCAAACTAAGTTTTTTTGGTCTGAAAATCAACCAAATGTAAGCTATAGTTTTAAAAAAATTAGTTCATGTTCGAGTTCTTAAAAAAAAAATAACACATTCATCTGGCCATTCATTATAATTATTATTTTATAAATCTTTAAATAAAACGCTGAATAAGGGATAAATTGTTTTTAAAAAGATTTATGTAGATTCCTAACCATTAAATTGTAAGCAATAATAACATAATATATAGTATTATACAATTTGGTTATCTATTATAACACAATTCATTATAAAATAAAACATCTTTACTTAAATTAAATATAATTAGTGCAGAAATATTTTTTTAAAATCAAAGACCAATTAAATATTAAAATATGATATCACATTTATTTAAAACAATTTATGATATTTTATAGGTTAGAGTTTGAAATTTAAAATGTTAAGTCCAAACTGTTTTATATCATAGTTGTCAATCTGTATGGTGACTATGATAAATTATAAAAGTATAATAAACTATTTCTCCTTCCCAAAATCAAAATCGAAATCAAATAATTGCAATTTGCTACCAGTAACCACACTCAGAAATACTAGATGCATACACAAAAAACATACATCATTGTTAAACCAATATATTTATTACTCTACTTTGAGTATGATAATCTTAAATATTGTATAGTAATTTACATTTTCAATACCACTATATAATATAAATATAATGTCAATAAAACAACATGATAAAAATATTAAAAATAAATTTAAAAAATAGAATTCCATTTAAAAGACTTAAAAGTTGTTGATTTTTATTGAAAACATGAACTTTGCTCACTCTCTTAGTCTCTTGTTCCTTTTGATATAAGTGAGTGTGATGGTCATGTGTCTTTCGCAAAATATGAACATGGAGTATGAACGAACTTGCGTTCTTTTCAAGCACTGAGATAATGAATAACGTAAAATTACACCTACCATAATATATTTTATGTACCTATGGTGATTAATGAGTAAAAGTATTTTATCAAGTACCTATCTAAGTATACTCAAGTGAAGTTCAATCTTGTGATCAATCCTTATCATACCTACCTTAAGTAAAATATTAATAAAATAAATACTATTTTAGTAGGAATAATTTATAAAACGCACTGGTAAAGTTTAAAATACAATTTAATGCGAATCTTTGAAAATATTCTGAAATTATTTATTAATAATTTCAAAATAATCTTAACAGCGATAAATTGAGAGTTGTGTGCTTATTAACATTTCAGTGAGTTGTTTTGATAATTCAAAACTCATATTAATGGCCAAGAATAAAATATTTGATATTTCCATACTAAATAACTAGGTACATACCTCTGTTACTATACTTAATAATTATTAAAACCATTTTGATAAAATCGTATAATGGTATGCAAAAAGTAATTGTAATATACAAACCATAGTTTATTAAAAAATAAATCAGAATTAGTTTTCAGCAATTATTATAAAAAATACATTTTTTCAAAACTGCTGTATTTATAATATTTAAAGGTACATATTTATCTTTTAAATAAAAGAAATACAGATAAAAATGTCATGGGACAAATACATTGTTGAATGAAAATAATGAAAATTTATAATTGTTTAATGCTCATATTTTTCGACAGCACATAATAAAATAGTACTTGCCCTTTGCTTATACACTTATAGTCTATAGAGTACCTATTGTGTATCAAATTGTTTGTTTAATACCATTTAAAATAAGTTGCATATATTTATTGCTTTACCGTGTAGATTTTTCATTTCCCATACCTATTTATTTTTTTATTATTTTATGTTTTTGTTAATTTTTATTAGACCTTACTACGGTTAAGTACATACGTGCAACCAGCCGCAATTAACACGTAATTCATGGGATATCAACATGCAATCACGAATGCGGCTTGTACGTTATATTTCTCTAGGGTAGTAGGTAGTATAAAATATAAAACATTGTCATGCTAGGGATAGACAAGGGTGTACAATAAAAGTATGATATAAGAGATACATCGATGTATATGTTATTTTAGTATATTATTATATTATATACATTACACACGCAGTTGTTGTCGAGAACAACTGGCGAGATTTTTGGTGCGAGGTGGGGGAGGAGGAATAAAAAAAAAATGAATTATGAATGAAAATATTGTTTTTGAAAATTCGGGGAGAAGTTCCTTGCGTCAGCGACACGCTAATTTTAGACCCAAGTATACGTACAACACACGCCGAGATTGTTGGCTGGTTTTCAAAGCACCGTTGGTAATTGACAACAAAACATTAGCGTTTCCTGACGCCACACTGATTATCATATGGACGTTTTAAAGTCAAAATGTAAATGAGAGATAGTTAAAAATATTTCCATTAGACCACTTCAACCGGTCAGCATTTTACAGCGCGGAACGTAAAAAAGTTACTATTCAAATTGTCACATCGAAATGGAACGAAGGTATATAATATGATTAAGTATAGATAATTTCGTAAAATTTAGTTCGCCTCTTATGGGTATCTTTGATTTGGGTCATTAATATGTCCGATTTGGACTTTGGTAGACCCGAGAAAACCAGGTCCTTAGACACATCTTTTTCGTAAATTAAACAATACAATCAGCCGGAATAATGTGGTCGGTGTTCTGTGTTGGGTAATTATATGGCTAAAATATCAATTAAACCACTCGCATAGACTTGCAGATAAGATTTTTCCAGTTTATAATTTTTCTTTTTTAAATTTAAATTCATAGCGTGGAATTGATAATATTGTGTGAGTACCTATATACAATCTACCTATATCTAACTATATATTGATTTGAGAAATAAAAATAAAATTCTACCTCTTTTTGGTATATTGAAATCAGTTAGAGTACAAAAGAGAAGATGTATGTACTTATATAAACCTTTTGAACTCTCCTTGATGATGGATGTATTTATGAAAAAACTGGGTAGAATCAACAAGAAAGCGACACCGGAAACACGGTGACATGAAAATTCGCAGATAAACGCACGGCAGATCCTGCAAGCGTATAAATATACATATTATATATATATTATGTATATGTGTGTCGTGTGTGTATATAGCAACTACCTAAACAGTAGATTTGTCGGCAGATTTATTGGTTCGCGTCTTTCAAACCAAAGGAAATAAGTTTTTTCTCTCGATCGTCCGACGGTGTGGTGACGGAGAAGCGAAAGGGAAAAAGGAGATACCCGCTACAAATATAAATCGTTTTCCCTACGGCTCCTATACGGTTATATATATATATTATATATTCGATTATTTTTCGATTTCGGGAGGTTCTTTCTATTTTTATTATGCAATTTGTTCCGAATGTACCGAGACATCCGTTTATAGAGACTATTTATATTGATCCAGCTCCAGTGACCGAACAGCTGATCGCCTAAGCTTGTTAGTTACATTAAAATGTACCATGGTCCACGTTGTTGCCGATTGTTAATCAAACATAACATAATATATAAAGTGTACATGTTGTACAGTATATGAAACTTACAGATAAATGTATTTATATGGTGTATGTTTAAAATTACAATAGTAAATATGACCAAAAATTCAGAAGGCCGTTTAAATCTTTATCAAAATATATTTATTTTCAGACAGACAGAAATCCGAAGATACATCGAGGCAATAAATAAGAAAATCTATTACTTTCCAACGGCGATAGTTTTATATGGAGGTTTACTGCAACGTTATACCACCAAAAAAAACTTTCCTCTGATGTATTATACCTTTTAAGCGCATCCATGAACATCACGAACGATGGGAAAAAACTATATGATATATTATATTTTATTGATAAAAAGAATTTGTTTCTCCCATACAGTACTTGTAAAGGTATTGTATGTAAAAAAAATGTGGTATCTTCCAAGCTCATAAATTTGAGCCCTGTGAGAATGTGTTATTATTTTCATGAACATTTCGAGCACGACAATATTAAATTTCGTACGTCGTGAAAATTGGTCGGTCGTAGTTAGGTATACGCATTTCGTCAGTGCGTCGGTTTGTTTATAGTATAATAGTTATCTGTAGTAACACAGTCGGTAAAACATAATACCTATTATATTATATAATATTACGTCGATGGCTTTAAAAACAACCTCAGATATTATATCGTACAGCCATGCAAATTGCTTAAAGCGTTTACAGCTGGCAACGGCGTCGTTATAGACAATTTATTATCATAATATATTATTGTCGTTCCGCCCAAGATCGAATACGGTCGATCGAACACGGACGACGAAATGGGCAGTGCGATGAATACGTATTGTCGCTTTATTGTTGTGTATGTGTAGACTCGTAAACGGCCAAAACCACTAAACGCGTGAGTGTCTTGTGGGTCTCGCGACAGTCGTCATAATAATATGGCATATATATATTATAGCAGTATTATAGGTACACGTCGACAAGTCTACTAAAGCCTTTGAAAACTGCAGTACTACAGTCGCATTGCTCGATATGTTGGAAAACTCATAAGATACGTCATGGCATGGGTATATACAGATATAAATGTAGGTAATACCTACCTACCTACCTATCCACATCGCGAGAGTTCAACAACTCCGGCGCGGCTCGTGCACGACGTTTATAAGGAACCGCGCAATAGACGGCACGCCATCGAGATTGGTGCCGAGATACCACGCGTTATTAGCGACGAACGTTTAATGGATGTACAATATTATTATATATTATGTATGGAGGAGAACTGTTAACGGTACGACGACGACGACGACGACAAGACTGTAGCGACGACAAGCTTATAGTGCGTACACGATACTATAGTCGTTGGAATTATACACAGCTCTTTGTAATCCGACAAAAAAAAAGAGAGAAAAAAATCTCAGCGGTGTTATTATACCATCGCGCGCGCGTTGTGCTGTCTGCCTGTGCGTGAAGGGAATAAAAAAATATTTTAAAAAAGCGGTGGATATTGTATAGTAATTACTATAATAATAACAATAATAACAATAATAACATTGTATATTATAGTAGGTGTGCTCTCCGAGAACCTATATAACGTGGGGACCGCGTGCGCGTGCATTACTGCGATGCTGCGGTACCTCTCCCCGTTTACCCGAGACTCAAACATCATTTAAATAATATAATGGCAGACGGAATATTATAGTCGTCTTTCGTAACCTAAACTAAAACGGTTTTTATCATTTCGAGAATAATACGATTTAATATAGTGGTCGTAATATTATTATACAAAAACTCCGTATACTGTGGGACAAATATTATTTTTCGTAAATTTCATATATGGTATTATTAAAAAACATCATACATTTTATATTGTTGTGCATTTTGAACGCTTTGAGCAGTACTATTTCTGTTAGTATAATATCCCGTCTATTGCTTTTTTAAGTACTCGAAAAGTTTTTTATTGCATTTTCCCCTCCGGTTACTTCAAATCCGTGGTTTGTGTAATCGAAACTAGAAGTATTTAAAGATTTAAACAATTGTCACGCCGTACTGCGCTTGCAAACGTACCCATATACTGTTTTACGTACCTGCAGTAATTGTATATAGGTAATAAAACGGAGTAGTAAACGTTCATATACGTTTATTTACTGTAATTTGTATTGACAAAATAAAAATCTTTCAGTGGTTGCGTTTCAACAGGAACCTAAACTTTATAGCGTTAATTAATGAATATAATAGAGGTATACTATTATTATACCACTACATCGCCCGTAAAACTCCAAATAAAAAAAGTCAAGGGAACGTTAAACGTATACAGGTTGGACTCTGGTGAATTTCCGTTTTTATTTCGTTTATTGTAATACTATATATATATATTATGATGTATACACAGGTATTAGCCGTTATAAGTATTGTATACCAGCTAGACCTTTCGTCCGGTTCACGCACACTGCACAGTCGTTAATCGTCATTATTTCAACACACCGACACGACGAGATTGCGAGAGAACCACACACCGTGTGTCAGACACACGTATTCGTGTTCAAATGCTTACACGGTGTGTGTAGTACAATGTAACTTATGATACAAAAAAACATTTTTTTTTTTGTTTTTATTAAAAGCGATACGTACGCGACATCTATGGTTATATATTAATTATTATTGATTTAATATTGTGTTATAGAAAAAAATCTATAAATTATAAAATTAAATAATAATTTCCAATTCACACCTATCCTCGTATTCGTACGTTCTACATTCTATTGAGATATGTTTAGATATTATGCTGAAAGACGAGCTTCGGGAGATAGATATGGAATAGATATGGATAGATATGGAAGGTCTCTTCATAATATTTTATTTGTACCGTATGATAAGTAATTTTAATGAGTGCCAACGTATTAAGACATTTCATGACTCCGGGCAGAATACAATTATTATTATAAATATTTGATTTCATCCACGACTAAGGGGACAGAGATTAGGTATTCTTAAAAAATACACAGACATTGTTTCCACTATTGTGATATTTTATTTGAACAATATATTATTAACTTATTAATACATTTTTTTTTAAAATTACAAAATGAATAACAAAAATATTTTGTAGTACTTATTTTGATATTATTTTTAATTTACTCGAGTATTATGTCAACATTTATACAACACTTTCACGGTAAAGTATTAATTATAACGAATTAATTATTTTCAGTGATCGTCAAATAATTAACTGCTACGTTAGCTGTGGGAAAACTATGTTTATAAATAATAATAACATGATACTGTTTACTCGCGGTGTACATATGCAGTCCGCTATAGTGGTGGGACCACGAAATGTTTTGACGGATTGAAAACATGAAATAAAATACAACTCGATTTAATGACGAAACATCCGTTTGACTGTCTGACTAACACCATAAATATTAATATATTATTATTATGTTTTATTTATAGTATGCAGGTAGCGTTAGCATTATGTTAGTGTGTTGTGCAGAACATTAATTCTTGACGCGTGGAACTTTTCCAGTCATTAACGGTTATTGTACATTATTATTATTATTATCAAATTTTGGAGCAATTAAAGATTCATATTATGTGACTGCGCGCATAAACGAGACCGTTTGACGAAAACAATAAACGAACGGGGATGATTTTTAGATATGGCGGAGAAGGGAGTTATAGTTGCCGAGTACCACTCATATTATATAATATTATTATATATTTATTGTACGTACTGCAGAAAGTTATGAATATATCCGCAGACGCACTGCAATACGTATAGTGTTTACCTTCCCACGCTGCGATATAAATTATAATAGTATATTACGTAGTGTAACCATTATTTTCAGTTGAGTTTTAATTCACTGTTTTTTTTTTTTTTTTTAATTACAATGCTAGAATTTTGAAACTGGATTTTTAGCACTATTTTGGGTACTTTAATTATATCAGATTAATTCGGGTTCCGAGCCCTAATACAATTCTCTGAAACAAATACGTCTGAAAAATTACATTCTGTCAATGTCAAAATAACATTTGTTTGTAAAATGTATCAAACTCATTATGCAGTCATGGCGTGAATAATTTGAAGATATTTTGTCTTTGAAAAATGATATTTTGGCACCAGCCACCAGAAACACTGCGCCTTCATACATCTATCACTCACTAATTAAAAAGCAAAAAAATAAATAAAACAAGCTGTGCGTAACTTGTGGACAAAACTACTTTTGGCTGTTTGTATCCAACCAATCCTTGCTTTAAATAAAACATTAATAAAAACGTGTTGTTTGGTAATTATTTATTTTTAATTATAGGTATAGGTAGGTAGGTATAATACGTTATACGTCTAACAAGCACTTTAAATCGACTAAAAATTAAATTCCATAATAGATTAAACATTATAATATTATTATATTATTATAAAAATTATAAATTTACTTAATCAAAAGTTGAGAATAATAATAATATTTCATTATAAACTATACGTTCAGAAAAAGTAAAACATTTTGTGATTTCTTTAGGTGAAACGCGGACTTTATGGCGTGATATTGCCATTCTTTACTAGAAAGTTACGTGAAAACGACTTACGTCTGGAGTAATATTTTTCAAAAGCCTACTCGGTATAGATATATTATATTAAAAAACTGGAGAATTTTTCGTAAAAATAACACTGCAACAGTTCCCTTCGAAAGAAAAAATGAAAACAAAATTACGAAATCATTTTTGCCTCACCCGAACCCGGTGCGCGTGATACGGACGGTATCATATTACATAAGAAGTCAGTCAGGGTTGGTTCGAGGAATGCAATATATACGGCGGAGGGGCCACACTGCGGCAGCCGCGGTAGATGCCACGCAATAAACCCGAACGATGCCGATAAATTAAGTTCGCCAGCAGTCTCCTCGCACGCGCGCGCATCTCTTCCCCCGCGGATTTGCGGCTTCGGGGCTGCAGTGGCGGCAGTGGCGGCAGTGGCGGCAGTGGCGACGACGCGAAAACGCCGGCGACTTCCTCGGCGACAAATCATACGGCGGGGGCGGCGTGGCGAGAGTGGTCGCGGGGAGGAGGCCGCAATACGGAACGGCATTTTGGCAACCGCGCCCGTCTTCCGGTCGGCACGAGAGAATCATATTTTACCCCTACACTCCTCCCCCGTCCGCGGCGATATATGCAAATATTGCCCCCGACGTCTACACACATATACATATACATATACTTATACATATATATATATATATAATAACAATATAATAGTGTACATAATATAATATACTTTCCGACCAAACGAATTTGTACTCTGTTTGATATTGTTATAATAACATAACGCTGCTGCACTGGCAAAACGAACCCGCGTGCCTCGCTATATAGTTATACAATATCTTATAATGTACACACCGCCACTATATGTATATTGTATGCGTATAATTTTGCGTGCCGTATAGTGCAGTTTGTGAACATTGTTTGGCGGTATACAATGTAAATGACTCCCCCGAGTGAGAGGGTCTGACTTGGAATGCCCAGTGACGCGGACGGGACTATATGCTCCGACGACGACGCCTGACGATGATAATAATATTATAATAATATTGATAGGTAATAATAATGACAAAGCGTTTTTCGTGTAAATATATTGTACGCATCAACTCGTCTCGGTGGTCAGAGCGAATGTTATAATATTGGCATGCATTAAACATGAGTCATGAGTGGTTAACGAAGAATTCGACCATTTATGTACCCATATAACGATATCATGTTAGGTACCTATATATGTGTAATGTTATTACAATACGGCTACAGCTTGCCGGTTTAATGCAATATATCACAATAAGTTTATCGAAATTATCAAAATATTTATACGGACAGTAAACAGAAAATTAACATAAGACTATGTTATCTAATAGAAACATAAATTATTTTTATTTAAAAACTATTAAAAACGAAACTACGAACTTATATTATATAAAATCGCGGCAAATAAGACACGGGTTTTTTGATTATGTCCATAGTTTTTATATTTCAATTTATTCAATATATTATGTGAGTTCGACCAAAGATCGTAAATCCTGATAATCTAATAAAAGAAAATAATATATTCATATCAAATACTGCCACGTGAGACTATTTTTTTCTTTTTTATTAACAAATAAAGTAAAAAAACTACTACACGAGTCGAAAATCTTTACTGTTCTCAAAACAATATAGACAATGAAGTTGTTTTTGGTTTTTTTTTTCTACTGGACCGTATGGCAGTAAATTATTATCATTTGACACCTCCGTCGGAATACCAGCGTCGTGCCCACTATAATAACCTACCTAGCAATATATATATATATATATATATATATCATTATAGACTCTCATGCTATCACCGACCTAGACTGCAAAGTTTCTCCCCTACTAATATTTTACGAGCATTTTTTCCCCTATTTTGTTTTATTTATTTTATCGTTTTGTCGTGTCCCGCGGGCGCGCGCTCGTCCGCCACACGTTTTCGTCCATCGACAACTTACAACTACTACAGAACGGGGTTGCCGCGCCACCGTCATATGATTATTGTCGCAGCATAGAAACGATTTTCGGTATTTCTGTTTCCGCAATTAAATGTCGTCGGCGGCGGCGGCGGCGGCGGTGGTGGTGGCGCTGCAGCAGTGGAAAAAGAGTATACTATATTATTATTATTATTATTATTATTATTATTACTATTATTATTATATACACTAGCCGGGAGGAGTGCGAGCGTTTACGAGAGGGTAGAGGGAGACTGCGGCGGCGGCGGCGGCGGCGGTTATTTACTGCGCGCGCTCCGCACGATAAATCACAGCGGCTGCGGTGACGGCGGCAGTGGCAAAGGGGTTGTGTGGCTCACGGAATGCGTTATTATATACATATATACATATACGTATGTATATATATGTGTGTACATATACACGTATATAATATGTATACGGGGTTTCCAAAACACAAGACGACACACACGCTCGCACACACGCACACCGACTCACCCACACGCACTCTCTGAGGTGTCTGAGGGGATAAACACCCTCTGCTCGATCGTGTGTGTGTGTGTGTCTGCGTGTTCGGGTGTGAGCGTGTGTATTTTATATGTTTTGTATTCGTTTTCATGTGTGTGGTCTCGGCGGTCGTGCCCGTGCCAATTGATAATGATAATAATAATAATACGCTAGCTTATAATGTATACGTGCGTGTGTGTGCGACGACGACTACGAGGCGATGTGTCATTCGACCGGAGAGATGTATTTTTCAACGTGTGTTGCCTACGTTATTATTATTATTATTACTATTACATTATACGTGTGCGCGTACGCACATCTGTATTTAGCTTCATTGTGTTCCCCCAAAACGCTTTTTATCGAATTAAAACGTATAAAACACCATAGCATCTATAATGTATATAGTAAGACGACAATAGACATGCTATTATAGCGTAAGACGCGTAGGTACACACCCCATCACCCGAAATCCAAATGCACTGTAAACACACACACACACACACGCGCGCGTTTGGCGCTGTTCGGACTTTTATTGCTCGACAAGACACCCTCGAAAGCGACGACGTCTGTCAAAGGTCGAGTCGTATATTATGTGCTATACAATTCGGAGAGGGCGAGCGAAATCATATATTTATCACCGTCTCGAGATATTCGTCGCCGTCTAATGTTACAGGGAAAGGCGCCGAGTTTTTTCGCTCGAAAAAAGAACACGTCGAATGTCATTTACCTGTTTTTTTTTCCTTCAAATATTCAATCTTATTTTATATCTTCTAAACAGTATCTGTGCGTGTACAATACTGAGAACATAATTATTATATTATAATACTAATAATAAGTGTACGCTTGTTGTGTATACAAAAACAAAATAAAAAGTTTTTCGACAAACATTTTGAAAAGCACTATATATACGACTTATTTTAATTTTAATAATCATAAATACGCTGTTAAAACTCCGAGAAGAATGGTTTAAAAATATAAATTTCAGTTTTTAAAACGGTATCCTAGGTCCCAATTATTTTTTTCCATGTATAATTGTCTGGAACGAGTAAGTTTATATTTTTAACTTATTTTCAAATCTTTCAAGTGTTTCTAATTGATGATTTACTTGGGCCAAACAACCAACTCATGGTTACACACCCTAACTATACCAAATTTAACTAATTTCACAATGTTTTTGTATGTAGTTTCTTTTATATTTTATTGGATACATTTGTTTCAAACATTATAATGATGGTTAATATAGTTTTATATTATTTACCAATAATATTATATAATAGACAAATAACATTAAAACGTAAATAAAGATATTGCCGTATAGGTATGGCTTTTGGACATTATATTAATTTTTATGTTAACACAATATTATGCAAACGTGAATCATTCCATAAAAGTGTAATATGTGCATACTACAGGTTTCCCAAGAGTTGATAAAAATATAAAAATATTTTAACTTATTTTGGGTCATCAAAAAATTTTGGATTTATAGTCGGTTAACATGAACAATAATTATACTTTTTAAAATACATTTTTTGTATATTATAGCAGGCTATAAACGTCGAAACCGTTTAATTTGTAATATTAAAAAAAAAAAAAAATCGAAATTATATCGTTATTTATTATTTAATTGATTTGTACATGTCCCAAATGTAATAATCCAAATAGTTTTGGTATAATAGTAATACGTTTATATTATTATAGTAGGTATGTTCAGTGTATTTATGTGTCACGCATTGTTTGTGATTTCAATAATTTTATTGACGTACACGGGAACAGAATGGTCGTAAACAAGTCAACAAATGGGCCAATTGGACCATTATCTCGGTGCAGTCACTGTATGACAATAATATTAATTCAATTTTCATGAAGGTGTCTGGTGACTGGTTCACTGAGTGCAATGTTTATAGAAAACTTATATTATCATAATAATGTATAGAACGAAGAAATATTATGAATCGATTAAACTATTCTCTTTTAATTTTGAAAAAACAGAAAAGACCGGCAACTGTTTAAACACTTTAAAAATAACTTTTCTTCTTACATAATACAACCAAGACAATAACGACGAGGAAATAAAAAAAGAATTCTTTGATGAACAAAAACGTTTTGTTCCACAAGCTGAAACCATTTTATAAAACACGTGTTATAGACGAACGAAAAGTCTGTTATTTCATTATTGTTGCAACCATAGCCATATGAGCTGTAAATATATATTATTATGGGTATAATGCACCAAACAATTATACATAGACGTATAAACACATTTATATTTTAAACAACTTCGTTTGCAATAATTCTTGTCATGGAATGTTTTTTTTTTCTTTCTATTAATAAGCAAATTATAAGAAATGTAGTACAAGTGTTACAAAGGCTTTATTTCCGTTTATTCGTGATAATTTATATCGTGTTCATAATAATATCGTCACATACTGAGACAATTAACTCTTAGATTGAATAATTTATAATTTTCAAATTAGAAATTAATTAAATTTAATCAGCTAATTTAAATTAAACTTATTTTACTTAAGTTTCTTTAACTCAACCAGTTGATTATTTACGAGTTAAACTTTTAATTAAACGTATTTAAGACAAATTCGTAGAATTTACATAATGTCAAGTTTTGTCCACTGTTGAACCCAAAAACATCATAAATTTGTTTTATTTATCGGTTTTATTTTTGGCAATAACCTGCAGCAAAAGCCTGATGGTTTTTATTTTCTAACTTTTGGATTTAAATCATGTGTTAATAAATACATAAATAAGTAAATACATAGGCCTTTTATATTGTGTATAATAATAAAAAAAATCTATGCTTATGAGGTAACGACTATGGAGATTCGTGTCATAGATTACGCAAATAACGGGTTGGACAAGCACCACAGCGATTATATCCACTGATATATTACCTTGGTTGTATGTAAATTATAATGCATTTTACATTATCGCATTTAAATTAAAATACGTGTGTTTATTATAGAATGTACCTAGTTTACTCAAAATGTATGATTTAATAATATATCCTATTATAATTTTCAATTCGAAACTCGAGTAAGACGGGATTATATACCTATACCTAACAATAATTATTACACTTCATAATAATAGTAATTATGAATCATTTTAAAATGCATTACGATAAGTCGAAAAACGTTTAATTGATATAAACATATATTATATTTATCAACATCATTAGTTTTTTTTTTTTTACAATCGAACATTTTATCTGTGACTCTCCCACCTGCAGGCTCCGATACGATTCACAGTCGGTATGATTTATGCTTTAAAAAAAAACCGGAAACGTGTTCACGAAACTGTATCGAACGACGTAAACGGCGATAATCACTATGTACCGAGTCAAGCCAAGTCAGCCAACGATCATGCAGCCTATATAGTATATAGGTATAATATAGCTGGTATTATATCATACCGGAGAGGTTCAAGTCCAAGGTTGCGGTGCGTTCGGATATGCCAAGGTCAAAATGTGTTATGACTTTGCCGAGTGAGTGGTGCAGGGTAGTCGTATCTGTCGGCCGTAAACCGAAACGCCTTTAACCGGCGATGATAAGTAAAAAACTGTAATGTTTACAGTGGGCATGCCACGAGTAAACAACAACCGAGGGACTTGATAGAAACACAGAAAAAAGATATTTTTTCGGACACGTATAGCATGTATATTATATTATAGTCTGCGCCCGACGTCCCGACACACCGCAGCCTTGTTGTGTGCGCGCGCCCGCCATGTGGCCGTGCATGAGTCTCCGTAATCTTTTAACGGCACCCCGCCTTGTACAAACACCGATCAGTCGATTTCACCGAGTTGGAATAATATTATTATTATTGTTCTTTGCCGCGCCGAAATCGGGACAAGCGTGTAGGAGATTATACGCTGCGACCCCGGCAGCTATCTCGACTTTTTTATTATGATAGTATGTGAACACCGGAAGCCTTTTGGGCCTCTCAAGCCGTTCACGTGACTTTATTTTGTTTTCCCCAAAAAAGTATTTTCCTTCTGACATAATGCTATTGACACGATATACAAAAATTAACCACAGAGTGCCGTTTCGTATAACAATATATACGAACATAATATTATATAGGTACAGGTGGTTCTGGTATATTCAAATTTTGGTTTCTGTCGGTAACATTATGGGCGATCCTTATAATATGCAGTCGCTTATCGCGGTGGTCACGAAAAATTATTTTACGCCTTCCGAGAGCAGCCGTTAAGGACGTTTTTCGTTCGTTCTTTGCTGTTTATGCTCTGGAAATACGCGGAATGAGGCGACCTGTTCATAATCTGTTTAGCATCACGATTCACGAATATTATGTTCACCCGTCATTTCTGGTAATGATTCGGTTAGGCGCCAGTTGCCATCAAAATTGTACCTTCCCCTATCCACATACACCGATTTACCCGCTGTAACAAAATGAGACCTACCAATTCCACGTATCCACCAAAACAATTTCTAAACTATTAAAATATGTTGAACGGGTAAGTGCAGTAATTTAAAATAAAAACAATGTATTGAAAAACAGTATAATAACACGTGTTAACATATTATTAACAAATACAATATACCTTCATTAAATAAAATTAAAATTAATTATTTATTATTATTGCTTATTCATTTTTACAACATAAAAATGATTTTAATTTAACTTTAGATGGAGGCAAAAGCCCGCCTGGTGATTAGATTTCATTAGCTGCAGTCGATCAATAGCAATATTGTTGTGCTTAAATTTGATCAGGATTTCATCATTATCATATTATAATTTTGCTCAATTTTCAGCTAATCGCCATGGTTTGATTGAAACGCGTGTTGCTATTATAATATAATTTTATTGTACAATATTTACTGAATAATATGAATATAGTCAGTGCTCACTATTTCAGATGTAATACTAATTTAATTTTTATGTTTCTTCTTTTGTTTGAGTGTGCATCATAATAGTATAACTTATAAATAGTGTAATATAGAAATATATTGTGCCGCTACATTACGAAGTAATATTTTCTTAACGTGCGGCCGCGCCCCACCGGTGGAAGTATAATAATTTGTTTTTTGAGTTTAATTTAAAAAGTAAAACAAAAAAAAAAAAAAAACCGTCGAATACGCATCGCGTTACTATTCAGTATAAACATAATATGTATAATAATAATAATAATAATAATACTAATATGTTTGTATATAATATACGCACAATGAGACTGGCGGCTTATATAACGGGTGTACGCGATACTTAATACAATATTCTTCCGATTGTCTATTATTATTATTATTTTTTGTACTTAAGGGTTGCGCCCGATCGTAACGGCCACGCCCTACGTGCCTGCCGCCGCCGCCGCCACAACCTCCGAAGCAATTACAACTTCTTCTCTTTGTCTCGTGATTCCGGCATTTAGGTACCTGCCTGCCCACCCGCCTGCCTACCTATATTATACGTATATTATAGGAAAGTGGCAGTAATTAAACGCCAGCGCATAAATCGAAAACCGATTAATAGGGTCGGGCCGCCGTAACGCAATTTTCCCAGGGCCCGACGTCGGGATAATACATCGTTGTATCGTACACACAATACGTAATAGGTAGGTACATAATAATAATAATAATAATAATAATACACAATATCGGTCGTTTACACGCGCGAGCGTAATAACGCGCACCTCGTCGTTGCAGCTTATCGGCCTGCGCTCGGTATTCGCCGTACGTATAATATATCGTGCAAACGGTTAAACGAGTGCGTAAATATCTGTCGATATAATGTTATAATAACAATATTATAATAATATGTATGTGGGCTGCGACCCATACATTATAATATAATATATGATACTTGAAAGTCCGTCGTCGGCGATACATATTGTCCGATATCGGATTTCCGGTGCTCGCCGTCATAATAACCTATAATAGTATTATTATAATATACTCTGCGCAGTTTACCTATATGCCTCGTCTGCCTGTACTCTATTCGGCCGCAGTCAGTGATAATAATATGCACGTGCGTCGTTATCGCGATATTATTATATCGATTTCGAATTCGTATATTATAATACACGAACGCATTATTGATGCGATAGGTAGGTACCGTCCACGTTGTACATAATATTATTCTGTCGACATAATGTTTTAGGTACCATTTATTTAACTTCAAATTTCACCCATAAAATAACATTTTTTTGTATAGAAATATTTGTCACCGGTATTGTTAAACAAACACGGTATTTACCTATACATTTCATGTACCTCCTACGCGAATACGATTTGTCGATTACGTATAATATAATATATATATATATATTATTTTTTTTGTTATAGACTATTATTATCTCTACGTTAACGTTAATATTTTATTACACAAGAAACGTTAACGACCGTAGAAAACAACCATATACCTATATCGAGAGCAGCAAATAATAACATAAAAGGTACGATATTTAAAAAAAAAATTCTCATCCTTATACGCATTGCAATACACATATTTATAATAGTCATTTATAACGTGTATCTTGGTTAATAAAAACTTCATTAACCATGTAATAATATTATATACTTCATCATATTATTTATCTTATCGAAGTAGTCTATTGTATCCATTAGATATATTATTATGCTAAACACCAACACAAAATACCAACATTAGTTATTTCCTTTTCTTTAAAAATAAAACCAGTTTGCGCGCATTATCATAATATCTTTCAATATCTCGGTAGAAGTACACAATTAAACTCGGACAGCCATCTCTCTGTACGCAAACGGCTTTGGTACTGTACCTACCCTCTATAAATTATAATATTATATTATTATCAACGTTTTGCATACCTTCAGCGCGCAGTCTTTAATAAATCAATTATGGAATTGAAAGTTTCACGTATTTCGTGTGCACAGTGCAGTAAAAAATATATTTGTCGACGTTGTTTCACGATTCCGCTTAGCACATTAGCTGTTTTTAAATCGACCACCCCTAACGATATGGGTAGGGTAACTCGAGAATAGCCAAAATAAAAGAATAAGAAAAGAAAAGCTTTTTTCCCTCCTGTATTACCATAACATTCAACGCATTTATTTTTTATGCAGTTATCTTGGTTTGAGCAGTTTTTTTTATCATACACATCGTGACATTGTAAACGGTTTGTGTTTATCGTACAACTCCATTTGTATGCACGGCCCAACGCCTATTAATCATTTAAATTTGAAATCGTTTTCTATATCGTTGCACTGTTTAATACTATAATATATTGTATATTACAAGACGGTAACTAGGAGAGTATTCTACAAACACAAATACGGTTAGTCGTTTGTTAATCATTATCGGATACACTGCACAATGGGCACATTTGGAATTGGTTTTGGAAGTTCATTATAGAGGAACCATCATACTACTATTATTATTATTACTATTATTTCTGACAGCCGTCTTGTGGCTATGAATTGAAATTGCCACTTATTTTAAATACTAATGCCTTCCCCCCTTAATAATGTAGATTATAATAATTCTGAAGCGATGATCGATAACTGTTTTTGTATACCTACCTACCAACTAGTGTATTGAGCATAAAGGAATTCAAAATAAGCTTTAAAGAAAATATAAATACGTAGGTACAATTCATATTAACTAAATATTTTACCCGCACCTACATATTAATTTGGTAACTTTTCAGAACGTTGTCGTAAATATTAAAGTCATATTATCTATATGAGGTATAGATCAATATTGCGTTGAAGTATTCAACAACCGGACACGTTGTAATTAGACATTTTCATCGCCCACGTTATACCTGCTCTGTAGAGTATAATGTTATTTATTTTTTTATAACGTAACTAACTCGTACTGCAGCAGCTCGCACGAGCGCATCAATTTGTCGGAAATATTTTCGCACTCGTATACTCCGCCTATTTAAAGGCATCGAGTTTTCCCATCGCGAGTCGTAGAAATATACGCAATGGGTCTAAATCACGTGTCGACTTTAACGACCGTCTCTGAACAGGAATCTGTCTCGGACACACACACACTCGCGTAATATATATGACTGAAACCTGTTTCGGAGGAACCTTTTCTTTTTTTTACGCTGTGCCCACGCGGCCGGCGGTGTTCATAATAATATGTACAAAACGTCGCCATCTGGCCACCAGACCGACTGCTACAACAGCTATAAGACAGTGTTGCATTACAACAGAAACGCGGACGAAGAAGACCTTTTCCCCTCTCACGTCTTATCTGTCCCCCACAATCGTCGTGTTTTATGCGCGGTGTAACAATTAGGTCTGCGACACAACTTCGGCAACGCATTTGTCTCCTTCGAAACACACACACACACACACGACTGCGAGTACTACGCAGGACCACCGCCGAGGGTGACTTGTGTACGCAGCTCTTTTCTCGGTATCCCACCTCGGTCGTCGACGCATTACAGCCGCCACCGCCGCCGCCGTTGACGATTGTGTTTTTCTATTTTTACACAAAAACCACCCTCTCTCGTATAACACCGATTTCCGGTAAACAATCATGGCCCGCCGCTTTGAAGCTGGTTATCGAAAACGTCATGTTGACTCTGGTCCATATAATATTTTATATTATTATTTATATTGTATTGTGTAGTACGTATATATATTATATTATATCTTATGTTGTACATCAAAAGTATCAAGAAAAACTCTTACACAGCTGTTTTTGAATTGTATTTTGCGGGTGAACTCTTACGTAGTACCTACCTATATGGTTTTGTAATGAACAGAATACTATTCAAATTGCATAAACTATAGTAACGAGTATAAAAGTATGGAATACTTATACTTATACTTATACTCTATCCGAATACCTATTCCGTATTATGATGAATATGAAAGGAAAACCTAATATTCGAAATCAAAGTTTGTTATCGGAAGAAATTTGAAAAAAATCTGTTTCTTGGGAGGACCTACTTTCGATGTGTTCTACTTTATAAAGTTTAAGAAATAAATTAATATTATTATTATGTCTTAGGTTAAATTTTACATATATTAATAAGAAAATGCTAACTTCATTTTCCGAATAAAAACTGATATGAGAGAATGAACAGATGTTGTTGAAATGAAAGTTTGGTTGCTTTATATACAACTTGACTTATAACATATTATGTTAAAATGATATATTTTAAATTATAACAATAACCTACTTTTAATAGCAGATAGAGTCCTAAAACATTTTTTCCCGAAAGTATTATTTGCTACAACTAATAATAATACAACACTATAATAGTGTTGTGTTATTATTATTATTAATTGCTTCTGCATATTATTTTTATTCCATTGTTTCTTAATATAACAGCTATATAATAAAGATATGTATATAATATCTGTAGATTTATTAAACATTTTAGAATAGATAAGTGTAATAAAACAAATAAGTAGCTAATGTACAAAAAAAATTAGGTACACGTATGATTAAATATGTATTCCTTTCAACATTTTTATTAGTACACTTTTGAGATATTTTAATCTCAATATTACTGTTTATCATTAATATAAACGTAGAAGTGTAGTCGAAGACAATAAAAAATGAAATATTTCGATTTTTTTTAATATAATATATTAAATGTTTACAGACACCTTTTTTTATGTTATGGAATGTATTTCCCCCTTTTTAAAAGCTTAATGTTGTGAGAGCTTTAATGTAAAAGCAAATTCACCATAACACTTAGGGTAAAAAACTAAACACAACATCATTTTTATCGCCTTATTACAAAGTGGTTAGCTCAGTTAGTTATTTCTGAGTGTTCACTATAATTTGATAATACTATGTTCAGAAACAAGACATTTAATATTGTATTCATTAATATTTCAAAATATTAAAAGTACCTAGTAATCTAATTTGCACACTTGATGAAAATAAATTTGAATTTTTGATTTGTACAAAAAATAAATTTTTTATCTATTAAATTATAAAAATTTCTGATTCATTTCAGAAGCGAGAATAAACAAATTATAAGATCGAAGACGTAAACTATTATGCTTAAAGTAACTCACATACGGACTTTACATGGACGGTGTTGATTATACAAATAACCGATGAGCAGAGGATAACAAAATAACTAATAATTTAAAACGGAAAACCAGTGACTCGAATCAGTTTAGATATAAATGATATATTATACAATATGAATGATTCGTGAGGAAACGTTTCCACATCTGATAAAGTCGTCATCGGTGTCTTTGTCGTTTTACATATTATATTATAATAATATTATATAATTCTGTCTTGTGATGATCATGAGCTGCACGTGTATTATAATGACCGTGGAATTTCGCGCTTATCCTATACACAGTCAGTAAACGGTTAATTTTGCTCGTTAAACCAAACCTAACGTACGATCACTGTAGAGACCTCATGCGCGCGTGTGCAGTGTATTTGAATCTCATTTTTCCTCCTATCCCGTCCCCTGCTATCTCGTTGAAAAATAAAAATAAGATCCTCTGCTTTATACCACAACGACTACTATATATACACGACTTTACGATTTATCTGAGACACGCGGTCTTAACCTCCGGGCACACAAATAAGAACAATACGTATAAATAATTGTCATGAAGTCGGTTTTTCAGTCGGCAATATTCGTGTGCGCCGCGCCATTACATGTACGAGCGCAGTCACGACCATCCGAAAAATGTCACGGAGAAATCTACGATTTTTATCTTTCTCTCCGTCCGTCTCTCTCTCTCTGGCTCGTTTGCTTTTCCTCGCGTGGTGCTGCGCGCGTACGATTTAATTTATTCTCTCTTCATTTTTTTTTTTTTTTTTTTTTTTATCCATATCAGACATAATTTTTCAAAACACTCGCACGGTTTCTTTATTAGAAAAAAAAAATAAGAAGAATAAACCCAAGCGAGTCGCCCCGTGTAGTATACACAGCATATATATTATATATTATATAATATAATAACTGTAGTTACGCACACTTATATGGTGGGAACACGCCGTTTATGTTTCGGACATTATGAATACGAATAATAATAATAATAATAATAAACATACCTCCCCAAGACTTTATGTACATAAATATACACACATATACACATTATATACACACGTATAATATTAAAGCCTACCTTAACCGTCTCCATACGAGCGCAGTTCCGCGTGCCTGTCACGAACATTGCATAAAGTCACGTCAACGGGTGGCGCGTAATACATTTTATTTTGATCGAATTATTACGTACTATTATTATTATTATTATTATTATTATTATATACTTATAAGTTGCCCGGTTCGCTGCGCCCCCCGACCACCTTGTTTGCCCAGCACGGACATTTTGCCACTCCACCGACCCATCTCGGTAAGTACACTCACAACTAATGTATATTATAATAGTTTTAGCGACCTACAAGTCTATACGAACATAATATGGCTATCAGTTACGCAACTCAAAAATAATCGTTTAAAACCGAATATTTTTTATAGTGAATTAGTTAAAATAACCACACAATGGATCTAAATATTCGATAGACCACGAACGAAACGTTAAAAAGCATTCGGTGTGACAAAAATTAAACAATTATCACATTATAGCTATATATAAAGTATATTATAATATAGTATTTTGGTTTTATGTAGGTTACTTTGGTATTTTTAATACTCACGGAAATATTTATTCACGTGAATTTTAAATATTCTTTAATATTTATAGGTGATGTATATTTAAGGACATATTATATTATTATTAATTTAATCAAAATTCCACCATTCTAAGTGAAAAACATGGCCCTCCCATCAAATTTTGCCCCATGCGTAGTTTAATATCCCATGGAATTAATTTCGAGTGAGTGTCGATCAAATTTGCATAATAATAATTACAATTAAATTAAGAGGAAAAAATTAAACATTCATTAAGCGTGTTATTTAATTTGATGACATTTACAATATGACTTAAATATAACAGCTTATAGCATTTAAAAACTTTTTTTTAAATAACCCATTAGTGACTATAATAATTTAGGTTTAAAGTTATTGAATGTTCCAATTTTATAACCAATTTGAAATTACGATGTTTAATAATTGCATATTTTTTAATCACATCTATTTATTATCGTACTTAATAAAATTATTGTCAATAGTTTCAAAAATAGTTAAGATGGCATGTTTATACAGACTAAACTGAATTTAATGTCCCATTATTATAATGTGAATTTCACGTTTGTAATTCAACTAAATATCCTTTAAATTGAGGTTTAGATGACACATACTATTATCATACAAACAAAAGAAAACAATAATATGTTTAATGTTTATCGCCAAGTTATTTGTGCGAGCACTTAACTAAATAGGATCAATATACTTTAAAAAGGTTAACATTTCAAGTTATGTACATTATATCTTAATAATAATACTACATTGCTACAACCAATTGTCATTGCAAGCGTTGTATATTTCATAAATATAACAACATTTGAATTATGAAACTGAGTTTTGTAATGCAGCGGATGAATTAAGTTTGTAAATGTGGTTATAATAGTGTAACATTATGCAGGTACCAACAAAGTAGACAGTTGTATTTTTTGTAATCTACAACTAAGACCGTAAAACGGCGAATTCCTACGGCCCAAATAAAAGGAGATTATAGAAAATATGTTTTTGGCAACTTTAACCACCTAGTAAATTAGAAAAGGAAAAATTGGCATGAATTGGAACAGTTTTGGAAAACTTGTCTGATTTTGGGTCACCCTACAGAAGTAAAAGAGATCCTGGGTCGTTTTGGATCCCCTTCGGGAGCTATCCGGGATTTAGAGTGCGGCGACCAGGGGATGTAATTGTAATAAGCACTCGAGCTGGCCCCTCGCAGTACATAATTTGTCATTGCGACTTAAACGACTTGGTCTCTTTGAGACCACAAACAAAAATAAAAAAATAAAATAATGTGCATTTAGATCCTTCTTAAAGAAGAAAAAAAATACCACTCGTGTTATAGTCTCTAATAAACAATGTAATCCTTCTCCCATTACACTATTCCCTCCCGCCGCGCCGGCGTTACGTCCCTTTGCACAACAACCCCTTGAACGGTTTTTGCGTGCTACCTATATAGACAAAGTCCCGGCAGCCCACGCGTGCATGTGTATGTTATAATATTCGAGGAAAGTAATTTAATCGAGTTAAAACCAATAACAGCTACAATGTATTGATTAAGCAACATCTGGCTACCGATAATTAATTCTTCAGTGGTTGTTTTTTCGGTGTTAATGTTCACATGACACGCACTCCGAACTCACACCCCTTCCTCCCCTTCCTGTTCCTTGCAGTTACACGCTATGTGTGTCCTAATTGCGTTTATTGTTAAATCATTTTCCATCAACATAGGCAGAAAATAAACTATACAATATATAATATAATATATCATTATATTGTTGTTATTATTATTATTATGTGTTAATGATTAAAATCGTTGAACCGTTGATATCAGGGCTTCCCCATGGGGCCATCGATGACATCCGCGTAGTACTCAGTCACGCACACTTTTTTAATGCATGTAAAAAATAAATGTAGATACAAAAATAAAAACTGTACTTGGATTTTTTAATCTACTACAGAATCGTGTACTGTGTTAACTTTTCCAACCAAAGGTCTATGTGGAAATCAAATATGTTTTTAGTAAACAACCAATTTTACACGAGTCATCTTTAATTATTGCATTTACAGCGACGCTTACATTTTTAATTTATCTTCGAAACTATGTCTGTAGTTATAATATATTTTTCGGTTAACTTAAATATCTTATTCTTAAATCAATAAAATATAACAATATTATAGTTTTTGTAACAGAGTTCACACATCGCATTGAAATTAATATTTTTACTGATATTACATGTACTACGAGGAATATTAAATGTTGAATTTTCCGTTTCTACAACTAAAGTGAATATTATGTTCCGTATACAAATTAATATTCAATAGCAAATAACAACAACAGTGACAGTCTATAGTAAACAATATTGTGTTATTTCCACGGAGCTTATATTCACGGCCAACTAATTTTTGACTTCTTCGATTTGTTTAACACAAAAGAGGTAGAAATATTGAAATTCATATTATCTCAGTTAACATCAATGAATATCGTATCGTTTTTTTTTATTATTTTATAAAAATATTACAAAATCGTTTTTATTGATAGATTGTACTCAAGCGTTATTTACAATATAATGAATCTCGAATTTTTTTTTTAGTATTTAGTTTGTCCCTCATCACAACTTTTTTGGTTATAACAAGTCGAGTCTTCTGAAGGTTTTATAGCATAATATGTATCTTCTATATATAATTTATATTAGATTTTATAGCATATGAAGACTACAGATAAGGCCATTTTAATTTTATTTAGTTTTCCAAAATAAATTGTGGTAGAATACTGAGCTAAAAACCGTCACCTTAACAGTGTCTCTTGGGAAACACTGGTTTTACAAAAACTTCTCACATTTTTTACAACTTTTTAATAATCCAAGAGACTTGAAATGTTCAAACATTAGTTATAATTTTGCTCTTTTTGTTATATAAAATTTGTAATTTTAATTTTAAAACCCCGAGGCCTAAAGTTTAGTACAAGTGGTGAATAATAATATGTTATTCTATTATAACCTAGTTCAAAATATCAGAAAGAATGACTTATAATTTATTTGGTATGCGTGTAAGTTAAAAAACTTAATTTATTAGGTACTCAAATAATAATTAATAACTGTGTTATTAATAAATACTTTTGATAACATTTTGAATTTGATTTTATAACTATTAAATTTATTTTAAGATGAATATTGTATCATCTTCATTATTACCTTCAATAAAATGTTGAAATCTTTACTCGTAAATTCTTTTTATGAGCACTTAAAGTTTAAAACACGCCCTATAAACCGTAAGTACTAACCCAAAGTCCACTCAAGATCGTTTTTCGAAAGCGATGATTTATTATTGTTTTGAGATTTACAATAATAATACAACTCAAGCTTGCGCTGATGTGGATGAAGCGAGACGATAAAGCACAACAATAATTATATAATTGGTATTGGTATGTAATGTACTGAAGTATAATATTGAGTCTTGATTCACTGATTAACTCATTTCAATTGTCTATAGTCATTCTTCATAAAGTAGTTATAAGCTATGTAAAAATCACCATGGTCTTAATTTTTAAGAAACATATAAACTATAGAATTATTCTCAAGACTTATACTATGTTTAGCTATTAAAGCCAAATATAAAAAGTTATCAATGTATGACTATATATGTGCTTATATATGTGTAAAAATCAAATCAGGTTAATATGTTGTTTCGTGGTTAAGTGAGCAAGAGTTAATATTTTACGACTGATAAATAGATTTTGGCAAAAATATCATTAATGTAATAGAGAGCATTAAAAAAAAACACTTATATAGTACGAAATAAAAATAAAATCATTGCTCATGGTTTGTACAAGACATGAAAAGATAATTTAAAAGATTTAACTTCCAAATCGATTGCACTGATATAAAGTATAATTTGATTTAAAGTCAAGTCTTATTTTTAGTTCTAAATTAATATCTCTACGAATCGGAGTTAAAAATGATTTATTTTATGACTCATGGACAAAAAAAAATATTCTTTTGTTGTTTAACGGATAAATATTAAAAAAATAAATGACAACTATTTCAGTTATACTATGACTCATGGCGAATTCACCAATAAAATTATTATTATATGTATCTTTGAATCAATTGTCTATTGACTATGTACAAATTTGCACACGATTAATTTTTGAAATAAAAATGTATGTTTCCAGCTCGTTTATTCAACTATAATGCATGTCAAAATATTAGATAAAGGAATGTTTTAATTAGAACTATTTACGTCACTTATGGTATAATAACGCACTGCGATATCGTTTTTCATATTGTATATTATAAGTTATAGGTACCTATAGTTAACGGCTTTATATTTTCGAATCCGTCAAAAACACTGTTGATCACAATGTTAAGAAGCGGTTTTCATATTATAATATTGTATATTATATTGTTTATATATTATAATATTGTCATTACTCGCCATTGGTAAACGGCGAGAAAAAAAACAAAAAAAAAAAAAACACAATCGAATTACAATAACGAATGAAGTAAGACGTATAATAGCTGGTCATGCCATACACCTAAACGCCGATCGATACACGGTAAAACCATTAAAATCACTGGACCTGCTGTTATATTTGTGTACAAACTACAAAACGTGCTGCGGGTCCGTCGCAACTCGGAGGTGGCGCGTCCTGCTCGTCTGTAGTGCCGCCACCCTCCCACCCCTCCACCCGAAGCGATTCCTCGATGTCGCCAAGACATTATAATAATATGTACCAGACTATAATATTATGTATATACTGACCACGGTTTCACGGTATATTGTGCCCAGTGGTCGCTACGATGAGGAATGAACGGTATAATATACCTGCAGAGGAGTCCTGCAGCAAGGTCGGTTTTATATAGGTGTGTGCGTGTAAGGCGAAACTCTGTTAATAACCGGTAAACGTTTGTTTGGACACCCAGGTATACAGGTGGGAAAAAAAAATGTAAGCATATTATATAATCGGTACGGACAATATTTGGTGTGCGAGAATTCCGTATAATACGTATATTATAATGATAATAATACAATATAATATAATATACGGTGACGAAGAATGCGTCTGACCGGGCGCCACTGAGCTCCCCGGGGTGGCCGGCCGCCCGCCCGCCCAGTGGACGAACGCCGGCGATATATTTTTACGACGACCGTCGCAACCGGTCCGACCATCGCGCGCGATCGAGATCGGTTTCATCTCGTCCCCGTACACGCTTTATCGTAATAATATTATTATTGTTTAGGTTAGAACGCGGCCCGCGACAGGGTGACATCGGGAGAAAAACTGGAAAAAAAAAAACAACTCGATTCCCATACACCACCACCGCCACCAGCGCCACAACCACCACAACCACCTCCACCGCCGCCGCCGCCGTCATGTGTTATGTCATTATACACTATCGTAATATATTATTATGTTTAAAACGATACGTGTAGGTATATTATGATTGTTATATACATATTATTATTATTATTTCTTTTTGGTGCGGACGACAACAAAACGATTACTAATTGAAACGGCCAAAACCAGTTTGCTGTTATTTTTTTTTTTTTTTTATGTTTTTATCAACACACGAAATGTGTCTGGGGTTACAAATTAAGCAATTAAAAGCTGCGGTCCGGTTTAAGTGGTGTCTGATGTTTTATTTCGGAATCTTTTTATTTTTATTTTTATTGGTTAACGTTTTTGTTTATTTATTTATCTACACCGACCGGACCCATAAAGTTCGAAACCGGTCCGACCGATTCGGAACACCTGCACCGCGGCCGCCGACGGTCACCCACTGTAATCCGGTAGTCCGTCAAACGTTTGAATAGTTTATTATAAATAATAATATAACAGATTACACCGTCTTTAAAAATCATTACATTGGGGGGGGGGGGGGGTAACGGCAAAAGCTATTTCATTACACTTATTGTTGTGTACGTGAAAAGTACATTTTAACGATTCGGAGTCAATATGCATGAACACACACACCGTGTTAAATCCTTTGGAGTTTACATCAATAATTACGAAACTATCACGTTCCACTTCACATCATCGATAAATATTCAAAAATGTCTTATTCCGTTCAATGGTATTGTCTATGCGCGTGGCACGGATGTTTTTGAAACATCAATAGGTAGTTTATAGTGATTTAAAATTGGGCTCCACAAAAATGGATATGTGGTATTAAAAACAATGATAACAATATAATATTATGAGTTGCACGAAATACAGCGAAACATAAAGTTTCTAAACAAAATGTAATTTATATGATATTATAATACGTCATGTATTTTCTAGTATTTTCATTTCTTATTATGAAACACAGGTAATTAATAGTTTTTAATGCAATTAAAAAAGTATGCATAGCAGATGGCTCCAGAACTCAGAAGAACAAAATTATTTTGGTATAATGTACATTATGTACCATTTATTTATTATATATGTATATACGGTTTATGAAGTGAGATGTTATAGAACGATAATAAAGTTATAATTAATACCAACTCCTAGAAACCATAAACCATAGTGAAATTACGTCAACGTCGTGCGTCGTCTATGGTGTTTATGGGTTATTATTTATTTTCCATTTTATAGCTTTCTGTTTTATATTATATTATACCTATACGCCTAGTTGCCTTTTAAAGTAATATTCATAGTTTGATCTGATAATATTTTTAAAAAACGGTATGTAAGCAAATAGCTGTTGTTTGAATTAAAAAAAAACATTTTTTACAACATATAAAATACTATTATAGGTACTATACAGCATAATATCAGCCTTAAATACATACATCAATGGCAAAATAGAGTAACGTATATTATGCTTTTAAATCTCGTAATCGACATTTCAATAAAAAAAAAAAAACATGCAAACCATAATAATTTCTAAGGTATGTTGCAGAACGTGCGTGAAAATTGTTTTATTTCTTCGACACGACTCGAGTAAAAACACGAAACGCCTTTTCCCAATGGGCTACGGACCGCTTCAGTAGTATTATTTGGGACACACACACACACACGCACACACATACTGAAACAGAGTTTATACGATTTACACCTGTGTCAGATATTAAAAAAGTTTTCAAAATTATATTCAACTAGATTGTAGTTTGACAATATCAATTCATAAATATTTTGTTTTATTATGCAAATTATATCGATGAAAGGCAAGTTCTATAGCCTTATAGGATAATATAGTCATTGTTAGTGTATTATTAAACCATGAAATAAGAAACAACAATAATTATATTACGTATTATATTGTGATGAAAAATAAGATTAGAGATGGCAGGAAAATTTAGTAAAATAATAATAATAATAATAAAAATAATATTCTACAATAAATATTGTAAATAAAATAAACAGCGTAGTACTAAATAAACTAATATAAGTAAATACAAATTGATATAAACAGTCAATGTGTCTTTGGGTAAATATTTATGTAAGCCAAATAAGGATACTTATGGTTTATATATACGTATTTAAGTAAATAAATACCCACAATGGAATACTTACTGTGTAAAACAATCTATAAACCGGTTTGAGGTTTGATGTAAAACTTTGAGTTATACATTGTAACAGATCACCAGCCGAAACTTAAACATGTATATGAATGAGAAGACACAATAATATCATCACAAATCACAAATAATGTCTGTGTGTGTCTAGTGTAAATACGTATACGTATACGTTTTACACAATAAAAGTCACATTATAATAGTTGTTTAGTCCTAAAACAACACGATATTTGTACGAGACGAATGATTCTTATATTATTTGAAATCATTGTATAACCAAAATTATTATTATGGTATACTTTAATCTTGGATTTTTTTTTTATACTCTGTTATGGAAATCGGTTTGACAACTATAATCGTTATGCATTATCATCGATATTGTATTTTTATGGAAGTATGTGTAATATTATTATGTCTGCATTATTATTTATTTTGTTGTCTGCATAGTCGCACCAATATAATCAAATTTAATATAAGAATGATGATATTTTATGGTGCACGGACGAACTAATTGCGCGATGAACTAACACAACGAGACCGAATCTAAAAAAATAAAACACGAAACAAAAAAAAAAATCGATGAGGTGGATTTAACGATACTAAAAAATCGTTATAATTATTGTACGTTGTTAAATGAATATTTTTTTCTGGTCCCAAAACGCGATGGACGGCGACAAAAATACTTTGTCCGGATAAACAAATGACATTTGGGTACATAATTGGGGCGCAAAAAAAAAAATAATAATAACAAAAAAATAAAAATACTGTTTGTACGTTTTTTTTTTATTATTTTTATTCCGTTCGACTCGGTGCCATGTGTTTCCACCGACGACTATAATAATAATAATAATAATAATAATAGTGAATAATGATAATATTATAAACTATACGAATTTCGTCTCGTCGTCGCTGCCACCGTCGACGCGACGGCATCGGAGCAGAACGACCACGGCGGCGGCGGCGGCGGCGGAGAGACGGAACTTACGACGACGGGCTGCACAACGAGTCCGACGGTGCCGTATAATGTTTGTGAATAATAAACACGGCACCGCCGCCGCCGCCGCCGCCGCCAATGGTTCATCGAGCAGACACACTCGCTACATAATAATAATAATAATAATAATAATAATAATATTAGTATGCATCATAAATTATCTTGCGTGCTCCATCCACGAACACACATGTAAGGGATTAGTGATGGATTAAAAAATATTACGCACACACCCCTCGTATTGAAAACGTTGTGTTGTGACGTTCGCGTTTTTAGTCGGTTTGTATTCCGATAAGAATCGAACGGGGAGACGAAAATAATATAAAATATCGTGTTGCCGTCGTTGTGGGTGGTCGTACTGCATTTGCAAGACCGTCCATAGATTTCCATGCGGGAATAGATTTTGGAACTCTGCGATGTCAGATTTTGAAAAAAAGTATCGCGTGATGGTAAAAACAAAAAACCACAAAAAGATCAAAATGTAATGTCGCCTAATATTTTTTACTCAACGACAAAATACTGTGTATGTTAACCTTATGTGCAGAACACAATATTGTTAGGTTTCATTAAGGTTTAAGTTAACTGATTTTAAATCTCATTAAGGTTAGCTGTATTCAAAATTATTTTTTCTACCTTTAAAACCGAATTAATCAAAGCTTATTATGTAAACGAAATCACATTTATTTTGGGGGGAAATTGAATTTGTTCACGATTAAGTTTTCGGAGAATAATATTTAATAAATTAACTGTTTCTTTTTTCAACATTATTATCAAGATCAGTCGCTAGCAGAACATCTGCTAATTAAAAAAATATATTTATTATCAAAACCCGAATAATCGTATTAAAAAATTTAAATTTAAATTTTTTTTTTCTTAATACAACACTAATTGAAAATTATATTTAATAAAATTAGTCAAGAAAAAAATGGTTAAAAAAATATTCATATAGGTACCTATTATTTAATATAATATATTATATTTAAATGGATATAAAACAAAAAGTTGATTTTAAATGTCAGTAATAATATTCGTTCATAAATACATTTAATCTAGAAATAATTAAAGAAACGTGAACTTTACCTTGCCCCAATTTCGACCTTTTTACTAATTATTATTGTGTATTGGATTGGGCAAATCTTCCTCATCAAAATATCACATTTCTAACAAATTTTTTTGCAAGCATATACTTGAACATCATGCAAACTGAAGCTTTTCACTGAATATTTAAAGTTTTAAACATTTTTAAATTCATGGTATTTGAATATCTAATCTAATATAACATTAAAATCCTTTAAAACTAACAAAGAATATTGATTAATTTTTTTTTTAAAGCACCATTATTAACGATTGAGTTTTTTAACTGCAAGAATTCAAATCAAATATGATTTACAAATAATTGTTTTTGCGACTCGCGCAAATAACGACTTAATAAGTATGGTTCCGAACAGCCGATAAAAATGAAAAATTCGTGATCGGGAGTCACATTGTCCCCGGGAATGTACTACGAATGTTAATGGCGGTTTGATGTATTTTTGGTCCCCGCAGTGGGTCGTTGAACTACAGGGCGCGGGAACACGGTCGATAAATGCAAGAGGAAACGCGTCTCGAGGAAAAATAGATGAACCCAAATGTGGAAAAGAAAGGGTAGCAATGAGTGAATGGGTCAAATTGGGGGGGGGATATTATCTAGGTACGGGCTGCAGTAGTCCTTCTTTAATTACATATTGTCGGATACCCGAGTAAGATAATTATCCCGGGGAACTTTTCAATTTTTTTTTTTGATAGAGGACACTGCGATTTTTGTGGGTTGCCTGGACATTTGACCTTTTACAAAAACACCGGAATCACAAAGAATTTAGCTCGAAATAACAACTAAAAAAAAAAAAAAAATAAACCGATTTAATTAGGTATTTATTTTAAAACATTATTATAATATGTGCAGGACTAAAAACAAAGTAGGAACTGGAAAAAAATGTGGTCCATATTTAATTATTTTTTCAAAGCTTTTATTAAATTTATTTCACCAAAAAAAAAAATACATCCAAAAAAATCTCTCATTGTCACATGTCTGCATTATATATATTTTTTATTTGATGTAACATTTTATAACGTTTTATATTATATAAGATGAGAACGACTGTATTTTTAATTTTTAGGGAATTTTTATGACTTTCTATAAAGGTACTCATATAATATATTAGTTATTTTACAATTTAAAATTCATAAATAAATGTATTTCTTTACGAGTGAGATTGTATTATATTTTATTGATAAAAAAAATGTATAACATTGTCAGTCACCACCATCCTTTATATTTATTCTAAAGATAATTTAATATTTTAATTTAAACTGCTACAGCAGTACCTGCCTACACGGTTTATGGGTTGTCTTATTATAAGACATCTATATTAATTGTTATATCAACAGGACTTTACAAAATAAAAATGCCAAGGCCCAAGTGACGTGCATATAGTCAATATTAATTTTAATAACAAAATTGACATTCAAGATGGTTTACGATACATACTTATTTTATACGGTATTTTAATCGTTATTGTAGTCGTTATGAAATTAAAATGACTACCTATTAACTGTTTCATAATATAATTTTAATTATATTTATGGATTACACACATAAATATTATGATTTTGTTTGAGAGACATAAGGCGAGAGAGAGGGGACAAAAAATCCAATCGTAAAGTTCTATATCCGACAAATTCATAAACTTAAGTCATGATACGAGGGTTGAGGACTTGGTCAAAATCAATTTAACTGTTTTACATTTTATACTTAATCACATATTATATCGGGTTCACGGATCTGCAGAGCGAACACAAATATCATATTTCAACTTTGGACAGTGGACAGTGATATCTCTACCGATTTCCTACAATGATCCAAAGTATACCTAGGTACTATAGGTTGTATAACATATTATATTGTACTGATATTAAGTGAATCGGGTTAAGTGTTCGATCTGGAATTCAATTATATTCATCCTGTGGGTAGTTTTTTTTCATTAAAGTTATAAAAAATACGTATGTAATTAATAATTACACATATTATTATGTTTACCACCCGAGGTAAAACTTGCAAAATGTAAAATGATTTTTCAAACGCCACCCTCCGGCGCCGTGCCATTGGTCGTTCAAATTCAATCAGTATAGGTATTATATTATAATGGGTCCACGTGTGTTACTATTACAACACGTGCATAGTAATACAATATTTAATGAAACACACGAGACAACACATTAATTGAAACGACATCGTACATTCGTGTATAGTGTAATACGCGCGTGTATGCAGGGTGTGCGTACGTCAGAAGCGCAAAACTTTAGAGACGCACCTGTCTTACACTAATTCGATTTTGAAGTCGACTGGAGTTGATTTTTGATTTCAAAAGCGGTAATTTTCTATGGCACCTCCCCCCCTCAGTCACCGTTTTGGCCAGCAATAATTATGATAGTGCACGACTACGCGACAGTGCGTTGAACGTTTTTCGGTTACCAGCTATTATAATATAATATTGTTCCGTCGATTTTGATTCTGATATTGTATACGTCATCATACTATGATATAATTGCATAATATTTAACAATGTCATTATAATTGATTATTTGACGCTTGGAATGTGGATTTTAAATGCATACAATAAGGATAAAATTATTTTTGATATAAATATGAAAATTGTATGAAATATTTTTGCACTTTTAGACGAATTTATTATTAGGATATTAACATATTTGATGATAAGCTCTGTGAGATATAGCGAGAGATTCATTTTAATTTGGTTTTTAATTTATGTAAATATTCCGTTAACAGATCTGATTTAAGTATAATGTATACGAATGCTATTATTAGTTACTATATTTATTGAATAATAATGGAAAATTGATATTTAATTACGTAGGCTTATTGTTTAATTATATATCTTGTATAAAAATAGAACAATAATAAAAAGGAAAAGCAATAAATGTCAGGGACAATATGTGTACAAATATTAACAGTTCTCCTAGAGCGAATATTGTTGAGTAGGTATATTATAATATTTAATATAACTGTAAGTGTAAATGGTAGCTTTAATAAAAAACAATTGTTTTACTAAAGTTTAAATAATCAAACTTGACCACCTAATTTACTTCATATATTGTTATAGAACCTCAAGCATATCAAGAGGAGATTGAAGCAGTTTTGTTAGTATTTATTTTATTTAACCATAATTTGTGTTAACCTAAAATGAATTTGAAAAATAGGTGTTAGAACCTCTTAGTTGTTTTTTGTATACAAAGTTTTATATTTAACATTTGAGGACTTGAAATCTGAGTAAAAATATAAATCAATTAAACTTTGATAATAATATATTCAAAGAATATCACACAGCAATCAAAAATATTTTTGTCCGTAGTGAAAACCATTAATTTGAATATAGCTATACAGTATACAATTATAATATAATATTAAATATAGTTTCTTAAGCCTATATACACATTACACAACGTCCTAATATGTGGAAAGTTTTAGAATTTTTAGATTAATTAATTTAAGACATAATTTTATGTATATAATATGGTTTTCTTTATAGTACACCTAATTTTAAGGACAGTTTGGATTCCGTCCATTCCTAAATTGTCAAGAGTTTTCGGTTAATACAAATACGGCTAAAATATATAATGGAAAACGTGCTCCGTCGCCTCATATTTTTTAAACCATCTAAGCACTCCGGTAGCATTCCGGTAATCGGTATACGCCTTTTATTCACGTAGATCCTGATGACCAATTTCCTTTAAAGTGTCAACGGTAATATTAGTAAACACCAAAGAAGGTTTTCATTAAGTGTACATTTTTTCAGTTACTTACGTCCAGGAAATTGGAAAGTTGCAATTTAGAACATAAAATATAAAAAAATAACGGCGAGTAAAGCTAAAATTTGTTTGTGCTTGAACATTTTTAAAATTTAAAATAATCATAATGCACAACGTTGCATATATGAAAAAAAAAATGGATACCAACGCTCCCCTTTTACCAATTATGTATGGTGTTTGAGTTAAAAAAAAAAATTTCAAGCCTAACGAACTGAATATACGCAGGAAGGAAAAAAATCCTCTTTGAATCCAAAAAACGGTCGAGTGGACAAATTCCGCCCCATAATTATTTGATGTGTACCGGGTGAAGGGAAATACCGGACGGAATCGATTTAGCCAGTCAGCGAAATTATTTCTTTCTTTTGGTGTAAGGATTAAATATTAATGGATTAATATGAGTTTGCGTGTAAGAACTATACCTGAAAAACTACGCGGGCATTATTGACGTGATTCGTGTATACTTAAAGCTAAACTTTTTGGCAATTCGACATTACGCGAACCATGAACGCGAATCGAAAAACCTCATTATATTTATTCTATTGAATAATTTACAGAACAATGATTCAGCAGGAGTATAATACAACTTTATATAAGACATTCGTCATTCGAAAATACATTCCAACCCATCTTTAACGGTCGTGAAAGAACAAAATACAAGACAAACTTAAGTGATAAGATCTATCTATAGATTTTTCGAATTAAAAAAAAATCCGAATATTAACAATTACTCTAAATCATATTATAACTGTATTAAAATGTAAAAAGGTCAAAGATGTTACAAAGACTAGGTTTCTTAATCGTCTCATTAGTTCCATTATAATTTGAGCTCACGACAGGGTAAGGACATTTTATCGAAACTATTATATTACTAAAATTAATATTTTATCACTGCCGTTATCGCATTCGATAAACGATCTTAAGTAGAGTTCTGTGTAATCAAATTTAAACTATTGAGAAACTAATACAGTATATTGTTATATTGTACAGTAAAAAAGTTTTAGTTTTTTATACGTTGTAAATTCATGATTATTTTATATTATATTGTATATTATAATTCATAATATTAAAATGTATATTTAATAATTAATATAAATATCCAGTCGTTTGAACTGAAATACTCCACTTGCAATAGGTAAATAAATGTTGATGTGGGCATAGAAATAGTAGTAGCTATTATGAACAGTCGATGTTAAGGTACCACATACATTTTAATTAAACATATTTATTAATAGTTATTAACTACTTTTAAATTGTAAATAAAATACAATTTTTTAAATAAAAATAATTTTGAATAATTACTGTATTCTTCAATGGTTACTTAAAAATTGTATTATGCTGTGATACACATATTGTATAACCTTTATTTATTTTACTCATTATAATTTCAAATAATTTTTACTATAGTTGTACTCACATTGTTTACACCGTATACTAAACAAAATTCAATTGTCATGTTAGGTTCAGGAAAACTGAAATCACAAAATGTATGTAGCTAAATTGCCTATCCAAAACGCCGTTTAACCTAATATTATTTTAATATTGTTTAAAAAGAAAGTATCATAATTTATTTTTACTGATGCCGGAAAATGAACGCAATGGTAGTTAGATAAAGTGAGATAATTGTAAACCATTTGGACAAATGTAAATAAAATTTTTGCAGATATTTAATTATTTAAATTTTTTAATATTTTTACAGTTAAAAATTAACTAACACAATAAAAGATATTTTTCTATAAAAAATTTTAATTACATATTTTGCTCTAATTGTTTAAAATAACCCTAAAAATACCGGGATAAAAGATTAAAAAATCATTTTAAAATCGTACTCTAAATATAAGCCGGTGATCATGGAACTAATAATTTATTTAGGGTTTTACATTTATCATAATATAATGATGGACTAAGTTTTTATTGTTTTTGTATTTGTCATAAGTATATTGTCAATGTTTTAATTACTTTTAAATATACTTTTAAATATAATATATTGTGCTATTATTAATAAAAACTATTGGTCGAGGAGTTTTAAAATACTTAAGATAATGCACCAACTGCTTAGTATATTATGTTATTCATTTTGAATCGAATACTTAAATGTTTAAACTTTAAATGCCCAAAACGATCTTCTTTACATTTTACGAAAATAAAATGAATGTAAAACAAATTCTTAATTTATATCGTCGTTGTTCTTGAAATTAACATAATAATAATATGCTGGTGTACAAAACAATTTTTACGGTAATTTTTATCTATTATTCTTATCGTTATTATTTATTATAATATACTAAAATATAATTTCAAATGTTCTTGTAAGCAATTATTTTTGTGTCGAAATACAGTCAAACATTGTATTTGCATTAAGTTAGGTGTATTATGTTCACGCCGAACATACATTTTAAGCAATGTACGCAGATGGTGCTTAAACCGATATACACGGGTTATTGGCTCGGCGTATACTGGCTTTTGTTATCGCATGGGCGGAACAATGAATATAATATGAGCAACTGCCTAAAGCTCGAGGAAAACACAGCTAGAGAGGTTAGGCGGATGGATTCATCAACGCGACCCCTTAGAAAGTAAAACATTATTTTGTTAATACTTCAATAACGCAACGCCACCGATGATCAAAGCGCGTCTAATTTTAACATTTGGTTATTTGATGGTATAATATATAATATTGTGTGGTGAGGGTGTCCCATATGCGTGGGTTTGTGCGCGTAAATGTGCTCGTGTGTCGTATAATATAGTCATACATCACGTAATCAACGTGTAATTATTATTAGTGTCAGAAAATACAAACCAACGGTGTAGACGGCGCACGGAGCGTCGCTGGATGTGTCGTGGAAGGATTGCAGGGGTGTTGACGTGGGGGGAGGGGGTAGCAGCCGCAACAGCAATGTTATTGGATGTATATGTATACAATATAATATATATATATATATATATATATATATATCAAAATATAGTCACATTGTGCCTTTTACGTTTTTCGACAATGGACGTCATCGGCATGGTTGACAGAGATTGATTCGAAACTATGGATGGATTTATTCATTAGGTCGGAGCTTTTTCCGACTGTGGTCTCTTCCTCACTCTCACACTCCAGCGAATCTACGGGAGAGGGCTGGAGAAAAGTACTTATATATATATATATAAACAAACACACACACACACACACACACACACACACACACACACACACACACACACACACATATATATACACATAACGAATAATGGAGGACGGTGAGTGGAAGAGGTCGAAGCGGGGATCACAGTCGTGAAATTTGTTGTGTTTTGCTCCAACGTGGCGACCGGGCTCGTAGGAATAAATTCGAGAGTAGGAACCGGCGCCGCCAGACAACGAGTGGGTGCAGACCGAGTGAGTGGGTGAGGGAGGGATTCAGTGAGAGAGATTTTATTAATGATTCGGTGGCCCGCGAACTGACAGCCGCACGCCAGTCGAATCATTTCTCACTGCTTCTGCTCTGGAACAAAAGCGACCCACCGCCGTCTCGTGTCTTTATTCACCGTTTTAATTCCCAACCCTGGTGGCAGGCCACCCCCGCCCCCTCCACTCACATCCCCGCAGATCCCTCTAATCCCTCCCAATACCACCGGTGTACTCTGTCGTCGTTGGTCGTTGTCACAGTCATCATAAATACGACCAGAATTGGTTTGCATATACAGATATCTGACAACGATAACACTGTAAGTATATTGTATGTAGCAGTGCCACTTGGTACTTATCAAATAAAGGATATCCACAAGAAACTCGGAACAAGTCTGTTCCTATAATTCACTTTTACTGTTCTTATTATTTAATTCTCTTAATAATTATACTCATTCAGAAAAAAAAATAAGAAGAAGAAATATAAAATATAATATAAAAAATATACATAGTACTTTCAAGCATTTTTATTTTTCGATTGTCAAAAAAATAAGTTTGATTTTTTAATCGCAAAGAATCAAAACAACTTAAAAAGTTGTGGTATTTTTTGGACTTTAGACTTTAGGTATTCTATTTTAGATTCTGTGTAGAGCAATAAATGTATTTGTTTTACAGGGATTTGTGTTTTTTTTTTATTTGACGTAACCTATAGCCACAATAAAAAAGCTTTGAGGGTTGTTTCTAGTAGCAAATTGGATCTTGTTGGTACTTTCTATTAAAATATAATCGTAAAAAATAAAAACGAAATTATGAAAAAACAGAATATTTATGCAAAACATGTTTACATAAAATCGATTTATTGTTGTAATTAAGAAATCTAACCGTAGACACTTAACATTTTCACAAAATATGTATATAAACATTTTCTAGAATATCTCGATAGTAAAATGTATGATTCAAATGATAACATCTTAAAAATTATTGGCTTTTTTGTGATTTAAGTGAACATTTCAAATTTGCACTAGAAATCTACTGTACAGCAGAGTGACCTCCTCAGTTTTGAATTATGAATGTATAATTATGGTACATGATTTTGTTTCTATGGGATTTATATAAAATTGTGTACTCTTAAAATATTTTTAGGAATACAGCGATTAAGATAAACTATTAGAAAAAAGTTTATTGAGAAAACAAAATATTGTCTTTCATTTTTGCTTAACTAATTCTGTTTCTGTTAAAAAATAATAATTTTGTTATAAAAATGTTGTACTTCTCTGAAAATATTTGTTTGAACTTATTGGATGAATCGGTTGAATATTACAGAAGTTATTCATTATATATTTAAGAAAAAAATTACATACTGGAGTCGTGGTACATAAAAATACACTGATTAGACAAAGTGCCCAACGTCAATTTTGGGTGGTACTCTTGTACATCTATGAAATATTTAGTTCTGACCTTACAGTTTATCGATCGCAAAACTGAAGGAAGAACGTGTATAAACAAGACCATTCGTAAAGATAAACATTTAAGCTTAATTTTTACGACGTTATATATTTTTTTCCATTGAAAAAAATCGGTTACACGTAGAATTTCACTGGAGCGGAATAGACAATTTGGAGAAATTTAATCAACTGGAGGACAAACTAGGGGTGAGCAGCGAACCGTTCGATTGCTCGGCGCCGGTTAAATTATTAATAACAAATTCGGTTTACGGCTGGGGCGTATAATATAAAATATCTTTTGGTGGTAATATATTAAACAAATTGTTTTTACGCTAAAACAAAAATGAAAATAATATAGTTAAATGAAATAAGAATCTAGTACTTAGGTGTATTGAAATAAATTTAAGTTAAGTAAAAACTTAATTTTAAACACTGTTCTTTGTGGAGTTAAATTTTAGCACTCGACTTAATACTATAAAAATAGGAAACATTTATTTTTATCTTCGAAAAACTTGTTTTATAATAACTTAAAATTATGCAAAAAAATGCAAAAAAATGCAAAAATGTTTTCAAAAACCTGAGCATTCTTTAAGTGTCAACTGTTAAAATAATCACTCAGTATACAAATTGTACTTTTTATAATGATATTATCTATTTATAACCAATACTTGATGATTTAATGCTCATCAATCGATAAAATTATATATAATATTATCTATCTTTATCTCCATCAAAAAAAAAAAAAAAAAATAGAACAGATCGACAATATTTATTGCACCAGATCATTGCACACTTACTTTTTCTAGGAAAATAATTGTTTTTAAATTGATATGCTACTGCAGCTCATCAAAAGAACTTTGAATATTGATCATTGCAGGCATTGCTGTCTTTGGAAAAACGCTGATTTAGCGCATGAAAATATAAATATTTGTATATTTTAATATGATAAACTTTCAATGGCTTTGACAGATAAATGAGTAATTTCCTATCAATATTATTTATGTATTGTATTTACAATAATTAGTTTATAAATCAAATACTTTCTCAATGAAAAACGGTTTTTTTTTTTTTACAGCAAACAAGCATCCGTCGATGAAAAATCACCATAGGTTAGTCACGTTGTAGTACAATTACTTTGCAACACCCAGATTTCCCGGCACGTATATGACGCGTTTTCACTATGAGGCGAGCGCGAGCACGCGTTTGAATAATTTCCCGTGTCTTTTTTTCCCTCGCACAACCTGCAATTTCCCACTGACGTTTTTTTTTTTTTAATTTAACGCCCGCCACCGGTTATTCGACAGCTAACAGATCACATGGCTCCTCTCCACGTATTCATAATAGTACCTTTTCCCCCAATCTTCTCGTCAATTTGTTACAGGTAAACTAAACGAACGTAATGTGTTTTCTGTCTCCCTTTCCACCCCTTTCCGTAAAAGATATATATATATACACCTATATAAAATGTATTCTATATAGTCGATAATTGAACGATTTGGTCGTACAAGCCCGATAGCAGACCTTTACGTGAATAGTACAATTATTTTTTTTTGGACTTAGACACTGGGCACTTAGATTTATTTAAAATAGAATCGAAAAAACATTTTTATCTCTTTTTTTTGAGATAGTGTACGTTTGTCATTCTCGTGTCAATAAAACGTTTTAATCTGATACATAAAATAAAATAATTTACTTGAATTGTAACTTTGTAAATAACACTTAGTTTTAATAAATTTAACGCAGTAGAATATGTTAGGGTTAATAAATTTAAATTAATAAAATAATTTTGATGTATGATTTAATGAATTGTGTACTCTACCGTTAAAAAAAAATTAATATCCCAAAAACTATTATAATATTTACCTAATTGAGTTTCATTAATAAATAAATTATGCATATTATATAATATGAACTAAGAATATATAAAAAAAATAATACCATAGTTTGAAATATAATCATTTAGGTTTATACTGTGTTTTAATTTCTTTAATGCGTGAATAATGTATTTATTTTAGAACCAGTCCTGTACAAATATAATAATTTATTATATAAAAAAAAGTTTAAATATTGTTTTTAATGGACCTTTTGTAACGCAATGCGGAGTCCAAAATAATACAAATCGAACGGATTAATTTTAAGCTTACGTCGTTTAATTTGGTTACCATAGTTGGATGAACGATGTGAGACATTGTCGTATTTTGGATTATATTATGGTGGAGAGTTAATCCCTGATATTTCCTGAACAGTAAATATTCGTGCTATATAACTTAGAGTTATGATGCTCCAAAGTGTAACGTTATTGTGGCATTTCTAAAAAGTAAGTGATGCTTTTAATCAAGGCAGTGCTATTACGATAATGTTATATAAACGGCAAAACCTATTATTTCCAAATACAAAGCAGCGTTTGATTTAATAATATTATCCTTCGTGTCATGTATTTTCTAATTAATTTCGAGGAGCAGTTTTTCATGAAGGGATTCAAAAATCAATATTTTCATTGTGAAATTATAATTATTAATTAACAATTGTTATGGAACAAAAAATATTGAATAATTTATGTATATCTAAATTGTATATCATATTTTATGATGTGTTTATCTTTATCATACCTATTATCTACATTGTCTTAACAGATTCGATACAATTTATTTGCCGCATTATTAGCACGGCATAATGTCACAGCAGGTCGGATCTAACGAGAAATTATTAATATTTTCCGTACAAGATCCGTGACCTAGTCGAGTGTTCATGCATACTGCATAGACCAATTATACCGACTGCAACAACTAAACGGTCCCATTACACTAATATGGATCGAGTTGATAGTTATAGAAGAAGGTAGCTCTCTCTCTCTCTCTCACACACACACACACGCACACACACGCACACACCTTTCAAAATACGAATTTATTATTACGCCTAAACCGGGTGTTGGTAAACCTATCAAACTTTATTCACTGAGGAAACAGAGGAGCTCTAAACTTGTCGACCAAAATCTGCTCCGATATAATATGGATATAATTATTCAAAGTTCCTATAGTCGCATCTAATCTAACTAATCTTAATAAGAGCTTTGACTGTTGTGTTATTTTTCATACTATTAGTAATGCACAACGAAATAACAGTACAATATGTAACTAAGATCGAAAAAAATACCTTTTACCTGAAAGTTCAGACAGGAAATCAACGATAAAACGAGGGAGTCAAATCGGCAAACTCAGAAATTATTTTCTGAAAACACTTTTATTGATCGTATTACAACATCTCGACTAATTATTATTTACTATATAGGTAGTATAATCTAACAAGTGACGCCCGTTCTCGTGTTCCACTCTACTCATTTTACTACTAAATTGTAATGATAAAAATGTGCCTAATCAGCAAAGAAACTATCCAATAGGTAATGTTTGTATCGTATTATCTAATATTATACATTCCTCGTGTATACAGAAATGGTCAATAATTAAGCGTTTAATAGAGTGTCGCAGTGGTATTTTTTTCATTTAGATATTAATCATGTCGGATCGAATGGTGCCGGAAACAATTTTCTAGTTAAAATGCACAAATTAATGTACCACAACATTTGCAAATATTTTATTGAGAAAAAAATATATAAATAATATACGTGTATATACTGTCCTGTGGGAAAAAGCCGGAGTGTTATTTATGTACAGGTATGTACACCCTTTACTGCTATTGCGACACACAATTTATGGTCTTCGCCGGTCGCTAAAATTGACGGCATGTTTTTATTTTAAAGAATTATGCACTGAAATAAATCGAACCGCGTCTCCGGGTTTTCGCGTCAAAATGGAAAAACTCGGTAATTTTTTTCTACCTATCGCCGTGGCGGCCACTGCCATAGCGGCTTACTTCAATTACCTTATAGACAGAACCGATTATTTTGCTGAGATTGATTGCCGGCAGCCTATACTGTCGTCCGCCTGTAATTTACGGGGTTTGAGCCATCCTCGTATCCATTCGGCTACTCCTCGAGCTGTTACGCCATCGATATTAGATTGTCGGGTGGGTAGAGCTGAGCAAAGAGGGACATAAGCAACGACACAATATATTGATTCGATGTAATTTTATTTTTTACTCCTCGTAATTTATTATTGTTATTCATTTTGGTTTTTTTTTTTTTTTTATTCCGTTTAAACAATAATAATATTATTTTTCCGTCGATGTTATAACGAATATTCCACCTCTGAAATAGTTCATTTGTTATGTTACCAAATATATAATAACAACATTTTGAAGCATAAAAACCTACCCAATACAAAAGTCCGGTATCGTACATTTGTGTACTTCAACACAGTTCGATTAGTTTTCTTATATAATTTTAACTCAACAATATAATTGATAATATAATTCAAATTAAGTTACCCAAGTTATAAATAACTTACCTATCACTTTTGGCAATTGGCACGCTATGCATTTTATTTTTATCTCTGTCTTTAAACAGTATTCTATAGATAAAAAATATAAAATAATATTTTTCGGCAAAATTTTGTCGTTGCTCCCATAAACGTTTCGTTTGGATCAAGTATAAATCCAAGTGTTTAGGAAAAATCATTTTTCATCATCCAAGAAGTGCCGATTGCAGAACGATAGTGACCTGGTGTGCAAAGTGCGGCGGAGGTCCTTTGTGCAGTATATACTTTAGAAAATACTATTGGATACAATTTTTCCATTACTCGGATTGTGTCTATAAGACCTTCAGGACGTATTGTGACTTCTGACAACAGAAGCCACTATAGATCTCTAGGATTACAATAATATTCACTCCCTGTTTCTATAGATTTAATTAACTTTATCGGCATCAGATTGGACGATTCGTCTACTTTGGGTCTTTTAGGTGCTCAGTTTTATTTCATATCGCAGACAGACGAACTAGCAATATCATCACAATAATATTAAACATGAAATGAACAGAAAAAAAATGTCATTTCGTCCGATTTAAAATGCAGCAGTGTCACAGATAATAATTACAAAACAAAAATAATTTCTTGTAATAATTATAATAATCTTAAGAATTATTTTTAGAACCATTAGAACAAATAAAAATAAAAATATTTTATCAGATTTATTTGTAGACATTTAAATTAAGTATAACGTTTACCGAAAAACCCAAATTATTTTTTGAAAACTTTACTTTCATCAATGGTTCCACTTCTAACTGATTCGTGTACAGTTAAAATATAAAGTAAATATAAGAACTACTATCGTGTGGATTGTAAACACATTTTTGAATCTACATAGTAATGAAAAATTATAAAACGATATAGATAGCGACCCGACGTTGGATAACTTAAATACAAAAAACTTACGAATTCCACGAACTCGATCAGGAACAAATGAAACCGGTTCCGAACAGTTAATTGAACCACCCTGTATGCTACTGTAGTTCTTCGCCGCCACCTCATCACTCGTCAATAGGCTTATTATGAAATCTCCAAACCAGATGTATAATAATATAATCCTCTAGGCGTCGAAATATCTCAACGACATTTTTATTCCTTCCTATTCCCCACCACCACACTCTCTCCCACTGTGTCTCTCTCTTTTTTACTCTTACACACACACACACACACACACACCCCTTCTATAAATTCGTATATTTTAGATTTAGACTCTGCGTGAACACGTCATAGTACAGTGTATCCTTCTCCAACCCGTCGACTCCCACTATCGATTGTCAGCTGCCAAGAACGTTTTGTATATTATAACGCTCGTTGATCGATCACCGTTAATGGTGACATTATTCAACACAGAATCGTAGAGACTATGCCACAGTACGTGTGATATAATGTATATGTGTATTATTTATTTAATATGTTTTTCGGACTTAAAGAAGGGAACAAAAAGTGAAAAATAAAATGTTCGTCTGTGTATCTCTCACTTGATTGTACACAGTTATATACAAGCATAAATATTCTAATCGTATTCAGCCATCATTATGTCCAGCTAGAAAAATAATGTTAGTAAATCTACTGACTTCTTCTTACTGATAAATTTTGTTTGAAAAATTACAAATAAACTCCTAAAATTAAACAGCTTTAATAGGCTGATATTATGTATAAGTAAAAATGTATCTATATTTTATGCTATCCTCAAAATAGTCATATATTTTAATTTCTGTTTTGCATATGAAGTTAACTAATATATTATCAAAATAGGTAATATGAAATGATTGTTATTAAACAAATATTAATCATAAAGATTTTGAACTTATCGAAATAACGAATAATAATTCCTATACCCGATGACCAATTCAAGCTATTAAAACCACGAACAAATTTACAGCATTCTACTTTACGTCTGTAACCACTCATTGGTTGATAACAATAACAATTGCTATAATATTATAATATCTAATTTATAATTAATGCTTTATATAAAAAAAAAAATTAGTTCAATCTACTGTCTTACTGATGGTAACACATAAATAAATTAGAAAATATCTTTAGAAATAGAATCCGAAAACCGTCTCGATTTAAAATCGGTTTTCGTGTGCCACGATTTTATAATAAATTGTGATCGATTATTTTAGTTTAGAAATAGAATAAACTATTCATTTTTTGTGTTACAAAAAAATAAAAATAAATAAATTGAAATAATCGTTTATAATATGGATTAATTATATTACATGGAAAAATAAACTATAACAAAACAAAACGATTGTCGATATTATTATACAACAATACAGAAAACTTGCAGTTGCTTTTATTTTCTTCGCACAAAACATTTTACCAATACAAAAGTGCTATTTATTTATTTTTTAAAGTTGTTGGGTGGATATATTACGGAACATGGAAACCTAATACTGTTTCCAATACAATATGTCCCATGAATAATTCCGTGATATTTTAAGTGACAAAAAATAAATTGAATGAAAATCGACTGTTACCATTTTTTATGCACATAATACAATATTTAGTTGTTTAAGAGTTAAGCAGTATCAATTTTTCCATTCATTCACTTGGTACTTGCCTAGAACCTAGAACTGTTTTATGTAAAATATTGATTTACTCGCGATGACATTCATACAATTTAATTTACCGATGAAGACAAAATAAGCATTTACTAGACTTGTATCAGCGTTTACAATAAAGAACGTGACGTTTTTTTTAGAAAAAATAATAGGAAACAACTGTTGAAGTTTTTAAACTGCTGTAAATATTGACAGTAATTCCACTGAGACACTGAAACTATTGAAACTTCCGAGTAATTAAATGGAGAGGTGCAATCAACAACCAGATAACTATACCTATACATTTTTCTTAATACTATCGAGAACGGAAATAACACTGTTTAATGAAATGATGGATGATCGAAACATAAACCACTATGTATAGGCACAAATATATATATATATGAATATTATGTATATTGTTTATATATAAAGTTTTTTTCTCTTAAAATAAATACAATTTAATTTTGACAAATCGGTTTTTATAAACAATACTTTCTGGATAAATTTAGAAAACGCATATAATACAACTATAATATTATTGTGAATGAGAAATAATATTTCTTTATTTAATTAGTTAATAAGATCTAGTTTTATAATTTGAACTTTGAAGGGTGTACTTCCCAGTCTATTCTCAATATCTAATAAAATTAAATGCAGATTTGAAATCGTACTAAAAATTTTATGAAAAATTAAATGTAAAATAAATTGAATATGCATAGGTACCACTGAAATTATATTATATGAAGATTTAATATAATGATTTTTGCGAAATATTTGTCAATAAAGCTTTGTTTTTTTTTGAAGGGGTTTTCTTAAGATTCATTTTTATACACTTCATTCAAGTGTTTTTTACAGAACTTATAGTAAACAATTTACATTAAAACATATTTTAGACTTTGATATTATAACCATAACTGTATTGTGGAATCTGCTTAAAGTTTTATCACAGGACAATCCTCCTTGACACGGACTAAACAAAAACATTTTTTAACAATTCTTTGATAGTATCGTTATTTCGATAGGTACGTAAATATTATTTTTATAAAAAATTAAAACGGGCGTTTATCTTCGAATGAATAATCAGAACACCTTAAGTATAGTGGGTGGATATTATGTGATAAAGACGAAGAAACAAACAAAACAAAATCTTTAGCACATCCCTCATAAAAAAAATGTATCTTAAATTCCAAAAATCTGATACCGTAATATTAAATGGGAAAATCCAGAATCCTATACCCATCACCAACAAAATGGGCACCAAAGTCGAGACTTGGGGCTCACCGCGCAGTGACCCACTAGTCCCCGGGGCGTCGTTATTTCGGGACGCGCGTCTAAAGCCGAAAGTCAAACAAACATATCCGAAAAATCTGACTCCGAAGACGCCGAATTTCTGCAGTGGCGAAGGGGACTATATAATAAATATTAATAGTGGATGTGAAGGTAAACTTTTTTCCCCAATACACCTAACCATTGTAATTGGATTGTTCCGCCGTTTCCTGGTTTATAAATTCCGAGAAGACGAATGGGGTGCGTGGGGTATTATAGAACGAGCGAAAAGGGCTGAAGTCAATTTACGCTTGCGTGATGTGTCGTACACGACAACGTCTGTCTGTGTGTATGCCGTGTCGGCTTTTCGGGTTTTTAAAGTCTCAAAGCTCCCCATCAGGACGATTGATCACGCGAAGCTCTTGACCCCAAAAGGCACGCGGCTACAATGGTCGTGTTTCAATGTGCTATATGACCTCCGTAAAATGCGCACGGTTCTTGGGAGCTATAGTCAAAAGCGTCTACTATAAGAACGGCATTCGTGTTTATATGATTTTCACTTTTAAACTATTTGTTTTGTCATTTTACACGTGTATCAAAATGCTTCGTACGACAAAAATGTAATAGCAAATTTTAACATTATAATTCCTCGAGTACTTGCTAATTAAATCAGTTTGAATCGTTCAAAATTGGAGTGTTTGTATCGTAGATCATCTCAGATAAAATATTATAATCGTCTTGTTCAAAAACTGGTGTCAACATACAGTAATTGTGAACAATAAAAATTGGTTATCAAAGTAATGTATGCACCAAATGGATTTTAAAGTCTACTTTACCTTCAAGTGAGACGCTACTTAAGCAAGGGGAATAATGTGTGTTTACATTATACACTATCAGTATATTAAACAAGTGCGAAATTTGCCACTATAGTATAAAAATAGGGGAAGATACGGTCAAAAAATCCATGTCAAGTATTGTTTGCATTCTGCAAACGCAATTAAAATTACTGGCTGAACGTATGAAATAAAAATACGAATAATAATAAAGTTAACTCGACTTGAACTTTGGTAAGTGTCGCAAATTTTTCGAAGTACTTATTTTTTTATTTTTTTTAACATATAAATATATTGAACTATTTATTATTATTTAAATTTTTAATAAATTCTCTTTTTTGCTCGTACCAGTGTTTTATTAAAACGCAGTAGGTACTAATGTCAGCTATACAACCTTGTACCTATCACTTCAACTAATAGTCGCCCCTATACGAAAAAATATATAACTTTGTAGTATTACTTTGAACTCAACAAGGTAATCACAAATGTTCAATTTAATTAATTTTATAAAAATATATGTTTGAATGCCATTAAAATAGTTATAACAATATTTTAGTATTCATTGATCCGCCAATAAACGTATTAAAAATCGGTTTATGTTTAGTACAGGGTATATTTATCAATATATTTGAATTACTGTAATTAATATTAACTAACATTTATATCATGTAATTTTCTGTTTTCTGATAATTATAATCAATTATTATATTATTTTATTATCATGTAGGACATTTTATAAGCACAGTTTTAATTCATGTTTAATAAAACACTCTTTATTTATGTAAATAAAATGGAAAAAAAATATATGACACAAATAATATATACCAATACATATATCTAAATATCCGTAACTCAAAGAACTAATATGATAATGATATAATATGAACAATATAGGAAAATTAAAAATTAATATTTTCTAACCTAACTTAACCCGCATAATATTATTTTTTTATTCTACTATGAAAACATTGATTTAAAATTTAACTTAACATGGTTAGTATGTTTCTAAGATGATTCTATTTATTTGATAAAAATATTAATATAAATTAAACGCATAAATGTTAAAAATAAATAAATTTAAATTAAAGAAATATAATATATATTATTGTGTTAATAGTTAATAACTAACAAATTTTAATAAAATAATTACCTATGCATCGTAACTTATGAGTTTTATTTATATATAATTTTCAATAATTTTCATTATTTCAGTTTTAAGAAGACATCATATGAGTAGGTACTTCACACTTTAAACCTACATACTTAATATTTTTTAAAAAATAAAGTACCTATATTCTTAAATTATTAAATAGGCTGGTGGTCTTCGCGGGTGTCTAGAAAAAGGTGTCGAGTATTGACGACGACAATATTTTAATAATTTGATATAATTTAATGAGTATAATTTATATACTTAGACTTTGATGAAAAATAACATAATATACATATTTTCAACATCAACAATAAAACACATTTCGTTCCCTGTTGACGATTAAAGAAAATATGAGAAGATTTACACTTGTTTTCCGTTCTTTCGCCTTTTTATGATTTATCGATATATATCCACCAACTAAATAAAAAAATCGTCATATATTTCAGATAACCAACTACTTGTATAGGAACAATAGTCGAATTTCGAGAATGAGGATTAAACCTAATATAAAGGTTACATGAATCCGCTTCTAGAGCAAGTTATTTTACTAATAATCATAAAATATAATCATTAAACTCTAATGATGTCACTGATGCAACGAGATGCAAACAAACTCAAAATATAAGACAATATTATATTATACCATGACATTTTAATACTCAAATCCTTATATTTTGGTCTTTATATTAATAAGGGAACTATTATTGCCATTTTCCAATCACATAAAATGTTGGTTTTGGTTTTTACGATGTTGAACTGTTATGATTAAACTTGTATGGACCACAGTACATAATATACTGCATAGTATGCATTCAAATCTAAATTAAAAATTAATTATGTTTTTACGATTCAATGAATTGGTCAAGGATACGCACCTTTCCTGTTGTCTTTGACGCAACTTCTTTTATTATTATTTCTCAAATATCTTTGTACTCATGTAATTAAATTTATTGTATAATGGAAATAATTTCAAGTAAACTATAACAATACCATAGTATTACTTATATGTCTATTGAATAAAAATCATATAGGAACACTGAACAGCGTAGATGGAATATAAAAAAATACTACATTTTAGTAGTATATGTCTTGCATTATCATACTTTGTTTTATATTGTAATTTTTTATCAATAATATATATAATATATTGAAATACGGCTTACAAAATAAAGTACAAAAAATATGATTGACTTGTTGTATCAAAGGGAATCAAACATTTTATGGTAACGTCTATGTTAGCGATATTCTATATTATATAGTAGGTAAATGTTAATGTAAGAGTTTTATTATTTAACGGAATTTAAATTTATAAAAATTATTAATTACTTAAATTTATATATACGAAAATCTATTGACTATTTAGTAGATACATTTAATAAATATTAGATTATTTAATGGGAATTTTATTAATACAAATATTATATGATAATTTACCGATGTCCTTAACTAATTATACAGTTGCTTAACTTACTAAACATGAACTTATATAAAAAACTAATTATATTTAACAGTTTTTTGTCTTAAATTTTAAACACACTGACTGAATACATATTCAGTATAAATATATTAGTTTTTGTCATGTATTTGTAGTCATTTTATATTGGATAATAACTACAAATATATTAACTTTTATAATTGAAGAACAGTAAAATTAGTAAACAGTAGTATAATTTAATGAATATGATCACTAATTATAATTACTAAAATGACTAAGTAAAATTAAAGCTAGTCTTAAACCATTAAATTGTTGTACAGTATAGTTGGACACTCAGAGTTAAAAATAAACAAATATGATTGTGCATAACAAATAGTTTACTAATTATCTCCATAAAATCTTAGTCACGTTTGTGTAACATCGGAATGGCGGATAAATGAGTGGGAAAATAACCAAAAAAAAATCCATGTCTAATTCGTCCCGCAGGGACCATTCGGCTGCTGAGACTTACAACTCCTCTTCGAAAGTAATAAAAACCGACCGGAAAAGTCTCTACTACACCAGCCTCCGGACAAATTACACGTGCAAGGGACATTCGTTAAGATAAGTACACACGTTTTATTGCACGAGTAAAATATATAATGCAATAATTATTGTTCTCAGATTTGTGGCATTCCGTTGTACACACTTTATTGTTGCTTTTATCTCAAACAACGTTTGATTGATAGCGAATACATCTGGACATAGAATTAAAGTAATTTGTTTTGGTAATAATAATAGTATACTATTATCACTAAATTCGAAACGTTTAGTCCGTGTAAAAGAAACAATTTCAAGTGAATTATCAATAATAACATGGTTCTAAATTAACAATATTATTATTTATCTTTTATAACGACTAAACAAACCACGTGGTTATCTTATCATAACAGTATCGACAAGATATTATTATAATGTTAGAAATTTTTATGAAATAAAAGAAAAAGGCTTTTACAAGTAAGTTATTATTATGCAAAATATGTGTGTAATGTATGAGAGTGGCAGAGTGTACACTAATCATTATGATTGTTAAAAATATTCTGCACTGTGCAAATTAAGTCATTATTGTTTCTGCTATAAGACTGTTAAATTATAAATTAAATAACATTATATATGTATGGTTGTACTTTATCGTATTCATTTGTGAAAGACAATGACTGAATAAGCGAATACAATACATTGATATGTATATACGCTCATCCTTTTGTACTTACTTATCAGGCAAATATTTGATTTTAATCAATACACATAAGCACATAGTATGTTCAAATGCTATAGAATATATCTACCATAAACATCCAATAAAATTTTTATTAATTTTTAACCGTATTTTAATTCATTCGGCATTTGCAAGTACATATAGTTACTACCTAGGTACTTATTTCTATTTAACATGTATTGTGTTCTGTTTATAATAGTAGAGCTTAAATGATGGAATGGTTACTATTTTTTTCTTTCACTCATACAAATGCTATTATATCCAATAATGCATTACTAAACATCCAAACAATTATTTTATTTTGTGTTTTTAATCATTTTTAAATAGTTAATTCATTAAACTAAATGTGTATGTTTTATTTTTCAAATCATTCTTTTAGGGAAAAATATTTTTGATTAGACTGTTTGTATAGGCTAGAACCAAACTATACATGTTAGTATGGAATCCTCATTAGTGTGTCTGGGAATGGAAAACATATTAGTGTTGATATTACACATCCTTAATTGATACTTGGTCACAGATAATAATGAAGAAAACTTTGATCACAGAATGTTCTTATTCTCAATCTAGCTGTAATGGAAATCGTGTGTAAAAGTGAAAACATTTTTACATTACATACGACCAATTAAAATACGATTAAACGCGTATCGGTCTAATACTATATTATGTATGAATACCGTAGTATAACCACAATTTAATGAGACGACTTTATCAGTAGGTTACGAGTCATTAACACTTGAAGATTTTGAAACTTTTAGAGAACAACAAAATTCTACTGCGAAAAGTAATGACAGACATCATTAAACGAAAATCGGAATACATATTTAATTGTACCTTCACCTGTATAGTGTAAATGTACTGTATAGCCTTACTTATTGGTTACTATGATCAGAAATCTTAAGGAAGCAGCTTTATTTAGTTTTCTTTTTATTTGACGAAATAAAACTAAACTCCATAAAAAGTTTCAGTAATACCCAAAATAGTTGAAAATTCCACACGAGAGACGAGAGTTAGAATATTAGATTTGGAAACAACATTGTTAAATTAAATATTTTAAATAAATGTTGTGAATTTGAAAACATTTATTCTGATGCGTATCTTGTCAAATTCTATCATAAAATACATTTTAACATACGAGCATTCAATATTGATAAGCTAAATCATTTATTTTTTTGACTACTTACCTTTTATTTAAGTAGGAGCGATAAAAAAAAAAAATAAAAACAACTTAAAGTGTAGATTTATGACGCTGTACTAAACTTAATCACAGTAAAAACCTTGAACACCTTTTGCCTTTTTCATCAGAACAAAATGTATACAACCAAAAAAAAAACTATAAAAATATAAGTAGTGATAAAAGTAATAATAAAATAAAATAATGGAACATTATGTCAATCATAATGTTATGGTTGAATAGGACCAAAATAACTACCCACTCAAAACATACTACTTGGACTAAAAAAATAAAATCAACTTTCGGAAGTTTATATCGTCATCTACCTCAGGTTTTAATTAAAGAATGTTTAAAGCATGGTTTTAATTACAACTGAACTATTTCAAGTTAAAAATCATTATATGTTAAAAATGCCTATAATAAAATTCTTCACGTTGATTCAATAAAAATAATTGCACTGAAATATTTATATTTTTTCACTTAAAAATATCTATGTCAGATAGGTTGTTATTAATGTTTTGGAATTATAGTTTAGCGCACACGTAATTTTTATTTTATTATATTTGTCTACGAGGTGAACTTAGTTACTTTGCAAAGTAAAACTTTCATTTATATTTCATATTTTAATATATCTATGTTATTTTTATTTGACACATTGATTAGATCCTTTTTAACAAAAAATAAAAAAATAAAAAATGCCTTAGTGCATAGTTTTCATTAAGCCTGCAGTAGTTAATATGGTTTTTAGTTTACTGAATTAGAAATACTTATAGGTAAAGTTCAATGATATTAAAAAATTATGATCGATACGTTAATGGTTGTTTTAAACTAAGGAAGAGGGCAGTAGTCATTACAGATGTATTTAATTTATCTTAAAAATATTAGGACAGATTTCTGAAATGAAAATTTGAATATTTTTGTATATTTTGTATTCAAATTTCATAGCAACATTTGTGTAACATTATATGGTACTATATTATGTTACTTGCGTAACATTATATTTATAATAACTCACCTAATATATGTCTGATATTATAACTTACATGTACAATATACTACATTATAGCTGTATTATTAATATTGTATGTAAATGGACCTCAAAATAAATTAGAAAATTCATTTTTAAATATTCAATTAATATAGTATATAATATCCTATAGGTACTTGAAGTAACTATATGTTGCATTTTTTCTTAAAAACTATGAATCTAAAAATCTGCGTAAGGTAGGTTGTGGAACTTGGTTGGACACTTCAATGGAGTGGCTTATAATTTTTACAGGACTCTAAATATGTAAAATGCTTGATTTCATTATTTGCATTGTTTCTTTTTTTTTAAAATTGGTATACATTGAAACTTACCTATCTACAGCGGACATCATAGGGGACATAAAAAGTGTTTAAGGGAAATTATTATTATTTTCATGAAAATAGCTATTACAGAAGTGCCTAAATTATAAAATTTTAGGGCTAATACATGATGTTTTCACAAGATATTAGTTAAGAAAATTTAAATTTTTTTTTAGGTCAAAATTGGTACAAAATATATTTAAAAAAAAAATCAATGTGTAGTGATTATTTAACACACATTTCATGAAATTTTAAAAATAATAATTTATTTAGACTTGAATTATGCTCATTTTTTACGTCAACCGTGATCGAATTAAAAGACAAAACAAAATTCAAATGAGGGTTAAGGGACAAAAGTCACTTGAAATAATAAATATATATACCAAAATCATATACATTATACAGAGTGTCCAAATAATATTTACTATTAGTGACGGGAGTAATGCAAACTCCATTAAGCCACCACTTTAAATTAGTTCATCCTCGCGGGACACCCTGTATTCCTATGCCTATATTTGAATGAAACACCAAAACTTCATAAAGTATTTAACTAAACATAAATATTTTACAGTATTATGTTTCACTATTACAATTTAATTTTACAAGGCAGCAACATTAACGAGACATCGTGACTCTTACACAACCGTCAACACAATTTCACTTTAGAATCATAGCCTACGCGTCACATGATATTTATGAGAATTTTAAGACCCCTAAATTGTACTTGATAATACAAATATTATTATAACAATTTTAACTGGTTAGTCACCGGTGGTGACATCCCAACACATTTATTGGTCAACCATCTAAAACGTAACGTCGTATTTCACGAGTTGTATACAAACGTAATCGTGAAAGGCGAGTTTTTCTTTAATACAATGTTGGTGGCGTTTAATTTAAAAGTAAATTATCGGAATTATTGCTAGATTTATATTATAAAATATATTTGACAGCATTTTAACAGCAAGTGTATACAAATCTGAGATAGGTAGTCGATTGTCGGAAAACCATCGGGTGTCATAATCCGCTGTCAGACACCGTATGAATGGAATAGGATAAAAATAAAAACATTTTTCGTATAAGACAATATTTTCTTTTAACAGAAATTAATTGTTAACAGAAATAACAGATGAAAATGAAAAACATTAAATTTGAGAGTTATTAGATCAAGCTATAAATCGACAATCGTTGTGTTTGTAAATCAGTTCTAATCGGCGTTCAATTCACTAGGAAGATATATAAGTACATAGTAATTTATAGTAATTTTACAAAGTATATCAAATCACTTGTTTTTTTTTATATTTACAACTAGGTTCTATAATCATAAGTATATGTAATTAAATGGTGAAAACCATTGAAATACCTACGCAAAATGCAACAAATGTTCAAAATCTATACTACGGCTGTGGATGATACAGATTGTCAAAAAACCCATAATTCCACCTCTGTATTCTAAACTGAATGACGTGATGAATACAATTTTAAATTAAAAAAATTCAACAATATTTAAGCAGTGATATTCGTTTGCAGCGTGATTACATTTCCTAAAAACTCTATAACTACTGAAAATCGTATTCGCACAATCACTGTTTAAAAATATTATCATTAAAATAATGTAGTCGATACAAGAATACACTTTAAACATTCGTTGGACTCTTTACAGATGGTATTATTATATTAATTTAGGTTAAAAAAAAAAGAAATCAACTCGTAAACACTGGGTCACACTCGCATGCGACGCGCGACGGGCGGACGCTGCATAGTTGCTCGTCGCTCGTCGTCGTCGTCGTCTCGGTGTAATATTCTCCACTACCGTCACCGCCACCACTGTCACTTGAGCGTTGGAGGTGAAGGTCGGGGCAGCAGGGACGGTTTGGTTGGAAGGGATGGTTGGAGGAGTTTAACGGAAGGGATGGTCGGTGGAGAAACGATGATCCCGGGCCGGCAGTGCGCAGCGCCCGGTACCAGTTGCCTTCAAAATCAATAGCGGTGGGGGAGGACGTGCGGAGGGGATAGGGTGGTGAAACAGGGAAGGAAGTCCGGGGTGGCGGCAGGGTCATGCTCGCGACGGCGGTGGTTCGCGGCAAACAGGGTGTACACACTGCACAGCCGGCGGCGGCGGACGATCGGCCCGCGAACGTCTTCGCTGTTTTCTTCGACCACCGTCGCCGTCGCCGACGCTCCTCGCTCTCACACTATAGCGCTACCCCACACGACCAACCCTTAACTCTCTTCCGCAATACCCTCGTCGACGTCATCTGCTTTTCCTAGCCATACAAAAACAACCCCCCTCGTCGTCGTCGCGTTGAAAAGAGTATTTTCCCTTCATCGACCGCCGCGCTGCCTCGTAGGCCTAAGGCTCTTTTTATTAGAGCCCATCTCGGTTAGCAGTATTTTCTTCTTCATTTTTTTTTTTGCGGATAATAATCACTTTTCTTTTCTTTTTTTACTCCCTCGACATTATGCAAATGTACGATAACGTTGTCACCGAAATACTACACGGCAGACTACTTCTACTCACCCTCACACCGCGGACGCCGATGTACCGTCACATTAATTGCTATCCAATCGGCGCAATAACTGCACGGTTTTCGTTCGGTGTTTAATTGTTTGACTTAACGTGATAATGATTGCCAATAATAGTAATTATCAGTTATTATAGATATCTGTATATTTAAATTGTCAATAACTTATAATTATACTCGTCTGATATGTCAATAAAATAATATATGTTTTAACAATTATGGTTTTACATAATATAATTGGGTTTTATAAGAATAAGAAAAATAAACTAATCCGATATATTAAGAAAATAAAATAAATCCAAAAGCTTAGAATGTATTTCTTTAATAATTCCATTGTGTAAAATATTACGACAATGATATACCGCATGCGTTGGTTGTATACTATATATTCTATAAGTTGCGAATACTAATATTTAACCGAAAATAAAAATAATATGTCAACATAAAAATTACATTGTAGTTTCACGAATAGACTAAAGCAGGATTTTCGATTTGAGTTTAAAATATTTACTGTTATATGTATTTTTTTTATTTAAGTTATGGCAAACTTTTTCTTCTTATATAGAATTATAAATTCATATTATGTACACACAAAAACAACATAACATGAAAAATAATAATATGCTCATTCTGTATTGATATTTGTATGAATATATATTATAATAAACAATGCATGACATATTATTATGGCCAGCGAATAATAGTTACATTCGAAGTACGATATTACGAAAATGGACTTTTTTTTTTACATAAGCAATGGTGTAAAATATAAATATTATAACGGAAATTTCGTTTTTAATTATTAAAACAAAATAGATATTTAACAAAAAATATTTAAATTAACATTTTTAAGTCCTAACTCGAGAGTCTTTCTAATCAAAATCAAAATCATAATTATATATTTATATATAATTGTTATTTTATTGCTGAAAAGAATCATAATTCATGCTTAGATATTAAATAAACTTTTAAAATTACCTATCACGTTGAATAAGACAGAGCGAAGACTTGCTGACTTCATCAACACCTACATAAATAATTGATCGAAATTTAAAGTTTTTTAAACATGTTAATGACAACGCGGTTATTTTGATTGTGCTCATACTTCCTGAGAATATAATCGGTGTTGAAGTTATTATGCGAAAATAGTTTCTGTTTTAGCGATTAAGAAGTAAACGATTCGTGAGAAACTTTGTGTAATTCATTATTGTTTTCAGTAAAATATTGATTCGGAAACCATTTTATTATTTTTGATTGAGATGGTTTTAAAATATGTCTACATACCAATAAATAATTTTTAAGTGACCGTTTAAATTTATAATTATTTAAACTATGATGTTTGTTTTTTTCCTTTAGATGGTACATATTTTTCTTTTCGTTCTAAGGTCACGGTGTTATTATACATTTTTGTCATTAATCTTGATTCTATTAAAAAGAGAATTCGATGAACTGAGCTGTTTCCACCGTTCAAAATGTTTATTTGATAAAAAAAAAATATATAACAAATTACAGTACCGAAAATAAGTAACTCGTTGTAACGGAGACGGATTACCAAATTTCAGAAGCTCAGTGATTTACAAGCTATCAGCATGTCATCACCAAACAGAGAGATTCAAAAAATAAAATAATATTTTTATATTTATCTATCACTTTTTTATTTTTTTTTATTATTATTTTATTAGAAACATAAACATACAACGAATGTCGTACCGTTTATTTTGTTTAACTTTAAGTATACATTTTTATAATTAATATGCATAAGTAATTTTCTTACATTATATTTTATATTTAAGTTAAGTTTTCTAAATTGGTTATCTAGAATCTAGATCATGCATTTTTTATGGTAAATACTTCTTTTGAATTACACATAATATATACCTTACCTAGTGTATTGTATATTATACATTATTTATTGTTTAATGTTTTGTGTGTGTTATCACGTTTCGAAGCAGAAAATATGGTTTAATCTTTAACATTGAAGGTGATTTTTGGTAGACAATTTTACCTAAATAGTTCTTATGGGTTTTAAATGTAGACGATTCTAATTGCTTTACTTAATAATTATAAAAAAACTAACGAAAATCAGTAGGAAAACGGTAATATTAACACAATAGCATATTTCAAAAAATAGCATTTTTATTTTTTATATCACTCATTCTACGGTTTGCCAGTATTAACTTGTTAATTAGGTATATACTTATAATCGTTCTTGACAAAAACTAGTTGAAGATAACAAATTAAGGAAATAAGAATTATAATATAAGTATAATATTTAAATTAAAACTATTCTTAAAAAATATATAAATAACATAAATATAAGTCGTATCTGCTGTCTCATTTTCTCATTTACTTAATTCAAATTTAATACTTCCATTATAGTGGTATGCTTAATGACTCGTTACATTAGAAACCTACTAAGCAAAATAAGCGAATTCTCCGTGTTTTTTTTTTTAAATTTGAACCTAATTTAGGCAATCTAAAAAAACTGCTAAAAAAATAATTTTAAGTTCATATTCTTATATAAGGCAGACTTGGTATCTTTAAATATTAAATAACTTGACATCGAGCACACTCGAAACCAACTAAATAGCAGTGTAAGTTCTACGTTTTTTTTTTCATAAAGTTATTAGAAGAATCACGAATATTGGATTTAAAGGGTTCAAAGGGGCGTGTGCTTCAAAGTTATCCGAGTATGTGAACTATGAACTTTATACTTGTTATAAAGTCTCAAGACAGTCATTATACTTCATTAATAATTCAATTCGTGAAATTTCGGTATTTGACCAAGGAATAATTAAATGGATGTTTAACGAAAATCAAACATATTTGCCTTTTAATTATTTATTAATGTGAAATTACATTCGTTTGTTACAAATTCAATGGGGAAATATTTGTACATCAATATTTATCATTAATTACTGAAATCAAATCAATTGCATAACTAGTTAGCATCAAATATTCAAACTGACAATGAAGAATCTTTAATAATTTATTATTATACTATAACAATATGTTTGATCAATATTTATTTACAATATCAGTTCATGATTTCTTTCGTAACTTGTTTTTAGCCATAATATATTATTGCACCATGCATCAAATCAGTATTTTATTATACCCGAAAAACTAAAATAACAGTAAACTTCCAACTAGTTTAACTAAATATCTAATCAATGGATGTGTGCGTCTTAGCAATGTTTTATACAGTTCAAAGTTTCTTATTTACATGTTTTGGCATACACATATTAATAAATAAAAAAATCTAACTTAATTTTTTTGAAACAATTTTAGCTCCTTTTCAGATCGTACTAAACTTACCCTCGTTGCGTGTAACGCGTGCCCATAATTGCAATAGCAAACACGTCATAAAATTGTATTTTGCAGAAAGAAAAAAAATTTAATGACACTAGCAATCAAACTTTAGCAAATCAACTATCAATTATTACTAGTTTACAAAAATCAAGTTATTTGTCATCTATAATGCATAGTATATTATAGTAGCAGTTTACAATATAAGAATATGTATAATATTAAATAATAATACTATGGTGTAATAATATATTAAAATATTTCTTGTCCGAGGGAATTTTATCGTTTTAACACGCACACGTTAGCCACCAGTTAAAACGTTATTTATTTATACAAAATTTGCATTCTCGCAACCTTATTAAAGGCAATTCCACCAACAATATGAGAGTGAAATACAGAAGGAATGTGTGTGTGTGTGTGTGTTTTCGTGTATGTAAGAGAGAGAGAGAGAGAGACAGAGAGAGAAAGGGAGTGAACGACACGCTGAACTAAACGGATTCGAGTTAGCGCATAAATTTGCATACACATCGCCTACATCGGCGGGGGGAGTCACGAAAGCCCCCGAATTTGGTGTGCAGAACAAATAAGCCGAGCGGGTGCATTGGCGGTGGAAAAGGTCTCTCCGACGGGATGAAAGAGGATTTTGGTGGATAGAGACGTTTCGTTAAGTGAATATACTATTCAATTTGGCTTTAAAAGAATACAGAAACTTACGACTTTATTTTGAAAAGAATCGTTACAGTTCGTAAAGAAAGTAGGTCAAGTTTGGATTATCAATCATAATTATTTAACCATCTATATTGTAAGACATACTATATTATACCAATCAAATTTTAATTTTAATTCAAGAACCTCTGATATATGTGCACATTTATGTTTCATAATGTTATTCTAAATAAATCTATAGGTCACAGATTCAGAATTATTCTTAATTTACTACGAGTAATAATACAACGTAATAAGTTATAGTACTTAGGTAAAACAATATTATACGTTTTTCTAGGTAATGAATAAAAATAAAAATAAAAAAACTGTCCACTGTATAGTAAGTTTTGAGTGTCCCTCGTCATTGATGTCACTGTTATTGATGTATTAAAATATTTGAGAATATTATGATAAATCATTGCATATGAACAACAATTTCTGCCACGGGGTCAGCTTTTATTTCTAAGGATGTTTTTATAATTTATTTGTATTTATTTTTTATAATTTACTTTCTATTAATTTTAAGCCATCGAATATATTATTGTACTATACACTATTATAGTATAAAATCATATTGTTATTACACATCAATATATTATAATACAAAATATATGTTTATACTGGCTGGTGTAATAATACATTTTAAATCAACATATTTATAAGTACCAATAATTAACATAATATGAAGTATAAAGATTGGAGTATCGTGTTGTTTATTTAAAATTTAAGATCGTTGTCAATATTTCTTTGTAAAAATAATCACCAGCTAATTTTTTTTCCTCGAGAAGCATAATTATCATAGGTTAGATTACCTCTTTAATCTGTCTATACCATTTTAACGTCTTTCTACAAACAACAATATGAAGCCGTTATGGATTACCCTGTTGCACGTGTGAATTGAAAACATGAATACATAATGTTATCAGAATGTGCATGATGTTATACATTTTTTTTTAAAATGTATTAAACATAGCATTATAATATTATGTTACTAACAACCATTGAAATGTATATGAGGGTCACAATTATGTTGGATGTTTAATTTCTCCGTATAGAAAATGTCCCGTGAACAAGTCCACAGCCTTTGTGCAACACTTAAAGAAAGAAAATAAATAAAGCTTTAGAAATAATGGCTTATACATGTTTCCTCTTACCCTTCTAAATGCATCGGTGACCCTTATGTGCACAGGAATGAAGCGGATCACGACCCTACTCTTTCGGCATAGTCTAGGGGTTTCCAAAAAGTTTATCACAAAAATGTTTTATGAGATTTTAACTTTGGTGGGTAGGCATTAACGATGTTTTTAGAATATGACTAATATTTGAATAAAAATGAGTGAAAACATACGAATCGAAATAATTACAAATCTACCATGTAAGTTCTAATAAAAATTATAAGAAAACAAATTCAGAAGTTAAGTTAATTACGTTATTGTACAATAATTGTACAGTAATTACCGTCAAATAATAAAAAATAATATTTATGGATTACTAGTATTTCACCTATAACAAATGTGTAGCTTAAATTAATCATTTTTTTAAGTGTTACGTGTTAAATGTTGTAGAATAAATTTGTTTTGACTAAAAATGATAATAATATATAGTGGAATTTAAACCAATAAAGTTTAAATTCAATTTAATGTAGGTATTATCCTAACGTATTTTGTTTTAGTGGGGAAAATTATATTTAATCTACTATATAATTTATGGGTATCGTTAAATAAATGTTTCTATATCTATTTAGGAAAAATAATAATTATTTTATTTTATTAACATAGTAAAAATATATTTATCAGTGTCGATATATAGCAGTTAAATAAATACGAGTGTTCTAGATTTATGTAATTTAATGATCTATGGTAGGTACTATACGATTAGTCTACATAAGTAATCAAAGTTTGGAATATAAATAATTAAAATTGCAATAATTTGATACACTGATAATTTATACTGTATAAAAGTATTTTTTTTAAAGTTAAGTACATATTATAATATAGGAAGTGAAATAAAAAGTTAAAATATAAAATTCGTTTACCTACTTTAGTTCTGAAATGCGATCGATCAATACACATATTTTAAAAAGTTCTGTTTTAATAAAAATTGTTTGCCAACAGTTTCGTAAAGCACTTTTATGCGAATTCGTGGTGTAAAACCTCAAGTGTTGATCTTTGATTCTATGCATAATAATTTGGCATTGGGGAGGCATGTGCTAGAGCATAAATGGGGAGTTAGTATTTTGTATACAGACGATAAAAGACCGAAAATGTGAATGATCTCATAAAGTATTCACCTCACACTCTTAAAGATTTATTCTTAGTTAAAAAATGTTGCTTTTCTCTTGGGTGTACACCTTTTTTTGTTCTTGGTTATTTGTATTTGTTGGTTGTATTAATTTGCGTTTTTTTTAGGCTGAACTAAATAATTTCAACATGACAAAATGCAACTCCCCGATCTAGAGAATTCCGTTTAAAAGAAAATCATATTTTTATACAGCCCACAAAATATATTAAGTAACAAGTTTTTCGTGCTTCGTTCAATTGACAAATAAATACGATATCGATTTCTGAATCAGTTTTTTTTAAGGAAATAATGAGTGGGTCTTCAAATTCAAATACGTACCAAGATTTTTTTTAATAACTCAAAGCAAATTTTTCGTCAGATTTATTGTACTAGAAAATAAATACAAAATCGTATTACTATCCAACGAATGATACCATTGAAAAATATTTCTAAGACACGACTAATAAACAACAAATCAATATTAAAATGTAAACCACTTACATAAAAAATTATAAAATGTGTAAGTTGATCCTGTTTTGCAAAACATAAAATCAACCAAATGTATTTGCAAATCAACTACAGCTAAAATGTCCTTTATCTTGTTTCTTGAAAATTGTGATTGAGAACATTTTTTAATTTTAGAATAAATATAAAATATTCTAACACTTTATAAGAATAGAGACACAATACTACAGTCTACCATAGTATAGGTACCCTATCTAGACCTTCATGTACAATTATTTCAATTTTTACGCTGAGTTCGATATACCGTAATGTATTTATAAATACAATATAAAATCAGAACTTTAGAATTAAACAATTTAACCAGGTAAGTGTATATATTAGGTACCTGCTGTTACATCTAAAAAGAATATTAATCGATTCTCTGCAGTAAACTAATTTGCATAAACTATATACGAACTAATCGAGAAAGCCTCGTCAATATTAAATCCCTTTGTATTTTCTCGTGCAGAGAAACTCGTTAAGTAAGTGTTTTATATGGACTTGAATACTTGATTGACTCGCATCAGTCACATTGGTTGAACCTAAACAACTCGATCGTTACGAACTTCAAAGTAGTTGTTCTTTACAATCATAATGTTCTGAAAGTAGGTACCTATCCTATTTAGACACTTTACTGAAGACGCATATTGAACTACACTTATGGAAAATAGGAATAAACTTAAATGTGTTTTGGAATACTTCCAATAACTCGAAACATTCAATACCACTTTGACTTTTGAGCTCTACAAGATCCACCAGAGCCCAATTTAGGCGCTTTATCCTTAAAATAATATGACTGTTTTCCGGTTATTGATGCACACAATTAAACCATTGGGGGTCCCTGAGGACATTGCCACCGAACTTAGGGAAGTTACTACGAGACCGATTTACGATTCACGCTGCCATGCCACCACTGGTGTGGTATATTAATCATTCAGAAGGAGAATTATCATCCCTCGGATTTGCACACATCCAAGAACGGCGAGTGTCTACTTAAAAAGTTTAATCACCTGTACATGCATACACAGTGCTGGTTAAAACAAACAATAGTTGGCCGAGTACACATAACTAGCAATTTAGGGCGGCCGGTGTCCAGAGACTAATTTCTGCTGAGATATAAGACGCGTGTAAATAAACACGTCATCCAACAACCTCCTCCCGTCAAATTTAGCCAACCAAAACTACTGTTTTAAAATTTATGGTTGGTTCAATTGCTATTTCGTTTTTATTTTGAATTAAATGCTTTTCTTAGTTATTAAATCATTTAAACACAAAATAAAAATATCGACCAAGTACAAACAAATCAAACCCTAGAAAATATATGTAATAAAATAAATTACGTATTTTTATAGAAATTGAATTTTATAATAATTTTCGTTTTGATGAAACATATTTTAAAATAAAATAAAACAAGTTCTATATATTACAAATATTATTAATATTTCTGTAAGATTTAATTTATTAAGATACTTAATATAGCATCACAATTATTTCTGCAAATGTAACATAGTAAAAAAATATTAAATAGATTTTTTAATCAGTTAAAACATGCATTAACAATTTTTTCAACCCTTGAAAACATATCCTATATTATATCAAATATATAAAATTTTGAGAGTTTTAAAATATAAAAGATCATATTATTCTGAAGACCATTAACTGTAGTAAAAAAAAGTTTCTATGTAGATAATTGAATCACTATAGGTCAGTAAAATTAATCCACTGAAAGTTTTAATCATATTCGATACCTATAAAGTTTTAGTTACAAATTAGATTATTAAAATTTAAGTTTCAACAATGTTGTATCGTGTCAATTGATTTATATGTTTAACGTTTATATTAAATTAAAATTTAATAATTTGCGTTTAAATTTATAATTATATTTTCGATTCATATATATATAAAATGTATATATAATATGTATATTGTTATAAACAGTTATAACAATTATGCAAAATATAGTTATAAAACTACGATTTCATGTTCTTTATAATAATGTGATAAAGTTATCCTTATAAATTATTGATGTTTATTAAATTTTAGGTCGTTAGTTTAGGACGATTCTGTCAGAGCTTAGCCTATTTTATTTAAATAATACTGTACATTTTAAATGTGGTAAACTTTTAATATGTTTAGAATCCAATATTAGGCTATAACAGCAAATATTTATAATATTAGATCAATATTTAGTTATTTTGGTGGGTGTTTTTGCAGCTTATCACGGATTTGTGATTAAATAATGTTTTATTTAATTTAAACATAAAAATACATATAATAAAATTCATTGAAGCAGTGAAAATGTTTTGAACAATTACGTAAACTCTGACAGCATTTCTTATTAATTTTCTATATGATTTAATATACAATGAATATGCTTGCAACCTTAAAAACATTTACAGAATACACCAAATTGAAGTACATAACAGATGAAAGCATTAAAATATTTAGAATAAAAAAATGTCAATAAGATGACTCGTGTCGAACTCCTATAATTAACAGAAGGTTACGACGAGTGAGTATGGTTCGATCTAAGAAAATTGTTATGACGTATTCGTATCCCTATAATTGTTTCAAAAACACATTAAAGTTAGTGAGATGTGAGTGGGATGGGTTGGGCAAAGAGGGGAATGGGTGCGATGATTATGGTATTTATAACATTATTTATATAGGTAGTGCATATTTGTGTAAGACGTTTTCACTCACCGGCCACTGTGGAGACTGATGCGGTGTCTTGTGGTGAAAACTATTGTTTTGTGCGTTATTCAGAAGAGTAAATTATTATTACTATACGGAATCGGAAGAAAGTTTGGGAGATGATAAGCAGTGATAATAGTGTTATATAAAGTTTCACGACACCGTCCGTCGGTAATTAAATTTGTTTCCTCCCGGCATTCGAGTGCAAAAATAATCGTGTCGCGGTCGATTTACACCACCGACCACATTTATTATATTATTTTTAACATACACACGTGTGCACGCCACTCGATATTGCGTAAACGTCAATATTATTATTATTTTTGTTATTGTTGTCGTTAATAATATGGATAGTATTTGATTTTATTGCTATGATGGTATCGACAACGATATCCTCGGCAGTTTACGTTGTCGTTATAATATATTAATTATTACTGTCGTTGTTTCGTCGCGGTGCGAAAAAAAAAAAACGTTTATTCGGACCGGCCGTCGAGACTTGCGACTCTACTAAACTGCAGGCGTGATGCACAGCAGTGCCGGTGCTTCACTGGGGGGCCGCGATCGGCGTGTGCGCACTCCCCGGGGCTGCGGACGCGACGCCATCTGTCTGCCACGGCGGTTGAGTGTGAATGCGAAAAAAAAAACACACAAATTTGTTCGGTCTAACCCCCGCGTGCAACCCTGACTTCACGATTGACCCCTAGGACAAAACCCATTAATATTCGATACCGCGAGTGCGATGGTCGTCGTAGAAAAAAATGGAGAAAACAAAAATTGAATTTTCCCGAGTATAGACAATGCAGTGATGTACGGATAGGCCGAATGTACGCATATTAGGTGTTAATAACAAATCAGTCAAATATAGTTTTTACTTATTCAAAGGTTCTGTCTAAATTGTTGACAAATTACCAAATACAATAATAATATAGAGTTTAAAAGCTGTGTTTGAGAACCTTTACATAGTTAGATAAATCGATGTATTATTGTTGGGAGATACCATTGTAAATTTAACGTTGAGACTTAACCAGAGATAAACAATAATGGAAATTATGTTCTTTATTCTAGTTTTTGCAGTTATCTTAAATACAAATTGCACGTAAACTTTAATTAATTAATGTTTATAAATTTAAAAAATGTTACTATCTCCCTAGCATCATTAATAAGAACAATTTTCCAATTATTTTGTAGTTCAAAATTCCTAAAATGTTTCAAATTTATTATCTAAGATTTGAAAACGTAATACAAGATTCCTCGTAAGTTATTATAACCGGAATTGAAAAAAATTGACTATAATTCCACAAATATTTTAATAAAACATAAAATAATATCAAATAATTAAAAAAAAAAAATCAATATACTGTAGTACTAATTTTAGTAAAATAAATTACTTTATCATAAATTACTCAATTTATCATTGAATTCAAATTTAACACAAACATTACAGTGACTTACTAAATTACGAACTATAATCAACACCTACAGTACAGCAGCGGAGTGGCAGCAAGTTACCTACTATTTTAAAACTGACATTATTGGTATGAAATATTTTAAGTTAATTATAAATATTAAGTTGTATTTCTCGATTTAATAGGTCATATAAATTAGGAACTAATTTAATGAAATTTTACATTTTCAAAAAAAAAACCCCTGTTGGGTTATCATTCCTGGTATTTAGATATTATATGAATGGATATTTTGCACCAAATTCGAATAAAGCTACGGAAGTCACATACTTGGCTATTGATTTGGACGCTTTATCGTAGGATATCCTACAACGAAAAATATTAATGGTATAATACATTTTGGAGGATATCATTATTTACATTATTTAATGTATCCAAAACTGTTTGTTAAAAGAATAATGCTTATGAAAAAAAAAACGTAATTACATTAAAAATATAAAACAGTGACATGCAACAATTAATAAAATAAATATTACTTTGGACAAATGTATATACTTACAAACATTAGTATAACACAATGACGTATAGTTCTATAATATGTTTCATATAATAAGTTTTATAGTTGTATGCGTCTTATTATAATATCCATGGATAGAGTTTATAGTTCATAATTATTTTTTATTTCACACTTGATGGGATTTGATTCCGGCTGTGTTTTCTACCAAAACATAACTATTTTATACCAAATTTGATTTTAAAATTTTGAATATTAAACATTTTAAATGTTAGTAATATTAAACTCAATATTATAATAACAAGACAATGTAAGAATATAATTTTGAGCAAATTGTATTATGCATTTAATTTAGTTTCAACTTTATTCAATACAATACATTTTCAAAACATTGATATTTATAGACAGCAAAAAAAATAATATAAATAATATTCATTTAGCGATCATGTCGATTTTTTGACATCTGACAGAGCACCCCATTATTTCTTTAACACTATGACCATATACACTAATGTACACTTACTACATATATATTTACAGGACACACACGCACTTGGAAAATTACTTTATCGAACTCCTTAAAAACGTTTGGTATTGAATCCCCTTAAATAAAATAAAACCCTCCATAACATATTTATCTGTAGTTAAAGCTGTTTTCGTGTTTAATTTAAAGGTAAAATATAATTAAAACCCCCTGAAAATATTTCCAAAATTATATTATAATCTTAGGTTATGCAAACTAATGTCAATTTAATTAAAACTTTGTAATTAAACTTACTATGACATTAATCGAATTTAAATTTTATTAATATAATAACAGTTACCAGAAAAATATTTGAATTAGTTAACTTTTCGGTCCTCTCCGGTACTTCCATGTTATCAATACCTAATCTCTTTGATCCTTGTACATCTGTCTTTTTCACCCCTTAATTTGTTATTTTTTTACTTTACTCTCTAATATATTCAATTACCAATCAATTTTACTTTCAGACAGTTAACCGTTGACTATCAGCAAGGGGTGCTTGAAAATCCAAATATATTTTAAAAACTAGTTAACAAATGCATTTACAAAATTTAAAAAAAATGGAATAGTTATACCTAAGATACTTGACTACCCGCTTAATAGAACGTTTTAATTTAATTTAACATGTTATCATGCCCAAAGCAAATTTATTTGATATAAGAATGTATTTATCTACTTTTAATTTTAGCAACAAACTTAAACTTAACTGTTCGTCACTAAAAATAAATAATGTTGTAATAGAACTGATGTAAATAAATATTACCGTTTAAGTGTATTTTATATATTTTTTATTTTGATATGTACTCAACATTTTGTTGCACACATTATTGTAAAACCAATATATTCACTATTTTGCTTAGAATCTAAAAGTGTACTTTTCATCTGAGAAGTACTTTTTTTATAATGTATGGTTTATTTGATTGTATTTTTATACATTTTTTTCTATTTCTTTTTTTAATGCACCTACCTATGTTAACCTTATTCCGTATTTACTCAGTACTCATTCAATAGATCCAAATGTGGACAAGACGTCAAAAAGTAATAATTATTCATATTGTTTATAATGGTATTCATAATTATCTGGAGCTATAAAAAAATAATTTAATAATATTCATAGAATAATGTATTTGGAAATTTAATATTATCTTACTTAATAATATTAGGTTATATTTGTCTAAATTTAAAATTACTCACCTTAAGTGATGATCAATATACATATATTCAGGGTTTTATATGTATATATGTGTGGAAATTATGTGACTAAATAAACTGGATTCAATTTAAAAATAAAAATAGAAACACTAGAAGCTGAACGTTTCATTATTTTGAAATGTACTTTCACAAGTCTACCTATTTGTAAAAGAACAATATCGTGTTCATTAATTATAATTTTTTAACTCAATAATATATTCATACAAGGATGCAATCACGATTTTATCTGAGGGTGGTTAAAGGAAACGCCAGCGTTACAACGATGAAATTGCATATGGAAAATAACTTTAGAATGCTCATTAATTTTCTGAAACCATTTCTTAGGGATTTGAAAATACATTTTTTATAAAAATAATTATCATATAAAGCGACTAAAAGGTTAATTTTTTTTTTCAATTAATCAAAATAAATAAATCAAAATTATAATTGAATTATTAAAATGTAACCTAAACGATCGAAATATATTATTAATACTCCATATGGAATACAAATTTAAAAATACACGCTTTTAGCAGCTTCACAAAGTGATCAAATTTTTCAAATCTGTTATGAAATGACTTCAGAAAATGTTAAGGCTTTTATTTCATATGCAAGTCGTTTGCTATGATGCTGCATTAATGGTTTTTATTAATACTTAATTAACTTTAAGAACAGTTCTAAATATTAACCAAAGAATATTATGTTTTATGTTACGAGAGCCGGTTGGTCCCTTAATATAAACATGGTATCAGTGGTGTAATAGTGGCGTTGGGGGGGGGGGCAAGGGAAGTACTTCCCTCTCAGATATTGTTGCTGGGGACAAAGGTATCATTTATCCCCCACCCCACAGATCGGTGCAACAAGATTGCGGACTTTTTACCTTTTTATACGTGAGAAAAAACGACTGCGCACCTTAAATATTTTTTTTTTGAGGAAACACAAATATTTAAATAAATTTACCAACATTAATAATAACTTAATACGTATGTAAAAAAAATCTTATAATATATCACAGTAATTACGAGTCAAAAAAAGAAATAATATGCCGATATTAATTTATAAAAATAAAGAATTAAGATGTACTCATAACGATGACAATAATAACTAACAAAACTAACACTTATCAGTTATTATAGTAATAAAATATTATTAGATGCCATATAGTATCCACTGGCCGTGTAATTGTGTATACGTATACTATACTATAGGTGGGTTTCTTAAACTATAATCCTCTATTTAAAATTATTTAAATATTTATGTTTGCTCAAAAAAAATATATTTAAGGTGCGCAATCGTGTTGTTTTTTCTCAAATATAAAAAGGTAAAAAGTCCGCAATTGTGTTATGTTTTATTCAGGTAAAAAGGTAAAAAGCCAGTAATCGTGTTACGTCCCTACAGATATGCCAACTGAGCATATTTTTATTAATGAACTCTTACGTACTTAATATTATTTATCAATATGGGTACCTACAACATACTATACTTACAATTAGTTTCTAAACCATATTTAATAAGTTTTAAGACTTGTGTAAAAACAAACAATTAGGTAAACATAGAATACAAATATATTTAAACCAGTGGGAGACAGTATTTTGGTTTTTAAATTATTTTGCCTCTCCTAATTTTTTACTGAGTAACACCACTGCATGATATGCCTATATATAATATGTATGGTGATATATTATTATGCTTGTATCTATCATATCATATTAATTATAATGGTAATATATATATATGTACAGTGTACATCGCTATACGCCTTTATAGCAGTCATAATTTTAATATAATTTTGTTTCACAAACGCAGTGACGTTTCTATTATTATACATATTATTTTTAAAAGTTTTTACTTTTATGATGATTGTTTGCAATTCACACTAAAAACTTGTCATCAGTATACCATTTGTATTTAAAAAACAATCATTGAACACCCTTTTATTTTTTATACCAAATTATATTACGTTTTAATTCTATAAACTATGATAACATTACACGTATATTCCCGTCACTATATTTATATTATCGTTATTATTCAACTCGGTGTATGTGTGTGTGTGTGTGTGTGTGTGTGGAGTTTCTTTTATCTTCTGCAGCAGACGTCGAACGGCCGACAATATTATTATTATAGGATCGTCATTAGTATATTGTGACTGAATAATAACAGCATACCGGATACAGTTTTAATACATCCCCACACGGAAAACGTATTATTGTGACGGCCGGCCGACGGGTTTAATTTAACATAGTGAAGAATGATCGCGAGAATGAGTACAGTATACTATGTGTACAGACGTCATGACTTGAAATATAATATTGTTTAAGACTCGGGATTGTACACAATACTATGGAGTATTTACGAGCAACAACGTCCTATATTATTATTATAGTGACCTAAAAGACGCCCGAATACGGTATTAACGACCACGAAAATGATGACAGCGAAAGAAAATAAGTTATCGTTATGAATGAATTTGAAATGAGAATTCCAACGGAAAAATATTTCAATTGACTAACAAGATCACGCAGGTGATTGGGTCAATTTGGAATAGTATAATATGTGGATACACGGTACAATCTACATACTATTATTATATTACTACCGCTTTATCCTATTTAGGAAAAGACATAATCCCAAACTATATATTTTACACCACAAGTCAATAATATTTCATTTCTTACAATAAAGTGTTTAGTGCCCAAAACTTATTTCTTATTTATATTAAATCATTTTGTAATAATTTTGGTTGTATGCAAGCAATGTATTTTTTTTAAAGGAAGTTACTTCTCTTTATCTGAAATTTCTATATTATGTTCTATATGATTTTTTTCAATAATGTATCGTTGAAAATAAATTCTACAGAGTTAAGATTTTTTTTTTATGTTCAAATCTAGACCAAATTAGTTAGGAACCATAGGTTTGAAAATTATTTTACATTTAAAAACTGTATTAATTTTTAATTTGTAAATGTAATTTTTATGAATTGTATTAAAAATGTATGATAATTTATATCATTCAAAACAATGAATAAAATACAATTTTTATTTAAAAAAATATTATTAAGTACAAAAAATCATTTTTTATATTTTTATACCTATATAAGGTTCATAAAATTAATTAACCATAATTATAGAAATCAGAATATTGTAAGATCTTATTTTTAGATTTTGAGCAGAGCAATGTATAATTATGTTTAACAATGGTGTGTGATATTTTGTGTCTGACGAGATTTATACAAAAAAACAATGCTTTAATATTAAGGATGAATTTTGAAAGAAAATATCATTTAATTTGTACTTTAGGGGACAAAAATAAAAATCCTAAGTACTTTTAATTTTTTTTGTAAGAACCAAAAAAAAAAAAAATTATTTAAAAACAGGAATATTTACCAACATTCCAGTTATTGACCAAATGCGTATTTGTATTTTAAAAATAAATGATACTAGATACTTGGCATTACAAGAATGTATGTACTTTAACATATACAATGTTCCTCGTAAGTTGCTCTAACTGCAATAAAAAAAAATATGGAAAATAATTACCTATGCATAATTTTTTTTATAGGCATCTTAAGTTCAATTATTTAGATAAAATCAGATATTCAAACGAAAAATAACGATATTAATAAAAATGTATTGGTAGAAATTTGATAATTTAAAGAATAAACATTTGTCATCACTCATTACATATTTTTATTCACAGTTTGTAGTATAATAATGTTGTAACATAAATAGAATAAATAAAATAATATACAAAGGTTACTGTCTACAAGATATTAAAAAACTAGATTTAGAATTACTATGTATAGAAAATATTTTATCATTTGACATTTTGTATCAATCTTATTTAATAAGATTAATATTAATCTCGTAAAACCTTTAATTTTTCAGCTATTCTATGAACAAAAGTTTAATATTAACAAACCAACATGTATGGGTCAAAATTATACAATAAATTACGCCTCCAAATTATATTCATAAAATGAATAAATATCAATGAATAAATTCTTTTGACATGTAAAATATATTTTTTTGTTTTTGCATTCAAACATTATTATTATTTTATTATACATTTTTACTACGTTTGTTGTAGTTAACTGTATAATTTATGATAATTTATAATTTAAAAAAAAAAATGATTGAAAAACACATAGAATGTCTTGATACGTCTGTAGGACTTTATACTACAGATAACAATGTCGTTCGTAGGACTTTATACTATTTAGATAACAATGTTTTGTGATAATATTTAATAATATTACTAAATATTATTCAGAATTTGATGTATATTCAATTTAAATAAAACAACTATAATCATTAAAATTTTCTGAACACAAAAGTAATAGGTCCTTTTATAATCCTTTATTATACCAGGATTAAGTTTTCTAACATTTAAAATGTATATACTTTCAAATAATAAAATACTAAAAACTTAAATACATTTAAACTATTAAGTAACAAACAATATTAAGATTCAATTTTAAAAATATTTGATTTCAATTAATTAAATTAATGTACACCACCGGAAATATATAACTATATAAGTATTAAGATATTTTATGTTGTATAGTTAATAATATGATTTATAGTTTTATATTATAGACATGCTATCAAATTATTTAAAAAAATGATCTTTTTCTTATTATAAACAATATAATGTTTTTTAAACAAATACCTAATGCATTTTTATAGTTAATACTTTTTCTAGAATTTTTAACAGTTCGTGGAAGACTTCTTAATATCTTCAGCAATATATAATATAATGCGTAATACTTAATAATAGTTTAACAATTTCAATTTTATATTAAAGTAGCAAGAAAAACGAAAGTTTTAAATGGACGTCGGTTGAATTAAAATTTTAGTTGAGGAAATAACACGTTAGCGAATTTTGTACTTTAAGCTACCATGTATTAAATATGATTATATAAATATATTATACACATTCACCGCCGACCGTCCTGATCAACAGAGTGAAAAGAGTAAAGTCCTTCCACCATAAAAAATTGTTCGTTTTTTTTTATCTCTCATAAAATATTTAAAAAAAACAGGGGATAGCAATGTCTTTTGTCGTTATTTGTTTGGTCCCGTCCCCGCGGGACGCACACAGCTGATCAATTTTAGTATAGGTAGTATTATAAACTTTAAAAACAATATTTCCAACAGCTTCCTATGTTTTATAATTATTCTACTCATTCTTATATTTTTTTTTTTATAGTAAATAAAACGTAATGATTATAATAAGTTTTCGTTTATAGTTATACATACATTAACTGCGAATCGAAATGTTGCATTGGTACACTTGGAAACTTTTTCCGTCTATTTTCATGATTAAAATCAGAGGTGTTGACTATGTCTACATACAGTATGTAAAATATGATGAAACATTTTACTTTCAACACATTAAATACATTTTTTTATTTATAAACATCAAATTTAATTAAATTAATTTGAGTATACAAGTATGTATCATTAATTTATTTCTAATTGAACATGAATTTTAATTAAGATTGTGCCAAGAATTTCCTCAAGTTCGACTGAACAATTATTTCACTCCGTATATCTGAGCTTTATTACCACGACATTTTGTGTAAGGTGAAGGGAGTTATAATTAATAATAATATATTATATGCATATAGTAGTTGGTAAAAAATACATTTTAATTTATAACATATCCGGAATGAAATTACATTAATGAATTCATAAATTAATAAATATTATAAAATATAAATGTATAACCATAATACAAATATACATGTATATAATAATTCAAAACAATAATCTCAGAGCGCCTGTAACGGTAGTAAAGTGTAGCAGTGTGTAGTATTTTGAAAAACCATTAAACCAAACACTTCATTCTAGGTCAACTGTAATATGAAACAACTATTAGTATTATAATTAAAATCATCCAACACATTATTAAAAAAATATATAATTTTTTACTATTCAAAGGAATGGCCTGAATGACCCAAAAGACTTTTGAGTGTACATTTCATGGAAGTGTATGTGCTTTTTTCCGGGTACGTGTAAATGAGCCACCTGCTCGTACCAAAGCTGCACTTGAACTTTACCATGTTTTTCTTTTTTAATTTATTTACACTATGGTCCCTTTAGAAAACTTTTCGTCCGAGCACAATACAGGTCATCAGTCTGTCTCGGGGACTGAGAAACTTTTGAAAACGTCTCTCTTTCTCCCACTCGTCCCCTCTACTACATTTCTAAAAAATAAAAATAAAAATAATACACAGTCTCACCAACATCCATAAGTTGGGCTGAGAAAGTAGTACAAATTGGCGCGTTCCCCGCGTCCGTTGCTGGCAGTATTTATGAGCGCTGTACGCTATCTAAATTAAACCTGTCTGTATACACAACCATAATATATTTCGCCTACTTGGCAGCTGGAGTTTTGTTTTTTAATTTTTAATAACTCGTAAAAGCTCATGGACCAGTATATACAAATTATAGTTTGAGGACCCTATAGTGGCCGACATTTGAATCGATGGCCATCTTTCGGGAGGCGACACGCGACCGAGCCAGATGTTCCTCACACGCCCATGCTTTAGCTAAAAATGCCTTAGAAAAATCCAAATAAGAGTCACGATTTTGATTTCCATCGGGAAATAACATACGAGAACCGTCGAAAGGGTTAAATTATACCCTAAAGACCAACAGCCGTTTGAATTGTGTACAAACTACTACTAGTTTTAGGCGAAAATAAAACGTATTTGATTTTTTTTTTTTTTATATTTCCCGGTTGAACTTTTTAGAATTCCGTATAGTATCGATTATTACACTGCAGTATTATAGCATACACTGGAGGTTTTATTTCGTAAACGAAATTGATGTAAACAGAAAACAATTCAAGCCATCATTGTTATATACTCGATAACAAACCAAAATTATTTGGTATCGTGTTTTCAAATATACATAATATACATAATGTACATAGTTACAGAGTTACAATTTTTATTATATGAAACGTAAGTATACAAATGCATCTGTACAAATGAAATATTTTTATTCGTACAAATGTATATTAAATTCATGGAAAATATCGAAAATATAAATAAAAATAATTACTCTTTTGCACATTAAAAAATAGACATTAGTAACTATTAGAAAACAATGTGAAGCATCATAAGTATTTTAATAATCGAACTATGTACAGTTGTTTAATATGCGAGATGAGTAACGTTATAATGTAAAAAAATTCAGTCACATTTTAGGAATTAAATAAGTTTCAATAAAAATTTAGAAACGTCAAAATGAACGTAAAAATATCCTGTTTTGTCTATTTAAAAAAAAAAACGTCAATTAACAGAGTATTATAATGTTTGATAGTCATAATAGCAAGTTTTATATTCTGAGAGGAGCAATGAATGTATTAATTATACAATGATGTCTGTATACACTAAAATTAGTGGAAAAAATGCTTTGATTTGCCATTTCTGGTAGCAAATTGGATCAATCTGGAACTTCTGAGAGTTCAAAATTGAAAATTCTCAGTAGAATATGGAAAATACGTCGCAATATTTATTATAAGCGTTTAAAGTTGATATTTTATCAAAATACGTAAAAATTCACAAAAATATGCTAATTATTTTGTAGTTAGAAATAATTTTTTTCATAGCTTATATTTAAAAATGTAATACAAGATAAGTTATAAGTTATTTACTTATTATAATAGTAGTTTAAAAATATTAACTATACATAGACGCGATTTCTTTTATAAACCTTTAAAGGTGACATTTTGAGAAAATTCATCAAAGTCACGAACATCAGCATATTATTTTGTAGGTAGATAAAAAACAATAAAATGTTTAATTTTCTATAGCTGAGAAATGAAAATTTAAAACAAGGTTTTCTCATAAGTAGTTTGGTTCAAACTGTAATCAAAAAATCTAAAAAATATATAAACACAATATGTCTTATAGATATTTTAAGTCCACATGTTATATACGAAATTAGATATTTAAACAATAAATAACAGTTTTAGTTATTTTTAGGCAATTTAAAGTGCTGAGTAGGTACTTGAAACTTTTAAAGTATATTATTATATTTAATACACACAATGAAATTTTTAAATGCAATTTTTCTGCAAAAATGTATTTAACATACTGTACTACTTATGTGACATGAAATATATAGTATAGACATAAGTTATGTCTATTTGACTAATAGTAAAATAAATGACTTTAATTGCTATAATATCATAAAATATCTTAGTAATAAAGTCTGACAGACCGTCATCGCTCAGAATCATTTTTTGTACCAATCCAATGATTTTAAATTATTTAATTCAAATTTAACACATACAGTTCAGTGACCAATTTGACTCCAACTGTACAGCAGAGCGGTAATTATTTGCCCACCTTTTTTATCTCAATTTTGGTATCGAAGGTTGTTATAATATTTTATTTGATCCAACATTATATTCTAATTGGTACTTATATTTGCTCATATATACTAATATACTATACATAAAGAATATGTTTTCACTATAGTATAATTGTATATAGGTACCTATAATAATTAGTGGAAATAAACGTAATTATATGTGAACTATCCGTCTTTAATCTAAGTGATTATCTTATAATTATTATTAATTGTTTTATATTTTAAATCAGCGATTACCATTCAATTCGATAAGACATTTTCGGATAATTACAACTACGATAACATGAACATGTCGTTGATAGCGATTTTTCCTAGACCATAATAATTTAACAGGAATATTAAATTAAATTATAGTTGTTGTTAATTAATTGAAAACGCTATGCCAATTTTGAGTTATCAGAATACAAATTTAGTGGTACATTAATTCAACAATCTTTATTTTCTCGTACACATCTCCCATAATGTAAGCATCAAATAATTAAATTTAACTTTTTAAATGAAATATATTTTTATTGGTTTTAATGTTTAACATCGTTGTAAAATACATAATTTATTTATATTTTATAATAAGCTAACCGCACTATAAAACTATAACTTAGTAACATTTTAAGACAAGTTGACTTAATATCACACAATAATCATTATTTTATACTTTAATTTAATATGTGGATTACAGATCGAGAACATTTGTATGTATGAATATATTGAAGACCCATCGATAAGACGTGGTTACTGGTCCCAAATAAGTTCATGATGTGATAAGGTTCGAAAATCAAGAAAAAATGAAAAAATGTTATAATTGACGATTCATTTTTTTTTTCAATATAAAATATTATTTACTATACAATTCAATAAAAATAATTTACAATACAAAAACATTTTTTCGTGATTTAATGTATATCCTATAATATTGTTATTGACAGGACTTAGGGGGTAAAGCCTACAAACCGTTGGCTATCTTAAAAATCATTTTTTTCTATCGCCTCCATCAACAAATTTAGGTTACGTCACTGACCGTTGTTGACGATCGAATTTCTCATCCACCACCAGTTAACCCGCTATGAAATAGTTGTGCTGTGCCCAGCCCATTTCTGTACATTTTGGTTGCAACGTACAACAGTGCGACGACCATCGTTTTCGTCGTACCACTGCCAAACATCATTGTCATTGGGTTTGTACATTTTTTTTCTACCTCCACCGCGTCGTACACCGCCATACATAATATTATTGACGTTAATCGTTGCCATCTATTCTCCGTATCCGGGACTCGGGTCACATTGTAACGGGTGTATTAAACGTATTATATTATTAATTATATATATATATATATATATATATAAATTGTACAATATTTATCAGATTGATTGATAATAAATATTATATAATAATATGACATTAACTGATATTAACTGAAGTTCTTCAACTAATTATTATAAAACTGAATATTATGTAAATACAATTCACTCTAACGTCTCCACTAAACCTCTTCTCGAACTCGAATCTGTGTTTGGACAGACTGGCTTGGCCAGTGACGTCATGTCCACAGTTGTTTAATCTATATTGAACGTTTTATCTATAATGTTAGTTACACGGTCAGTATAGCAATATAGCATTATAATTTTGAAGTAGTCCGTCTGTAATTTTCTTGCTTATTTCTTTAAATAAAAGCATTAAATCAGTTCCCATAGTGATCTGTTTAAAATATTTTAAGACGAATTAATTTAAAATGCTTGAATAAAGACTGGTATATTTAAATTAAATAAAAAAAGCATGGCATGCGTAAATAAATTACATAATTTTACTTCAGTGTCTTAAGAATAATAACATTAAGTTCGAGTAGGTACTAGACTTCGTGAAACGTTTAAGTTATAGCGAGATAGACTCGAATTCAATTAAATGTTGCTAAAGCCTATATCAAACCATGATGGCGCTTAATCGCATTAGATGCTCGTTGTGCGGAAATACTTACCACCTATACTTAATGATTTTTGAAAATATTTTTTTCGAGAAGAAATAGTTTTTTTTTATTTTCGGCGTTTGGCAGTCGAGGATAGAATAAAAATGCGATAAAAAAAAACACACTTTTCATATAAAGTGAACGGCCGTTAGTAGGGAGGTTATATATAATATATAAATACAGTGTTTATTTTTCTTCGTTTTACTCTTTACTTTCATTCTTCGGTGGGTCGTTTTATACTGCGGGTAAAATCGCCTTAAAGGAAATACGACGGGGCGAATGTCTGGTACCGAAGAGGTGGAGTGGAATTCCTCGATGCGTAATCCCGTGAACTTATTACGGTGTGACACTGTAAAAATGGTCTTGAAACGAGCAGTGCGTAACGCCACGAAAATAATAATTAATAACATTGTTTGTGTACAACTATTATTATTATTATTATTATTATTATTATTATTATTATTATTATTATACATTCGAAGGCAGTGGCACTGTCATACAGTGAGACGTGACGTGATGAATGTGGGGTACAATGTGTAGCGGTGAATAGAACTATTGTCCGCCGAGTTTGATGCATCCGAATTGAAACAACGACCCATATTATAATCGTGTAACTATATGGACAGGTATGTGACCAATATTGACCGGAACAATACAATATTATTCGTGTGTACAGAAGATTTCCAATAATGTAACGTTACTATTTATATTGCACAACTGATATTAAATCTGAGAATTTAGCATTAATATATTTTGTATTTTCATTGTTTTCTTTGATTTATGTGAAGGGTAGTTAAAAAAATAATCATTACAAATCGTATAGAAAATAATTATTTCCGAAGAAAAAACAACGTACTTACAACATTTCAAGGTAAAATGTATTAAAGAAAACTTACAAATGTAAGTGTATACCTATATAGGAAAAGGGATGTATTCAATTTGTTTGTTATTATTATTCATTACATAGTAATCATATCCATCTGTAGGTAGGTACTAAAAACGTTTATTTTCCCACAAAATACAATTTTCAATATAAAAAAACAAAACAGATTTTATTAACTTTGAGAAAATGATCAAAGATACTATTGAGTTTTGAATACCTCCTATACCTCCTAATCACTAAATATAATCCAAAAGCATAATGTGTTATTATTTTATATTTAACTGAACATAGAATTATAATAACTGTTTAAAACATTGAAGTACTTTTAAAACAAATTTTAAGATCTATTGTGGTTTTTATCAATTGTTTTATAATATTCTTCGCGCTCTATCATCTAAATCCAAGAATAAAATTAATGTGATATTATGTCAAGTTACGTCATATGTCACCTGACGTTAAAATATTATTCCATTTGCGGTGTGTGGTTACTAGCATGACAAAAATATAGTGACAGTGGCTCACTCGTTGATCTACTGTTTTAATCATTAATAAAAAAACCTGAAAAACACATTTTTCAAAACGTCATTTCTTAATGCGTCTACTTACTACAGTCCTCATCGGTATTTTTATACAAATTGATGATTATAAGTGTAGTTTTCAATTATTGAATAATTCCAATGTATCCAAGTTCTGTAATAATTTTTTAGTTTATTTATATTGATCGTACAATATACTTTTACATTATTCAATATTTGAACAAAGATTCAAGTACAACATAATTAAAAATATGAATAGAATATTTTGAATATTTTACACGGATCATATATTTTATCTTTTACTTCTTATTGCAACAGCATTTTTGAATCAAAGTCGATTATTATTATAGTGGATATACACGTTTTCTTTTTACAAATTATTATGAAAGAAAATTATAAATAATTAAGTGATTGGTTATTATTATTTTGCTAAACACTTATACTATCCAATATTCAAATGTTCATAATAATATTATAATTTTTAAAATTTGAATAAGTGAATCTTATGTAATTCCCATAAAATGGTATTCAGTATTAAAAATGATGTATTATTGCTTAATATATTTTTATTTTCATATTGATATTGACACATCTATTTAACCAAACGATTATTACGATTGTTGGTTTTTTGAATAATGTACATACTATTATAACGACGTTTACACTGTACCATGAACACGCCGTATACACATCATTCTTGCTGTCATCTCTGTATATGCACACAGCCACTCGCCGTGTTAATCTTCTTATCAACAGAACCAATAACGTCCCCCGAGACACGTGGTGGTGGTGGCTGAGCATCGGCCCTCTCATTGCCCACAAAATCCAATTATCTCGTTTCCTTTTTAACTTTTGCACCACAACCGCCACCGCCTCCGAGCAGTACAACTCGTGTCTTTTGAAAACACACTAACCCCCTCTCATCCGTCACCAATGGAATTTTCACTTATCTGCTGATGCCTTAATGAAATTCACCAAAAACCAAACCGTTTTGTGGGAGATTGTTTTTTGTTCTTCGCTTCTTCGTCCCAAAACATTCAACTTTTAGCATTTGTATGGTGGAAAAGAGACAGAGAAAGGATATGGATAGAAAGATGCAGAGGAAGCTAGATAGAATACAGTAGTAGCTATTCGACATGTACGTTTGTCGTTGTGTATACGTTGATAGGGAAGCTTTGTTTTCGGTCAATGATGGGTTAGGAAAATTCCCTTTCTGACTATAACCATGCCATAAGCACCCGTATAATGTGGCCAGCTCAAGTGGGCTCGTTCACTCTTGAGTTGGGTCATTATGATTAATCATTCGTCAATTTCAGTCCATTGGAAAATTAATATGATGATTTTAAATCCAAACTAGGAACAATAACTCTTGTTTTATATTGTATTCATAGTACTTTATTTAGAAATAACTTAAAATTATAATAATTTATTTTAGTTTTTGCATTTATTAATTGTATTTTACAGAGCCATCATTTATAATTGTAAGTAAATTAATTTTTTTTTAAATATCGTAGAATTAATTAGACAATATTCTTAGTTATATTAATAATAAAATGGCAGTATTGTTTTTTAACAACCATTCAATGTTCAAATAAAAAAACAAGTTTAATTTTTAGTTATTTAATAACACATTTACAAATTATGAACATTTAAATGTTTTAAAACGTTGAGTAGGTAGTCTTGTTTTTGTTATTAGACTATTGTTATAACTTGTAACTTTATAATTCGTATAAATGTTTTAATATAATTTACTTTCAACTCTAAAATATATACACTATACCTAATAACAATAATAACCTTTATGTTCGTCACACTACATCTTCTTTCATTTAATCACTCCCTTGATACCAAAAAGTTGTTGATACCTTCCTAATAACGAAATAATCTTATCTCATCCATCTCTATTCGTCTTTTTAACTACTTATACTTTATTATAAATTTATACTCCAATAACTGCTATCTGAATAAATTAACTGGTGTAATCTAAAAAAATCATGAAATAAGGTAATAAACTATATTTTAGTGAAAAGCTCAATTATTCAAAATGAGGTTGCTTTTTTGTTCACACAAACTTCACAACACACCTAATGCACATTCTACTTCAAGATTTGATATTGCTTTAAAATAATATAAAGACAGCATCTAACTCATAAATATATTTGTTTTGAATTTTTGTTTATAAATACATAAATATTAATGATATATTGATTTTCAACACATCAGCTATGTATATTATTATACAACTATAAGAATAATTTATATAGATTACTCTCTAGTAGGTATAATAACCATCAGAAATTTTAATTAAAACATTTGAAAAAGCTTGAATTTGTTAAAAATGCATGCTGATAAATGATTATTATAATTAAAATGGTTTTTAATCTTCTATTTTATTATATTTAAATCTTAGCACACTTTTACTGTTATTTGTATTTTAAACATTGCAAGAACACTTAAGTAAATCTCTTAAGAAAAAAATACAATTAAATATAGGTATTTTAAAACTCAGAAATTTAAAATGCATTTCGCAAGTCTTACAAAGAGATTTTTTTTTTGGATAACTACTTCCATTATCTTTTAATATGATAAAATCTTACGGATAGTATTTTTTTATGACAGCACGGGCATAATATAGGTACATCAGCTGTGAGAACTGTTCATGGTTTTCATTGTTTTATTGTCATCACCGTCATCATGTCAGAAAGAAAATTAGAAAACGTTTCATTGCAATTTCCACTGATTAGAGGGATTTGTATACAAAACCCTCTCTTTTCTTGTATGAAAGACAAACATTAACTGAAAACTATGTATAAAAATGTCTATATTATATTATAAACATGTTAAAAAAAAATAAAGACAAAGTTAAATATATATTTAAGTCTAGTGTTTTGTCTTTTAAAATGAAAAAAAATCTATCTGGTAGCTTACGATCAAAGCGAAATGTCTGGTCACAGAAAGTTAAAGTTTCAAATGAAGTAATTTATTGCCACATATTACTTTACAAATTACAATAATCCTTTGTAAAATGCCAATACTAATGCATTTTGATTGAAGAACTGAAGAAATTAAAGCCCAAAGTTGTGCAAATGACTTATTAATGAACGCTTATTTCTTTATATTGTGACTTGTGAGTGGTAAAAGTAACACTTTTTATAAAATAACATCCAATTAATCAAAAAATATTTTAAAAAAATTTCATTTACTAATTTGTCAATAATTAATACTTTGTCGTTCATTGCATATCAATATTTATTAGTTTTTTCAACATAGGTAATATAATGTTATAAAATCAATATTTGTAAGTTACTAGTAAGATACTGACTAAAAAAAAAAAAAAATAACCAACATAATTTTAAAGAATACTTTGTTTTAGTCGTATTGCAAGTATAAAACATTATTAATACCGAAATACATTAACATGATTTAATAATATAAATTGGAATTTCATGAAACAATAAATTGTACAGTTATATTAATTCAATACACACTGATTTCGTAATAATATTAACTGTTCAGTTTATAGTTCGATTTAATGATGTAAAATTTGATATTGAATTGTAACCTTACGAAAAATAAACTGTTAAGGTAAGTACACTATATTGTATAAATACCATAAAGTTATAAGTTATAACCATTGTATAATGAGTATGATTTCGTACACAATGATTAATTTTCTGGCTATTCGTTTTTAAACATTCTAGATTTACTCGCATACCCGCAAAATATACGCTTGATCTAGACTATTTTTATTTTTTTGGTAAGTAAGGAGGAAAAGCGGAGAATAAACTTTGAGATCAATAATAGTACGATTATTCCAGTTCGATTGTTCCCGTTTTGGTTTAGGAATCGAATCTATACATAGATATAAATAGAATAGCTAAAAGCATCGCGGGCCTTTTCACCTTGCCCCTGAGAGTAAATCCTAATCCTCTCACCCCCGGCCGCACGTTTTCCTGTTCGGGAATTGAACATTTTATGTGCACTGTAAAGGGCACAATTCGACCATTGCCAGATGAAATTAAATTCTTCAATCTTGACAAAAATATATTATATCTTTCCTCCATTGTGGAGACGAAGCCGTTACAAAGGAATACCAAGTCATTTGGACTATGAAATAATAATAATACGATGATAAACGTCTTCACCACTTGTTATAATATAGATATATGTTTATTCACCATATCATTTAGTCATTATTTATTTTTACCTATTATTTTGTACAACAAATAAATAAGTAATAATTACCAATTATATTGTATATATTTAAAACTTGAATACTTACGGAGGACGTTAAAAAAAATTACTTGAAAGTTAAATGAATACAATTTTTGTTTTCTAACAAATGATCATGTATATATTATATATTATGACTCCAAACTATTTAACATGTAATTTATCTTCAATATTGAACGTTTAAGTATAAATTGTCAATACATCAGAAATTATCTGAATATCTTAATAACAAAAATATGACGTGTTATTAAGGGAATTTTTTTTGTGAAATGTGGGATTCACCATTTTTTTTTCTTGTACATTTATCATAAATTTATCTTTCAATCTAAAATAAATCAAATATAAAATGTATTTATAGCTATTATCTTAGTTAATATTGAGTGGTGTTTAGTGTATTGAGTCCAAGAGTCTCTACTATTGACTAAAGGTTCCAAAGACTAGTACTCGTATATTACCTATTAATAAATAAAATATGAATATTGAAATAAATTAAAATTGTATTATAATATTACGATATAAATTTTCTATGCACCCTAAGAATTGTTATGTTTTAATATTTAATTTACTTTAATGGAACATTTTTTTTTCAATAATGTATATAAGTGTTTTGACACTTTGTTGTGCTTAAAATAAATTGAATAAATATGTATCATACTCATTTCAAACCAAATAATTTTGTTCCAACATCCTATAATCAAAATATAGGCAATTGTACCAAACTCCTATTTCAAATGTTGGCTTTATAGTTACTATTGTTAGAATGTATTATATTTAATTAATATATATTTATACTAAATACACACAATCATTAACTTAAATATTTCATAACCATAGAAGTCATTTATATTTTTAAAAAACCCCATGTTCAAATGTTCAAAAAACTATACTAAAATATTTTTATATTCATTTTTTAAATGAATCCATAAAACATTATATTATCAATAAATAACACCATATCCATGTATGTTTACGTGCATACCTACATTTAAAAACAAAATTTGATTTGTTAACTGTTTAACTGTAATTGAATAAAAAAACGAACATAAATTAAGCAGTCACCAATAAAACAACAAATATTTTGAACATTTTACTATGTATCTTAATATATTGTTATTATTTTATTTTATTGTACTGCAGGTCGAAGTTCAATGAAACAAGAATAGGTAATATATAAGAAGTGAACAATATAACTTATATGGCTAATAATTTAAAATAAAACAAATTAAAAACTCAAAAAGATAATAACGGGAGTCCTCATTATAATTATAATTATATGTTTAAGTTTCTTTGTAGTAATCGATACTTCAAGCAAAATATCGAACTGTGGGTGTATGAAATTTAAATGGCTCTGAATCGAGCCTTACTAAGAGGATATAATTTAATAGATAATGACCTCAAATGACTACAGGGTGCCATTTTCTCACCCCACCAATAAATCTTAATACTCCTCGGGAAAGTCTTTTCTTTGGTGTATTGCATTGTAAAAGTAAACATCGTCCTATTTTTTACACCACTAATTTGTTCCTACCATTAACAACAGTTATATTTGTTATTAAACATTTTGTATATAGTTTCATTATGGTATCAAATTACCATATTATACAAAAATAAATAATCGATTATGGAAGTACTTTGGTTTTTATGAATAATCATGTCACCTATCAATCTACGAATATATTAATTTAGAATTAATTGTTTGTTAATATTATGCTAATAAAGATATAAATGATTAATAAAGTAATTGGTTTCTGTGTATTACGTATATTGTGTATAATATTTTATCGGGTTTGTTGTATTTAGGTATGTAAATAAGTTAAGTTATATAAAAGCTAACAATTTGAGTAATTAAAATGTGTTGTTTTGAAATATGCTATTATACATGTACGTATATATTTTGACGCATTCTCTAAATTATTTAGGTTGTAAATAGGAATGTCAACTAATTGAAGTCTACTTATAAGCGTGACTTTATTTAAAGTGAATGATTTTAATGATCAGGTCTTGATGAAAACTTTAAAACACCAATATATATTATATAACTCAGTATACTATAGGTACTTTAATGTAAATTTTTTTATTAAATTTGATATTTATTGGATAACAGCTATTTGATTTGCATGCAAAGTTTTATTATAATAATAATAATAATAACAATAATAATGTTTTACGAATGAAATAAACTAAAAGTTTTCTGAAAGTATTTAGATAAAATATACATGCATACAATGTATTGTGTTCAATAAATACCTTCAAGATTTTCTACATTCTGACATCTTAATATTATTTCTTCAAAGAAAAAAGTAAATTAAATATTGTTCTTTGATTTTTTTGGCTTTTGTATTGTATAGAATAGAATTAGTATTGAATAGATATTCAATTTCTGACATTTATATTATGTAATACATATAAGACTATTGCTTATAAATGTTTATATTAAAAATAAATAATTTATTTTAGTAAATATGAAATTATTTTAGTGAATATATATAAGACTTTGTTGAAAATTTCAAGTATCTATGTATTTGAATTACTGAAAATAAAATAAGAAAATCGTTTGATGAAAAATCATTTAATTCGTCAAATTGAAAACTTCAGAAAGTCATAAAAAATATTGTGGAATTACACTCAACTTTATTTTTCAGAAACAAAAACATATGAAAAACCTTATGTTCAAAATTCAAATGTTAGTTACGAATATTCAAATTGTATGCATCTTTAACCGCAAAGCAATGTACAACCCCCAAAAGGTGATGTCGGACAGAAAAATATTAAAATAATACTCATAATTGTAAAACCAGTAGATTTACCTCTCAGTTAAGAAACAAAAAAAATAATGTACCTGTTTAATATTGTTAGCGGATTATTAAATTCATTAATGATCGAATTTTCTTAGTTTACATATAATAAGCAGTATTTTATAGTATTTTATAAGCATTTAATACATCATATAAACTCTTATTCCAAATACTGCAGATGTTTCTTTAAACAAAAATTAAAAAAAAAAAATTTTAATAATTAAACTTATAGTAATGTAATACTTATTTAATTTATAATTTGATTAATAATTGTATCTACTATGCTAGTTAATAATTAGTTATACCAAATAATATTATATAGTTTGTAAGTAAAAATATTTTATTTAATGCTGATGCAAATCTGACCTCTTTTATTTAAAGTTATCTTGTAGCTTAAAAGCACTTTACAATGTACACAGAAATAATATTATAATGTCAGATAAAATAAATACAGTTTTTTGATAAGAACTTAAAAACACAATGGTTGTAAAAACAAATAATTACTCTGTAATAATTATAGAGATAATACAAGAATATCGTTAATGTTAAATAATATAAAAATAATATATATTAATAAATTGGAAGATGGTAAATCATGTTATATGGTACATCCTGTTATGCATTGCCTTTTAATACTACTGATGTTTTATGTTTATATTCTCCAAAAGAATCCTTAAAAAAATGTGTTTAGGTATTTCTGTATTAGGTACACTGGTATTCTCGGTACCACAAAATTAAAATTAACTTACTATAATAATTTAAAATTAAAATAAATTATTATATTTTTATGGTTACTCAAAATGTATAAAATATTTCAAGGTAATATGAAAAATAAGTATATTATCTAGGCCTTGAAATATTCTCAAATATGCATAAGAAACTTTTTCTATGAACTTGCATGAAGTGCATACATTTAATGCATATATGGGAAAACAAAAAATTTTGTTTTAGCCATCGCATTTTTTTTTAAATTATTTATCTAATTACCATTGTAAATCATTTTGGTAGGATAAAACCAAATTATATTATTCCATATAATTTTGATGAATCTATTTTTTTCCTCCAAATTTTACTTACAAAAAATAAAAAACACATTGTGATAAAGTTTTTTTGCCGATGTGTTTCAATCATCTCGCTTCACTCATCTATTCTCGAGATAGTGCTATAGTGGAGTGTTGTTATATTATATTATTTAAAAGCAGCACATAATATATAATTTAAAACAACTATCCGAGCTTAATAGTGGAGCTTAGTAAAAGCGGTTGATAACATTTCTTCATAATCGCGATTATTGTACCATTTCTTCAAATATTTTTAATAGTCAGTAGATTTTCCTTGCACTTAAACAAACTACGGGAAAAAATTACTGCTACAAAGAACCATCCAAATTTGATTATCAATCTTTAAAACTATTATAATATAAAACTTTGCGGATACCTCTAAAACCCAATAACTTTATTGATTTTTACATAAAAAAAGTATAAAGAAAAAAAAACATTGAAAACCAAAACATTCTTGGTATTTGGGAGGTATCTTAAATTAAATAATAAAATTGCCTATCCTACAATAGGAACAAACCTAAGAATCAACTGTAAAAATGAAAAAAAAAGGTACAAACAACAAGATATAAACGCACATAGAAATCAATCAGCGATTAAAGATAATAATTTAAAACAATAATAGTATAACGAAATCTAGTCGTGAAAAATCAAGCACACAATAATTACGGTCGTAATGATAATATTATATCGACGGCCGGTTTTAAAATATAGTCATCGTCGATATTCCAAAAGTCGAATTGACATTTCCCGTTATTGGCACACCAATAATTGCAGCGCGTCGGTCGTTAATTATTATTATTATTATTATTATTATTATTATGACGTCTGACACGTCGTACAATCGCCAACACCAAACAAACAAACAGACGCGTACGAACTACGATTATTGTGCGCGCGTGTCATCGTCGTTGATTATTTGAAATGCAACAATGCGCATCGCGCCGTGTCGAACAAAAGTAATATAGTCGGGACGAAAGTGTAGAACGAGTCGAACGAGGGCGGAATTAAAAAAAATATATATACGCACGACGGCATGCACCGCGGGGCCGTCGAAATATACAATAATAATGATAATAATAATAATATGTATATAATATTATAATACGTAGAAAAATACAAAAAATATAAGCGGTGTGAACGGTTTCGGGTCCGGCGGCGGCGGTTTGGTTGAGGTTATGACGAGCGGTTTGCGGGGAAGGGGGTTTTTCGTTCGCACCACTGCACCGCCCTCGCCGTCACAGCGATCCGAGTGCGTATTGTAAACATATCGGGCAGGGGCAGGACTCAAAAATAATAACACAAAGACAGGTTGTTGTATTATTATTATTATTATTAATTAGTTTAATACTCACCGGCACAAGTATACACGCACGCGGAACGAATTTTACTTTTCCGTAGATATCATTTAATTTTTTTTTTTCCGATCCCCTTGCGTTTGTTTAACAACATTTTTTTGTGGAATGTGAGTCAATGTTTTCAAAAACAGCAAAACGCAATGAGCTTTTACAGTTCACCCGAAAAAAAACATTTTCATTTTTTTTTTTTCGTTTAAAGTTAACTCAGAAGGATAACGATGTAAAATGATGATAATAATTCGTTTTGTTCTGTGTGTTCTTGGTCTGTGCACAGTCCTCCGCAACCGCGGACCCGTTGGCATATATGATAATTGACGTCTCATCAGTCACATGCCACCCTGATTCAATTGCGACAATATTATTGATTAATACTATCTCACAATTTATTCGTCAGTGCGATTTATACACGGCTAACGTTTTACTTTTGTTATTTTATGAACATCTAAGATCGGACAAATCGCCAATATTTAGATTTGAAACTCTCGTAATAATATTGTTGACGTATTTTACATCGGCTGTCAGCCCGACGCGAATTCATTTTAGTCACCTCTTACGACAGACGAGGGTACCATAGGAAAATTCTGATTCTTGTTCTACAGAATGATAAAAATATTAGAAAATATTCATAAATCAATACTACTCAATAAAGCAATATTACGGATCACATACGAATACATACCAAATAGATATTTTTCTCCAATATTTTATTAAATTGTTTAGATTTTGAGCTAACAGTGAATGTATAGATTTTACAATGACTGTGTTAATTTTTGTTGTATCTACAACTACCTTTAGAAGCACTATAAATACTTTAAATTCTAACATTGATGTTGATTTCTGGTTGTGAATTCGATCTATTTGATAAAAATAGAAAATTTCAATTGCTTTTTAAACAAATCAAAAGAAACTAAGAAATAATTCTGAAAAACGTTAGTATTTACGCAAAATTAAATCTGTAATGTTAATCTAATTAAAAAGTTAATAACCGTAGTTACTTGACCATTTTCACCAAATATTAATATAAACTATTTTTGATTTACTTATAGACATTTTAAATTATCAACTTTTTTTACTTTTTCTTCATAAATTATTGTTACTTACATATATCAATATACGTTAATTTTGTTATTTTGGAATATATATTATTATGAATACATAATAATATTATTTACTCCATAACTCATTGTTTTTTTTTTAATAATTCAATTTTCATTTTACTATTATAAGTGGAAGGAATGTAATGCCGTAAATCATAATATTCTATGGTTATTTAGATTTGAGGTACTTATTCCGGTAGTATTTGAACCTATAAGATAATAAACTATTATTCAAATAGTATTTAAAATTTAAAAAAAAACAAAAAATAATCATCAGGTTTAATTTATTTGGTGATCTGGTAGAATAAACCAATAAAATCTACCAGGTATATTAACGCCAAAATTGTAAGCTTGGAGAATTGTTTTTAATATTTATAGATTTTTTTTTCATTTGAATTCACATTTACAGCAGGTATAATCTTCTGCATCAGAATATCTGCAATCTCCCTAATGTAATGGTATATTGTCAGTAATACTCCTACTATTTAAACTTCTGATAAAATCAGGAAATAACGTTAACAAACATTTAAACTTATTCATAAACATTTTCTAAGTGGGTAATTTTCAGCCATAATAGTGTTTACTTTTTTCTTCGAAAGAGTATAAAATAATGATTCTGAATATATTTATTTCAAGATTTTCACAAAAGTTTAACTTATTTTAGTTTAAAGTTAAAAACAATCACTTCTTTTTTGAAAATAATATGATATTGTATTTATAAATTGGTAATAAAAAAATTATGTTTATCTCGTTAACCGTAACACAGAATTACACGGTAAAATCTTATCTTGAAAAACTTTTCTTTGTATTGTCGGTTGAAACTATAAGTATTGAAAATAATTTAAGAACGTTATACATATTAAGGTACATTTTTGGTTCACATTGTTTTAATACTTAAACATCTGTAAATACCAAGATTTAAATTCAACTGAGTTCCATTTTTCACGATGCAATAATGAAGTCAATTTTCAATTAAATGCTGATATGATTGTGTACCTATTAATGACATATTAACAAGTTAATCAAAATTCATATAAAAATTGTATTTATAATACATTTAATTTAAACTATTTTATTATCTTTGGTGTCTGCTATATTTGTCAATTTTTAATAATGTTTAAAATCTCTACTACTGTCTCTATAGAAATCAGTTATCACAATAATATAACAATCGTTAAAAACTACAAACCCCTTTAATATTATGTCTAATTCATTCAAAATCTAAAACAAATTTGAAATTTAAAATAAATCTATATTATTTTCTTCTACCTAATCTAATAATAAACGACACCAAATTATTATATTAAATCAATTTTAAAATTGTTCAATTTAATCGACTTATGACATTGGTTATTGAAAATCTTTATTGAAAAAATGTATTTTATGAAGTAATTTGATTGAGCTCTATTTATTATTATTATTATACAACATTTTCAATTAAACAGTATGGTTTTAACCAAAAATTAGTGTTTACTATAATGGTTTTTCCAATATCGCTTTGTCTCCTATTTTTCTTTCGCGCAATTTGATACTTTGACCCAACTGACAAATATTTGGTATCGCAGAGTAAGCACTTTACTGCATTAAATATATGGGACACATGAGCCGAGAGCTGTCTAGAGAATATTGGTCCAATATAAATGTTTACATGCTTTTATTCGTAACTACGTAGTCAAAACAAACGAATGTATTCTGAACAACCCAATCACATGCAGATGCAGTTAATCGGATCAAAAATGCAATAGCCACGTAAAAAGGTCGATGGGTCAAAGATCAAAATCCTCCCATGAAAATCCATTCTAATGTAAAATAACATGATGTATTATACAAACTCATTGTTTAATGGAAACTCTAATTGATGATTATGTGTCATCAAACGAATAAATCAATAACAAAAATAAAACCAGGAAATCGCTCTACTATATAGTATATTATTTCAAGTGTACCTTCTCATTGAGTAGGTCACTGTAATGGATGTGATGCATTTTAACTGAATGATAAACCATTTCATATATACGAAAAACGATTATGAGCCAAAACGGTGTGTCAGCTACTATTTCTAAAGGTATTTTATGATTTAATTATATTATTAGGTTTTTTTTTTCTGATACTGAACCAGTGCGTTCAACTAATTTGTTCAGAAAACACCGCATATGTTATATAATAAGTATTCTAATACTTTATCATAATAGGTATGTTGTTATTATGAACTCGGAACTTATGAGTCAAAACTGACATACAATATTGAAGTGCGTGGGTTCGAAGAATCGTAGTACGAATAATTAATTAAAACTAGACTTCATATTTTGAATAATTTATTGTGTATTGAAAATAATAATAAACCCATGTAATAGCGAAAAGTCTTATATCTTTACAATTAATAATTTTTAATTACAATAAAATAACGAAATCATTAGAGGATAACTAAGTATAACTAGTTAGTTTGAATATCTAATTTCGTCAAAGTATGTAATTTTTAGATGCTGATAAATATAAATGTGATTTATGTCGATTGTTTTTTTGAATATCAGTCAGAGCAATTTAGTCTAGGAGTAACTATTACTATAAGTTATAACAGTAAAAATGTTTTTTTTTTACCTATACTAGTTTTGTAAAATGTACAGTTGTATAAAACTCTTCAAGGTTGTGTAAGTGTTTAGGTATATGAAAATAATACACAATATTATATAATATGATACAAAACGTAAACTATTTGTGACCATGAAAACAAAAATTACAAAGGGTAATGGCCAAAAAAACAATTTACACAAGTGTAAATAACTTATTTAATAAATCTATTTAGTAAACAAGTATAAGCAGTTGTTAAATATTAGATACTTGATTGAACATAATGCCAATCAATATAATTATTATACTTATACAGTACAGTTGATTTCGACTTGAATCAATTGTATCAATTATTGTAAATTTATAATTCCAGGTTAAGTGTGGTAAAAATGTTAGGTTGCCTTTTTGAAATATTTAATTTTACATTAATTGAAAAAAGTATACATATAAATATTTTTATTTCGACACAACAACTATTACTTGAATGCACAGTAAACATTAAAGGAAATTGAACACGTCATTTGAAAATTTACATGAGAGTTAATATGTTAGTCTAGTATCTGTTAGTGTTGGTTATAGGTTAGTTTCGTTAATGATATTATTTGGAAAAGCAAGCAAAACAATATGGGAATGATCAAACAAATATTTAATAATTCTGTATTACCATTCCTGGGAATTCAACATCGAAAAACTTTAGAGATACTCGACTAGAGCACATAAGCACTAAAGCACTCGTAATAATATAATAGTTGTGGCACACGTTCGATTTCTATTGTGTATGGACAACACTAACTTGAAGAATAAAATGTTGGTAGATAACTGTTATAGTGATATATAATTCAAAAAGTCATAATTATTCTTGTAATGTATACGACCATTTGCTATAGTACGTGCTCAGGGTAGTTTCGATGAATGTAATTTGCGCCGAGTTAAGAGCTGACACGTGTATATTAATTTGAACATTTATACTACCGACATTGGTAGATTTACGACTACAACATAATGATTATCAATTCAATATTGTTTATATTCTCAAATCATTCTCCTCTATAATTATATACATAATAATATGAATAATTTTAATAAGCTTAAAAAATTGAATAATCGATTTGTTATTTTTTTTATATTAATTTAATGTCATTCACATGAGTATTTTACAATAAAATAACATATTATTTATACATAACTTGAAATTCGTTTTAAATATTGTTCTTTTTTTTAAACATAATATTACGAATTCAGATAATTATTGTTTGAAGTGTATGAAAATATTTATTTATTTATTTTAGAATATGCGACTATTATTATTTATACCTACCGTGACGAAATATAATATTACATTTTTTTGCAGATTGTTTTATTTTATTTCTTTTAAAAATGAATTGTTATTGCTTTTTTAAATATTTAATTAACATAATTTACTTTACTTCCTATATTCAAAAGCTAATCATAACCAACGATAATATAAGCTCTAACGATAGTTTAATTTTATTCTGACTCTCAATAAGTTTTTTTATATATATACATATATTTTTTTTATGTCATAATTATTATATTTAAATTACTTATTTTTAACACACGTGACTTACTGTTTTAAAAGTTTCTAAAATGTTAAATTCATTTTAATTAACATTTTGTTAAATCCAATTTAATATTTTATGATTTTAAATTAAATTTTATCATATTATTATGAAAATCAATTTGTCATCACATGTAATTAAATTCATATTCGCTAATTTTAAAGCCAATCATTGACACACTTATAAATTTACATATTATATATATTTAATTATGGATGATGGGTACGTGTGTGGTTCTTATGAAATTATTAACAAAATTACGTCAATAAAAAAAAAAAATGGAATTTTTATTTTTTCTGTTTTAATATAATATTATTTACCTTGCAGCATTTAAAATTGATAACATAACATTTTTTTTAAATCACGTTGCAGGAGGGATGAAATCCAGCCGGAGGAAGTCACATAAATGTAATTGACACATTGGATTTACATTTGACGCCAATACTCGGTTAATTTAGAAGAGGGAACGAAGTGCATTTGAACGGTTTAACATGCTGTATTTCCATATATGAAAAAAAAGACTTGGCACGTGTTTATTACGGTATTCCGAGAAAATCCATACGAAACCCCTACATGCGGTTAGCTCGTGCATTAGAGCGTGTGTTTTATGACGAATAATAAGTTTAAAAATTCTGAATATTTTAAATCGAACGAAAAGTGAACAGGTTTTGTACATTACGCTCTAAATTTACAGACAAATATTTAAGAGCTTCGGGAATTCGATGTCAAAAGAACATAATTTTTTAAAAAAACTTTTGTCTCCAAATATGATTTTCAATCCAAATACTTTGAGTTTATTCTCGTCAGCAGGATATTAATTATTTAAAAGGTCTAAAAAGGTTCAAGTGGTATTATACTAAATTTTAATGAGCGATATTTAATTGATATATGTACGCATGTGGTTGTCACTCGATGGTTTTTCTTCTGCCAGTGAAGTACGTTGATTTTCAAATACTGTTCTTGATATGGTAAATAACTTTTAATAATTATATTTTATTTCAGAGTAAAATATGAAAAATTTCAATCAATGATGTTTCATACAACAAATATGTAAAACACATATGTTACCATATAGAAACTTTATATTAATCATGCATGAAGGCTGTAGGGACCAGCCTTATCGTTATATGGGGGTAGGGGGGAGGCTAAAAGCCCATAAATACCAAGCCGTAATATTTGATCTTGTTATTAAGCATTTATTGCAGTATTACTTTAATAACATTAATTACCCATAAATATTTCATTTTCCCCTCATTTGAATGGAAAAAATATTTGCAGAATAATGTATATTGCATAGGTACGTAATTGTTTACTTGGAAATTAGAAAAATTAAATTAAAATCATAACTTAAATTTAAAATCTGTTGAAAATAAAAATCAATATTAAAAACTTTAGATGAAATAGTTGTTATTTTAATACAGTACCTAATTTATTTTTCTGGTAAGTAAACAACAGTCAAATTACTATAAGTAGCTCGTTAAAAAACCAGCAAAGGGTATTAATTAACCAGTATGCTATAATCGTACCTTTATGAGCACGTTTGTGTGTATGTTTATTTGTGACTGGCATGCTTCGTTAAAATGTTAGCAATGTTTTATTTTTTGCGATACTATCATCACTATCGATCCAAAATTCTTGACTTACATATTATATATTATTATATTATATAAAGAATTGGTATACTGTTCAACTATGTTGACACTAAAATAATAATTCTATAAGAATCCACGTGAATACACAATAGTATATATTATACGGATAATTCCTTTTTTCGACTGAATGTATTTAAAATATGCTCATTGGAATGTCGGACTGCCCTCAACATGGCATGTTTTACATATTGGTATTACAATAATAATTATGGAGTATACGGTCAAAAAGCCATATTTCCTCTTCACTATTCTACCGTAAGAATTTTAAGATTTTATACACACGTGTATACCCTCGAAAACCACAATACAGATTTTAAAAACAGCCCGCCAAATGCTAATCAAATTAAAATTTAAGTTTTTTAGGGTGGTGAATACAATAGTATTAATTGTACACATGGCTTCCCGCCATCTGCTCTGTCTGTCGTTGCCCGTCACGTGACGATACCCAGATATTCGTAACATTTTTTTTTTTTTTTTTAGTACCACTCGATGGTTCGTTTTAAGCTACCGAACTGCTACAACTATACAATGCGGCCATAACCCGTTTTAGTGAAAACAATATCTGACGTGCTCAACCTCATCATTGATCGGTCATCATCGTATGTTCCTTTTTATCGTTATTACTTTTATTTCGTTTCTATTTACTGCACGTGTCTTTTTTAAGAAAAACCAACCTAGTTTTACCAATATAATACTATAAATAGGTTCCGGGTCCTAGTTTAACTTTGACCCTCCCCTAAAAACGACTCAATGATAATGTGCATTATATACACATGTAATTAAAAATACATATGACTTATATACATAATACTTATTACTATAGTGGTGCTACCCAGCTTTGATAATTTATAAATTATTACAAAACAATATACTATATTATACTTGTGTTTTTTTCCCAATCAAAGAAAAAAATATCTTTGTTTACTAAACTAATACACTAACTCCCAACAAAAAAAATAAGCCCACAGTCATGATGATTATATTATAGAAAATTAATTGTATCCTGAAATTCATATGAAAAGACGCAGAATAGGAACGAAAAAAAACAGATATCAGCGCTGAATAAAGTAAAGTATATTCAATCATAATAATATTTAAAATTTGAGTGTTTTCAAAAATGTGAATAGGTAATCTTACTAGTTTTTCTATAATGCGCATAATATGTGACTAAAGCTCCTTGTTGATGAATATAAAACTGTTGAATGAAGAAACGTCGATGTGGAATGCTGTGTGCCTGTCTTTTACTGGACCGGTGGCAACTTTCGGGTTTCTATCTATAAAATGATAAATAGGTCCTTTTCAACGTTGCTGTATTGCTGTACCAGTTCTCGGTACAAGAAATAAGAAGTTGACTTTGGAGTAAAATGTTGTCACGTACAAAACGGTTAGATTTTTTTCACACGTTTACAGATAGTAGCAAATACACTTTTTATTTATATTAAACAATCCGTATTAAGATACCATAATATAACATTCACAAAAATAATAAATAATCTGAATAATATCCTTTTTATCATCAAATAACATATTATCCACTTCAAACATACATTTTTTTAACTCTATTGGTAAACGTTTCATATGCTATATAGGTCCATTACATTTGTACTGTTTACTTATTGCATTATTAATAATAGGATTGATTAACAAATTATGATTGATATTGAATGACTTAAAATTAAACTTTCAATTTCGATATTTTTCACTAAATAATTTATGTTTGATCTCATAATGAATTTGCATAGTAGAACTTTTGATGATAGCCACTGTTTGTTGTCAAATCAAATATACATATAGGGGACGTATAGCAAAACATATCAAGCATTCAACGGATAAATGTACTTGTTTTAGGAGGTTCCACTGCTTTGATGGAATTGATATCATGTGTGGGAGTTAAGGACGTAATATTTTGGTCACGATTCAAGTATTTTAGATTATTGTGATGACACGAAGGTTAGATATTTTAATAACAAATTAAACAACGTAATCTGCTGATAGTTTAAAGTTAAATTTTGTTGTACGCCTTAAAAAATAACACCGATGGGGAAGGTAACCAAAAACGTAAGATATTTTAACGAAAATCAATAATTTTGGAACTTTGTTAATCATTTTTATAGGCATTTTATGTGCTATAATTGGGGTTTATATTAATCAATTCAATTTTGTAAATAGATCTTTTATTAAATGAAAAATTATATTGTTATTACCTAGAATATCACACTTGTAACGTGAACAATATTTTTATACTCATTCAACGCTGACAACCATAGATTGATGGATATTCTAAATTGAATACCTTTGATATCTATCTCTATAGTGTTATGATATTACATGACATTTTGTATCAAAAGGTCCTCGTATGAACCTTTCATGTGTGTCTAAAGTACTATGCATGTATGATGTATATGTTACAGTCAAAGTGTAAAATTCAGTGTTTTATACAATGCCTAGTCTTTTTACAGAATACCTCACAATTTTAGGCAAAAACAAATCGAGTATATTCTAAAGTAATAATTATTAAATAATTTCTACACAGTTATAAAATGTTCAAAAGCGCCTTAACTTAAAACGTCTGGATATTAGGCTTAGGGTTACTGACATTTACTTCATGTCCAAACTTTTAAATAGAACTATAACTTATCTTGTTCTGAGTTACTGAAACTTGTACGATCTCACGTCCCTCAAATAGGTATTTCTCGTTCTTATCCAACTTTCTCAATAAAAATTCACCACACCTAATATGGATATAATAAACTCACAGATCATAGATCATGTGAATGCAGCAATAATTAATTAATGTCGATGTATTTCATACAAAGTACTAAGAACTTGTCGTCTATAAATTGAACAGTTATCTCAAATAATATACCCATATATTGTACTTTAAAATGTATTTTTATTATTAGCTGTAGTCCTTAATTAAAATTATTTCTATGTTTTTTTCATCCTCTATTGTATTATTATATTGTAATACAAACATATAATCAACTTTGTAAATACCAAAATATTTTCTATTAAAACTATTGTTTATTTTTATACGAGTACTTAATATCATTATATTAATTGTATTATTATTTAAGTGTATTCAATTATATTTGTACAATAATATTTATTTTATGATTATTTGGTTTTGCCCAAATGAGGTTGGCCATAACTAGATTTGCCCGGTCAAAAGCCGAAATATGACATTTTGCCCAAGGATTGTGAGCAGTTCGCGTTTTGCCCGGGCATTTCTGAGGTTTGCCCAATTTCGACTTTTGCCCGTAACACATATATTATGTACTTACTGTACTTGAAGCCACCCGACGTTTAAATAAATAATTACATTTCATATAATTATATGATTATATTATTTTTAATAGCTTAAGCAGTTAAGCTGCATTATTATCTATCTACCTTTTAGTTCAACACCAACATATCGTAGAATAGTATGGGATAGGCTCAATCAAATGTCGTCAAATTTGAACTTACTTTTACAAATTTCGTAAAAAATTTAATTTTAAACTCTTCTAAAAAAATTATCACTATGTATTTTTAATATTTTTTAATTGAAGTATGAATAACTTATGAGAAATCTTACATTTTCAAGATTTTTAATCAAAAAAAAAATTAAATCATGCATAAATTTAAAAAAAAAGTATACAGTTACAATGTCTAAGTCCTCGTTTATTTTTATCAATTCTTGCATATTGATATGTTTAAAAAAATGCAAGAAAATGGTAGAAGACGCTCAACCCTTTATAAATGAAATCAGTTTTTTTTATGAGAGCTTAATACATTTACTATAAAAGCAGATAAAATTGAAAGATTATCGATTTTTCATGAATAGCTAATAAAGTTTATCTCAAAATATTTAATACGATGTTGCCAATATGCATCATTCATAATATCACCGAAACATACTATCAAATTAAGTTATCTATTTGTTATTATTTGTTTCAGGGCTTACCATGTTAAAACGTATTGTATTTTTCATTATTTTTTTGAGATTAGAATTTTTGAAAATAATAAGATTTTAACACTTTGCCATTTTGAAATTTCTTTTACAATTATTTATTTATGCTATTTGAAACTTTCATGATATATTTACAGCTCTAAAATTCATTTTTAAAAAAAAACATTTATTATAGTATAATAATAATATATTAAACATATTATTATATAATAATAATACATTAAACACATAACCGCGTTTTTTTTAAATTTTTTTTCTACTCAGAATATAATACGCAATCACTCATGCGAATATTTATTGATACGGAAACGTATACAAATCAGCAAATAATGTATAAGCTATACAATGGCGGTAACGTGTATTTAATTAATCTAGTTTATTTTGTATGTAGCCAAGCATATAATTATTTAAATCAATGTTCAAAATCGAAAATAAAATACTATACAGCGATCATGATAATAATAATTAATAAATGTTTAATCCTTTTAAAAATATATTCAATACCCTATATAGTGCGTACTATACTTATACGAATTGGATGAATTTGCGTGTATTCGACCTTTATATTCATTTTGAAAACGTGCTTTCAACGTCGACTGCAGTCAATTATATTCAGTATAGGATTATGTATCCAGATAAAAGACTCGATATACGGGTTTCTTTGCGTGGCTTTCTTTTTACAATTTCCCTGCAAAAGAAAATAAAGAATCTTTTTCTTCGCTAGCAGCATACGCGGTCGATTATGGAATTTTCTTTAGATTCGGTATGTTCATACATACATGCGTTTCCTTTCAATTATGTGTATGACCGTCACTGGCGGCGCGCACGCACCTAAAGGTTCGAGTCGTAATATGTCATTGAAAAGTAATAATAATCATAATAATAATAATAATAATAATAATAATACGAGAAAAATACATGTAGGACTTAAATTACTTTGCCGAGAAAAAAAAAAATAAACTTTATACCCATTTTGAGTCTCGCTGAATAGTCCGGAATTGAATTCATTGTGTTTCTCGCACAGACACACCGATGCACGCACGCAACACGGGAACGCACGTACGCACACATTCGCGCACAAACACATACACATAATATATAGTATACTGCGCGTGTATAAATATATACATAATATAAAATATTTTTTTTCTCTCCATCCGAGGCCACTGCTGGAAATATCAAAAGAGACTTGTGTGCGTGCGTGCGCGCGAGGCTGAGGTAAAATTTCATTCCGGCCTGATGTATACGCGTAGAGTGCCAGCAGCTGCGATTGACAATTTAAACTGTGTCGGGTGTGGGACGTATTATCGAGACCGCCCCACCAATATAGTGACGCACCCCGCTGCCGGCGAGGGCCTTTGCCGTCACCCTGTACCGCCTATACCGCCTACCTGCGTTGGGATAAGACGTTTTCATTATTTCGCCTTATACGTTTTTCCTCCATATTTTTATCGCCTTCGTAGACGCGACAAAAAGAATCCAACGAAAAAATACCTTGTGAAATGTCATTTGGGATTTGTTTTACATCCCGTCGAAACTCCACTCCCCCTTATACCATTCCCCCACCGAGCTAACGTCGATTAGCTCCCATACCATATAATATATGATTTATTGCATTTTCGTCGTATTTGCATCCTATTCCGTCTATTTGCCAATAGTATCGGATTCCAAAATATGTCCAGAGTTGGCATCTGCCGCATAAATACTATGATCAGTATTAATCCGATTTATGTTCGTCCAAACTGCACGCGAACACCGGACGCTAAATTTGTTGTCATTGGTGAAGTCCAGATTTATGTGTGATTTAATGCTGATATTGTCAAATGTTATTCGCAGATAGTCATTAATCATTATATTATAATATATTATGTAAAGTAACTAAAAATATCGAGTAGGAAAAAAATTATGTCTTGTTCTGTAGTCTATAACCTAAAAATAAATACTAGCTAATAATACAACCACTCATACTCAATGGACGTATTTGCTTTTCAATAACAAAAATAAAAATTATTATGAAAAATTCTAATCACGATATTTTTACAAAAAATATTTTATTTAACTCACTATATTATTATAGTTGATTCTAGAATCAAACATTTAATTAAGAAACATATTCTTACATTATTCACACCATCGCTTTCAATACTGTATATTTTAATATGGTATATGACGTTTATTAAATTTGGTCTCAATTTGAATAGTTAATAAAATGTATAGAATGCACATAACTAGAAAGAATAGATGGAGCGAGTATACCAAAAAGTAAAGGGATAAGAGGAATAAGAATGAAATGTGATTGTGACGGATGAGGTCAAATTAGCTAGGAACATTTTAATACATCTTGGTTATGAAAAATGGACTACAAGTCATGCATCTACTAATGTACTAAGAGAAGACCATAACATTTTTTTTTATCAATTGTAAATATTTTTAAGATATTGAATTGAACACCAATATATTGAAATTAATTTAAATATGCCATAAAACCAAGTAACTCTTAGGTATTTATAAAAACGTATCTATCGTGAAAAAAATTTAATTTTATACAACTTTTAGTGAAATGTTGCTTTTTAATAAAATAATATAATATTTGACCTTATAAAAATAAAATAATTAAGCGGGTACTTTATTTAAAAATTATAACCGTGAATTTAAAATCTTTAAAATTATTTATTTTTCTAAAGTTTTAATAATGCTTAATGGTTTTTTTTAGTTTACTCGTATAATGATAATGGTGTCAGATTGATTTGTTTTTTTATTACTGTGAATTTAAAAATAAATATAACTTTCGCATTAATACATAGACAGCAGAAAACAGTTTTAGCTTTTAAAATGTTAAGTCTCTTCTTTTAAGACTTTAAAAATATACTCGTAAGTCTTAACGTCACATAATACACTAAAAAAATAATGATAACATTAAAAAATCTACGAGTCAATACAAACAAACTGTACAGTATACATTATAACTTAATTTATAATTGTAATATAATTAGTATAATATTTAAATGAAATAATTGTTTGTGTTGATTAATGTTTTTTAAAAATAATTTATAAGTAAAGTATCACATTAGTGTTACATGCATATTATATATGGATATATTATGTAAGTTTTAAATACATACATAAAAAAAAAAATACCATGAAAATGCACCTAATCTAAGTATTTTCTAGTCAATTATTTCAAAAAAAATATGAATTATAGATATTATTGTAGGTAGAACGTAGTAGAATTATTTATTATGATAACGGTGGAAATAATATATGGATGTTAAGAAGGGCTTAACTAGCAAGAGTTTTACATTTCTCATGGCTATATAGCAGATGACGCCTACGGACAGCATTTTACAGTTGGAAATTTTCTTTCCGTACAAAAGTTTGTTCAAAATACTAATCTGAATAAAGTCTCCTTATATTCTTATCCTTTATCTTACCCCATCTAGCCGCCATCTGGAGTCGTTTCCCTACCCTTATTGGCAGTCGCGACTACACCATCACTTGACGATGGTTGTATTTCCAAAGTTACTCCACACGTGCTGTTTTCAATTGTATATAAATAAAACTCGAACCACGAAAAATAATAAACAAGCAGTTAACTAGAGGTAATCATATTCATAAAGTATGTAACTAGAAAAGAAATGTAGATAATATACCGAAAAACATTTGTAATCATAAACGCAAATGGATACCGCCTATGCCGTAGTATTAATGTATTATTTAATTATTTATAATAACTTAATGATCAGAAATCTATATTCCTACAAATGTACACTCACATAATATGTAAGCAATCTTTGATCAACAAGTAATATTTTCAACTAAAAAGCATGTGGTTTTTGAAAAACGAACTGATAAAATTAGGAATATGGTTAGAAATCTAAAAACATGTTTAAATTGATTATTAAGTTTAATTTAGATCGATTAAGACTGCACTTTTTTTTTTTTTTATTCTGAGTAGAACGTATTGGTTTTACAATGATGTGTGTTCTTTTTCTTATTTTTTGTTGGCCTTTTAAAGTTTTAAAAATGGTAACCTAAACTATCTTGGTAGAAACTGGATCTAGTTGGTACCTTGTAATGTCAAAAATAGAACACTTTCAGTACTTTTTAAAATAATCCGGGAAAACTGAAAAAAACAACAATATCATATTTAAGTGTTTGAAATGTATTGTTATGATTCAAAAAAGTATAATCGAAGACAAAAATACGATTTGACATTTTCACCAAATACTACCATATTTCATCGCATACCAATAATAAAAAAAAAAAATTATATTCATCATATTATTTTTAAAATATTTTGGTTCTTTTTAAGCAATTTATATACATTTTAAATATACCTACTTACTACATTTTTCGATTTATGTTGATAAAATGTTTTTTTGTTAGTCAATAAGCTTGAAAATGTAATACAAAGTTCTTTAGAAGTTGTTATTACAGGAATTACAAATTAAGTGAAGCGTTAAGTCACCTTAATTTATTTTGAGCGATTGAAATTAAAATGTTTAATAAATTGGATATTCAAACGTATAATAACGATTTCTCCTCAAACAGTTTTTGTTATTTTATTATAACTCAAAATATATTGATTGCAAAAGCTTGAAACATTAAACTAATACTTAAATAGGTAGTTGTTTTTATACACAACGTAATTTTTAAAGTATTTAGATCATTTTATTTTAAGCTGTTTGTAGACATTATTTTTTAAAATTTTTTTTCCATAAATGTCAATAAAATTGTTTCCTTTGTCAAAAATGTTGAATAAGAAATTCAAATTTCCTCATAAGTTGTTTTCAAAGCAAATTAAAGGCACTGAAAATACAAATGAGAATTTTTTGTTTTAGGCACTTGAAGTTTAAATGCTGACGAAATCAAATATACAAATAAAAATAACGACCGTAGTGCAATTTTATTGTAATTTAAAAAAAAAATATTAATGTAGATACTTCACACTTTTATCTAATATGTAAATTATTTTTTTTTATAGAATTTAAAAAATATTTAGACAAATTGTATGCTATTTATATTAATAATCTACTCACTTAATTTTAGAGTACGCCAGTTTTGATTTATAACAGTGAATACCAATAATAATTTATATTTGTGATAACACTTTATAATAATTAATAATCTTATATTATATTAGGCAATGTTTTTGTTAGGAAAATTAATTCAAAATAACAAACAAATAACTAAAAATACAATTCGTTACAAATAGTAGTATAAATATATATATATTTTTTAAATATCTTTTACATTTTTATAAATGGAAATCGATACACCTTCTAATTTAGAATCATATTTCGTTTACGGCAATTTATTATTGTACACAAATTTAACACATCCATTACAGTTAAGGTTCCTACTCTGTGACATTCAAAACCTATTTTACAGTAAAGCTAGTTACATTTGTTATATCCACATTTGTTCAGAAATACAATGATTAAAGCACCTTCTGACTGAATGCCTCACACAAGATTCCAGAAACAAATTTATGCTCCCCAACAACCTATGTGAGATATTTGCTTCAAACACGGAGAGAACATCGTCTCTCCTCGAAATTCTCAAAGAAACGAACCTGCTGAAAAAATTATAACACTACCACTAAATATATCACAAACATTGTATATTTTCAGAAAACTTATTGTACCTATATCATATTATTTGTTTTTTTTTTCTTTTCACATACTCTATTATTCTTATGCAAAATTTTAACTAATCTGTAATTTGTATTTTGAAACGCCAATAACCCCGGTAATTGAGGCGTATTTATAAATAAATAAAAAAAAAAAAAAACAATAATTAATTTGTGTGTTCTTATGTAGATTTTTTAATCAATGATTAAAGTGTTGATTTAAATTATAAAGTTGTCAATTGTGGACATGAAAAAAAAGGCTTGGAGTTGAAGTTGTTTGAAAAATCTCTTTGGTGAAATTCTTTGGGAATTTACAAATTATTGCATTTGATAAATTATTTCACTTAGATTCTTTGCGTGATGTCTATAGGCAGGTGGCTGATTAATGCAAAGCGATAATATTACACAAAGCTCTGTTGATTCAATCATAACACTAGTCGTTATGCAAATACGCCTATGGTACTAAGATCATCAAAATATACATTTATAATTGAGAGTATGAAAATCGTTCCACTATTTAGGTTAATGTTATTAATCCTGAGCTTCCCCTGTACGTCGACCGTATAATCCATTTCAGTTGATGTTATCGCCCCCTGTACACATACCTCCATGAGAGAGACCTGTCGGGTGGGACGTGAGTCTGAAACGTAGCACCTCGTACACAACGGGATAGCCAGCTGGGCATTTTGAATGAATCTTTCGCTGTGCATTTCCGCGGGGGTCAGCGCAATTCGGGAGCTTATTGCTGGAATGCGGTTAACTTACACGGGTTTCGAATTTCCGCCCAGGATGTAACCTCAGCGACTGCCGTACCGTGGTTTTAATTATGATTTGCGGTCACTAAAAAAAGGTCTTGGCAGCAGCCCCTGGTGGCACTTAATAATTCATATGTTTACCTGATCATAGAGTTGAAATATAAAAGGAAAAATCTACAACACCGAGTCTGCACCAGTATTACAATAAGAGAGTTACACATAAAACTTTTAGACCTTTATCAACATACGCATTATCTTTATGCCAAAGGGCAAAGTGTATAATGTATATTGTATAATATACTGTATATTAAATGATACAGTATCAACGGGAACCTAATGGTTGCTTAACATTTAACTGTTATATTTACAATAAAAATCATTTATTAATTTACGCATCTTGATTGTTAGTAAATTTCCCAGCTCATAAAGATACATACATTATATTGTCGACTCTGCCGGTGTATTATACAGTACGGAGTAACTCGATTTACGAAAGATCAGAATTAGAATTCCTTAAGTGTAAAACAGACTACCTACTAGGTATAATTTAACAAGTAGGTAGGTATGGTATTCTGTTTACAAACGTATACCGCCGCCGGGTTGTTACGATATTTTGTTCGCGTAATTGTACGAAAAATATTATGTAGGTACGTTGACTTATCTTTGAACCACACGTCGATCCGAATATTATATTGTACGATGATAATACAGGTAATAGTTTAACACACTACTCTTCGCATATGCATCTACGCTATGGTGATATTGTATAATATGTGCTGCCTACGTGAAACGATTTCAGCGTTATAGTTAGGTGCTCGTTCTTATCACACGCATTACAAACGCAGCATAATATCACAATATGATAATTTATAAGTACGACGATGATCGGTACTTTATCGACCGTGGTATCATATTATTTTAGTTACTTTTTTACGGGTATATAGAAAAGCTGCATAGTAACACCGAGCTGAACAGTGTAACCGAGTCTAGCGCCGGCCCCGTATCAATACTACGACGGGGGTGTTGGCGGGTTGACCACATCAATTCGTCGGGATGCGGTAGAACAACTACTTTATTATGGAGGTACGCGTTTCATTGGATTCCAGGCCATTAAATTCGAAATTTTAACGGCCGTTGTCGAACTCTCGTGCTCACCCGCCGCCGCCTCCACGGAAGTGCACGCGTATTGTCTCAGACTCTCAGGCCGCGCGCAGTGATGTGCACGCCGCCGAACTTTTCGCGCGGAATAAAAATAACATAGCGTCGTACGTGCCGGCAATCGTTAAGCGAGTTACAAGGTTCATTACCGGTACCAGGGCTAGCACGTTTTCCGGTCGTTCGAGTGGCAAAAGCGAATTTTCAAAGACGATTTTTCAAAAAAAAAAAAAAAAATAAGCAGTAAAAGAAGAAAAAATCGACGAGAAACTATACAGTATATGTATATATATATATACTTTATATACATATACTCTTATATACACGGTAGATAGTCATTATTTGCCGACTAGAGCCCGGAAAATTAAACGTCGTCGTTATTGTATATACGGGCAGAGGCGTGCAAAAAATCCGGTATCACCACACCGCATATACTACAGCGCCACGTTTAATATAAAAATCTGCGTGAAATGGAATCGGCCACCCGGAAGATTGGATGACGCCTGCAAAGAGTTAAAGGTCTAATTTTCTCCGGTCGCTCTTCGCCGATCGAAAAGTCGCATTCACGCGGAACCAAACCTACTTTCGATATACCGACTCATTATAATATTAATACGACGCAGTAAGTAATAGTGCAAATTTTCATCACAGATATAACCCGCTGCGTTATGGAACATTTAACCATCATTTCCACGGTGGCGCAAACACCTCGGCAATCTTGCCGACAAATACTTTTTTTTTTTATTGGAAAAACTCATAATCTGTATTTCAAACCCATTAAAAGCAAATAGGATAATGTACATAATAATAATAATAATAAATAACATACACTGAACCACACGATGAGGGAAAATAGATTTGATAGAACCCAACTGACCGTCAAATACCATGGTAATTTCTTATACTATTAAACTTATCACTGAATTTACATGGAAATGATTTTTTTTAATTGAAAAATATATTTAAAGTGTGATAAGAAATGTCCACGATTTAAATCATTTTTATTAATATTAAACTAACTCTATTTTACATAAAAACGCATCAAACGTATATTTGTTATACCAACATCAATTGATAAGCAGAGGGAAAAAAGCATTCATTTAGTATCTTCGTCGTTTAAAAAATACTATGAATCCTTATAATCAAAATTTGAGAATACAAGAAAGTATAATTCAATGTTACACATGCACATAGGATTCAAATCATAAACTAGCTCAAATTAATGCTTATGGATCGTAATATTATGCTTGTCAGTACATTGTCTTCATATTTTTCATATTTATATTGGATGTAGTGATGTAAAGTTTAATTTTTGAGAAATTTTTTTGGGGACAATTCTGAAATGTGTGTAATATAAAAATTAAATATTTTTATTTTGAAATACGACTTGAATATATTTGTTGTTATTGGTAATTGCCCATTGGACATTGCTATAATATTGGTATAGTAAAAATTAAAAATTATTTTTTATTTGTTTGGCCCAATTCGTCTGTTTATTCTTCATTTTTATTATAAACAGTTTTTAGGAAATTTCTAAAATGGAAATGTTCCATTTACATCACTAATCACAAGTATTTTCAATACATTTTTTATTCTTACATACGTTTTGTTTTACATAACTACTAATCTCGTTTTTAATTCGAAATCAAATGGTTGCTAATTATTGTTAAAATACCTATCTATGTTAATTAAATATTAAAAACGTAATATATTTAAATTATATCTCGCACTATTTAATTTCTCTATCTGATCCACTCACCATTTATTTTTTTAATAATATAGTGGGTTATTTAAAACTATAGTTAAGAATATTATCTGTATATTGAATTTTTAGGATATTTCAATATTATTTTGTGATTTATATGTATTTTTAAACTGTAATATTCTGTATAGGTTCTCATAACTTGTATACAATAGTTAAATGTATGTAAAAAATACAACGTTAAAAGAAAAATATTGTCCTAAACTTTATTTTTAAATAGTTAAATTCCTTATCATATTAAAACTAATCACACAAGATTGGTTTATGCCGGGCGCAATTTTGATTCGTTGCGCATGGTTCAGAGCGAGAAATCAAATTGTGCTCTGATACTCACTTATTTATTAGATTATAATATTAATATTTTGTGTGCATGGAAACATTTTTACAAATCGCATAATATCCACAACCATACAAACTACGAATGAGGTTTATCAGCAGATCGAGTTTGGCTAACAACAATTCTACTCGAATTTGTGAGTACCTATAGAGCTTTTATGCGTTGGTATTTAGAGTGGAAATAGCTAAAATTCGAGTGCTTAGACTCTTGGTCGGTGCTGTATCTGGTATTTAATCAAGAAGCACACTGTGATTGTATTAAAAACGACCGTAGAAAAAGAGTCTGACTGTAATGGAAACTGGAGATTGCCTTCTCCTTTGACCCTTCTTGCCCGCCAATCCGTGACATAGCCCGTTTCGTGCCGTTTACCAATTACAGAAGTTTCATCGCCGGGGACCGGATTAGAAATTGTTGGCCTAATAACATTACTTATTCGCCAGCTTCTAGAATAAAAATATCCAGTGGAAAGTAGCTTCTTTTTAAAACTTTTCCCCTGTTCGTCTATATTCTATAATAACGCGGTGAAGAATGAAAATACCTTCTATGGCACGGGATTACGTATTTTACACTGCTTATGCAACCCCCAATAACCCCAGTCTAAAAACCCTCAGTTTCGATCAATTTGACTATCCAATAGCTTATTTTCCATATGCGAATATGCTTATACAAAGTAAGTCGTAACGTATGTAAGTACTACGGTTCAGATTAAACATATGAAGTTCAATCGGTTTTACTTTTGCGTAAGCCATAGATGATTCCTCATACAATATATTTTCGAACTCTAATTATATATTGTATCATTCAGATACTTGGAAACATAATATATATATTGTTTAATCTGATTTAAACAAAATATTGAACGTTCTAAGTAGGTAATTATAATAAGTATTATAATCTTTTCAATGTGGTGTTAGTAATCTATTAAAATTTTAATTTGGATTATGTTTGATAGTAAATTTTAAATAACAAAAATATATATTATAGTCTGCAACAATTTAATTTTTATTAAATTAATTTTTATTTCAATATTATTATTTATGTAATAAAAATCTAAAAACAATTGTTAATTCTTTTATACCTACCTATATTATTAACTAAATTGTACATTCTGCGAATGAAAGTTTTAAAATAAGCCATAGTGGCTTTATATTTGTACGGATTTTACAATTCAGTCTCTTAACCGAACCCTTTTGACAAAAGCTCTAAGCTTAATGACGGGTTTCCGAGCTCTTAAAACACATGCACTAAAAATGAGGACAAAATAACTAACGCAATTTAAATGACAAAATAATATGTATAGTCATGTGTCCAGAATTAAACATTTAGGTTAGGATCTACAATTTAAAACTTTTCAAAATAAAATTATAAGTATATGTCAACTTCCATTGTAAGAAAAAAAAACTTGCGTTGTAAAATATAATATTATTATGTATTTTAAAAAAAAATCATCCGTTTGAATAAAATATTTAATTTAAGTAAAAACTTTTAAGAACAGTAAAGAAAATTGAGATCTTATATTTATTTTCTTTTTTCTTTTTTTCAAGCGTTGATGATATTCTTATTGCTGTTAGTTTAACAACTTATATTTTAAATCTAATCAATTTTCTACAGAAATATTTTTTTTACCATGAACAATGTACGTAAAATAATTTTATTCTGTCGCTGCAGATTTGTAATATTAAATTCTGTGACACAAATTATAGTGCAAAGATATCAAACGATTTTTTTACAAATTAATTTAAGATTTAAAGAACAGTTTGATCATTTATTTAGTTAATAGAAATTAATTACATGATCTAAATATTTATCAAAATACAAATTGCTACGTATCCTAAAATTAAAGTTATCCCATTGATTTTATAATAATATAAAATACATGATACTATTACGTAATAATAATATTTTAACTGTGCATTGATTCGTATTGTATAATCAGATCCATTTGAGTTATCCACATGTAGGTACTTAAAATTTCGTTATAAGAAAATATTCAGTAAGCAGAATGTATTAAATGTTCAGTTGTATTTTTATGTTATTTATTAGTTAATAAAATATATTTAAAACCCGACTATCTTTACATTTACATGTATAACTTTAAATAGAACATAAAATCGATAATACGCAATAGACTAAACATACCTATAAATACCATAATATGAAAACAATCTTGAACTAATAATACTAAAACATCATGTCTATAGTACAATATTGTTTTGCGTTTATTTATATGTATACCAAGGTTAAATTTCAAAAAAATTCTAAATGCTTATGGCGGATTGGTATAGTTTTTGGATACGGAGGTAAAAAAACAAATACCTACGACAATAAAAATAAAAACGATAAATAAAATATGAGACGATAGTCTTGCAATAAACAAACATAGCTTGGTAAACCCGTGTACATTTGCATGTTACATTTTACCTATAAACGAACAATACTGCTTTAAATTGGCTAGACAGTCGAAGACGGTTCTGCAGAACTTCCGGTGTTTGATTATAATGTTTTAAATTGTCAGGCCACCGTCTTCCTTTTGTGATGTCGTCTTAACTTTGACAACGTGCGCCTAGACTGAACATACTGATTGGCTGCCATTGTCAGGGACCCGAAGCTTGTCGTCATTGGGATTACCTTTTTATATTCACAAAGAAGCTGTAAACATTGGCTACACACGATGCGGCGACGGGTAGATAAGAAACTCACAATGAAATATTTTGCCTTTTCTTGTATATTATATTATGTACAACTCGTTCCGAAGTAAACAGTATTTCAGCCCGAGTTTTATGCACTCACAATGGTCGCTATTTAGTATATTGCGATAACCTTTGAATAACGCTATTCTATAATATGTTTATAAAGTATATATATATATTATGGAGTACTCTAAGACTATATTACACACGTTAGAATTTACATTTATATATTCATCTGTCAATAACCGTATAATTTAAAGTTTATATAGTTTGTTATATCATATATTCTAAGATACTTAAAGTGCCTAAAGACCTTACTTTTCGACGTACTATTTAAATATATAATGTATTAATAACAGTTATTCTCTAGAAAAATATTAATTAGTTTTCATCTTTTTAAAGAGCATAACTAACTAAACAATTTTAAAATTTTGTCTAATATCTAATAATAGTAAGGTGTCAAAAAATCTTATATTTTAAATACTTCATTAAATATCACGTAATATTATTCAAACTTACCTCAACTAACTTTTTTTTTTCAAAATTAACATTTTAAAATTATATTGTATTAACTTAACCTTTACTACCTATATTAGAGATGGTTAAGCTGAATAACCGCAAGTATGCGCTCAAAATGTAGTACCTATGTAACGTAGTTCTAGTTACTTCCATCATGTTAAATCGTATAATTAAAAATATATACAGATATTTAATTATCTTTCTAAGTTACGGTTGTAATTTATGTGTAGGTATTTGACTACCTATTTAGATAAGAAACACAAATGTTATTCTTACTGGTATTTTTAAACAAAGTATTTTAATCTGGATACAATTTAAGTTATCGATAATTGTAATGTTTGAAAGATTGTGATTTTAAATGATGTATACATATCTGTAATCCTTTTTATCTTATAATTATAATTTATTTTATTATAGTTTTTATTTGTATTTAACAAAATAGTTTTACAAAACAAATATAAAATGATTTTAAAAATGTTTAGTAAGTCACACAAATTTAACTATTTAATTTAATATAATATATTCGTTAAAACTATTGTCCATTTTAAAGTTAGTTACACTCAAGCAGAATAACTAATTTACTAAAAAAAAGCTTGCAAAATATTAATGGTAAAATGTTTTTGATACCAAACTGTTGTTATTTGATTTTTTTCTTATGCTACAGTTCACATAAATCCGCTGTGATATCAGTCTGGACAAACTTCATTGTTTTCAGTCCTGCTAAATCCTAAGACTATATGAAAAAGCTTCACTGTGAACGCAAAAGGCATTTTTAGAGCCCAAAGTCAAGTCCGTGAAATTGCTTGCCGGAGTTGCCATCGTTACCGGGATGGACCCCTTTATACATTAAACCACTCGACCAATATTTTGCACATTTTGTCACTTGACCACTAATCATCGGCTTCATATAGCTTCTATTGATTTAAGATCAAATAGATTCTAAGATTTATTTCATAGTCATTTTACTTCTTATCCTCGACAAAATAAGCTTATAATCTGGTGTCTTGCATACACAACAATTCTCTTATAGGTAATATTATTTTTTTGTTTTATATAATTTATTGTAGAATATAAGAGTGTGCTATTTAAATTTTTTCCATCTCAGTTATTAAAAATGTATAAAATAAATATTATTATAACTAATATATATATTTTACAACTTTTTGTAATTTTCAGATCATTTGTATATTTTGTTTTAGTATATTAAAATGTCTGGATATCATTATAGGTATGTGTATTGGTGAAAGTTTAAATGAATTAATAATACTCCTTAATTCAAAGCAAATCGTGATTTATTTAAGAACACAATAGATACCTACATACGTATCCGAATACCCCGGATAACCTTTTCAATTTCACTCACTGACATGAGATAATTCACAATGTCTGTATAAAAAACCTGAGACACCCTGCACATATTAAATCTTTGGTATTTAAATATATATTCTGGTATAAATAGTATAATTCGTTTTAAATTTAAAATCTTTACTTCTAAACTTCAATGAAATATTAATGTAAGCAACTAAATTCAAATTAACCAAATGTTATCAATGTAACGTCGTCGGGTGGTATAATATTTACAAATTTAAAAATGTATTGAGTTGAATAAACTTTTGTTGATTTTGATGAATTTTGTCAACATTTTAACTTCAGTAAGCACTTAAAAAAAAAAAATTGCCCCTATTGTATCTTTGATATTTAAAAAAAAAAATTAGTAACATAATATGAGGAATGCTGAATTACGTTTTCAAGCATTTTGAAAATGTATCAATATTTATGAAAGAAAAAAACTAAAAATATCGAAAATGGCAAATTACTATAAATAGATCAAAAAATGTTAAAATATTTTGAAAATCATATCATGTATAGAAAATACCAATTTAAACATTTGGTGAAGTATTTCAAGTTACACGGTTATTCCGTTAATGAATTACAACAACAAAGAAAATCATTATTTTACGAGTGAATATCAAATTTCATCACATTTACACTTTAGACGCTCATACAAAGTATTTGTGTTTTGTACTAGATATAACACTCATTTATTTTTTTAATTCCAGTAATGGGGAACCTTTTGTTACGTTTTAAATATATTTGGTTTGAATATATTTGCATTTGAGGACTTTTTAACGATAAAATAATTTGCAAATTTTCGCTACTTGTTTTTGAATTACCATCAAATATAAAAATCGATTTTGTCAAAAACTGGTCTTCGTGAAAATCCCTGTTTTTTCCGATTATTAAGAAACATACTGTGAAAGTTTTACTTATTATCCACTAAAGTACCAGTTAAAAATCGAAGTATTTTAAATGCTTCTAAATAATGACGCATAAAATAATAAAAAAAAAATCATTCTAAAATCAATACATGCATCGCTCTGCTTAGAATCTAAAATATTAAAAACAATTTAAATACATAAATATTGTTTTAATATAAAGCAAAATGAAAAAGATATTAAAATATTCATCATTATGATATTATAATGTTGCAAAATGAAAACCGAGTAGTTTTCGCATTTAATTTATCTGTTTGTCGTTTGAAACTAGTATACCCACCTACAATATTCTTTTACGACACTTTGCATAATGAATTTTCTCGGAAATAGATACTCCATTAAAATAAATAACGACAAATGGAAATCAAAGAACTGACACGCAGTTAAATTCGTAATCAGGAATAAATCATTTTCCTAAGGCTAACCAAAATATAGATCATTCTATAAAACTTAAGAAGACAATCCGGGAACTTTTTCATTACGTCCTATTCATAGTATTTTCATTTGTATTTTTGCAACTTTTATACTTTTAAATCTATACAATCAAATTCTTTTTGAGAAATAAATAATCTCATATTCTAATAGCAGTGAAAATACAGATCAAAACTTGAATAAGAAAAAATATACAGACGTTAAACAATTATAATAGTGTATTATAGTAGACATTCATCTTTAATTACAATTAACAAGTTATCCTAAAATGTATAATGAAATACATGTTAAAAAATAAATGTATTTATTACAAGCAAAACTTTGACACGTTATTCATTTTGTATAACAATTGCTATAATAAATGAACAATTTTTTTATTTGCATTTATTATTTAAAAATATATCACTAACAATTATTTAATATTTTATTTTAATGCTTGATAAATATAATGTAATTGTAATAAAAAAATTATATAAAAACATATAATTTTGTTTATACAAAACAAAGAGACATTTAGTATCTTTATGCTTATACTTTTAGTTAAAAAATCTTGAGTTTTTTTTTTAATATTACACAATTTAGTTTTAAAACTAATCACTCTTGTAAAAATAAAAAAAATAAACTAATCAGAATTTTTAAAGGTGTATCAATATTTGTAGTAAATAATGCCCAAGTTTCCGTTATTCTCGCGGACGTATTAAATATGGTGTTCATCCGTTAATTTATGAGCTGTTATCGAACAAATGAGAAAAATCACAAGATCAATTATTTGATATGTTAAATATAACTAATTAATAAATATATTAAAACCCGGTTTAAATACAAAATATTGGTCACGTCATTTTGAATTAGTGGTAATCAATTCTATAAGAAAAAAATATCCTGACGTTAAAACTTAGGGTTATTTGTATCATCTACACGAAATATTCATAAAAAAAAATCAACAAATTTAATTTTGCATCTGCAAGATATAGAAATGATGCTTATTTTCTAATGTTTACAAAAATGGTTGTAGCTTTTTCATTTATTCCAATCCAAGACTTTGATGCTAGAACAATAAATTAGGAGATGATTTATTTGAACGCTTACAACTTTTATTTGACGGATTTGTGAAATTGTGCAATTGTGTTAGAATGTTTAATAGAAACGGAAGAGGTCGTCGCACAGCATTATTTATCCACCACATATTTAGAATTTACACATACTAGTTTTGATTTACCAAGATAAAACTAATGAGCAAACACGCTGAAACAGCTATAATAGGCAATCAAATGTCAAAATGGAAGTTCGATATCCAAGTTTGTGGTTTTCTATCAATTCAAAAATTTAAGAAATGAATTGATAGAGATAATCGAATTCTAAGAATTGTTTTAAGATATGATACGAGAACTAAAACATAATTTGTACGTGGAATCTCCCAAAATATTTGAATTAATTTATATTATGTATATAGTATATTAAATATAATATTTTTTAAATATTTTAATACTAATCTATTTTGAAATATTTTATTAAATATATAGCAATTTTTTGATATTGTATTTTAATTTATAATGTGTGTTCTACTTTTATGTATATTTCTTTCACATTTAAACAGTTACATCCATTTAACCTGGATCGTAAAAAAAGACAATATAAGTTAAAATAGTGTTGACATTATCATATCTATATGTACCTAGTCAAAATATGGACCGCCTTAATACGGAACGATAAGTTTATGTCACACAAGCAAATGTGGTGGTTAACATATTATTGTATAGTACCTTAAACTCCAACGACAACAGTATATACAGCAATTAGCAGTAGTAATAACAATGATAAAGTATATTATAGTAAAACGTGTTTGAGACGTTATTGACCGAGCAACGTTTTCAGTCGCAATATAATAATAATACATAGCATAATAATATATATAGGTACCACAGTTATCATACAACATTATGATATTGCTCTCTATTCGGATGTAAATTAAATTGCCTCGGTCCCGTGTATATTGTGTGTATGTATCCTCGCCCCCCCCCTTTCGTCCGTCTGCGGATTTCCGTACATATATACTGCAGTGCTCATCGCGTAGTCAGCTCAAAGGATTTGCAATTAAGCCGTTTGATTTTTATACAAATATCATGTGCGCCGAGGCCTTGCAGTCTCCGCCGACTTCTTTTCGGCTGCGTTATCCGAACGGTTCGTTGCACACGAGCGTTCGTCAAGTGCTCGCCGTGTATTTCAGCTCCGTTCTCCCCCCTCTCCCTGCCCCATCACCCGGCCCCGTCGCCCCTCGGACGGGGGAGTATTTCGGACCCTTGAACCTTCCAGTAAAATAAGATTCCGAAGAAATGATGGCCGGCGGGTGTGTAGTGGTTGGGAGTAGCGAGGCGCAGTGTTTTTCACCGGACCATTATAATGCGGTCGGTCGACGAAGAAAAGTTTACATTTTCATAAAATATTCGCCACTCACTGTATATTATATATATATATATTATGTATACTTTCTGGGTATATATAATGAAAAAAGAATGGAGAAATACCCTAAGAACGTATATAATATGTTAATTGTTCTACTTTCAATCGAAACGCATAATGAAATGCTAATATCCATGGTATTACGGTGGGTATTTTTTTACAAACGGTTCAAAAATAACGATTCGTCCGTATAATAATATAAGAAAAAGCTCTTTTTACTTAATGTATATGTAAGAAAACCGTCAGCGTCGACTCGATAGATGGATAGGTGGGTTATTTGCCTACAACTAGCAGTGCATAAGACCCAAATACCTATAGGAATTTAAATGCTTAAGAAAAAGCTAAATATTAAAATAATATAAAATATTTGAATCAATATGCTTTAAAATAGTCAGAAAATATATGATTATTTAAAGAAAAAAAACTTTATTATTTAAAATTGCTTCCATTGGGTAATGTATCTAGGGAATTTGTTATTTATTGGAAACGCTTTTTTTCTTTATTCATTCTAATGCATTTATTACGTATACTATTACGTCTTTGAACTAATAAATTATTTGCAATTTCAACATAAAATTTAAAAAAATTAATGTTATAGCTTCCAAACTGTACATTTTTAAAATAAGTATAATTGTCTTTACTCTACAGTGTATATTTTTATAAATGATAATATTTTTTAGATTGTTCAATTTATATTAAATTTGAACTTTTGATTCGTGAATATTACGTTTTTATACAATTTGATTCATTAAATAGTGTAAATGTAGATATTTATAAAATTTTAATAATAATTAATGCTGGTTTGTTAAAAAAAAGTTTTTAATCAGATTCTATTTGTAATTAAAAGATCTAAGAATTTGTATCTCGATTGCGGAGGAGTTTTAATAGTGTTTCATATTGAGTTAGAAAATTATTGATTTAAAATACATAGTATTACTACCATATTATTATTATTAAACTCTGAAAAATTAAGTTATCAAAGTTATAATGTAAATAAAACATTTTATATTGTTTGCACAATATGTTGACAAGGTCCATTCTGCACGGTGATCACAGCAGTGGGTGAACGGATGTGACAATATATTGATAAATATTAAATTAAATACTAAGTTTGTCGGTTTTATAGTTAGTTACATATTATTATTGTAACACAGTAGTTAAATATGAGAATACTAAATAGTACATTAATACATTTTATTAGTTACATTATATATGCATGTGATGTGTGTGTGTCATATCCGATATCCAGAGTTATCAGTCACATACGACTTAGGTGAAACACTATTTGGTGAATTAATTAATTCATCAAATAGTGATTGTCAATAGATTGTCAGTAGATTGTCAGTGTGTAGTTTTTCGTCATTTAAATGACGAAAAACTACACGCTGACAATCGGTCAGGTGTGGTCCGCCGGATACCGTAACGCCGTGACCTCTTCCAGTTGTTGATATCCGAAATCCGAACCGTTATCGGTTTCCGTGGACTGATGGTTGTAGAGAAAATATAGATATCGTTTGGTGGTAGACATACAATTACAATAATTCGAGGCAATATCAAAGTTAGAGAGCGTTAGAAGCACGGTAGATTACAATAGTCTATTATCTACCGCGGTTAGAAATGACCAATTGAAACATACATAAATATAATTCTTGAATAATATAAAATTGTTCTTATTTATATAAGGACTATTAAAGTACGCATAAAAATCTCATCGTTACATCTGTCATATTATTATAAATATGTAATATAAAAATTAAAAATATAAATGCACTACAATTTGTCTTAAATTCTTATATCTGAACATAGTCATATTGTAATTTGTTTAGATTTATTTATGTATTGGAATTTTGTAAACCACTATGAGCTAATATAAGCTGTATTACCATTTAAAATTAATAATATCCAATTAAATGTTGATTAAGGACGATTATGTGAATATGAACCAATATTGTAATATTACAATATACGGTTACAAGTATAATATATTTCCGTAAATGCAAATTAATACCCCTAGGATCTACAGAAAATATTTATAAATGTTATTTATTATTTAAAAATGGCAGTATTATTAGCTGTTGATTGACGAAAAAAAACGGTAACACTGAATTTAAGTAGATATATACAAGAACATAATAAACTCAGGAATAAATGAGAACAAAATTAAATCATACCAAAAGTATGAAAATGTAACATTTTTGTTTTATAAAATAAAACTCATATTTTTTTATAATTCTTACATTGTATAATAATATATTGACTGTAAGTACAATAATGTTAGATGGTCTAGAAAAAATAAATTGTAAAAACCTTTGGAAATATTTTATTGTATGCTTATATTGAGAAATAATTAATAATAGCTAATCAATATTACTTATATTAAAACAAAAATTACCATATATCTACATTTTTATTGTTTTGTTTCATTAATTAGATAATAAGCAAATAGTAAATCCATAATCGGTATTTCGATTTAATTCACTTTTCTGAAAAAATTATTGTAGATTTTTATCTCACAAAGTTAAAGATTTCTGACATCAACAGTGGCAAAAAATAAATCCAAATATGTGTATTTTATATGAATCAAAATGTAACTCTTTCTAAATATATTTAATTATTTTATATAAATAACATGTAGTAAAAACATTGTTCCTAATGGCTAATACCTATTAAATTAATTATTAAACATGTCTTACCTAGGATATGATCAAATGTATCTCTGTTTTTCCCATAATGTACCATGTACACTAAACTGGACGAATAAAAAAATAAGTTTAACTCGTAATTCTAGATAGGCCGGTAAATTATTAATTATGTTGTTGAAATCAACAATGAAATAAATCGATACTCGTTAGCGAAAATAATAAGGGTTAGTCCCCTCTGAAATCTATCAAGTCTTTATAGATACGAATATAAAAATAATTGTAATGTTTTTCTTTGTAAATATTTATCAAAATGATCATATTATAAATAAGTACTATATCAAATATTTTCTTAGAAAAAGTGGTAAACATGTTGACTGAAAAAAATCCTTATATTTCATGAACAGCCATCACCAACCAACCATTATTTTAAAAATAAATTATAAAAAAAACTGAGAGACTTACATAATGCAGCATAGTAGGTTTGTATTCAATAAATTATTGTATACGAAAAAATGATTCTGATCTATAAAGATGGACAGTTTAAATATTCAACACTTATCAAATAAAACAGTACAATGTTATGAGTTTTCTTTATTTTTGAATAAATTCTGTAAGGAAAACTTATGAGAGACATTTTAATACTTTAACACGTCTTAGATAATTAAATTGAAAATTGTATACATTTTTAAATGCAAAAAAAAATTTTAATTTTCTAGATTTTGAATACACATTTGTACCAATACTTAACTGTTAAACCAAAAAAAAATATTTCAATATTATTTATAGTGAAATTTTAATAATGTTTTTTTTAAATGAGAGAATATTTTTTACTGTATTAATGTACATATGTTAAGCTGTTAGCCTTGCCTCCTTTAGAATTATAGAACCCGGTTGTCACTTATGTCGATTCTATAATAATCTGTAGGAATTTTTTTTATCAATGTATAAAAAAATCGAATTTACAACAGTCCAATTTATCCATTCCAAATATCCATAGATGATCCCCTTCCTCAAAGCCCAAAAGATCGAACAATCAGATATTCATGTTCAAATTCATATTCATAATATTATTGTTCCTAAATAGGTAAATAATTTAAAATGTAATGCCTATCTAATAGCCTATGTCATCAAATCTAAATTGAAAAAAAAATATTTTACATTTTTCATAAAATAAAATATCAGTTTAATATTATATAAATATACGTATTCATTATATAAATGCCATAATAAATGTTAATAATGATTGTGTCTGATCTGACTCGTTTTCAGTATAAAAACAAGAAAAACATGAAAAAAAAACCCGCGTCTCTTGATAAAATCAGATTTTTATTTTTGAAATATGAAGGTTTCATATTTCAAGGTAGAATAGGAATTCATTTTTAAAAACTATATTTTTCGATATTATAAAAAAGTCTATATTACAAATTGTTCATAATTGTGAATGATTTTTTTGGAATTTTTTTAAATCAATTCAAAAATCTAAGTCCACTATAACCTAGAACAAAGTGTTTCATTTTCAAATTAAAAAAAAAAGAAGGAAAGTAGGTAACCACTCTCCTTTACAGTATATTTTGGGTATAACTCTTTATAAAGTAGGACACTGTAATGTTTGCGTTAAATTTGAATTCAATGATAAAATAATAACATACGAAAAACTATTCTGATCGAAGACGGTCTATCAGAGTATATTACTAAGTATATGCAGTTATGATAATAAATTTATATTGCTATCAAAGTAGTATATTTTAATATTAGTGATACGGTAGATTGAATTAATTGTTGTTAAAAACATTTGTCGTATTCGCTTCCGACGTACATTAATAAACACACACACACTATTAACATAGAACACTTTATTACATTTTATTTAACAGTGATCTCTTATATATTATGGCTTAACCTAGTTTTTATGTTTGCTAAATAAACTAAAACTTACTTACTAAGACTTATTACTAAATGTTGTTTAATATTACAAGTATGCTTTCTTAACCTACTTCATAGATTTAGTATTAATAATATTTATGAATTGCAACAGCCAACTACCTGTTGACAACATATAATCTGTTAATTGACTTCATGCATACTGTAATATAAATGTATATAAAGTGTTAATTATTATATATACTATAAATAATTCAACATATTTATTTTAAAATGTCATTGTGTGTATAATATATTGTAATATACGTTTGAAGTTTTAAGCACCAACTAATAATATTTTTAAATTACAATAAAATAACAGAAATCGTTATTCTTTGTATAAAGATCTAATTTTACCTAAACTTAAGCTCAATATCTCTATAAAAAAAATTTGTGTTCCTATTTTTTTTTATTTTTTTTTATTTTTTGGTTACAGTATGAACTACTTGTGAGGAAACTTATATTAAATTTTTAAGTCTTAGGTTTTTAAAATTAATATTTCATAGACTTGGGTAATTATTGGGTATTCACTGTAATAAAAATGTTCAATTTAAATTCAATGAGTTATCTATCATCATGTACAAAAAATGATTCTAACCATGGTTACCAAACAATTTTTACTATTTTAATACTACATAGTATTAACATTTTAACAAATGTTCATATATTTTTTTTTGTTTTCCTGGTTATTTCAAAGAGTACTTACAAATTTCTAGTTTTTCCCATCAACAGAACAAACAATATTCAACTTTATACCAGAAACCTCCCTCAAAATTTATGATCAGTGCATTTTTCTACTAAAAAATGTGTCTTCAGAAACAAATTTAAAATTAAAAAAATAACAATTCAAAACAATTGTAAAATCAATTCATTTATCTTCCCACTCAGGACCTATACAAATTATCAAAATCCGACTTTTTTACGACTATAAAAATATATTTAAAATAATTAATACCGAATAATACTAACAGTTAATAATAATACTTTTACCTTATATAATTAAAATAAAAATAAGTTAAAGTAAAAAATAAAATATAAAAATATGGAATTAATAGTTGTTTTCATAATGAAAAAAAAGGTTATAAACATTGTACTATATTCAATTGGGTCTGCATTTTGGATTTTGTAGTTGATGTTATTGAAAACTCACCTACACACACACCATACGGGAATGCTTGAATAAAAAAAGAATTTGAAAATAAAATATCTTATTCTACTGTATTCATTCGTACATTATTATACATACCTATATATGTTTTATATACACACCATCAATTTAAGTGACGCTGAACCGTAAGTAATACCTTCAGTAAGAAAACTCTTTTTACTTTAGTCTTTTTTATTTGTTTTTTGAACCCTTTGTGGACTTTTGGTTTTTATACGACCAGGGAAGTAAGGCTTACTTTTATACTTTTATCGAATGCACCAAGATTACATTCAATATGAGCACGCGAGTTCACAATGAAAATAAAAGAACATCACAATTATTATTATTACGGTTGTAGTATGGGTTTGTTGTTTTTTTTTTTTTTACTAATGTCAGAACGGTATTTAATTTATTCAAAATTGATTGTCGCAACAACGATCGTGATGATAATGCTGCAATCGCGGTCGGTGGTCCGAGTTGTCCAAGCATAGTTTGACGTGCGCACACGCTGCTTGCCGGTCGGGCGTTTCCAACGACATTTCAGGTTGGCCGATGCTATCGGAATGGTGCACGCGAATGACGAATTGTGAGACGCATACGACTTGAGTATAAAGACAGTAGCGCAAGAATAAAATATGGCACCCGTTCAATGAATCTGTAGATGAAATCAACTTCTGAAAACAACGCTCGAATAATGCAGTAATACTATACTCTACAGCTGATACACATCCAACCACTCCTCCCTCCCGCCGGATACCGTGTTCTCTTATATTCATTTTCCGAGACAATCACATTCCGGAAGGATCTAAACATCTTTAGTACGAGAACGAATAAATATTTTTTTTTTCCTTCGCTTGTCACAAAAATATCATACAGTTGCATTGAAGAATATTTTCGTACAAGCACGAACGAAATCTCATTTCTGAAACATTGTATTTTGTATGTTTAAAAAAACTAAATTAAAAGCATTTAATAAGCAACATTACCAGTGTTTAATAATCGAACATCTAACACGTGGATTGAAAAAACTGTTTATTTTTTTAAAATATATTTTAATATATCCATACATTTTATTGATACAAAAATCATTATAATACATCCATATTTTTCGTTCTCTTTTCTAAATTCAGTCAATTTTTGAATCAAAATAATGCTATAAGAGTTCAATGTCGTAGTTATTATTTATAGATAAAAATTAAACTAAAGTTTACAACATAAATTGTACAATCACAATAAATAAATAACGACTTTTTGTGCATTTTTCATTGTTGACAATAATACTCGTAGTTCAAGACAAATGCTCTAAAGCAGAATATGTTAAATTAAATTTAGTATTCCTCTTATTTAATATTTTTCCTTTTTATATAAACAATCAGAGGAATATACAAATCAACCATATAGCCTATAACACCATTGTGTGTGATCAAACTACATATGGAATAGATTTTCAGTGTAATTTTACATTTATTTATTTTTGGTTTGGATTATAGAAGGTTTGAAACAGCTTTTGGATTTAAAATAATGTTTTCTTCTTTGGAAACCCATTGTGAACACTAATATATTCACTCTAAAATGCTTTTAAATTCATTGTTCATCGTCCAGTTACCATACATTTTTAACATACTATTTGGAATTGATAAAAGTTAAAATTACTATGGTCTTTAAATTTCAATTGATTATTCATATCTTTTGCACATAATACATTTTAGAAGTTTCATATTATCATTCAACTTTGAAATATTTTTTAGGTTTTCATAAAGTGTTATAGTTTCTTGTATTAATCGACTTTAAATTTTAATATAAAGAGAAATTGCCAACTTGTATATATTTTTATTATTATATTCTACAAGTTTCAAACATTTTGATTGAATGGTTCATCGCAAAAAACTTTTTTTTTCTGTAGTTCTAAATGTATTTATTGAAATAAGCCTCCCCTCCTGTCTAGAATACATATTTTATGACAATAATGATAAATAATTGTTTTAAAATGAAAAATGTTAGATAACATTAGACTAACCAATTTTAAAGAAAACAAAATGAGTATTGAGTATTGATGATTGGTAACAGATTATTATCTACATAATAAGATAAAATTCTAGATCAAACTATATTTTTTTCAATATTTTCGAAAATATTGATCATTGTTTTATTGAAAATTTAAAATATTTTTGTAAAACTATATGTTTTAAATGTACTACTCAGAATCTGAAATTTAAATATTATCACTGTATTTAACTAAAACTTTTAGATTATTCTATAATGATATAATTAAAACCTAAATATCTATTGGTTAAGTTTTGCCTAGTCAAAATAAATAATAATAGTTACCTATTGGGTATTATTATATTTTTCGTATTATAATTAAATGTTTATACATGCACAACAGTACACGTATTTTATTACTTTAAAAATGTTCATAAACATGAAAATATAAAGTAACATTATAAAATAAAATTACAGAATAATTTGATTTATTTTATCGTCCATTGCATAACTTCTATTCAAAAAAAAAACTCACTTATTCCCGTCCTTGTATAGTTAAAGATGGTTATCTGTAAATATTTTCAAATGCTTTTAAAAACTTAAATAGACATAATTTATGTTTAATAAAAATAAGTCATTATTGTGGTATTAAGATGTTTTGAACGACACATGTATCATAAAAAAGTAATCGAATTGAAAGACTAGTCTAGAATAAAACTACTTATATTCGTACTAGCTAAGAAAATGATAAAAAGTAAGGAAAAAATCAACGATAAAATCACAGGTGTTAAATAAAATATAGACACTTAAAATAATTTATTTACTATTTACCTGTAAATAATTTAAATTTTTTCATCCAACTATACTCTATTTAACAGAAATCAAAAAAGTACAGTAAAATAAGCACTTTATTGATATACGATTACAATGTAAAGTGATTAAAATACAAATATTATAATTCCTGCATTAACTTTAACAAACAGCATTGATAATTATCAAAATGCTTGAATGAATAAGAATTGTTTTTTGTTGATATTAATTGAACATAATATAATTAAAATAAATCTATATGTATCTATATTTATATTTATCAAGTATATTCATTTTATTATTAACACATAAACTATTTATAACAAAACAAAAAATGTATGAAAAATTATTTTTAAATGTATTAACAGTCTAAATTAATTAATATTAATATTATTACTTAAATATGTAAATGTATATTATGTATTTATGTTAATCATTTTAATATTCAATTTAAAAAGTACTTATTTTTCCCAATTGTATAATAATTGTGTAATCCTCTTTAATGTATTGATGTATATAACAGTAAACGTATATTAATTTGAGTTTTAAATTTTTAATTAACTAAATAGTTTTTTCAAAAAAGGAGAAATTGGATCATTGAATGAATTTTTAGAACTTTACAGATAACAGAATACAAAACAAACAGCAGGGAGATAAAAACACATTTTACGCTTATTGCTTTGAAGTTATTTTTTATTGTACCTTTATTTTATTTGAAAAAAGTACCTACATTGATTTAAAGCATTTAAGCAGACAAGCGAAAACTCCAGTTGGACATCAAGTTACACAAGAACTTATTTTCCCACCCTTCACAGATCGCACAATAATGCACATGACACAGCGTTGGAAGAAGGCCATCGTTTGCTATTAACATTTGTGAGGGATATAATAATGGGTTGCACTAATTTATTATTCAGTGGCCCATAAGCGTTCTAATATATTATGGTGCCTTATGATAGTCAAAACTAATATTTCAATCTGCATTTGTAAAAAGCCAAAATAAAATGCTGTACGGATTAAATAACCTGTTCTGAATTATTTTAACTCATAATATAAAGATAAATAAATACACGATAATCATTGCACGAGTTGAATCTTGAAATTATTCTTTACATTAATCTTTTGCCGAATAACCCATAATTAATATGATTAGACATATATTTCCTACATACATTTTATGTATTTATTAATACTTAATTTTTCAAACAAACAAATTTAGGTTACTTTAAAATATGTGAACAACAACTTAAAAGCTTAAATTTAATACAAGGTTTCTAACAAGTTGTAAATACTGGAATTTAAAAAAAAAATGAGCACTAAAGTTTTATGAGCGTTTGAAGTTAGAATTTTGATGAATTTCATCAAAATCGCAAAACTTCACAAGTTATTTTGCAGTTAAAAATTCTTAAAATCTTTAATTTTCATACCTTAAATTTAAAAATATAATACAAGGATCATCAAGTTCTCATAAGTTTTTATAACTAAAATTAACAAAACATTTAGTCGAATGCCAAAAAAAATTGTATGAGCATCTGAAGTTTACATTGATCTGTTAAAAAGCTTAAAAATGCTTTAAAAGGTTCCTCATAAATTATTATTAAAGCTATTTAAAATTCGTTAATGATTCGTAAAAATTATTAAAACTGTTTTATAGTTAAAAATGTATAAAAAGAAGTTTAATTTCTATAGCTAAGGTTTAAAAACTTAATATAAGGTTCCTTATAAGTTATAAATTCCGGAATCAAAAAATCTATAATATATAAAAACAGTCTTTTTTTTATAGACATTTGAAGTTTGAATTTGAACAAAGTCAGATATTTAAACGAAAAATAATAATTGTATTCTAATTGATTTGTTGTAATTTAAAAATATAATTCATGTGTACTTGAAACTTTTGGGTGGATTATTATATTTTGTATACACAATGACACTTTCGAAACATTTGGATTCATTTTAATCTATTCCTTACTTAAACCACAAACTTATTCAAACCGTTCAGCGATAAGTTGTTATTAACTCAAAAGTAATAATATTCGTTATAAATATAAACTATGATAATAATTATAATATTAATAATAAAATAAAAGCAAATATTTTCGTTTAAAATTGATTGAATCTTTGTATTACTAATAGTAAAATTAATTAATTTAATAGCAATATACCATTATATAATTAATACATGGTAAAATATCATAAAATATACTTAGCAATATTGGCTGACACATCATATTATTTGCTCAGAATTCAAATAATCTTATGATTCAATACACGGACAATTTCTAGTTTTAAAGGAGTTCAAAATTCTTCAGAAGGTAATAAATGTCATAAAAATAAACATCATTGACACTGGATTAACACATAAAGGTTAAGATAAGGTAATGCGATTTCGCCTATTTTATTCAACATAGCTTTAGAAAAAGTATTAAGGAAAGCAAGAATGGACCAGAAAGGTAGACTAAGATGGCTAATCTCGCACTTTAAGAATACACTGGCGATATAATCTTAGTGGCTAAAATAAAAACTAACATAATCAACCTATAATAGTTCGAATAAATAGATACAACAGTAACACGACAAAACAAAACAAATAGAGAAATAATGGTGAAATTAAAAGCCGGTAATAAAATGTTACTTCGAGTTAACGATGATAATATTACCAAAAACTAAAAAATAATAAGATGATGATTCTCGTATACCAAATACTAATAAATTGAGTTGTAACATATTATATAGGTTGAAGATAAAGATGTTATGAAAATTATACTAAAGTTCACATTATGTAATTGAAGGAAGGTATATGTATCACGTAAAAGACGTTAAAATATTCTCCTAACACTTAAAGTATTGTACAACATTTCCGGGTAATGTGCATAATATATAATATTATCCGAACATTATACATATTATAATATGTTTATCTGGTCGATTATTTTAGATTCAGAGCGGAACGAAGAATGTATTGAATTTACAATGTTGTGTGTTTTTTTTTTGTCTGTCATCACGCTTTTGGGCAGTAAAAATGTGAAATTGCTTCGATTTTCTTCATCAGCATCTCTTCTGGTAGGAAAATGAATCTAGTTGATACTTTGGGGGGTCAAAAGTAAAAATTTCACTTTAATTTTTATACATGGCTGTAAAAACGAAAAAACAAATTAAGAAAGGGGAATTTTTACACGAAGCAAATTTTTGTCAAAATCGATTTTGTTTTTTGGTGTATCACCAAAAATATAACAGTGCCTCGTAAATAGTTAACAGTGTATCCAAAAAATCATAAAAATATATTGATTTTGTTGACTTTTATAGACATTTTAAGTTGGAATTTGGACGAAATTAGATATTTAAATAAAGAATAACAATGTTAGTTATTTCATCATAATTTAAAAATATTTTGCTTGACATTTTTGACTATATTATCATATTTTATACACTCAATGATATTTTCAAATGCAATGTTTTCAGCAAAAATTAATTCAACCTACTATTGTATTAATAGTAAAACTAATTACTTTGATAGCAATAATATCATAAAAATATATACTCAGTAATGTAGGCTGACAAACCGTCTTCGCTCATGATCGTCTTTCGTATACAATAATTTCATATCATTGAATTCAAATATTTTAACATACCCATTACAGTAAGCCACTCGACATCTACTGTACAGCTGAGTGGTACCCACTTGCCAACTTTTTTAATATGATGTTATATTCATCATGATACATAAACATTTTAGATATAAATTAAACTGCCTTCGGTTAGCCGGGTAACCTAACGAGTGTATATCCACCCTTCGAGTAGACGGGTGCAAACTTCCTAGTTAAATTATGACAAGTAGTCGCTCCCTGCAGACCTCTCATTGGAAAGGAATGCAGTCCTCCAATCCCACTGGGATGGAAAAAGCCCACATAAAGGTGGGACCCCCTTAATACCCCCAAAAAGTGTAAAATTAAAATGCATTTGGGTGCGTGAATATCGCACTTTTCATCGTCACAAAATAAACGGTGCACGACAATAAGTATAATATAATATATTATGGATTACCTATATAATATTCTTTTGAAAAAAGAAAAGTATATTTTATCGTATTTTATCGAGTAAGCACTTGCTGAACTACGTGACTGATAAACTGCTGACAATCCTGGTTATTGGTTAGTAAGTTATACCATAGTTGTAGTTTCGAGGTCCGGACAATCAGAGTATAAACAATATAGTATGGACTCGCGCATGAAGTAACATTGTAGTGGTCGTAGGTCAAAAGTCGTAAGTATTATGTAGTGTCCGTCACACGTCTATGTACAACACTAAAATTGCAAACTTTTAATGACTGTAACTTTTAAACTACTAATTTTCGCTCATTTATATTTGCATATTCGAAATCAATATCAAAAGTAAATGTTAAAAGATAAAAAAAAAGTGCACAAAAATAGTGTTTTGTAAAAAATCATTTACACTAATTTAGAATATTTATATTTTCAAAAGTGATCATGTTGAAATGTTTAAAATAATTGTTGTGTATGAGGAGTTTTAATTTTGTGACGTTACAATATAATATATAATATAATACATATAAATGATTTTATATCATTTAAAAACGAACCAATTCCATAAACAGTTATTTATGTTATTAAAAAAATAGGATTATAGCAACGTTTAAAGAAAATTTAACAGTATCGATGAACTCTAGCTAAATATTACAAAACTTCAATGACTAAATCTAATTATTTCAGTTTTTGCTTGGTTTAAGATGCAAAATTAAGTACACAACTGATTTTAGTTCGTGAATTTCTCGTCTGAAATAACGTTCATTAAATCCTTTGCTCAGTAAAGTTTAAGTCTTTGTCAACGGTCGTTTCATCAAAAATCCTCCTCACTGCTGGCGCTGTCGTACACACTCGTCATGCATTTCTGACACGTACCTACCCGGGCACTATTCGCTCTAATATTTCGTCTTTATTGTATTGTGTTATACGACCGTCAGCAAACATCAGACTTAATTCTGGGCAAATAAAAAACAATAGAAAACCGAACAGAATAATACACGTGATGTCGTGATATCCGAGCACAACTTTCGTTTTTTGAACGTTTTGATATTCTGTATAAAGGTTCAGAAACAAAAGTCAATATGTATCAACTGTAATAATACAAAACTACATATTTTTATTCTTACGTGCTCGACGATGCCAATACATTCGTGCGTAGTGAATCATAATATTATGTTAAGTATGATAAGCTCTCAATAAATTAAAAATAATTTTAGCATTTATAACATATTCCATGTACAGCTTATGATATCATAATATAGAAGTAAACATTTTAACTAAAATACATTTTATAGTATAAAAACATCTAGGGCATTGTATTTTTGATATATCATAACACTATGTTAATAATCCACTGAATTAAAACCATCAATGAACAGTATGAAAAATTAACAGTTTTAATCACTTAAAAAACATTTTTCTCTTGTAAGGATTAAAAGTAATTATTGAGTACGATTATAGTACAATACATTGATGTTAAAATATCTCAGAAACTTGCCCTCTCATTTCGTCTATTATTGTAAATATATTATATGATTTAGGAAACAACAGCACTTCCTTATTATGCCAATAATACCACCATTATTTTAACTCTAAATTTAAATTTGATTTGTCGTTGAAGAGTATACATATATTTTTTAAATTGCATTTGAATTGTTGAGGAAAAAAGGAAGTATCCAATAAATTTGATACAAAAAAAGTTTAACAGTTGTTATACTTGTCAAAGTTTCAGAGTTTGAGGAACATCAAAAGGAATTGAAACTCAAATTCTATTTTGATGTTATCGCAAATGGATAAGCTATACCCAAATTCTTCGTGCTGACCAAACCGAAAATAATGGACAAGAATCAATGACTATTGTACCAAATGTATAACTGTCCCTTGGGTGGATTTTTGCAGTTCATTAAGGACGTCAACTGTTCTCACTGACACAATATAATATTATGTTCTTTTAGTATAAACAATTTTTTGGACACTATCATAGCCTTCAATTTATAATTAAAGTACAAACTGTATTATACATTAATCAATATATTCTTATACTCACCCCAAAACTATTAATTATTTTCCGATGAAAATATTGAAATGGTTAAATAATAAGGTTTAAATCTTTGGGAAGAAATAGTGACTACCTTTTTTTTTGCTTACTGAAATAAATAAAAAATAAATTGAGTTAGTTGATAAAATCTGTATAATAGATAAAAGAAGAAGTCCTGACAGACTCATTCAGTGACTGATTCATAATCAACGTACACAGCCAAAGCTGTATTATGATAGCTAGAGACTTGAGATTCATGGTTTTCGTTTTTTTAAAAAGCTTAACAGTTTAATACAAGGTTTCTCACAAGTTTTTATAATAGCAATTTAAAATTATTAAAGATACATACTATTTTTTTACAAGCATTTCAAGTTCAAATTTTGACCAAAATTCATAAAATTATCAGACATTTGCAAATTATTTTGTAGTTAAAAATGTATAAAATGTTCAATTCTTATAGCTAAGGATTGACTTTTTAAAACAAAGTTTCTCATAAATAGTTAATAGTGTAACCAAAAAATAAACTGACATGGTTGTTTTTTGTAGACATTTTAAGTTAAAATTTTCACGAAATCAGATATTTAAATGAAGAATAACAATATTAGTTATTTCGTTGTTATTTAAAAATGTCATTCGGGGGTACTTTAAACTTTTAAAGTTAGAAGTAGACATACCGTCTTCGCTCAGAATCGTATTTTGTATACAATGATTGTATATCATTGAAATCAAATTTAACACATCCATTACAGTGACCCGCTCGAACCTATTGTACAGCAGAAAGGTACCTACCTAGGACTCTCCAACTTTTTTTATTACATTTTTTTTTAAAATATTTGTATAGGTATCTACAGATTTAATTTATAAATCTAATAGAATGCCATTGAAATTGTATACTTTAATCTTTATAATATTGTACAAGCTAATAATTGATTATAGCTGTAAATCTAACCTTTATAATGTGTTTAAGTCAAAAGCACGCAACTTTACGTGTATTATATTCAAAAATGGCCACCTAAACTTCGGTTTATTTTTTTGTAAAAGTAGATAGTTCCAAAATCGATTTTTATCATCTAATATCTGGTTTGACCACAAGAACAGTAATTAGTAGCATAGAAAAAGTTTCAAAGTATTCCCCTTGCCCGATCACTGAACTTTGTCGGCTATACCTAATTGGTCTTTAGAAGTTAAAATTGGATTAGACCAAATAACGGTTTAAATCTATTTAATGGCGTACACCTCTGTTGTACTGTATATATGGCTTCAGTGTCCAATGTCCATACTTTTCGTAATTCTGAATTACTGGAATTGAAAAATGTGTGTAATCTAGTCATCGTATAAAAACTTTTTTTTTTGTATCAAAATTGTATAGGTACGTGAAAAATACATTCATGAAATTTATTTATTATGAAATAAAATATATTATATACGATTTATCTATGAAATAATGTGTTCAAAAAGTAAAATATCTAACGTGATAGTATATTAGAAAAAAATCATTTAAATACAATATTTATAAGTTATATAAACAATATAAATAAGTTTAGTTGACCAGTCACGTGGTATCATCTTACTTAATTTTAAATTCTAAGCAAAGCGATGAATGTATTGATCTTACAATTAAATATGATTTTTTTTGTCATTAAAAAAAATATAAACGATTACATTTTTACTTTTAAGGTGGTTTGTAGAAAATTTGTTCTAATTGGTACTTTAAAAGGTTGAAAGTAAAAATAATGGACTTTTTTTCCAAATAATTGGGAATAACTAACGAAAAAATTTCAAAACTGGAATATTTGCGTAACACGCCAGTAATTAACAAAATTATTTTTTTCTCTAAATAAAAATAATTAACCTATAAATCGAATTATGCATGGACAACTTTCTTTGGTGTTTCAGAGTTAATTAGTTATTTTTTAAAATATGATTAGTTTTTCTACTTATTTTCATCATTTTAGTTATTTTTTATCCATAGTGCAATTTCCACCCACGTCATATTTCTAAGTTTTTTTTCCATCTCAATAATAGTATTAAAATACCTACCTATTTCACAATAACCTAGATAAATTAGTAGAGTAAACACACATCAAACACGTTTACACATTCACAAGTCCATTAATAACTTCTTATAAAAATGCAAATACTGTGAAAAAAAACTTTTTCTAGGGAGTTCAAACAGTAGTCTGACAGTACAAATGTACAATATTTAAATGGTAGGTACAAGAAGTACGATAAACTAACTACCCATTGTACGACTATAATGAAACCATGTTATGTATACCAAATAGCATACACTGTGTTCCTTCGACATTAAACTTAAACATTTATAGTTCGTTACCTTTGTCAATATTCAAGAATGGTGTACCCGTACGAGTTCAAAATATTGTGACTACTACTGCCAAAATATAAATATTCATATATACCACTATATTTACAGTTTAAAAATAATCTATGTATACAAGAGTCAAATATCTACATACGATTATAAAAGAAAGTATCAGTAAAATGTTTCTTTACCAAATAAACGTATTAAATGTTATAATACAAACTTAAATTTGATTCCATTTATTACTATAACAATATTTGTATATTGTGCAAGCACGCGTATAGTATATATAGTATCTTATAATAATATCAATATAAAACACGAAACAGATATTTTATAAATATTATTTAAAAACGCTTCAAAAAATATATAAAGGTATATCATTAAGTGTGCTATCCAACAGACTAATCTACTGGAAAACTTGACTGTCCATGATTTATATTATTTTGAATAATATATTATATTGCTTGCTGTTGTTATGATGAGTCTTTAATAACAATTTATTGTTCACAAAAAATGGTTTGAAAACACACCCAGAAAAAAAGCTTCTAACCATATTAATTAATATTTTAATATGTTATTAGATGGATTTTCAAATATTAATGAAACAATAATTGTTTAAGCTGTTATGAATAATGAATATAATTTAGCGTTTATTTATAAATATTTAATAATTTTTGGCGTTGTACGTTTTTCACTAACAAATACATAATTTTAATATATACGGGGCGTATGTATTCGGTTATAATAACTACGTTAATATTGAAGTCTTATAATAATATTCGTCATAATACCCGAAATGAAATGACCGACTTAGGCAGAATATTTGTCTTAGAGAAACGTTTATACTTAGACGATACCAACGGCGAGCTTAATCTGGCCATTGTACATTGCCATTCGTGTCGTAATGATTTTCCGCGCTATTCAAACATTCAAAAGACCTTTCAAGACGTGTTGTTAATGACGACCACTGGCGCTCCACATAATTATCTTTTGCCGTCTCACCGGCGGCATATGCAGTAATATTGTTGTGTTCTGCAGAGTTCTCCTGTCGGACGATATAAACTATTCATGACGTCGAGGCGGCAAACACACAAAATACAAATATTATAAATGAATGAAGAGAACAAAATCATGTATACGCGTTTACCCGAATTCCTTTCGTTTCGCCGCGCACATGCACGCATAGGTATATTTCCATGTTATGATAATACATATATACGTATCTCACTGCGGTGCGTAATTTATTCACGAGAGTTTTGAGCTACTATTACAGGGTTTATATTATAATATGACGTGCAGGATGGATACATGCAAATGAGTACTACAAAATAGCTTTCATCGCCCTTGCACCGCGGATAAGTGCCGTTTGTGGGATAAAACCTATCTGGCCGAGACACCGCGTAATTGAACTATTTAAATATATCCAGTCGCTATCAGACGTAATTTACGAAGAAGAAAAATATCGACGCCTTTTAAATTATTGTTTATTATACTTGCAATTCTGTTAAGCGCATAATGGCTTTACCGTGTTCTTGGTACGAACATTTTTATATTTTATACATCCAATATCCTCTGTACCCAACCACACCCGACCACCCCCGTTATGGTCCATAGAAGTAGGTATTGTTCGACAAGAGTGCTTTCATTGAAAACACATCATTTATAGGTCTACTGAAAATTGTATTTTCAACTGTATAACACTATATTCTGATCAGCGTATATTATTATATTATGACATTGTAAGAGTACTTACAGTGTGATAAGGATTTGATTTCCAATTGCATTTTGGTAAAGAATTAAACATTTATAATATAGATAAAATAACGTATCATTCGTTGGATAATAATATTAAAATCAAACATTTCTAAAAATAATGATATATGATTGTTTCTATAATATTGATTGAGGGCACCAAAAGTATTTTTTTTATTTCTATTAACTTTCAGCAACTATTGCCAGTAACTGTCACAATTAAATGTCTTAGGATAATATCTAAAGCATATTACATTACATTAGTAACATAATTATTTAATAAGTCAAAGAGATACATGTAAAATGTGTTAAATTAATTTGTAAAGACCTTAAATATATTTTGTATTTATTCGAGGAAGACACTCACATTTTCAGTGGGCCCAGACCTAATAAAGAAGTTAGTTATATTATGTTTAATGAATTTATAAATATAGTACACCGTTTAATGATTAGTTAATTGATAATATGTATTATAATTAGTAAATTGTATAAAAATTTTAATTTTGATAAATTTATTAAAGTGAGACATTCTTATATCATATAGCCATACAGTAATAAAAATATATCACTGTATATTATTATTGAGAAACCTAGTTTTTAATATTTAAACAGTTCAAATATCGAAACCGATAAAATACATTTTACCATATGGACGGATCATCAAAATATGAGAGTATTATAATTAAAGAATTTAATTATAGTACACAATATTCCATTAGCTGTATAAATAGACGAGACCAGCTAACTGATATAAGACAATATCATCATAGATTATTTATTAATAGAGGGTTTAGTAATCTAAATTTTACACATGTACCTGGACAACATTCCGTGTAATTTGTTCGTACAAAATACAATCATCACTGATTCCTAGCCCATTTTCTTCCTCTTGGATTCTTTTATTGTTTATACAGAGACATAGGAAGGTGAAATGGTTCTCATTTCTTTAAATGACATCAGAGAGGGTTTATCGTTGGCTGCAAATACAGGTGGTTAGGAAATAGGTTTCTCAATGAAGATAATTGGAGTTGATGGGTTTAGGATTTTCTTCTCTAATACTTATGGTCAACTAAAGTTGTTTATTTTTTCCAAACGTATTACAAACAGATTTTAACAGTTTTGGAGCGTATTCATTTGGAAAAACATATTACTTTAGTGACTTGTTTGTTTCTTATTTCATTGCAAATAATGGAAAACGAATTAACTATTTTTCAATTATATAAACTTACTATTACTTTTATAAATAAGAAATATTTTTTTTTCTACAAAGAACAAAATTTTAAATTTAGGAAAAAACAAAGATTCAAATTATAAACTGTAAAGTAAATAAACCATTAAAATAGGCAAGTAAATATACAAAATAAAAAATGTTTAAAGAAAACACAATTGTTTTTAACAATGTTGGATAAAGAGCAATACCAACATTATATATTTTAGATTGCAATCAACAGACTCAGAATTGGACTTCCCGCCCATTTGCACATGCTGTGGTGTTCTCCTCAAAACAAAACACATCCTAATCGAATGCAAATGATTATAAGAAGAGAAAAGAATTCAATATAACCAAAAACCTAGACGAAACCCTAAGCCGGATTCAACAAATGTATCAACCGTCATTCAATTCTTATCAAAAACACATTTCAAATATAACTTTCTCTCTTAAATATACACAACATTTAAACTTTTAAATTATTATTATGAATGATGTATTTTTTTATTCATTATTTTTTTATCTCTATGCGTATATATAATCCATTTTAAAAATATATGTTATGTAGTATTGTTACGTCCAATGGCCATAAATGCCTATCGTCGATTAAAATAAGAACAAAAATAAAAATATTATTATATCAAACATTTCATAAAACCTGAAATATTATTATTAGATAAATGTCAATTTTGTAATTACATCGCTTCATTGATACCTCAAAATGTAACCTATACATTATACACTATTACGTCTATCTACACAATCCTTCTCGTAAAACACGATTTTTAAATTTTCTGTTTTACTTTTGATAAATTAAAAATAATAACAATACATTTATATTGAGTTATAGTTAAACATTTTGATAATTTTATTAATATTTTAAAATTATATTATAATTATTTATGTATTTATTTATAAGACCTAATCATTAAAATATATCAAATCAATATTCTATTTAACAATAATTATCATACTAAAATTCGTTTTAAACATTTTGAAGTTATTATATTCAATATTCACCACATAATTACTATTTTAATGTTTGTAACATTTACTTCTCAATAGGAAAAGAGACATGAACTATTTTTTAATTAATATTCATATGCGATTTAAGTATGGGTACACTATTGCCTATACAATACGCCGGGCTAGATTAATTACTATGCAAGTACTTAACACATATTAAGCAATTTAACAATTTTACTTATTTAATTTTATCAATATCAACTATTAACCATTTCACTTCCAAACTGATTGTCACAATGCAACATATCCCTGACACATACGAATGACCATAATATGAATTTTCGTTTTATATAATCTAGAAAAAATTATCAAACCAACCTAAAAAGTTGAAAACATTCTAAAACAACAATTGACTGATAATTATTTAAATCTTAAAAACGTGTAACACGGATTTTCAAAATATCTAATTTACCATCAAATAGCAATTTATCAACACAAAATACAATATACACACCATATTATCAAAAAATTAATAAGTTACATAATAAATATATGGGCTTTTAAATGTGTGACAGACGACAGTTGATACCAACAATTTTCTATTTTTAATCTTGACAAAATTACAATATACTAGAAGTATGTACTTACTAAATAAACAATAACATAGTTATATATTTAGGAAATATATTATGTACTTGATGACATTTTGACTACATAGCCGAAAATATCAGATGTTACATAATTTATGATAAATTAAATTATAAAATACAGCTATTAAATTCTCTAGTGCTATACCATGTTTTTTATCACTCGTCAACCAAAACTAGGATAATTCATAAAAAAAAAATTCACTCGTTGTGTGTAATGAATAAGACCGTAATACGTATTTGATTTAAAAAAAACTTTCACGAATTAATTATTATGCAAGCACAGATATAATTGAACTTCAGACGTTTTCTATATAATATACGTATATGTATATTCATAAACGTGATTAAACAGTTCAAACTATTTCACTAAAATACACACATTTAATAATATACTCTACACTACAACTGTACTTGTCCGTCAATTATATTATACAGAACCCAACATTTTTCCCTTTACACGTTTGTACAGGTAATTGACTTTTGCATTTTAAGCTTTACCACCCCTTTTATGTGAACCACTCAGTCCGGTAATGTTTTACGCGCAAAGTAATCATACTAGTAATAGTCACCCTAGGGTCTAGGCAATACAAAATTGATGAAAATAACATTCTTTGGTGAGTTGGTGAATGGTGGTTGAGAGTGGGTGATGTCGGGGTGTAATGGTAGTGGTGGTGGTGGTGGTGGTGGTGTTTTGGAGGGGGTTCTAAGGGATGATCATTTACCGTTTGGCTACTGTGCTACTACTACCGCTACCCCGTTTCCAATCAACGTTTTCAGATAGGGCGCATTACATTGTAAGGTTAACGAGAAATAACGATGCAGTTATATTATAGACATTACAACCAAAGGTCTATTGTTACGGTAATAGAGTACTCAGTCGGGATCGATTTAATGCGCCTTTTCAAATTTAAGTTTTCATTCGAATGCAATAAGTATAATACTGTCTTGACGTAGAAATCTAGTAATTATTACTCGTAAGAACTATGTTGCGAGTACCATAATAGTCACGGATTTTTCAGTACATCTACAATATACGCAGACGTGCATATATTGTATAGTTACACACAATTATTGCAAAGGAACAGAACGGAAATAATTTTAATATATCAATCATTCAGTATTAAAGCTCAATGTTATACAAAACAAATATTTTAAGTGGTCCATCTAAATGAAACTCCGCAGTAAAAAAATGTCTATAGTAGGTATGATATACATCAAATATAATTATTATAAAATATCTCAGTAGATAGTGCATTTTTTAATCTACTAATTGAATTTCCACAATTGATTCAGTATTACTTTATTTGGCTGCCTATATGTTTTTTTTAAGATTTCCATTAGTATATCAGCATAAAAAAGCATCATAATGATGAGATGCATTATATTTTACAAGCATATGGTTTACAATATACTAATTTAAATGTAAAAAAAATGTATTCAAACATTTTTTCAATTTTAATATTACATTTATATTATGTGCACATAATAATAAATAGATTATAAAATATAAGAATATTGTTGTACTAACTGATAATAGGTAATGTATTTTTTTGATGTATTTTAATTTAAAATCATTAAAATAAAATATATGAATTGGTATTGAAGATTTATAATACGTTCAAAAATTGGTCTGATATTGTAATGGTATTAAAAATTACTATTAAGTGACTGAGCATTATATATTTAATGGATAAATGTATATTATATTTAATTATTATCCATTCATCATTAACTCAATTAAAAAAATTCCAGTATTACTGTATTCGACTCTGAATGTATTTTCACTTCATTACCTATTTACCTACCTCTCTTAAGAAGTCAACGTATGTACTATGTATATTATATAGCTTTCTTATAATAAAAAGATATTAATTTATTTCCAGTATTTTAAATTTTAATTCATTAATTTTCCTTTCATTGACTTTAATTTTTCTTTTGATTCGTTTTTAATTTCCCCTCAACAACTCACTCCATCAGTAGGAATTTACATCTTATGCATAGTAAAATTGTTTTTCCGTTAATTAATATTTGTAAAATAAACACGTAACAGATCACACTGTAATCGTGAAAACTAATCTCCATAAATAATAATTTTAACGTTATGAAATAAAACAATGTCTTTTGAGTATTTTCATAAACAACTAACGTATACCTAGTGTATAATGTATATAGACTAATATCTAAATTGTATTTATATGATAATAAAAAATTATATTAAGTATAAAATACAAAAATAAACAAGTAATATTTTGATCGATTATAAGATTTGTAAGATTAGATATTCAAATGCATTATGCTTAATTAATCAGTATTGAACTATAGTAAATTATCATTAGTTCTAATCTCGTAAAAAGATACTTTGCATTTGTATTTAAATAGATCAAATGCATTAACTTAAAGGTATTAAATAGTATTTCAAGTATTTTTGCCAATAAGTATTTAAGAACAAATTCCTAATAGTTAGAAAGTATTTAAATACAAATTCTTATCTAAATATATTTTTTTCCCTTAATTATGAATAATTATTGTTTTTAAATATCCATACGATACAGTTTTGGCAACATTTTGCTACAAATACTAGATTTAAATATTCGGCGAAACATGTTTATCAATGAATAAACTTATATAGGTACCTAAATACTTGTATATATTTGTAAAATGCAGTCTGCAGTGTAACCGTGTATTAAATTTGCATTAATTAATTTTTATATTTTTTTATTAGAATAGTATATGTATATATATGTATATTGTATATGTATAATTTATTGTAAAGGACAAATGCACAACACAAACTTCATATTCCGTAGCCGTTAATTTGTAGTTTTCAACTCACGTCACAATGTACTAATATAGGCTTCGGCGAAAATAATCAACAATAGTGTTTCTCTTTCGAATTTATTTAAGAAGGCTATGTCAAATATTAAATAACAAAATGCCAATGATTCTGATAAGAAGAATATTTATTATTAATCCTTTATTGTAAAAAAGACGATATAAGTATTTAAATAAAATTATTTGATATTTAAATACAAATTTATCCAAGACAGTATTTAAAATACTTTGCAAATACTTAATTTAAAAAGTATTTATACACATTTATTCAAATACTTTTACTCAAACACTTTACAAGACTGTTTAGTTTACTTAAATCCATATACTTTATTTTATAAGTGATCTTAACAGCGTTAAAATAACACCCACATAAATATAAGCTTTAAATACACCGTATAGTTTTAATTTTTCTTAAAACCATCTTTTATAAATTTTCTCATAAGCTAGATAAAAAAATCAAAAATAACAAAATGAAATGGCACTATGTTAGGTGACCGAATATTAATAAAAGTGGGAACTTAATGTACTATACGTAACCAAACAGTCTGAAGTTTCTCAAACTACGTATGCCATCTTGCCTATTGTCCTGTAATATTGTATTCTCGAGATAAGACTGTAAATAATATTCATCCACAAACTAATTCAAATACCTACTCAATGAACATTTAAAAATCCAATACACTCATACACTCATACTAATACAAATTATACTTTAATTAATATATAACTAACAACTAATATAATATTATCTGTAAAATTAAATTGTTGTTTTTTCATCAATACAATAATAAAGTGTTGTACAATGACCGAATTATAAAATTTAAAAGAATTATATAATTCAGAATATTTGTAAAAAGTAATGTTGCTAAATCGCATAATTACATGAGTAGAAGAATAATTAAATAAATAATATATTTTCCGAATTTAAAAAATGTATAATATATTCATATAATTATAAGTGTAAGTTATAGTAAATCTAAAATTAAAAAACATTTTATATCGCCATTCCATAACTTAATTAATGAACTTTAAAATGTAAACATTTTTGTATTTTATGGTTACATTCAAGTTTAAAATTATTCTACAGTAGAAATTATTAACAACTTGCAATATAACGATAATAAATAAATATTGTATGAGCTCATCAATGATACTGCATTGTGTTATAATAATAATAATGATGATGACTGTAGCCTGTAGGGTAAATAAAGGTTACAATAAAAAGTAAAAAGGTTGAATAATTCAATGAATGCTTTGCAAAAAAAATATTATTAATACCAAGAAAAGATGTGAAGATATTAGTAGTGATATAACTATAAAAAAACGTTTTATAACGAACCTTAAGACTTATGTCATTGTATCTATTCTACTTGAAACAAATCCATTTTTTATAGATAATTTCGACTGAATTATTAATGAAAAGCTAGGTATTAATATATTAAATCAACCATGCAATAGTAATAATTTAAAGTTAAGTTTCATCGTTCCATACTATTATGGGTGAAAATAATTGAATTATTATCTAAAATACTACACTCAACTTTTTATCTTTAACTAATCACACAAAACAAAAATACAATTGCTCATTAACTTAAAAGAGTGAATAATTCCTCAAAAACTTTATTTTTATTTTTTTATTTGAAGTTTATTATAATAAGATTTATTCTAAAAGCAAAAAACTATCTGTCACACATTATATTTCAGGTAAATTATATTTTATGGCTATTATATTTGCTTCAACAGTTTCTGACTTATTTCAGTGAATAATAATTCAATTATGGGTCTTGAGCAGCCAACAATGACATAGGAGTGTAGTTCAGCAGATGGGGTCCCGCAACCATTATGTAAATCCCGTTCTAATAGAAACACTATAATAGGCTTTGTCATATAAATTGGCATTTTCACTCTGTCGACTTTGGATAGACTGCCGAGAAAAGTAAAGACTCTACAATCAAGATCCATAAAAAAAAATGTATATGAGTTTATTAGATATATATACACACTTCACTCACATAAATACATGCTTATGCAAGTATATTATATTCTGTTATACCTACTGTAATATGTTTAAAGCTACCGATTATTATTAATACCATCATATTTAAATCTGACATTAAAAATATTCTCTATGAGACTCTTAATTATTAATTAAACTATAAGCTTAATAATTATTTTCATGTACATATACAATTTAAAAAAAAACCGACGAACAAAAAAATATATTTTATTATTTAATAATTGACATCCTTAATGCATCTTATCACGCTACTATTAAAGACATGATAATTTATTTTCTTAGACTGCAAATAGATTACAAATTTTATTTCTCACCTCGGTTTTCCCTCATAAGAAACACCAAATAATCCAAGACCATTAAAAATATGTTTTTCATTATTAAATCTCAACACAAATTGATGTTACACGAAACGTTGATGAATCTTAGATATTCGTCAGACCAAACCAAATCCCAACAGAAATCAAAGACTCAATGACTCAACTTTGAGATTAACTTATTTGTCTTAGAGCCAACAGCAATCTTGATTTTATTATTAAGTATGCCTTTGTTTTTTTAAAACATGGTAAACGTGATGATGTTAATTCCTTGTTTTTACTAATAATTATTTTTTAAGTGCGATAGATCTATACATCTTTGTTTAAAGAAGGTGGTGACATGGTGTCATAATAGTAATTACTAATTTATAATCAGATAAATTCTTCACACTTAAATGTTGATACTACATGTCTTCTCAAATGGTTATTCATTATATAGTTACAATTAACACCGACAAATAAATGTTTCTGCATATTTGCAACCTAACTCGACTTCTTCTATGTATTCGAATTATTTTTAAATATTGATAAGAAATTGAAAATTTTTCAAACTCTAATTTCAATATATTAATTATTAGTGACTCACTATTCTAATCACCGCGATCGTTGTACCCTCTACCCTTATGGTCATGCGTTATATAATATTATATACATTGTAGCCTGTAGGTAAACCTCTGCTTAGAAAGTTAGAACTTCTTCTTGTAGAATTTGAATTGGAAGCTAAACTTAACGCGATTTTAGTCCTCACTCAAGATCAACAAATTTCTTATAGATCATTTTTAATACGTATATTATTACAAGTGATATTTTAATAATGCAATTGTTGATCATTTGTGTTTTTTTATTATACCGTTCATCGTTGTTATATTCGTTGCCATTATACACTCCACAATAGTTATATTATATTACCCTTCCTGTGAAATCGGTATTTTATAAATTGTATTTAAAGTTTAAATACTTTTTTGAAATAGTGAATACAAAAACAATGACCACCAAACATACTTACATACTCGTTATACCTTCTTTAGTTCCATTAATAAATATTAGGTAATGGTTTCCTTATTGAAATAATTATTAAAAATTTTTTTAATTAATATTTCAAGAAACGGTGATATCACATTACACGTCTTAGAAGAAATACTCATCATTCATTTATACTATTGAATTTAAACAATTATGCGTGTTGAATTTAATCAAAATCCGACTATAAATTGGCTATTTCAAACTTAATTATGTATTATACATTTTGAGTCAGACCTACCACCTTACCGTAGAACTGTGTACATAAAAAAATCTAAATGTTTTAAAAATTGAATTGTTTATAATATAATATATTGTTATAATAATTTGCAAATCTTTGTGATTGTGACGAATTTTGTTAAGCTTTGAACTTCAAATGATTAAAAAAAAATTGTGCCTATGCATCTTTAATAATTTTAAATTTCTATAATAACAACTTATGAGGCCTCGAACATACTAATTTTTGATCAGGCATAAAATGTTTTATCGGCATTTATCATAGCAAAAATTAAACAAAAATCGAGAGTTAAAATTCTTATAAATAGTTCAAAAAGAGTCAAAGTATTTAAAAAATTATATCATGTATAGAAAATATAAACATTAGGTGAACATTAGTATCTTCAGTAATTCGTTTTTAAATAACAACAAAATAAGAAAATAGGATGATTGTTTATTCCATCAATTTTTAAGATGTCGATTTTGGAGTCGCATTTTTAATATGTAAAATACAATTATTTACAATAAAATATAAATTCTACCGTTGGTAAGTTCCACTGATGATAAACTCCAACTAGCTATTACAACTATATATAAAATAATTTACTTACTTAGCTTTTGACTTTAAGCTGTCTTATACAGGTTGTCTGATTATCAAGACGAAACCATAAATCTTAACTTTCATCTACATTAATTTGAACAGTATAATATTAATGAGCCTAATAAATTGAGGAATCTCATAAAAATATTTAAAGGTATATTTAAAAATAATAATAATACCATTATGGAATTGTTACCGCAGCATATCACTAAACTTCAAAGTTTTTAATTTAATTTAATTTTTCTTTCATAATAGTCATTAAAAAAACTGATTTGAATAAATCACTAATCAAATTTTTGTTTGTATGCGTTCACCCACTGACCAATCATTATAACACGGTCAAACTATAAATAGTTTTGCTATTGTCAGGATACAGTTCAGAGTATTTTTAAACTAACATTAAAACTATATAAATTTCTCATGATTTTTAAAGACATAAACGTTTTAGTAAACAATCACCTCGAACTGACATCGTTGGGTTTGGAAATCGTTGGCCAACCGATTGCAGATAAAAACACAATATTCTTTTTGAGATGAACTATAAGAAGCTGCACTATAACTTATTTAAAACCAGGGATTTCGTTTGGCATCTGTCTAGATGACAATGTTCGATTGTGGCGCTCAAAGCTCTCTCCCAACAATAATGCCTGTTTTCCCAGTAATTTTTTATCCTTATTTTTCTCACTTACTCTTATCCCGGTTTTCGTTTTTGTAAAGTTTTCATACACTCACTTGTTTAGTATACAAGTATTCCTTTCTAATCGTGATATCTATTATTTTCAATAAATCAATTTTACATACAATATATATATTTTATTATTTTCAATAATTCCAAAAAAGGTGACATTCTTACTCTAATCAACAAATTTTAATAAGAAAAGTATATGTACATTGTACATATATAGTATTATTAGTATTTTATTGATATATATATATATAATATATACACGTTTTTTTTTTTTGATTTGGTTGATTAAACTAACTTTTGAACTTGTGTATAACTAACAAATCAATACAAACGTACGGTAAAACAGTATGAAGAGGATTGTGGTATGAATTCACAATTTATTATTTTATTTATCACAATAAAATATAATTATATTTTTGAGTAAAAGAGAAAAAATAATAATTGTTACTATTGTATTCATTAATTTCCTATAAAATAAAATAATTTTTATGATATTATAATCGATTGTAATTTATTGATTTAAAGGTGTATTTGGTTATTTGAATTGAAGTACCTATTTTTTAAATTTAAATGATTGGTATAGAATGTATAGTGCATACGGAATTCAATTCTGGGGCTCAGCAAAACCCTCCAACATAAGCCGTATCCAAAACTTACACTTATATATATATATCAAATCATTCGCTCAATAATGATCTCTCTATAAGTCCCCTCGTCCAAAAAGTGGCCAATACTTTTTATAAAAGATTTTACCCCTATCTAAAAAAACTTACGCGACCTACTAGTAACTGAGCTATTAACCCCAAAATTCCTGGTTACTCTGTAAGGAGCTTAAAACGCGAATGGTGCCGTGACCTTCTATCTGAATAAACCAACCAACCCACGCCAAAGTGGATTCAATGAAAGGCCTCTTCTACCACCTACAATTAACACAACACCCATCGTACAACACTCGTACTCATAGAAAATAATTATTTTAAATATATATTAAAATAAAAGTTTACAAAATTTACATTTAAAAAAAAATTATGGTTACTTAAAGATCTGTTGAATCAAAAAAGTTCTACATTTGGCTTTAACCATAGTGCCAGATTTGAATTATATTTATTTACGTGTTATGAAGATATTGTTTGAATTTTTAAGTAAAATACTATTCTTAAAAAATTAGTCAAAATACAAGTATACAAAAGTGAATACAAATAATATACACATTAGGTTTCAATATTGTTGCATATTTATCTGTGTAAACTCTCCACCCCCCCCCCTAACTCACACACACACACGCACATCCAAATATTTGATTACAATATGTCTAAATGGCTTGAAAAAGTGACCCAGTCTAAAGAAAATGTTCTGCCTATGAATACCAATACATTTATTGCACCACGTTGATCCTCAAAAAACTAAAATAAAATCATATCAATTGCCTCCATTTTTAACCAGAATTTAAAATTAATTGTACTAAATATAAAATGTAGATATACAAATATGATACTTATGATACAATAATTTTACTATAATTTAAGACCATTATGCGGCAGGTGTTTCATAATATTATTTATTTATCTATTGCTACGCAGCATGATTATTATAAGATATAAGATCGTCATAAGCCATAGGTAATCCATACAATCCATGTAAATATTGTAAAGTGTGTGAAGCAAATAGTATCTAGTTAATTAATAAATAATATTAATTAACAGTATGTACAAAATATATTATGGAATTAAAGTACCTACATGAACTTACGCTTTTATCTAAGTTTAATAATGGTGAATTAATGCTAATATTATATTGTAAGTGTCAAAGATATAATATTTAAAGATCAATTTTTATCGATCATTAATTTGCACTAAGTTTTTTAGCTTAATGCCTATGTAGGAAATCGATTTTTTATTTGTCAGAAAAAATGTCATCAAAATAAACTTTATCCCTTTGTTGTTGGCCAGTGTTGTAACCCAGTATATAAGCAAATCCGATGAATGCGAGCAATGTTCTTTTGAGGACATATAACCGTGTTATGGAAAGTTATTTATTGTTTTACGAAAATGAGTTTCACACTCAACAACCCTCTTTCAACGTAACTATATCCGTATTCAAAATAATATTTGAATATTAATATTCACGTGGGTGCGTATCCTTGCAGGATCTGATGCAGTGCCGTCTTCTTTTGTGGTTGCATCCACCACGTGCTGTTAGAAAATTAAGTTTAACATTTAAATCAGTGCGTGTTTGGTACGGGTTTATCAAGTAAATGTGTAGTTTTAAATTTATTCATATGACTGGAATGAAGCCAATAACCATATCTTGAAACTATATAAAGAAATTAATGTGACAATTAGTAACGAAACTTCTGAACAAAAAATAACTGAAAAAAATGTATCATAATCGATTGTACAATTTATTTATGTAAGGCAATACTTGTTTCAAATGATTTATCTATTGATATCTTATATTTATTCTTTTTGGGCTTACTTTAAATTATATCAATCTTAACTTCGATTTATCAATCTACAATTTAAACTTAAAATTCTTTAAAAAAAAAGTATGTCTATATACCTTAAAAATTTTTTAACTGCTGTTATAATAACTTATGAGGTAAAAATATTTTTTAAATCTTTCAGGACGCGAATATCATGGTTTTCTCAGGTTTTCTCTCAATTATCTAGGATATTTTCTAAGAGTCGGGCCACACTGTGATATTTTCGCCGTAATTAACATCTAGGTTTCTTACAATCATAATAGTAGGCAATCGTTTCATATTATGGCTTTTCCTATCTATAATAAAGTTAATACTCTCGTATTATAAATATCCATCAGATGAAACATGTTTCATTTTGAAATTAAAAATAACATAAATGCTGGTTATTCAACATGGAAATTATAATAACCAATATTAAGAATAAATGTAATGCATCCAATTTAATCACTTAAAGTGCATTTTATATTATTACCCTGGTTGACCAAAAAAAAAAGTACCTAGTACAAATAATCTGATTTCTAAAATGGTAGTGTGCTAAAATGTCTTAGTGATTAAAATCGAATATTAAAATACTACAATATTGAATATTCATCAGAAATTATTTTCTGTTAAATTGTATTTATAATATATATGCATAATAATATGTAAATTTATTATGTAAATGCTATACATCTTAAAAATATAACAAATGCATTAAATAAAACATAATGAAAATACATTTTTGTTTTAAGTTTACTAAAATAGTATGGCATAATTATAACATTTATTTTAGAGTATGATGTTTTACCACAAGATATTTTTTAACTTTAATAGTTTCATTGAATGGTCAACTTCTAAAAATTGTTTGTAAACAAAAAAGCAAATTTTAAGTTGTTTGCAAAATGTATGGTTTACAATATCTCATATAAAAAACATAAAGTACGTAAGAGTTTTATAACTGTTTGTTATAAAACCAGATAATAAATTGTTTTATAATCAATGATATAACATAAACAGTATGTTTATCATAAAGTATGATAAGTTTTATTAATCTTGTAATTTAAAAATGTCCGTCTCCTTTCAAATATAATAGATTAGAAATCGGTTTATCCAACAGTTAATTAATTTTTCAAATAACTTTTTTATAATAAATCTTCAGACATTTTATTTTAGCTAATCGGTTAAACTTTATGTTTGTGACATGATATAAAGTGTAGTGGCAAACACGTGAAACATCTCATTATTAATTACTTCACAACTTGTTTTGTAGTCTAATAGAAAACCAAATGTTTGATGTATTATGTATTATGTATTTGATAATTGTACAAAAAAAAAAAAATAGCACATAACTATTATTTTTAAACTCAACTATTACAGACTACAATAGCTATAGATATTTGATCGTATTATTAATAGGATTCGTGATTTAAAATTAACTAGGTGTACTTTATATTATTACATATTATTATATAATATTTTATTATTTTGAATCCAAATACATTTTTTCTAACCACCTTTTATTGGTATGCTCGGGTACAAAATTGTTCATTAGCATACTGAACTTTATTTGGTTTATATTTATTATTATTATCAATATTAAAATAATTGCTGAAATTGAAAAAAGCTGTTGAGTTTCGAGCAAGTTTTATTTTTACAAAACCGTGCTTTCTGGAACGGTTGGATTTAATAATTATCTTATTGGTATAGCTACGTAAATATTTAAAAATTATATTATATATAAGATTTCTCAGCATTTTTGCACGAATTCGTTAAATATTCATTCCAATTGTTAGACTAATAAAATGTCAACATCCTTAAGTTTAATTATTTGGCATTTATCAACAACGATAATCTATCGAGTAACTTATATTACTATTATTCGGTATTCCTTGCTTCGACGAATTCTGCTAAACTCCACTGTTCTAAGAATGTTCTCAGCCATTTATGTAAATAATTTTACTATTTGGTAGCTATATGTTTCTCAAAAGACGCCTTTATTGGGTGCCAGTGATGATGATGAAAATGGTTATGTAAATTTTGAAAACCCAGGAAGTGCGATCCTACAGCACCTAATGACGTCGTCGCAGTGGAAAACAATACACACAATATGTGCAATGCCTACTACCCAGAGCAAACAAAAGCGCTCGGCTGTAGGATCGGATGGTGGAAGCAGTGGTTCGGAGTCAATTTGCAGCGTAGATCCAAACCCGCCTTATTTACAATACGATTGCACGCCCAGTACACCCAGACAATATTTGGCATAATGAAGGATTCAAACGGGCGCAATCAGTTTGAATCCGATAAAAAAAAAATACGAGAGAAGAGAGCGGAAAGAGAGAAGTGGATAAGTAAATAAAACTAGAAATAAAAAGATGCAAAGGTATAAACAGTACACCCTTTGGTTAGAATCTACAATATTTGAACAGCATATATATTTTAACGAATACATTAGAGTATAAGGCTAGACTAGATACAGTTAGTGGTGAACGTCCGGCGCATATATATTACAATTATAAAATGCATAAACAATAAACATATTTATCAAATGTCAATAATATACTGTAATTCCAGCAATGGTATTCAATCTGTACTAATGCATTGAAGTTTTAAGAATAATAAACCTTTACATTTACATTTACCTTAACATTTCGTCGTTTAGCAGACCCAGATTCGCAAGTGCACCTGTACTTGGCCCACAAAATGAAAGTGCTTCGCAGTTTGCAGTACCCAAAACATTATTTCGTTTTTACTAATTTTGTTGTATTAAACAAATGTATCCAATAAATTCAGTATATACATATATTATGTTGTATATGCGTGCGTGTGTGTGTTTTTAAAAATATACCTATTACATTTTTAAAAAAAATGTATTTTGAATAATAATTATTAGAAAAGTATCTAAGTGATGAGTTTAAACAATATCTATATCTCCTAATGATAGTTTGCTTATATTGTTCAGCCGGTGAACAAAGTCCACAAAACGTTTAATATAATCTATATAATTTTACTTTAATTTACGAAGTCAACAATTATATATCTAAATAAAATATTACTATGCCAAGGCAATATTTGATAAGAGAAATAAAAGTAGTAAATAAAAAAAAACTTGCTAGGTCATTGGACATATTTTTTGATAAAACATTAGGTAAATCATAATTTCTTAAAGTGTTAACCACAGTATACAATCGTATTAATATAATTTCAAAACAATTTAGGATAGAACCATGTATAATTAACACCCGGAATCATAACCTATTTTCTTTAGAGTTCCATAAAAATAATTTTGTTCCAAATAGCCCTCTTCATCGTATGCTTAGATTCTGCAATGAACTAAGCAATTTCGATTTTTTTAATGATAATTTCAATTTATTACGTATCCGTGCTGTAAATTAATAATAATTATATTGTGTAAAATGTGTAATAATTGTTTCATTTGTTTGTTAGTTTTTAATATTATTTCTGTACTTTTGCCCTCGCGGGCGTAAACAAATTTAAATAAATAAATAAATAATGCTTAAATAATATGTATGTATTTATCATTAATGTGTAAACTGCAATAATATGAGTATTAAGGCCGAAGGGTGAATTTTTATTTTTATTTCATCATCATTTTATCATATTTTGATGATTGTAGTAGCTCTAAATTATTAGTAGAATTTGTTTTTTTATTTAATAATAACTAATAATTTTTCTCACTTAATTAATTGTCTCATTTATATTTATGCTGAATAGTTTACAAAAAATGTAACAAGTCACAATATTTGGTTATATAAATATTAATCAATAGTTAAAGATAATAAAATCAGCTACGTCAGATTTAATAATCAATGTATTTTCACAATTTAAAAACAATATCAACAATATTATTTTGTGTACTGTGGTATTATGTTGAGAGTTATTTTAAATGAGAGAGAGGCAGTTATTTAGAGAGTACCTACCTATTCTTAAATCCTGTAGGTATATAAATCGTATCATGCACACGTCCTCAATTATAATTAATCTGCAGGTTCTATCGGTTAGTGATTACGATCTTTGTTCAAACTTAAAACCATAATCAGATTTCAAAAGTCTTCATTCAAATGCGTTAATCAGCTTCAGTTGTAGCGTCACAGAATCTCGACAATATTCTAAATTGTAAAGTCTTATTATCATTATTATACTTCAAAAAAAATGTAATAACCTAATAAAATACGTGCATAATATATGTATTTGTTCATTGTCAATAGCTATTATTGTCGTAACAGTTGTACCTATGCCGTTTTACCGCTTTGACCAGTTTTATACCTTTATAGTATCACCCAACCACACACCGTCCACCGCTGTAATGCTGCCGCAGTGCCTGTCTAATTGGATGCCACTGGCTCAAATCTGTTTAGTGTGTCCCCAAATATAATGAGACTATTAATAGCAAAATTCCGATACTGGACATCCTCTTACGCTCATATCACAACAACGCCGGACGAACATTCACCAACAACAGCCATTCAATTTACATTTTTCATGGGCTGAGAGCGTATCGTTTTCGATAGACAGCCTAATGAAATGCCGCAAAACGTTTATCATCATTACCTGCACTGAAAAAGACCTCACAGGATAATATTATTCATTCAATAATAACGCTGGTGAATGCCGATTACGAAGCATGCTCATTTATTGAATATTAGGTATAGTATTACACATTCATATTTTATACTAATAATATAATATACTATATAATATTAAAAAAGGTTATACCTAGGTACAAGTCATTAATGAATTGGTTCTATTATCTCTATCATATACGTGGTCAGCATGTAAGGCCGCTCACATGCTAAAACCCGATTTTCCAAAAGAGACAAAAAAACGTTTAAAAAAAAATTGTCAATGATCTACAAAAACAAATTTTAAAACAATAAAACTATATAAGATTAAAGTTCAATATTTCTGGAAATACTGTATAAATTGTCAATGTTATGTCACATTGTACATTTTATTATAGTTTATGTTTTTTGTTTTCGGCTTCAGGTGTTCTAAACTATCAAAAAAAGAAGCAGAGAAAAGCGGAAATATAATCAAAAAATTCGATTATTTATGTTTTATTTTCTAATTAAAAAAGGAATACCTTAAAGAGTCATCCTTGAGTACAGAGTCGTAATAAAATACAAACACCGCGACCGTGATAATAATATTATGTTGACAACAAAGTCGATTGCTTTGCTCTGTTTTCCCGAAATTATTGTGAAACCGATCTCAAACTTCCAATACCGGTTTTCCTTGTGTTGTACACCGCCCTGTGTGATATATCGTGAACTCTGGCTGCTGCTTTTGGCGACGACGCAGTATCGTTTAAAATTGATGTACAGTACACGTGACTTAATTATGGGGGGGGGGATTTGGGTGTTGTATCTCCACATGGTTTTTTTTTTAAACTGCAAAACCACATTAATTATTATGAACTTATTTAACCATAATATAATATAATATTATTTAATATTTATAGGCACTATACCTACATTTTCTAGAAATAATACCCCAAAAATACCCAAATCCCTTATGCTACCTTTACATATAAACTAAGATAGATAATATTATTAGTTATTTATTATTCATACTAACATTAATCACTATTTCATAATAATACATTCAATTTTATTGTATTGTGGTACAAAAAAAAACTACTGAGCGTTCGAATATTATTTATCGTGAAATGACGACGCAAATCAGCGATGCGCCAGCGCCAAATAAAATGTATAATGTACAACTTACTATATAAATTATCCAACAATATTATGCGCCCTAAATATAACCTAACCCTAAAAATGTACTTAATGAATTAAGATTAAAGCCACATAAAATGGATCTTTTATTGTGATTTGTGATGGAACTGTATCTAAGTACCAATAAAGTTAAGGTAAAATACATATATTTTGTAAATTTGAATATCTAAATATTATATGATTATTTATTTTAATGTATTCAAGTCCCAATGGGGTTGTATTAAATGGTACTTATGATATAAACCAATTTTATTTTTGTTTTAGTCTTGGGGGGTGGGGGGTAATTGGGTAAAATGTACAAACATTTCATCCTCCTCCTCCCCCCCCCTCACAACAAACATGACCGAAATACGCCACGGCACAGTACCAAGTTACTAATTGCATGTCATGCCGCATTTATATAGTACAACAATGTACTTACCTACTATAACGGGGTCTTATCAATTCCGCCGTTTTAATATCAATACCGCCGGCTATCGATTCCGCCGGATATTTATTTATATTGATTCCGCCAACTGTTTATTACAATAATACTGACATAATATCATACTATCATACGCAGTTTGCATTAATAGTAAATGTATTTTTTTTATTTGAATAAAAACAGTTCAAACATTGTCGTCTACAACGGACAATATTTGATAAAATAATAAAAATACATAACTCAAATACTTAGTGGTTATTATTTTTACAAAATGAAGTAAATAATAAAATATACAATGTGAAATTATGGCTACCTATCATATTTTTGTAATTTAAATGATTATCAATAAATATAGCCAAATATAAATATGTATATTATAATTAAAATAAATAATCGACAAATTTTCAGCGGATTGATAGTCGGCACCCGGCTGAATCAATATGTAAAAAAGTTCGCCGGAGTTGATACGCTGCGCAATCGGTAGATTTTTACAGGTAAAAAGGTAATTTCGGTGCAATTGATATACGCCCACTATAAAAACCAAAGGCAACATTGACGCTTCGTTTAAAATCGATTTTAGGTAACGGGAAATCATTAACCACACCTCGTCAACGGGTACCAAGGTACATGTCGTGTAATGCTACCCCGTGTCATGGGTCTAATAAAATAGAGGAAAGAAGACTAACTATAAAAAAAATGCATACATTTTATTTAGCTGCACCTGTATGTATTGATAATTAAACACAATTGACATTGAATTGCAATTTTACAGAATTGTTGTATTTAGAAAAAATTACGTATATGTTGAATACTGTCATTGAATATTCGATTCTGAATCCATACATTTAGAGTTAAACTTAACAATTGCGTGTTTTATACACATTGATGCTGGTTTAAATGTAAATGCATTGTCAACGAAATAAACTACTAAACAACCGTCATTATAATAAGACATTTATCTTGCATTAGGTAGGTACGCCTACCTACTATTCCGATTCTCGTTATCTAATTGGTGTTGGTCCCTTTTTTCTTTTTTGACAGATTTCTTTGAAAGAAACACAAAACTACTATAGAAAAGAAAGTTTCTTTCCCTCGCTGTGTGGCTTTGCATAAAATCCCATTCTATTACAAATCCGACTGCGCACAAAAATAGTTAACAACTACCTACTGATATCGCGATCGAGTGAACCTCAATGTTAAGTTTATCACATGATTATTTTTGCCATACATTAAAATTTAAAAACCCAAAAATAAGAGAATGTTATTGTAGTGATTTATCGAGTCACTGCGATATTCAAGGAAATCCTCAACGTTCAATATCGTAAATTTGTAACTCTGCAAAATGCATAGACATTATGTTTAGCGTACACTGTACAGTGTACAACAACTATCACAAACACAACACAAGGTAAATAATCAATAATAATTTATTGTTACTTAACCCAAGCATAACGAAAAATAACGGTTCTAACTATCTTGTCGTAGTTACCTATTTCAAAAAATATTATAACTATTCAAAGTTACTTGAAATTGTTCACCATTACAAATATTATTATTTATTATACTATATCTACAGTATACATATTGAAACTGTCTAAATATTTAGATTAATTTTCAGCTATTTATACTACGAACCAATGTCCACACCGTTCAACGGTACATTAGTATTCACTTATAAATTAATAATATAGCTATTAAAATTCTATTATAAAATACTTTTATGGTGATTATTATATGACATGTATTATAATTATGCAATTTGTTTTTGGCTAAAATTAGTTAAATTTAGTAAACTACTGGGCTTTATTGGTAGTAAATTACAAACAGAATAACTAATATTAATGTAAATGTAAAATAAATTTAAATATCCTTAAAACCCGTAAATCCTATAATACATTTTACAATAATAGTATTATTATTTAATGATTTAATATTTTTTTTGGACGAAATGCGTACTAAATACTAATCATAAAGTTTTAGAGCATAACCACCTTGTTCACATGATATTATCATATTATAATAATATAATATCCAAACTTAAAATATCTCAAAAATGCGTACTAACATGGTCAGAAAAAATGCTTCAAAAGTTTAATCTTATTTTATGAATTAACTTTATGTATAACTAACAATATTGGTAATTTCTAAACCATTTACCATGGTACACCATCCTGCGATTGAAGTAAATCTATAAATCTAGTCACCGTATAAAAACAGTCGTCTAAATCTTTATATTTACCCTTTACTGGCTACTACTACTATACCCAGTTTATGTACTATACAATATAATATTATAATTATATTATTATTTATTTATCCTATACCAACTAATTCTACTTAGAAATAACACGAGATATTTTAAACAAAACAATATATAAATAAACTAGATGACCAATGAAAACAATTAAATCAAAAGAAAATGTAATAAACTTTATTTAATTTAATATAAAACAATTTTATTCTACTCAGGATTTACTGTAAGACCAATGTATATTTATATATTTCGTTAGTATGCCAAAAATAAAACGTTTATCATTGTATCATATAACTGGTGAGTGTTTTAGGATATTATACGTTGGCACTTTATTAAAAGAAAATACGGCTTTCTCTAGTTTTTTTATTAACCTTTTCCTGACTAAGAAACACATTTTTATCGTACTACTTTGACGTCGCATGATAATAAAATGGAGACTGTCAGAAAAATGAAATATATCAGTTTCCTGGAGAAAAATGCACACTGGCCTAAGGATTTATCTATATAAAAAATACTATCATAACCCTTGGCTGCAATCAAATTATAATTATGAGTTGAATTTTTAAATTCCGTTTTTTGACATTCAATTACTTTTATCTTAATGCTTATTTTTTAACATCTAAACATTGTTAATGCTATTGATATAGAACCGTCAGAGACTAGAATTATTTCATAATGTTATTTTTACCCGCATAATACTACTGATAATACAATACTGTAATGAGTTAAAAATTAGGAAAGGTACCTTTAAAGATACATTTAAAAAATAAAAAATGATTTAAATTATAAATTCAACTATAGAACTAATTATTTCAACGTTCATTGATATATTTTATTTTAAATATTAAAACAATTCAGATAATGACCTAAACTTGAAGTAAATTGAAACTTCAAAAAACATTAAACTAACTAACATCGATTCTCAAAATTGCAATCTTTATGAGTTTTTTCAATACCTTGAAATAGATAAGATTCTATATTTATTCCATTTCAGTAAATTTAACTGAAAAATGCAGTTAACTTAAATTTTAATGGTTAAGAACATAGTAAAGAGTTAAAACAACTATTCTATTTATACGTGTGATATTATAGACTTACGCTCAACTTTTTTTATAATTTCAACTTACAACAAGCAGAAATACATTTTCAAGTCTTTTGACCATTAACAAAAAAAATTATCTGAACACTGCATGTCGTCACACAGTCAAATGCATTAATGCTTTATTATAATTTAAAAAATAATTCACACAGTAAAATGTCATATTGAACTAAGATTCTGAACACTTATAAAAAGCACATAATTCATTTAAAAACTTTTATTTAAAAATGTTAAAACTTGAAACCTACGTATTTATACAAACAATTGAAGATAGTAAAAATAAGTGTATTCTTTATGTATATTGAATTCTCAAAACTCTCGTTATATTGATCCGACTGTAATCCCTATGTCTTACAGAGACAAGAATGACATACTTAATGGCCCAAAAAAATAATGCCTGGGCTGCTATTTTAAGTGACGATTTAAGTGTATAAAAATATATAAAATTGCATAAAAACATTGTTAAAAAAAATTATTTATCTTTATAGTAAAAGAAATGTATACCAATTATTTAAATAAAAACTATTTATGAATTTTCTAAACTTTATAGTATCGTTATAATGAACTATAATGAATATAACTATAATGAACTATAGTAAATTGATAATTCATAAGAAAAATGAACCAAAATTTTGAGAAAAAAAAAATTGAAAAAAAGCGAATCCTTTTTGAGATAATCAGTGTTTTACTCTTAAGAAATCACCCTGTGTATCATATCATTTTAAAATTATATAACTTAGTCTAAAATGTAAATAATAAATCCCCGAGCTATTCGAAACGTATATGCAAATTAAAATATCTTCAAAAAACTAAGAAAGCGACTAATAATCAAATAGGTATAACTAACAGTGAGTCATATAATAACAATGTTTTTTATTTTATTTTATATATCAGTTGTCTTTTTTATATAATAATGTTCACTGATTTAATCTAATAATATTATGATATAAGTAATAAGCTCATTTACCGTATCTAATGTAAGTTGTTTGTTTAAGCTGCTTATCTAAAATTAGATAATTTGTTTATCATTACACTGGAAACACGAGAACGTAAGTCACATTGCATAATAATTAATACGCTCCACGGTGACTAATTGTATTCCGATGGCGTAGTCCCAGGTGGCGGATCCCGGAGTGGCGTGAGAGGAATAAAAAGAGAAATTAAAGAGTGAAAAAAATCTACGACGATGAGGAACGTGCGTTTGACATGGCCTCGCGACTTGGAAGACAAACAAAAAAATCAGTCAAGCTTATTTATTGTTTTTATTACGATTTTAATTTGTGTCTCCTGCTTATGATAAATAGCCCGTAACCGGCACACACGTGTGACAAATGGTAGCGTTTATATTGTGTTAAAATGAAAAATAAATATATGAACGAAACGTATATTATTATTGCGAAGACATATTTACGACGCAAGCTTCGATTTTTCAGTCTAATTATTTTAAAACGCAATGCACAATGCCCACAATCCGAGACCCCCCATAAGTTTTGTGTATATCATTATGTTTTATTCACGTGGCAATTAAAGCGTAGCTCGGTAATGTAGAAATCAGATTGGCCCACAGCGAAAGCTCCGTGAAAAGATAATATTATTTTTGTTGCGTGCATTGTAAAAAAAAAAAAAAAGGCAACATAAATATAAGGAAAGGTAAAGATCTCGATTAGGATATTGCATTTAAAGTACAGATTTTAAGCAAACGAGTTAAAACAACACCAAGATTCCTAAAAGTAGATACAACTTTAAAACTCGTCCCGCCACTCGGTGCTTTGTGGCCAATCCAGAACTAAGGCAAGTTTCCTTGTGGTTAATTTTAACCAGCGTATGTCAAAACTTTCATGCAGGTTGACTATTCGAATTATACATTGTGTTGTAACTTTTATATTTAAATTTAGAATCTGAGCAGAGTGATTTATGTTTTTGTTTTATAATGATGTGTGTAAAAATGTTTGTGTCTATCACCTTTTTAAACAGTCAAAATGCTTTAAAATTCAACTTTAAGGGAGGTATCTTGGCAAGAAATTAGATTTAGTTGATAGAAGTAATATAAAGTAGAAAATATCTGATACTTTTCTAGGTAATCGGAAAAAACTAAAAAAAATTAGGGAAAACGAGAATATTTACGTAACACTAGTTTTTGACTAAATCAATTTTGTTTTTTTTTTTATAATTCAAAAACGAATAAGTAACCATGAATACTTAAAATGTCCATGGAATATTTATATTACCTTTTTCTGGATATGATATAATTTTTCATTTTTTAAGGTAGGTATCTAAATTTATTTTATTTTTCGATTTATGATAGTAAAATTGTTGATTTTAAATTAAATTGTTAAATATTTAACACAAAGTTCCTAATTTTTATGATTTAGTGAAAACAGTAATTTATTAGTCTAAATGTATAATTAATGAAAACTTTAAAATTATTTTTTAGGTAGTTAATTCAAAAAATATTAATGGTAGAAACTTCAAACTTAATAATATAATCGTTTTCTATACATGTTTTATTACATTAAAATATTCAAACTAAATTTAAGCTATTTTTACCATGAATCCATTAATAACGTATTGTAGTCACCTACCATATAAGTTAATAACAATAATATAATATATTCGTTGTGATTGGCAAAAATTAGATCAATCATCAGCCTATCATATTATTAACAGAAAAATAAATTACTTATAATAATATAAATAAATTATGAAGTATTCTTAGAACTTTACAGCTTGCCTATATAGATTATATATTATTCAAATACCTACCTAAAATACCCATAACATCCACATGAACATTTTTAAACCAACAATACAATATTGGTATACCGACACCACATTTTTGTAACTGCTATTAAAATGTTAGTCGGCAAAAATCTATCTAAAATTATTGTTTTTAATTGTACAAAGATATTTAATTTTGTTTTAACAACAACGCGAATTCTTAACTTAAGATACATACAACTGTATTTATGCATCATGGATTATGGTTTTTAAGATATGATATAATTATTATAAAATTACTATAAATACAATTTAAAAAATGTTTAGTGACTTTCAAATATGAAAATGTATTTTTTTGTATATTACATCTAAAATTAAATTTTTCAAACTTTCAATAGAATTAAATTAAAATATCCCGTCAGTCCTATGATATGCACACGATACGGCTTTCTGCTAGAGTGTTCAACGCTTGGGCTACATCATAATAGTGGTATGCAGATGCATACTCAATCACGCGTTTAATCTATTTATGTTTTATTATTTTGTGCATTGATTTATTACTAAATCAACTTTAATGTGGTATCATTATCATAATTATTTACATTAAAAAGTATTTTTAAATCAGGGTTAACTGAAACATTACGGTAGTATATTTCGAATATTTTGAGATCGACTTACATTTTGTTTGTGACCTTTTACCTACTAAGCTATCAAGGCAAGTGTTATATTTGCATTTCAACTTAAATCGTATAGCTTCATGGAGGCTTTTGGATAAGTTATTCAATGAAACCTAGTAGAAATTTTATAGTTGTAATTTTACACCAACATCCTTCAGAAAAAAAAACTTAAAATTTTTATTTAAGAAATTAGAAAATCTGTTACTTCAACGCAAGCAAATGAAAAACTTCTTCGTTATTCAGATGTTTTAATTAGTATTAAGCCTTTTAACAATAACTTTTTCTCCATCTAGTATAATTTTTACAAAATTGTTCATCCTTTCATGACAACGCTAATGTTTTATGCATTTTTGCTCAACTCTTGGCCTATCCGTTATGGTAATTTTATACTCCACTACAAGCCTAATTGCAAATTTTATGAAATTATTCCTTTGCATTCATTTGTTATTTGTGTGAATCAATAAATTAAAATTAGAAATTATGCTAAAAACTTTGTAATTAGAATCAAAAAATATATTGCCATACGATATGCTTAAAATTAACAAACATTTAAATTGTTATACTACTTAGAAATTAGCTTAGCTTGGCCGGGTTACTTTCAGTGAAAAAAAATTAAAATATAACTATTATTTAATATTTAATGAATTTAACGATATTATAATTTAGCTTATTTAAATTTTACAAAAAATAACGGTAAAGCAGATTCAAACAAATCTCCCATTAGTTTCTAAATGAGCCACGTTTATGACAGTATAAAATATATCGTATAATATTGTTTCGTTTTACCAGAATATTATTAACGATTTATTTATTACAATATGGATTATTCGTTTTAATAGGGAATCAGTAAAATTACTATTATTGTAAAGCATATAGAGTAATATTAATGACTATCTTCTCAAATCACGTAATTTATGATATGTATATTCAAAATTATCAAATTTACTTATTTCACAAGTAACATTATAGTATTATACTAAATAAAAAGAAAATTACTGAATGAATATGTAAAATTATTATTTTAAACCACTGTAAGCCACTGCCACAATCATGATTTGTAAAAAATTATATTTTGTACAAAAAAATGTAATTATTCCCAGTAAGTTTTTAATTTGGTTTGTACGACTATTTTAACCAGTTTAATTAATGTAATTCAAATAAATACATGATAATTTTCAAATCTGTGTTAATGTAAATTTTATCACTTTAACATAGTTCAATTAAAATTGTTTCTTGCAATATTTTATTTCCTAAAACACAAAACACCTATCATATAATTATTGTTTGAATTTTTTTTTTTTTTTAGGTAGGTAAATTAAATACTTTACACTTACTTTGAACACATAAGATAAAATAAAATATCATAATGTAATAAACAGAATTGTACATTTGTACAGACAAAAGTCCAATGTAATGAAATTATGAAGAAAGTGGAAAAAGTTTATTATTTGTACCCCACAAAGATAGTCCAACTTGGTCCACACAAATTCTACTGTAGTATTTTTAGTTAAATTTTGTTAGATGGTATTTAATGAACTAAATAAATTATTTTTACGAAGAAAAAGTTTACCTATTATTGAAAATTTGTGAATACAGCCATACGAGTTGAGCAAATTTAATTTTGTAAATTCTTCATATGCACGAATCTACGTATGAAAAGATGATTGCATTCTTAAACTTATTGGGTAGATACATTCCAAAATTAATATAGTAGGCAGAAACAAAAGTATAAAACTTTCTTCTTTGTATTTCAATGATTCCGTTGTTAAGACATAAATCTGATATTAAATCAAACTTTTTAGAACATAATTTACAAATCCTTTAGTACACAGTTATAATTATTATGTACAGTTACAATTTTTTGTTCGAATTTTCAATAAAATATAACATAATAAACAATTTGATTCGTAAGTTCAATAAAATTATGATAATTTTTTAAAAGATATTTTGTTACTTTTTAATATTAGAATAATGTTAAAAACTATTTTTGTATTGGTACAAAGTTATTTATTCTTTGTTATAAATTATGAACTGTTTTTGCGATACTATTTTTTCGTAATTATTTTTTTATTCAATTAATTTTAACATTAAAAACCCTAGTTTTAATATGTTTCAAATTTAATATTAAAGATTTTATATTATTGTGTAAGTATTAAGCCCAGATCTTTAGTTTAGAGTTTTAAATTCTAAGCTAAGCGATAAACGTATTGGTTTTACAATGAAATATTTATTTTAGATTCAGATCGGAATGATGAATGTATTGGCTTTAAATTACTTAAAATATGTGTGGAGTTTCGCTATATCGTTTTGGAGTAGAAATAATGTTTCAATATTCAACTTTAATAGTGATGTTTAGTATAAAATTGGATTTATTTGGTACTTTTGGGGGTGGAAGGAAAGTAAAAATATAAGAAAAAACTTAAAGTTTCCAAAAACAAAATTGTTATATTATTTTTTCTTTAAAGTTGAATAAAGTGGATTGTTGGAGCATATTATGATATTATACACTATACTCTAACAATACCATGAACCTATTCACGATTTGACTTGTAATGAAATATCAACAAAAATATATTATAATAAACCATGCATATGGCATGGTTTTTGCATCAATTGTCTTAACCTACCCTATTACTAATACAAAAATTATTAACTAATATTAATATAAATAAACTATTGACTATCCTTAGAAATAGAGGCTGACACTCAGTTTCTGCTCATAATCATTTTTTTGTATGCAACGTTTTATCATTAAATTAAACTTTAACACATCCATTACGGTGTCTTACCCAATTACGGGTACACTTGAAATCTACTATACAGTAGACCAGCATACTAGGTTTTTAATGGAAAACCATCTTGTCAACTTGTCTTCTTTCAATTAACTACTCTTCCGATTATAGGATATGTGAGCATTTACTGTTAATAGGTACCTACCTATTTTTAAATATCCCATTACATGAATTGAATACTTAATAAACAATATCAATAGATAATCTAGAAAATTGATCATTTATTAGTTTTCATAGTATTAAATAATCAAGACATATATATAAATGGTATAATGTCATATTACAGTCCTTCGTAGTGGGTCACCGACGGCGTAATTAAGGGGGTGAGGAAAATAGATCCCCAGACCCTTTGATATTTAATAAAATAGTATTCTCAGCTACCAATATACTTGAAAATAAAGTGAAAATGTAGTATTTTGCATGACAAATATTTCTGTCCCCCCCCCCAGAACAAATTCCTAATTACTCCATTGTGGGTCATAATAATGATATGTTAAACGACTTAATGTATAGATAAAATAAGTACATGACCCAGTTAAAAAACTACATTATGTATGTAAAAATATTTAGGTTAGGTTATTCTTAAAATGTTTAATTTTAGTAGTTTAAAAGTAGTTTTTTTATATGTAGCTTCTACCTAACCTAATCTGCTGACATTTAATAAAAGTTAGCTTTAGGTTTACAACAGATTTTATGAGCATTCAAAAATCAAATTTGATATAGTTTAATATTTTTCCAAAAAAAAAAAAAAAACGTTTTAGTTATTTTGATGTAATTTTTTAAAATATTAACCGTTGAAACTTAAATCATTTATAATTTACTCAATCTGTAATTGTCTATACACAGTGCATTTTACAAAATGTTTAGACTTATTTAAAACTATTTTTAGACAACCGTGATAATCACGCAACTGATTATCGGTCTGATGCAGTCCAGCGGTCACCTTGTCACGGCGGCTCATCCTCTTACTGTTAAAGGTAAGCGAACACTGCGCAGGACCATGGTCGTAGAGAATTTATAGATATCTGTTTGTGGTTGATAACAGACAACAGCAACCGGGACTGTATTCCAATACGTGAATAGAACAATATTATTTCATTGTTTGTTACAAAATAGCTTTTATAGTAACTTAAATTATATACGCGCATATACTATTCAATAGCATAATGGGACACCTTGTTCACAAAATATTATGTAAGTAGCTTTATTATATTATTACATGAAACCGCTCAAAAGAAAAATGTATTTGATTAATTTTACTCCGATATTTTTGTACGATAACGAAAGAGAAGAAAATTGCTGACCCGCGTTTGACGTCAAGCGAATTGACTATTTCACTGCGGGGAATTGAATTTTGGTTGAAGCGGTTTTTTTCTTTAGCCACTCCTTTCTTTTCCTATTCACTCTTCGCCATCAATGAACGACAACCGTTGTGCTAGTTTTATGTCTGGCACAATAAATTTCGACTTTCTGATGCACTCCAGACCGAGCTCTTCGATTAATTGTTTTTTCTTTGTTCCCTGGAGAATAAGTTGAATTTGATTACAGTGGCCAAACAGAGACAATCACGTGATAATTTTATCATTTTTTTTATCAAATAAAAAACAGACCCGATGGCAAATGCAATAATACTCCATTGTTCCATCTGAAATGGTCGTACGAATATTTGTTTCGTTTCGATTTTTAATTTTTCATCCATAAGCTAAGCCATAATAAAAACATTAATTCTAATATCATTGAAATAAGATATTTTAAACTCGTATATTTACTGAAACTCTATAATAATACAAATAGTTTCTAAGATTTATATTTTTTGAATTACAACATAATAACTAAAATCGCTAGAGGAAAAATCATAATTTTTCATTTTTGCACATAACAATTTTACCTATATACTTTAGAACGGACCCAGTGTGAGTATCAATGTTATGAGGCCTTATTCTGGCTTCACTATATAAAACTACTATAGGACTATTTTTGTTTAAAGAAATATTTACATTCATAATAATTGTACACAGGGCTTTTTTAATTCTTATAAAGTATAATCTAGATTATACTTTAGAATATACGACTTTAATTAATTTATAGAAATATAATAATAAATAGTACAAAAAATAAACAATTACCTCTATATTATGTTTGGTAGTTTATTTTGAACATGAATATGCTCCAGGGGTCCAGATCCCCCACTGAATTTTTTTTTTAAAATAGAACAATTATAGCATTAAATTGTGTTTACTGACTATTTTATTAAGAAGTATTTTATATTTTCATTAAAGCAGTAATAACAAGAATAAAGAGTTTATATATTTTGAACGTAAACATTATGAGTGTGCAGTATCCATATTAAAAAAAAAATGTTGGACTTCATCTCCTACCTCCAATCTAACACTGAAATTTGTTTTCAATTACAGACTTGGCTGACATTAAAAAAAAAGCTATTTTTATGTACTTAACCAATAAATTCATCGATGTGACCATTTTGCCTAACTATTGACGTAAATATAATCAGAGTAATGTTAAACTATTGAAAATAATATTTAAAAGAAACAACTTGTTAGTTTAATCCCTAAAAATTCGTGTTTATGGCAGATACGGCCATTTTCATGTTAGCCGTCGATTTGATTTAGGTGAGTAGGTACTTACGAAAAGAAATGTGCACTTATTTACTGACCTTTTTTTCAACAAAAAACCACGAGGATATTTTTTGGTTTTTGAACATCCGAGTACTAAATTTTCTTTTACCAACTCGTTGTTCATCGGATAATAAGGTGTCATTTTAACCAGTAATTGATCTTACGACTTAAATTCTTTATAAAACAATTCCATTTTAATGTTTAATTGACAATTATTTTTTTCCACATACAACTCTTCTTACCTTCATTACCCTTAAAACATTTATTACTTTTATTAAATGTATTCTTAAAATTAAATGAATATTTCTAAAATAATTTCAACAAAATATAATCGACTAATCAAAAGAATCATAATAATTAATAACCGTATGTAATTTATTGTACAGCATAAAATGGATTACCTATAGATAATTAATATCTACGTATTTCTAATTAGAGTGATAATATATTCTTAACTTTTATAATGTACTATTTATGTGACGGGCAATGTAGGATATCGGGTTATAATGTCTTTTAGGACAAAAAGAACTATGAAATAAAATGCAACATTACTTAGTGGTGGTTCTGGTAAATTTTTTTTTTTTTTGCTGAAGTAATATGTTTTTTGTTTACCTTTAAACCCTATTTAACACCCACCAATCACATAATAAAAGAAAAAATCATTAACAATAAAGAAAATAAATAATTTTTTTTTTTTTGTAGATAAAAGAAACAAAATAATAATTAAATTACTAATTAATAAATATGTACTAATTATGTAATTGATTTATTATGAAAGCATAACACTAATATAACTGAAAGCGTCACTACATAATCGTGTTTGTCCAAACAAGTATTTAAAATATTATGTCTTCAGAATAAAGTATTCTCATATTAAATTATTTCATCAATAACACGCGAATGCTGTCTAAAAGCCACCTGCCCTATAATACACCTATATGTACCAAAATTGCCTATACAGCACGCCGTGTGACGGCCATCATCGGACACACATAATAATATATTATAACGACCTGATTATTTTCTTAATGAAAAACCTAACACAAAAAAAATCATACCGCTGAATATAATATAGCTGAACCCAAGACCCCAACTATTGTGAGATACATGGAGAGTAGTTGATAGATTACAATAACTGTACTTGTCTCAACTTTTATTATGTCGATATTCTTCACTTGAATGATGCCTTCTAAAATAGGGAATAGGTGTAAGTGTCCGACTTACCAAAACGTTTGAAACCTAAACGCAGTAGACTTTTTAAACCTAAGTTTTAGTATATATTAATAATGAAAATTTCAATAAGAATAACTTACTGAATAAATACTATTGGTGTAGGTAAAATATATTTAGAATCAACTAGCTGTACAATCAAATTTCGCCCAGGAAAACAATTCCAAAAATGAACAATTCTAAAATAAGGCTCTATATTGGTGAATCACTCAGCAACAATTATTGCTGTACCTAGTACAACCATTTAACAACCGTGCGTTTACTTTTGAAATAAATGTGATATTTTATTTAAATGCAAACCAATAATGATGTAATACCAGAATAACGTAATGTTTAATCTTTTATCATCACGTGTATACGAAAATCAAAAGAAACATAATAAAAGCGATAGATTTTTATCATTTTTACAGGGGAACGAGTATAGCATTTAATGTATTTTATAGTCTTGCATAAATATATTTATATTTTCCCCCTTTTCTTTAAACTAACATTAAGTCATAACTCATACATTTATTATCATAAAGTATATCTTTTGTTGTAAAATTTTTATATTAATGCACTCTCAAAATATTAAAACTCAGAAAACGAAACAATTGTATTTTGCAAATATTATTTTTTACCATTTTACAAATGTGTATTTCATAGAATTTACCGTTTTTTTAGTACTTTTATGTTCTTATAATATATTTATAACTTATAAATAGTATCTATATATTATTTACAAAGAGAAGTTCATTGAATAAAACGGACCGTATGCAGTGACTATACAGTTGGATAATTGTCACGCTCCACTCACCTTGAAACAAGATAATATATTTTTATTTTCTTACAAAGGATTACTCGGTCACACTGAGGAAAACTCGAGTGGACTTTGAAGGCTCAGGATTTTAAACATTGTTACATGCATATTATAAAATATAACCAGAATATTTCACGTACAATTTTAAAATAATAATAAAAAAAACAATGAATAAAATATAAATACACTACAACTATAGATAAATAATAAAATAAAGACAATTGTGTATAAAATACTAATACATTGTGATAGAAATTATAGAAAAGCCATTTTTTAATTTGTTTAATATGTTATGGTAAGTTAAAGAAGAGTTTCGATATCTGGGAGACTGAGACTACCTATTATAGTCTATTAATTTGTTTTCTCGAAATTCATTTTGCTTTAGTGTTCCTGCGTTTGTGGGCAATAAACAGAAAAATTTATTTGAGCATGCCTAATGTTGACTTTGTGCAAAAAGTACTAATGTAGTGAACGGCGTTTTTTAAAGAAAATAACTATAGATTTGAAATATTTTTTTTATATTTATAATATTGAAATCCTCGTGTATATTTTTCATCAAATACCTTAATTTTATTTTTGCGTATCACTAATAGCAACATAAATATATTTGATACAATATCACCACATATATTATATAATAATTATTGAAATTATTTGGGTTTGAAATTGATAATCGGATGAACATCAGCATCAAGTTCTATACATTCATCACTTATCAGAGTGGAACGAAAATCGCTTCTTTGCGAATATAAGTGCATTAAAAATAATAGATATATCGATAGTAGAAACAATATATAATAAATTAATGACGATATTCATTATAATAAGGTTAATAATTCCGTTCGATAAGCTAAAATTAATACCAAGAAACTAACATAATATAATACGTTTTTAAATGTATGTAATATTATGTTACCGTTAAAGTATTAATTCCGCAATTCTACGAATATACGTGCAATTTTAGTGAAAGTTAAAATATCCTTTAAGATTTCAGTTAGTTTAGCTAGATTTTGTATAAAATAACTAGATGTTATATAAAAAATTGATACGATTCTGGGTAGAGTAAAATATAATATTTTACCAGGTACATTTAATTGATTTAAAAATAAATAATTAGGAAAACCACATATTTTTACACTTAAACATGGTGCCATTTTGAGTGACACAGGACATTATATTTATGACACATACATCTTTTAGTTTAACATTCAGTTGTACATGAACATTTCGAAAATCTTTGGCCATTTTCTGGAGATTTTTCAAACGCAACAGATCTTAATGAAACTAATTTGGCTTGTGGTATATCTATTCAGTTGACATCAAGTTTTCTGAACAGACCGTAAATTGTGAACGGGTGTACCTAAAACTGTTGAATATTTTGGTACCTAAAAGAATTTTTTTTTCATTTTTTTTGTAACAAATACTCGTAGATAGCCAGTGGTCTAACTACAAGTTCCTGTCAAGGCGATCAGAACAATCAGCTCGAGTCGAGCACAACCACGAGGTGCAAATTATTGGTATAATAGGATCGTTGGCGAGGTTCCAAATTGATAGAGATTGGTCAGTTCATGAGGAAAGAATGGGAAAAAATGTATATATATATATATATATATAATACCGGAGAAACATTAAATCACATTATTTATTACGCGTGTGTGAGCAAAAGCTAATAAAACGCTTAAAGATCTATGTTACTCAGTGATAAAATCGGAACTCGGGAGCAAGGGTGAGCAATAATAATTGCATTCTAATCATTAGAATGAGATTTGAGATTATTCTGAAAATTAATCATTATTTCGTATACGTATTTATTTTAAATGGTCGGTCACATAATATTTTGCGAAATTACTGTACAAAGAATATCTCATCGAAAATTTGTGGGATAAGATAAGTGGTGAACTGTAGAACCTAACTATCTATTCCTCTGTTTACGCACTATACGCAACCAATGCAAAATTGACAGCATCTACCGGTATCGTTTGTTTTGCAAACCCTCAGCACAAAGCCAATACATTATACATCCATTAAACTCTTGATTTAAAGTTTAATTATAACTCTGATAGCGTGACCCGATAACTCGAGCTACAAAAATAACACCGACATTTCCTACGCCCTTGTATTAAAGCAACTTATTGAATTTGTTAATAGCTTCGGAGATTCTTTCAGACAGCTGTAATCGTTTTTATTAAAACCTGAAAGATTTATTGTGGCTCTACCGCCATCTTAATACTAACCATCTATTCAAGACTTTTTAGACTAAGTCCGAAAATATTATTTGTAAAAAAATAAACAGAAGAACGTTATCGAAGTATATTTCATTAATTCAGTTTTAAATAATAATATTATCACATTCGATATACAAGAACATTAGGAATTATTAAATCTAACATAGTTTATTGATAAACCCAATAACCATACAAATACAACATTTTTGTACCACTTTCGTGTTTTTTTTTCTTGTACAATAAAATAATAGTTGATCAAATTCAGTAGTGTTATAACCTATAATTAACAAGTAATCAATTAATCACAGACAGCGATTTTAACTTCCTAGTGAAATAATGGACCGTATTGTAGTGGTAATTTTCAACCTAAAACAATATTATATTCCTAATAACTATTAATAATTATAATATACTCTATAGTCCATAAATCGAATTTAATTTGGATTGGGACCGAAATAATAATTTATATCATAACAAAGGTCATTTTTCTCGCAAAAACTCACAATTCGGAGTATAACAATACTAAATATATACTCAAAAATTTTAAAATATATTTATAAAATTATACCCATTTTATTTTTATTATAAAATAAAGTGAATAAAGGTAAAAAAAATACCTGATAGTGATAATATATCTCTACCATAGCATTAAAATTATATGTATATATTAATCCATAAAAGAGTTTAATATTATGAATTTCTACTAAAACATCAAAGTATAAAAATGTAATTAAAGTAAATTGAACTATCTATTTTCATTTCAGAAGTAGGTTTTAGAGTATTACTAATTACTTGATACCAACCGATACTCTTTATAAGAGCAATGAGCTAGTAAATATATTAAATAATTCACTTATGTTTCTACATCCGACAATAAAATATAATGTTGATGTGAAAAAATGTATTCTTAAGCTTGATAAAGGAATCAATAATTATATACCCATACATCTTTTGGTCTAAGTTCTACTGTACTTCTATAGATCTATACTATAAGCTGTATAAGCAATACCTATATTTATATATATTTCGGAATCCAAGTATCTATAACATAATATAAACTAATATTAAAAAAAAAACGGAAAGAAGTTTTGGAAAAAAAAATTAGTCATTACTTAATAGTAGGTGCCTAGACAATAAAATACAGCATTTGATTAATTTTAAATCTAATAACTATATTAAGCTGTTTGTGTTGAAAATGTACAAATATAAGTCGATATAATTATCTTATATACACAATTTTCTGTAAGGACATAACGCATAATCATCAAATCGCCAATAAAATTATTAAAATCTATGTTAATTTTTATGATTACCTAGTATTTGTATTATATTTTAGAAACAATAATTACTTTAAAAATAAAAATTACACTATCTATGATAGGCCTGCACACAAGAGCAGCAGATGCAGCAGATGTTGCCCCTAAATTTTTTTTCGGGCAGCTGCGGCCGCTAAATATTGAATTATAGTCCGCAGTAAATTTTACCAACATAACAATATTTACCCAAATTATATACAATGTGAATAGTACATTTTAATTAAAATCAATTTTTATATATTTTTTAGAAAATATGTAGAAACGTTTCTATGGAATAAACCCCATAAAATACCAAAACGTCTGCCAATAATTATCATAGCAGCTCCTCAAATATACAAAAAAATCCATTTTTTCTTTGTCAATAATTAACATGTAAATATCGTGAATTTAAGGGAACTATTTCAAAAACGTACACCAAAAGCTCTATATTTTAAGTATATAGGTAGGTATTAATGGAAAATGGGCTGTTTTAAATACTTTTAATCTCATGCTGCCCCTGAAACCAAAGTATGCGCTCACCCATAGTTTATATCCATATAGATTAACTTTAAAAATAATTATAATAATATCGTTAGGATAAGTAAGAACCAATATCTATAATTGTATTTTATTAACATAGTTGCAAAATTAATTATTTATTCATCCTTTTAAAAATGTAATTCCTTTCATATGAACTCTTTTATGTTTATTTTATTTTGAGTAATATTTTTATTATGATGATAGTATTTTTTCTGAGCATATTAAAATTAAAAAACTTTAGATAACAGGTCAAAACCTATACTTCAAGCATTTTATGATGTGGATATATTTGAATAGTTATCATTATTATCAAAGTTAAAATATCGAGTTAGTTTTTGGTTTCCGTAATATCACGTTTTCGCCATATTTTAATGACGTAGAAATCGTGCACGTCTGCCTAACTTAACATGTTTTCATTTTAATGGTTTTTACTTTCTACGTTATCGAATAAATTGGGAACTTTTACCGTTTACTGCTTAAATAATACGTGTTCGGTTTCCATTCACATCCGCCTTTTTAGAACCCATAGTCTAAAAACCACCATTAGGAATTCCCTCTCAGCCTTCACCGCGGGAATTGATAATACGAATTCTCCCCTCCCCATAAACAATAATTATACATCCGTAATCGAATGATAAACAATGCTAAACGTGACAAGGCTCGAAGATAGAGAACGGCGTACAGCAAAAGTGTGTATTGGTCTGGTGTGTGCACAAATTATGCAACACACAGCCACTGGACGGACGGACACCGACCAGAGACGTCCCTTGTGTTTCATAAATACTGTTGGATGCGGTGGATGATAACGGACAAGCGGACAGAGACGGTAGTCAAATTGCGTGTCGTTTACCGTGGAACAGGTGGAGATGGCAGCAGGTGGTGGGCGGTGAGGGGTGTCTATGAATGATATATTCAATTAACTTGCTACAATTGCTGTCGTTAATCAGAGGGCCATTTCCTTCCCTTTTTTTCTCTTTTTTTACAACCAACAGAACGAGCAATTTTTTCTTCCTTCCCGGGTGCATTTGTCAACGGATAGCAGAGTGTAAACCAATCTGTTTTTGTCGTCCCCTCAAGTCACACTGATTGCGAACAATTTTTTCACAACAGACAGTTTTTTTAATGTAATTTTTTCAACATTTTTACCTTTTAGTGTCCAGAAAAGATAGGTAGGTACTATATAAATTAGCCAATGCAAAAGAATAAACTGTTACATTACTACACATAATAGGTAGTTATATCTATTTGTGAAATATACTAAACAAGTAAAAATCATTACTGCGTGACGTTTACCAATACAATATTAAATATAATTGTAGGGAAACTTATTGCGTTTTGACTGATATCAAATTATAAATACTAATATTATTTTCATTACTAACTAAATAATTTAACAGAAAATAAATAAAATTGCTACTAAAATGAAGAAGTATATGGTTTCCAAAAGTTCGAAGACCAAGTGTCATACCGGTAAATTAGCCATAATTATGTCCCGATATCTTTTTTAAGTTCTGACCAAAATATTTATCTTATATTTATTAAAAACTCTGCTTTATTTAAGTTTCCTTAAAAATAACAAATACGGTGAAGGTTTAAGATTCGTGGAGTATTTAGGAAAATATAATAATAAACAAGTGCCTTTTATTTCTGAAATTACTGTCTACATAATATTATTTATTTCTTTAATAAATATAATAGAATAATAAGAGTTATATTTTAACTTCTGGGTAATTCGATTTTACATAAGATTAAATAATAATAACAGGAACCACTCGACCACTGAATATTTCCATAGTAAATCAATTATTACTTTATGCAAATATTAATTTAATAATTTTCTTATACACTTAATCATATACAAAAGTACCTATCTAGTACTAATTTTCAGTAAATACAAGTATACCATTAAAGGTACTTTCACATTATACAGGGTGATTCCTTAAGCTTACCTCCATATTTTTCGTTATTATCGCATCCACAGAAAATAACATGAACATTGAACCATAAAACTTCCAAAAGTTGAAAAGTCAGTATCAACTTGAAGTAATTTTTTATGTAAGTTACAACTAAAAAATGCAAAATTGTGTTATTCTAGTATTTTACAAAGTGATCTATTTAAAACTAGCTTCAAATTTATGAATAAATGAATACAATTTCCTTTACACTTTATTGTGTTATCCATAATTAGTTTTTTTATGATTATGTATTTATCATAGTATAATATTATATTATAATATGCTAAACAAAAATATTTTACGAGTAGAGTTTAATTAATAAATAATAACCATAATTTGATCACTATAACAGCAAGTCGATTAATTTTAATATATTAAAAATGTATGGTAAAACATAGAATCCTGTAAAATTATAGACGATAAGATTTAATGTTAAAGCATCATAAATTGATTTGCATAAATTATTTTTATCTATTTTTTGTTTTAATTGTAACTAAAAAATGAACTCTTTCGTTCTCTAAAGGAATAACAAGGAACGAATAATTTGTTTTTTAAAGGAACAAGGAATGGTATGACTTCTTTTTTAAAAAGAACGAGGAACAGAACGATTTTTTTCTAAAAGGAACATGCTAAACGCTGATTGTTATTAGGTGTGAACAAATCGTATTGTCATCCTATTCAAACTTCTTCAACCTCTTATTTTCTTTACTTTAATTTTCTTTCCTCTCCTCTCCTCTGTATTTTTACAATTTTACGTCCATTAAAACTCTATCTTCTAACTCTAACTCTATTGTTTCCACCAATCGCCTTTATTATTCTACTTCAAAACTATATTTATATAACTTCATCAGTTATATAAATATGTACTGATAATTAATGCTCTTGAATATACTTATCAATAGATATTTAGTTTTAAAATAATAAATCAATATTTCTGTTTTAATCAAAAACATAATTTTGCAATTTATTGTAATAATTAGATATTTTTAAAAAAAAAATTGTCGACAAATAATACTATGCAAATAACTTTTTGAATCGAATAATTGACCATATTAGTTATTTCTCTCAAACTAGTTTAATATGACTACCTAGTAAAAAATACACTTAACAAAACACTAGATTATCTTAAATAAAGGAAAATTAAATTATTATACTGCACAACGGTTACCAATAGGTACCTACCTACTTAGACACAGTAATTGTCTTCAATTTCTTTTGTTCTCAAATGCCAGGGAATGGAAATGCGCTCGTTATTAGCTCGTTTGGCTCGAAAGGTTCAAAAAACGGTCGGACGGCTGCTCGCTCTCGTCCGCTCTAATAGGATTAGTCATTGTTTTCCCGTGGACCGTATAAATTAATTTACACGTTGTGGACACATCCTCCAGCGGCGCATTGCAACAACACCATTTATAATAGAAGAATCAGTAGTAGTAGTAGTAGTAGTCGTAGACAGTAGAAATAGTAATAGTAGCAGAAGTAGTAAGTAGTATCATCTAGAAATTACGAAACAGTATTAATTGCAATCTCAGAAGGCGAGAAGTTTTCAATTCTTAATCCGAATATTGTACCTATGTCTAACACTTATCTATTTCAATGGCTTTCTTTAAACGTAAATACATAATATTATTATATCTTTATATATTATTAGATTAAAATTGTCGTAAATTCTTTACGCTCGTCGATTGTATTATATAATAAACACAACAAATTATTAATAAATATAAATATAATACTACAAATAATTCCTTAACTCTAATACTATCTATAATTTAATGATTTGTATAGCGTAAAGTCATAAAGGTATTCATACCTAGTATAAAGATGAAGGATGGTATGAGATAGGCATACGGTGTATTAATTACACCAAGGCACATGAAATATATTACAATATTAATAAATATAATATTATTATAATTACCTGTATCTCGCCGATACCATTAGGTCTTAACTAAATAATAGTTATAAAAAAGCAATTTCAATCATAATATAAAATGAACCATCCTGCAATGCGTCGTGACTTACATCATCGACGTAACAATCGGTAGGTATGTTATAAAAAAAAATGCGTACCTAGGTATAAAAATAATAATTATCTCGGTAACGGAGAAAAGTTTCAAGTTCCTGCGAATAATATTTTTTGATAACAATAAATTAACTAAAATCATTATTTTATATTTAAAAATCCAATTATGTCAAAATTTAAAAATTTAAATATCTATAAAAAAAAATTCTGATATTGTATTGCTTAGATTTATAGGTTTATGTATGAAAAACGTATGAGGAATCTTATATTATATTTTCTAATCTTAGTTATTACAGTAGAACATTTTACAAGTTTTTAAATATACAAAATAATTTCTAAATTTTTGACATTTTGGCGGATTTTGTTAATATTTGAATTTCAATCACTTACTTATAAACAAAAAAAATGTGCTCATGTATTTTTGATATTTTTTAACTGAAATTGGATACGTCTACCAAGAAGTAACGATTTTTCCGGTAACAGTCTTAGGTATTATGTTGTTATTAAAATATCAATAGTAAGGAATTGAAACTTTTCACCATTACTTATATAATTTATTTTTTATTTATAACATTGTGATTTTCAAAATATTTATAATAATATTAAGCTATTTTATATTCAATTTACCTTCCTTGAATTTATTCACACCATAAGCTCAATCTACCGAATCAAAAATAGAAAAATTAATTACTAATTGTAGCATAAAGCAATTGTAAAATATTCAAATAGTCTAACACATAGTCTCCAGCTGTGTCATTCAGAATCCTATTTCGTACGCAATGATTTACCAATGAATTCAAACTGAACGCATCCTTTACAGTGACTTACTTAATAAAGAGATACGCTTAAAACCTATACCTATATGACTTCACCGGTTTTTTAATAATAATTGTATACTAAAGAAACTTAGAAATCCTATACATTTAGGTAATTAAAATTAAACTAATACTACATATTAATAATTTTAACTTTAACTTTTAAACACTGTTATGAAAGCAATTAATATAAATTAAAAATAATTAATCATACTTTTCCATACATTATTTATATTCAAATGTTATATTAGAGTAAAAATTGTCCGATTAAAATTGTAATATGTTTTTATTCAAATATTGTCTTAATGAACGCTTATAATTTATAACTCTTTAATGGCATTTTTAAGACACACGATAGTTTAAGACTAATTAATTTAAATTCATATTGTTGACTAAATTTGAGCTTAAATAATTCAAAAACTTTAAAATAAAAACCTGCGAATAAGACATAATACTTACTGTAGTTATTTATACTTATACGCTAGTTTTATTTTATTTACTAATGTTAATCAAATAAAATAAATGTAAATCATTAATCCGTTAATTAACCAAGTGATGTCCAAGCAATTCATAAAAAAAAAATAATAAAAGAAATTCTAAAAATATATTAAGTGTTATTATAATAATAAATCGATACTGAAATTAAATTATAATCTATATGGATATTTTGAATGAAAATGTTTGTTCTTTTTTACAAGGTATAAAAAAATATTATATAAAAAAATCGCATTATATCATTGTCAAATCAATCATTCTCTCTCTCTCTGTCTCTCTCTCTCTCTCTCTCTCTCTTTCTACTCAGATATAAAAATTAAAATATATATTTTAATGACGTGTTTTAATTGCATATCATTAAAAATAAGCTTAAACTGGCAATAAATTTTAAAAATTATTTATACATAATAATATTTTTAATAAATGGAATTTTAATTAGTTTTAAATTACACTATTATTAGGTACGTTTGTTAAAGTTAAGAACTGAGTACCGATTTAATAAATTGTTCAGATGTATAAATTTAGAAATTTAGAAATGTAAATATTCAACGATAAGGTTTATACGATTTTCATATTTGTTATTATTATGAATTTTTTTTTTTAAACATTTATTTCAACATAAGTTTTTGCTTTTATTCATATTTCCACCCACTGGCACGACATTCAAATGACAAATCAACAGTTATTACTTATTATCATACATCAAATGTTTGGACTTAGGAAACACTAATTTAATATAAAAAATGAATTTATTGATGGGTTATGGGTTCCTAATATATTATCATCTATATGCATTGTACATATTACATACTATAACAGCAGTATAACATAAATGACCACAATATTTCATAACTCTTACAACTTAAAGCTTTAGCCATTAGATATTAACACTTTGGAAATATTATATTATATAGGTGCATATAACATACACAGACACAACGTTATTCAAATAATAATAATATGTGCATTACAAAACATATAGGATTTATTTATAAATTATAATATTATAATCCCTACTGTAAGCTCGCACAGTCTCACAAGTCACAGACAAAAACGATAGTAAATCAAATCAAAACGGCGTCGACCACGCAGACAAGATCTGTTACGGTATTATAGAGTATAATATATATATATATACAAACGCGTGATCTGAATAGTGTGGGCCCGCAGGTGCGCTCGTTATTATTCTTCTACGGCAATTTTGTTTACTTCAATAAAAGAACAAGTTCCATAGTGCAGTGTAGTATTAGTGGACCTGCCCCCATATGTGTGTGTGTATGAGAGAGAGAGAGAGAGAGAGAGAGAGAGAGAAAGAGATCGTCTTCCACAGTTTTGTTTCGCAGAAGTTTAGAGGGAGAGCCGGCAAAGTTGTTGATTAAATAAAACAAGAAGTTGTTTCAATTGTTTTGATCGCATGGTCTTGTGGTTAGTAGATGGAGATGGACAAAAAGAACCGAAAGACACTCTTCAGTCTTCATTAAGTTTACATATTCCGTTTCCAGACGACTTTTTTTAGAGAAATTGTTTTACTTTGTATAAACAACAGAATAAAAATGTATTTCTCCTCGGTTTATTGTTAGACGTCAATGTTTTTCTCGATCTTAGTAAATGTTTCATCGTTTTTGCCTATAAAATAATTGTGAAAAATCGATAATAGTTGGATAACTGTATCTAAGACTTTCGCCACCTGACATTATCCTCAAATGAAAAATTATAATTTGTAATATATTATATTACAAATATAAAAAACTAAATACCTAGTATGAAATATATTATTAGTACCAAAAACATTATTTTACATAAAATTATTAAAACATATTATATCAAATACATAAAATTGAAAATATTTTATGTATGCTAAATTTATTTACTATAAATAAATATCTAGTTTTTTCAACTATACTAAAAATAACAAAATTAAATAGTATATTAAATTTGTTATAAAATATTCTCATAATTAATATTCATAATTTACACATAAATGAAACAATGTAAGCAACTAACTTTGCTAAAATATTAAGTACCTATATATTTGAACTATTAAGCTCTTTGTTAATTTGGTTCATCCTGAGTATTCGATAGAAAACTGATTTTCTCCTTAAAATCCTAACTCCTAACCACAGATCCTCTTCAATTAAACAAACACGGCCTTGTTAAAATGTATGTATAACCAAAAATTTGTTAAGTACTGTCCTTTGGTAAAGGGTTCATTTAAACCAGTACTTAGATCATTGCTTTAAATTAATTGCACTGTTATTTGAAAAAGCAATTTTCTTTTTTTTAATGAAAATGTTTATAAATCATGTATGTGAGTATAATCAGTTCTACCGTTTTTAATCTAAAATTGGAAATCGGCTGATCCGTTTGACTAATATAATGTGTCAAGATCCTAATGACAAAATGCTTCCTCAGAGAGGAAGCAATCAACTAAGCCCAATGGGTTTTCATTAATCCAGGGTTCGGCACAGGGATGTCAACCGTATTTGTCACGACCACTTCATCCGTTGGTGACCATAGATCTACCACGTCTATAATTTAACAAATGTGACCTTTACCGCTGGCGAGTCTAGCATACACTCAATATCCGTCACTAAAACAAAAAACGAATAAATAAGGTAAATCTTATTTATTTATTTTAAAACGGATATTTTAAAATAAAATAATGGAAAAAAAACATTCTAAATTAAATGGAAAATATCTAAAAAGTGACAAATAACCGACGAATGGCAATAATAATAATATATAAATATCAGGTAACGTTCATCGTTTAGTAGTTTCATAGTCTCTTTATGCTCAATAACTTAAAACTCTACATTAAAACTAGAGTTTTAAAATGAGAGTTGTGAGACTAAAGTTTTAAAATGATTATAGAGGACACGACAAATCGTATACAATCGTTTATAAATACTATTTACGCGGACAGTTTTGTCATCTCGCATTCCACACCATCGCTCCAACCCACGTAATGGAATTTGTTAATTTAAATTAGCAAATGATTGTCGTGTACAAACCATCGCGTGGCAAAAACTTGAGAGGTCCTATCGCCTGTGATAGCCATTTAGTTCATTTTTCAATTCCAGATGATGAAACGTCCCGTTCCATCCTTTCGAGTATTACGCACGATGGTATGTTCCAATACTCTGCTAAATCATTTCCATCTAAACACAGCATTTAAGGGTTTGTTTGAAGATTGCGTAGACTTTAAATATACTGTAAAGGTGTGAAACAAACTCATCATTGAGACCCTGGTGCGTTGCACCCCCTGCACCCTCGTTAAATCCTGCACTGCTACTGAACAAAAACAGCCAAAACTCCACTTTATAAAACAATAATAATATACTATATTGATACGACGTGCAGCAACGTGTTATCGAAGTGCCCCTATGTAGCAAGTAATAACACACGAAAGATTGACTTTGAGTTAGCCTCCGTATATAAATAATAAATATTCATTCATATAACATGTTTTATAGATATATATTATTAATATTACCATAATATTATAATATGATAAGGTATTAGGTTAGGATTACATATCATTAAAATAAATAATAAATTAATAAATGTATAAAAATCGTATTATATTATTTTATCAAATAAATCTTTAATAGTTAAATTAATATTTACAATAAATTATAAGCCACGTTAATATACGAGTATTATTATGTTATTATTTAAACATTCGTTTTTTTAAGAATTAAAATATATTAATTTAATCGATGCGTGTAGTTATGTAACATTACATTAGAAATTGGACTTAAGAATTAATTTAATATTTAAAAAATGTTATTAAACAATATAATATATTCAGATCTTTTAATAAACAAACAATAACTTTCGTACTTTACATCAAACTCAATGGTTGTATAAATTATACTTATAATAAAAAGCGACTGCTAAAATCTGACTGCATAGTACTAAATTATATTGTAACTAAAATAAACAACTATTCAGAATTTAATTTGAAACGCTAAATACATTGAGGAAATCAGAAGTCAAGTTTAAACGCTGAAGGGTCAAAATTACCATTGTATTGCCAATAATCAATGAAGATTCTCTACAACTTGAAAACTTTCATTAAAATATTTTGATCAGTTTTTATTTAAATCTAATATGAGAAACCTTGATAAATCTTTAATTTAAATATAATTATCGAAAATGTTATAAAATAAAATTATCATATTGAACTGGCTAAAATATTGTATTAATGTTATTAGTTTATTATAATAAACTAAGAAATGCTACTCAATTTGCTGAAAAAATCGTATTTAAAAATAAAAATGTACATACATTTTATTATTTTAGATTATTTGTAGAGCTGTGTATTTTTTTACTGTTTGTGTCATCACTCATCATGTTTGGAACCAGAAAAAAATACTTCAATAATTCAATTAATCTTCAACTTTGAGGGTAGTTCTGGTCAAAGCCGTCGCTAGGAGGGGGATGGTCAGTGAGACCTTTGGTCGTAAGGCCCAGACTCTCGAGAGGTCAGCACACAAATTATAAATAAGCAATTAACTGCACATTAATATTTTATTAACTATGAATACAATTATACATACTATATAAATAATTAAATATTAAAATAAATCATGTATCTATATATATAATAAATAAATTAGAATTTTGTTGGTAAGAGGTGAATTTATCGTATTTATTAGACAATTATTGGTACTAGACACATAGTAGTCGTTAGCACACGATATTCTTTATCATAGCGCTAAGCACAAGCAAAGTAATGAGCTTTGGTTATTAATAATAAATAGGTGTTAGATAATCATACCTTTAGTAGACAGTAAATACTTGATCATATAATTTTGTATAGTAAATGATATTTGAAGCTCTAAAATTATTTTATTTAATATTTTTATCTTGAAAATGGATTTTAAAAAATATATAAATTAGGGTCCAAAGTTTTTTACAGTATACCAAGGCTTATAGTTGAGCTTATGGGGCTTATGGAGCTTATTATTGAATAAGGAGGAAGGTCTGGTTCTGGTTACAAACCGGATCTAGTTAGGTGATTAAAAGAAAGGAATTCCCGGTAATTTTTATAATAGCAGTGAAATACAAAACAAATAGCGGGATAACAAACATTTACACAACATTAGTTTTTGATAAAATCAATTTCATTTTATTGTTGAATTTTAAAAGAAATAAACTCAAAAAAAACATTTTCACCAAATATTTATATTTTCTAGTCAAGATATTATAATTTTTAAATCATTTTGGCTCCTTTTGAGCCTTTTATAGATGTTTTAACTTTTTAAGTTTCCAACTTTGTTAGTTGTTTTCCTTTTTGTGTTTATAACGTTTTTATCTAGGTGGAAAATCTTGAGAAATTAACACAATGTTAACTATACATTTTTATTACAGAAATTTAAAAAAAATTGAAAATACAAAATGACAAAATTTAAAAAAAAATTTCAAGTTTAAATCTTGACAAAATTGTTTAATTGAAAAATAACGATTTTTTCTGAATTGTTTTTACATTTTATTTTGTTGTTAAATTCAATATAAATTACAGTATTTTATTACGTTTATGATCTCAATATTCGACTTTTCTTACAAAGTTACAACATACAATTTTAATCACTTTGGATGTTTCACAATGGTTGATAAAAATCAAAGAACTAGTTGGTAAAAAATAATGACCAAACCAACAAAAAGTCTTAAATACATTTCAGTAAGATGCGCACAAAAACAATACAAAAGTACTGAACGGCGCAGTCAAATCCATCATGTATAATTCGTATTTTAGCTTTAATTTTAAAACAAATCCCCGAACGGCATGCAAATGAGCACAAATTAGGTGCATTGTTTAAAACTCCCGTGGGAATATGTCATCTGTACAGATTTTATTTAAAATTACAAATTGGTAGTAAAACACTGAAATAGTTTTAATAATAAAAATATAAAATAAACCCCCCAGGTTTATGTCCGAAAGGTTTAATTTTATTGCTCGCTTAATTGTTGTAATTATAAAATAAATTGTTTGACATTTTAGAATTAAATACATTTTGTACCCAGTAGGTACTATAGTTAATATTAACCTAATTTTGGAATTTACTATGGTGAAAAATACATTGTTTTATGCAGCTTTTTGGTTATTTTCTAATTTTATTTTAATCATACACTTAACATTTTTACCGGTTATTCAACATCTAATCAATCTTTCAATTATAATTCAATACTAGTTCAGATTTTATTGTAAGTATATCATAATATAATTTTACCAACATATTACAATATTTTCTAAGATTCTTCGTTGTGTCAATTATTAATTATTAGATTTTCACAATAAAGTAATAACTAATAAGTGATATATTATTATAGTAATTTAAAAATGTATTTTTATTTTAAGTCATAACGCTCCACAAATATCCCTAATTCCAATTGCTTTTAAAGCTTCTTAAAGCTTCTTTAAATAGAAATAATTTGTTAAGGGTGAATTAGGAGCAAAATTACCAAATGAAAATAAGGTTCTGAAGATTACGCCGCGCCGAGGCAAATTCACATCTTATAGTCCCCCGAGTGACATATTATACAATCCTATTAATCAGTAATCACCTACATCAATGACGAATAATTTAGTGAACTACAATTGATATTTAATTAAGTTATTAAAATTAAATACAATTTAAACGTACCTTGTGTACCTATAAGTTATATAGTAAGTCCTTTGTTCAGTTTAAATTAAATCGTATATTATTATATATAGAATACATTAATTTCCCATTATTTCTATCCTCATCCACTTAAGATAGATAGTCAAAGGTTTTATGCATCGGACGTAACTTTTCCAGAAAACAAAGTTTCGAGTGTTATAAGCACACTTTAAACATACTGTACCTATATGTATATATGACACTGTGACGTATGCGCATCCGGATGGCAAAGATGCGGTGAGATTACCGACCGGAATGTAATTAGTTTTAATTAAAAACATTATACTTCACACGCTTACTCATCTACCTAGTACTAAAGCATTTGCAATCATTAGTATAATGGTTTAGGTTTGGTTTTTTTCTCATCTCAGTCCTCGAGATCTCTAATGCGACGGTGTTGTATATAACTTTGAGTTTTGATTAAAATCGGCCTTAAGCGCTACATCAAACGTGTTTCGTGAACTACTATTCTATTCATTTTTTCATATTTAAAGTTAACAGTGATACAATTCATAATATGAATGACTTAAGAAAGAAAAGAAAATATATGTACACTTTTATAGTTATGCAACAATTTTTTGTATCCACTACTGCAATATGTTTTACTCAAAAGAATCGCCATTATTTCCTTCCATGCATTATTTGTCAGTGAAAATGTGTTCGTCAAGTGAAAAAACTACGACAGTGGGAAAATAGAAAAGAATTTCCTTTTATCATTGTTTGCGCTTCGTCCAAAAGATTTGTTTACACCGTTTTAATACCCGGTTTATTTATTTGTTTGGCATTTGTTTCCATTCTAGTATTGGTTATAAACCTTTTCTTTCTTTCTCAATTTCCATCTCTTTTTGATTTACCACAGAATATGTTAATACACACATACACTGACGTCCATCATTCTTTAGGTCGCTTGACTATATATAGCACACATAAAGATTAAATATGTGTACATTTTTTTTATGTTCAATATTACATTTTTTCACACCAATGATAATTTGTATTGTTTTACTCTCGCACTAAAGGGTTGATCACAATTGGGGTGATGCACATTATCACACTTTTACAGTAAGTTGTCGACTTCAGTACTCAACACCATTCCCTGTTACAAATACAAATATTCTATACATACTTCGTAAACAGAACAATGCATAAAAGTTAACTATTAATCGTGGCAATTGCGTTAAAACGATTTGATCGTATTATCTTACTTATCCACAGGAAACGATAATTCAATATTATGTTAAGTACTAATGTATTTTCAAAGTAAAAACTTTCAATTTTGTTCAATGAAATATCTATATTATTTATTAAATTTATTAAATTAATATAGATTAAAAATCGAAAAATATATTATACTGAATTATCATTTTAACTCTAACTTCATAAAAAATACCGATACCGTCTATATACAATTTGAATTAAGTGTATCAATATTTATATTAAGTTCAATAAATATAAATTAAATACTTTAGTACATATAATACAATGTCATGTATAGGTAAGTACATAAGTTATGATATAAATAATAAATAATAATATACCTACTTATCTTAGATTTATTCTGAGCGAAGCAAAGAATGTATTGATTTTACAATGATGTGTTTTTTTTGTGTGTCTGTGTACACGATAAGTTGTCAAAATAATGCTTCGATTTTCAACTAAAGTAACTTTTCTGGTGCGAAAGTGAATCTAGTTAGTACTTTGGAAGTAGGTGGTCAAAAGTGAAAAATTCACTAGTTTTAAAAAGCGTTGGGAAAAACAAAAACAAATAAAGAACGGGAAAAATGGGAATTTTTACACAAAACCAATTTTTAATTGGTGTAACAAAAAATAATAACCATAGATTTATGAAATTGTCACCAAATGTTTGTATTAGCATTTTCTATGAATTCACTAAAAAAAATGTAAATATATTTTGACTCTTTTCAAGCTAATTGAAGGCATAAGAAATTTCATTTCAAAGAACCTGTAGTTCAAATTTTTTCTATAAATATCGATAAAAAAAATTTTGCTAGGGCAAAAAGGTTTAAAGTGTAGTACAAGGTTTAACATGAATTGTTAATACAGCAGTTCAAACATTTTAAAAAGTCATAGGCAAGATTTTTTATATAAGCATTTTAAGTTAAAATGTTAACAAAATTATTCAAATTCTCAAAAATTTGTAAATTATTTTGTAGTTAATAATTTATAAAATGTTCAACTTTTATAGCTAAGAATAAAAATTTAAACAAGGTTTTTCATTATATGTAATAACCAATAAATCTAAAAAATATTTACAGTTTTAATATTACAGTTTAAACGAAATTAGATAGGTATTTAAACAAAGAATAAAAATGTGAGTAATTTTTATGTCATTTAAAAATATTACTCGTGGATACTTGCCACTTTTAAAGTATAATATTGCTATACATTAAACATACAATACCACTTTCAAATGCAAGGTTTTAGAAAATAAATTGTTTTAATATCAATAATATTATGTTTATTGCTAACAGACCGTCTTCGCTAAGAATCGTTTTTCGTATACAATGAATTTATATCATATTGAATTCAACTTTAACCCATCCATAACAGTGACCCATACGACACCTAATGTATAGCAGGGCGGTACCCACTTGCCAACCTTTCTTATAGTTTAATATCATTAATGAAATGTACAATAAACACTTGTACATAACATTTCAGTGACGTAACATTAATCAGAAATCCATAAATCTAAATATAGATACTGAATATACTTTGCATGAGGTACCTATACACATTTAATCGATATACAAGAAATCTGTTTTACCATCAACCATGAAACCTTACTTTATGCAAAAGAAATATATAATATAATATTATATATCTATATCTATATATGTATGTATATAAAAATGAATGTCTGTCCGTATTTTATGCATTCTCGGACCGTTCAGCCGATTGCGATTAAATTTGGGACAGAGATAGATCAGAACTCTGGGAAGAAGATAGGCTAATTTATTTTAAAAAGTCGTCCAACCACGGGGTGTGCTCACACAGGGGTTTTTGAGATTTACGATGGAAATATTTGCTTATAAATGGTTGGTATTGGTAACCGTGGTTGCTATGATATATTTAATCTCCTTTTATCTATGAGGTAATATAAGGTTGTCAATAGTTACATATTTTATAACGTTTATAATTAGTAGGAATATGGCATATACATTTTTACAAATAAATTTATAAAAAAAAACAAATCTTTATCATAGACCACCGTTGCGATGTTTTTCATGTGCCTAATATTCTGATTTCACTTACTTACGCACCTCGTGGAGTCCTCAATCCACCAACTGTGGATTGTCTACCTGATATTAAACCCTGCTCGCATATTTTCCGCTATCCGACGCAGTCGTATTGCCTACCTATAGCTAGCTTAGTTACCCGTAAATCACTTGAGGTTATTCTTAACTTAATCTTACCTAACCTAACCCTGGCTCAGGCAACTCTGGGCGGAACAGCTATATTATAATAAAAATGAGTACAAACATTAGTAGAAAATATAATTGAATCAAATTATTAAACCGTAGGTATAGTACCAGCTAGCTGTAATCAACCGTTAGAAGTCCCTAGAACTCACGGGGTTGATACCTTTCCTATACCCGTTTTATAAGACTGTAATAAAAAACCAAACGACAATTATTGTTAGGAATAGAGTAAGTAAATCGAAATCGATTTAATAATCAGAATTATTCAGAACTGTTGTACAAGTGTGAGACATAGGCGCAATTATGTTGGGGCTAGGGGGGCTTAGCCCCCCCCCCCCAAATATTTATCCAGCTTCCACATAATAGGTACAAATATAAATTAAAAAGTAAGCAATGACTTACGAATTTTTTACTCGTTATAGAAAATTTAAAAAAAATTTTAAATTTAAAAAAACACCGATTTGTCAATAATTCTCAAATTTGCCCCGAAAATATTATTATTATTTAAGTTACTCAAAATGTGTACCCAAATTTATATAAATTGCTACAGGTACCTTTCACAATACCTGTTAGTTTGGCAACCTGCGAACGTTAGTTTTCATTAATGCAGAGATTAAAAACTTGGCATAGAACAACAATGAAACAAGAGCGATTTTCAAATTTATCAACAATAAATATTGAAAGAGATGTAACAAATAGTTTGGAGACAAAAACAATGATTGACAAATTTACTGTAGCTAATAGAAAATTAGTATTGATTTAATATTGAATATTAAATTTATTTGGGTAGTGTCATTAGCCAGGGGGGTGCGGAGGCAAAGCCTCTGGGGATCTGTGTAACTTATAAAATTCTAGCCCCCCCCCACAATAAAAAATTGACCCTAGTTGCGCTATGGTGTGAGGGTTCACTTATTCTGATGGATGGCATGTGTAAACGATTAACTAAAAATAAAATTATTACCTACTCGTTTACTATCTATGTTTAATTGGAACGACTATAATTGTTTAATTGGAGCTATTAAGTACGACTATAGAAAAAGACATACCAAGTTATAGGTACGGCTTATTCTTAACTTAATCTTTGGCTCGGGCAACGCCGGGTTGGACTAAATTTAATATTGTTGTAACGATATTACTTAGTATATTTTAACCGTTATATTATAAATTAAAACATATTATTATTCATATAGAGTTGGCATTATTAATTTTAAGGCCATTTTTAAGGTGCAACGAAGTGCACGGGATCAGTTAGTTATTAATAGGTATATATAATTATGCTCTTTGAAGCAACTTTATTCTACTATTGGGAACCTTGTAATTTAAAAAATGTTACTCTGAGCTGAAATTAGAATAAGGATAACCTTAAAATATTATTGTCCTTACAGATATTTCACACATTATAGTCTCATTTGACCATAAGTTTTTATAAAATTAATTGTTGTAAAAATTAATATTACAAATTCTATAACTATTCATAAAAAAAAGTATAGTGAACACATTTCAGGACTATAAATTACAATATCATCATAGCTCATTCAAGGATAAAAGAAGGAATCACTTGTTACCTATTCCCCAATTCATGAAAATTTACATTTGTGTGTGGCAAACGAATAAAAGTGGGAAAAGTTTTTTTTAGAAGAACAAAATGGAAAAAGGTAGGTTTTTACACGAGAACGGGGTGGCTTATTGAAAGGCAAATGACCAAGAGTCTAGAATTAATCCCAACTGACTTTATATTAATCACGGTGCAACAATTCCGCATCACAAAAGTTTATATTAACATAAATTATACTCACAAAAAAGGTATTTCTTTTCTTTTCTTTTCTTTTCTTTTCTCTTTTTTATTTCATTTTTTTTCAAGTACTATAATTCCAAACCGAACAATAACCACCACTAATTTCAATATTTAAATTGTAATGAAGATTTTTTAACAACTTTTGTAGCTGAAAATTAATAATTATCCACGTGTAAATTAAAATCTGTGAAACCCATTGCAATTAGTATTAATCTGCATACAAAATGAAAAACCTTCATAATATTTTTTTTCATTCTTTTTTAATTTAATAAAATCAGCATGGTACTCATTTTCTGTGTTCAACATTTTAAGATGTTAAGTCCTAATTAGTAATTATTCTACTAGGTAGGTACCTTAGTACTTATATAATATATTGTATCTAGTATAAATAACAGCTTTATGCCCGCAGGAAGAAACAATAATTTTAAAAACATGCATAATAAATAATAAATAAAATAACTGTCTTTATATTTATATATATTGAATAAATATTTTAAAACCTTATATTTATTAATGTTTTTATTCATAATTGCTTTTTTTTAAATAGTTTACATTTTTGTTTGTAGCCAGCATACCTGTATACTTACAATAACACATAATGTCACATAGGTATCTCCAAACCCAGGCCTTGTGGTGAACTGGTGACGAGGAATTCGATGTTTGTATCAGCTTAAAATGTTCTTAATACAAATTACAAATAAAAATATTATTATATACCAATAGGTACCTAAATAGATATAGTATAATATTATTATGTATAAAAAAATCGACAAGGCAGCAATAACCACTTGTTCCGTTTTGGTCAATGGGTACTATCAGTGCACGATATAATTTTGTATATTGTTGATTTTAGTTTGTCAACTAGGATTAGTATAAACCTATAAGTTAAGTTAGGACAGTTAGGTAGTATATATATTATTCATTTTTTAAATCATATAGGTTCAAATTACATACTTGTGATTCATAAAAAAAATTATGAATGAATATTTCAAAAATTAAGAAAAAAAAAAGCATAGTTTGTAACTTTTAAATTTAGTTATAAATTATAATCTACTTCCAAATTTAATTTAATTGGTAAGTAGGTACCTAATAGAAATTATTGTATTCGAAATGCATCTATGAAACCTCCTAATTTGCTATAAACCTATACCAAATTTATTATTTTTAATCGAGTATTCATTATGACTTTAACTCGGACGGTAAATCATGTTTTATAATAAATGATTTTATTGCATCTACATGCAGTAGGTACTTAGAAGTTCAGTATTGTTTCTGGCCCGTCATCCACAAGAAGTAAAGACAAAATTACGATGCATTCAAAATCCGTACAATTAACGATAAGTAGAATAATCCTTCGAGGAATTTAAAGGAAGTTTGAATACATTATAATGTGTGAATGACGTATACCAGTAAACAGACAATAATCCAGGGTTTTTGTTTTTACAATAAAACACCACCAGCATCTATTTCTAAAGACATTTTTTAATATTATATTTGTATAGATTTAACTATTATTAATTTATTTTTCTGTCAGTATTCGGTAATACTGTAGATTACACTATTTTTTCTCCAAAAACAACCTCCTACGTACCTAACGATTGTTATTTTTTTATTAATGATTTTAATTCATGATACATGATATAACAACAAGGTATAATCGGAACTTTTCGACGGTCAGATTCTTCGGTACGCAGTATCCATGTGAAGTAACGTATCATCCATATAATAATAACAATAGATATTTTTTGATCCCTGTTGTTTACTGATACTTTTACTAATTAAATTTATTATTTAACGTATTATAATAGTTTAGTACTTTAGTTTTTATATTGGTATCTAGATATTAATTATTAAACACAATAAAATTAAAATAAATAAATGGTTTATATCTACTTTACTAGACATACTTTTTTTTAAACTTATGTAGGTTGTTATAGTTACGGTCCACTTAGTATCTAAAAGGGAGACAACAAAAAAAAAAATCGAAAATTGCTTACAATAAGCTCAAAAAGAGTAAAATATTTTTTAAATTTAATGGTGTATATTAAATGATAATCTCGACATTCTGTACACATTTTAAGTGCCTGTGGTTATTTTTTTTTTTTTGAATAACAACAAAATAAGAAAAACGTTCCCTGAGAAGTTGTTAGTTTATGAGTGAATATCCAATGTCTAATTTCAAACGCTCAAAAAAATTAGTTTGACTTTCCGGTAAACTTTTTTTTTTGTGAAAGGTAAAAAAACTTATGGGGAATTTTGTGTTGAAGTCCATTGCGGACTGTTGTAGCGGTCATGGCCCATATGAGATGTATCAAAAGTTAGAAGATAAAAATACAGTATGGGATTCAAAACCCTATATTACACTAGGACACAGTGAATCCGTGATCTTATATCAAGGATAGCAAATCCATAGCACGCAAAAAAATGTTGGGGACATTTTAAAAATGAAAATGTTTATTTTTAATAATTAACATCATTATGTTAGTACTTTTTCACTCTCGTTGATGTCTTTTGGAAACTGTTATGATATATTTTAATATTACATTTTTTATATTAATACATTTAAATAAATACATTTTTTTTATAAAATTTTTCTTAATTTAAGGGGGGCAGTCCATAAAAAAAAGATTTTTTCTAGAAAAATTTGCCCCCTGTCTTACATGTGTTACAGTCACATACTAAGATAAAATAGATTATATATTAGTCCGTGGTCATGACCCACGGGTAATGTAAACTATTAGGCAATGTGAATATTTAATACATTGCTCGGTCTATGTATAATTTGATTGGTGTTTTGGGCAATACATTAAAAAACTATTTTGTCTGTGCAGTTATGCTTTGACTGGTCCAAATATTCTTTGCCTGTAGTAAATTGAGCATTGTAACTTACAGGAAATGTTTATAATAGATCTAATTGTACTCAAAAATGTTCAAATAAAAAATTTAAATGTAGAGCGGAAGGAAAAAAATGTAATTCATAATGTCATTCCAATAATAACTGTAAAAATAAATAAGTTATGGTATTTATATTCAACTAATAAAGTAACTAATAAAACTAGGAAGGATTATAATTATATAAAAAAAAAAACATTTTGGTTTACAATTCTATAAGACCCAATGTATCATTTCGATTAAATTGACCATTATAATCAGACAGTGCAATAATGCACGGGCAATGTAAACATAGCCAGATAGTTTACTTTGCCTGTAACATATACACTCCAATCTGTATTATACATTGTATACTTGTAAGTCTAAGATAACATGACCACATCAAAACACTTAACACACCCCTTATATATTATATTTGTGGAATTTTAGGAATTATTATCATACAAGTTTAATGTTAAGAATATTTTATTAAACATACGACTTAAATTTCAAAATAATTCGTACTTAGTTTGATACAATATGTTTACTAAGTTTATGTGTATTACTTCACAGCTTTCATTTGCCAGAGACCATCGTTCAAATAGTGACAGTTTTCAATACCAACTCCTTTATTCACTTTCAATCTGAAATAAATATCAAAATATAATTTTTATAAAAATATTGACCATAATAAAATATTAAAATGTGTTAACTATAAAATTACATATCATCCGTAGAAAGACTAGTAATTCCAATGGCCAAAGCATGCTGTTTGCCTTCTGCCATTACAGCCTAAATAAATGATAATTAAAGAAAATACTAAAAAAATTACATGAGAAATTATTTAAATAATAATAAAAAAAAAGGTGATGTTTATATGTAAGATATCCACAGCCATGTATGCAGTACTCATGGTTCTGAAATTTGGTACATAGATAATCTTAAAGAATGTGTATCTTGAAACCTAATATTTTTAAATTTTGCATTTTAAATAAGGGCTAATCAAGGAACATGATAAACCAATGTTTTTTTATTTATATAGGTTTGCTATTGGTTACAGAAAATAAAATAGTTATTGATTGGATATAAATTTAGACCTATATTTTACATTTAGTCAAAACAACCCAAAACTACACAAAAAAATATGTGTAGTTTTTACAATATACAAAGTTTGAAACAAGGTAATCCACTGGTGTTATTTAATTTGTTACAGGCAATGCCATGCAAGATCAGAAGATAATTAAAAAATAAGTGTGTATGTGACGCTCAATGTTGATGTGTGTTGATGCCATAGCTGCCACGTGGACGCGTGAAATAGAGGGGGATAATATGGCCGTCTTGCTGCGTGGACAACGATTGCGTAACTTCAGTTACACTTTTTCGTTACATCGAATTTCCCAATTCACTTTAGACCCACTTTTTTACACACATTTATTTTTTTTGGGGAGGGGGGCGTAAAGATGTTAACACAATAATTGTGAATAAAACAATATCAGTAAAAGATTAAATTTAAAAATATGCAATTTAAAGGATACAACTATTGTATTTTGTGGAACAGGCTCAATTTTTGCTCCAGGGGAAGTCAAGCCAGGACACATAATGTTGGCACCACTCATAACAAATTTAATGGCACCTAAGTCTACTTGTTCTTTAGGAAGGAAGAATGGATCTAAAAAAAAACACAATACATATTATTTAATTTAAATATAATCATAAAATAATAAATAATATATTTTAGTACCTATTGATATGTAATACTTTTAAAATAAATAAATAAATAAAATATTAATATGTTTTCAAATTTAATTTGCAAGTTAATTCTGTAATATTATATTAAATCTTAAATATTTCATATGTTAATAATTGTAAAATTCATTAGGAGCTATTAAATATTATACTTACATTTATGAAGAAGCTTCAGTGTAGGCAGCCAAGGGCCATTTCTATGCCGAAAAAATAAACAGTCACCAGCTGAATTAACAATTATTTCAATATGATCTTGGCTAGACAACAATTGTTTTGAATTAATTAAAAATGTATAATATTAAGTTTATTTAAAGACTTACCACTTAACAATTCTTAGTGCATCTTTCTTCGGTAATATCATATCTATGTACTCCTCAAGTGTTGGATATTGATCAATAATTTTCGTTCTAATACCTTTTTGAACAGATGATTTTAACTGTTGAATACCTATCACACTATCTTTATCGTCAAATCTGAAAAATTAAAATAGTATACTAGTATAAGCAGATACTTATAATATTATTAGAATGATACTCAAAAAAAAAAATTATGCGAACACCAAGTTTATACGTCATACGCCTGTGAGCCAGCAATAAAAATGAAAACAAAATTAAATGCATTATGCTGATGTTTTGCAGAAAAGAAGATTTAACTAAAACTTTTTGAAAGTTATGACTAAAAATATTAAGTTACATAGATAGATATTTCTTTATGAATAGAACATTTATTTAAAATTGTTAATATTATTATTTATTTTTTATATCCATATGTTAAAATATATTATTATTTTTGTATTTATATTAATTTTATTTGTTTAATGTAATTACCAATACCTATACTTCGTAAATCTTTTTTTTTTATTCATAAAATATTTCTATTTTGGAACTAACGCAAGGCTAAAAATGTTTTTCCAAGACTTTGTTTCTATTATTACTAACAAACATAGAATTAATATTTTCTATTTGTATTGAGTAGGTAGGTATTATTTTTTATATACATTAATAACTATTAGTTATGTAATTTGAGCACAATATAAAAGATATGGTATATAAATATTTAATTTTATTACACTAACTGGAAAACTCTCCTCATCATTTGTAAGACTATCTATTTATAAGAAGGAATAAGTTATGTATTGCAATTAGTTGTTATGACATAATATATTTCAAAAAATCCTTCTTCTAAGATTTTAATTGTTACTCTATATCATTATATACAACCCATATAAAGGTCTATTTTAAAATAACAAAGCGTAAAAAAAGTTTTGACTTCTTGATAAATTAAAAACTACGTATTCATGTTTTCACTAGACATCTTGTTAAACATTAACTTTATTGAATAAATTAAAAATGGTTATACTTACTTCTTAAACATTTTATTTGGCTATTGATCCTTGTACTCCTCTATATAAAAAAAAAAATATGTGCATAAACTATAGAGAAATATTCAACAATCTAAAGAATTCAGAATTGTATGAAATAATATGAATCTAATTTATTAAAAATCAAATAATAATATCGTGTTGACTGTTGATCATATTTATCACTCCGTGGTGATAAAACCACAGAGGCATATAGCATAATATTGAACCATTTTTAATTCTTATCTCGATGTATTAAACTGATAATGTTTAAATATATGTAACCATCACCACGGTTTAAGATAGTATGATTGCCCATCGACCACGGTAAAATGGCTTATCCGACGACCGTCAATATGAAACTTGCAAACAGCTGTTTTTAAGACTGTGGCGTTTTTAGCGGATAAAATAAATACTATGCAGACTACTAAACTACTTTAAACTTTTACCCGCCTCAAACTGTATACCTATTCTGGGCAGAACTTTTGTATAATTAATAAAATAATACTTAAAACAATTTAAACATATTAATTATCATTTGATATTCTTAAATAGTGGTCTGAATTTAGTGTTTATCATTTGGTAATAATTAGTGATGTAATAATAATGTATTTGAATTCTGTTTTTTTATCATACCAAATATTCGACATTTGCATTCAATATTATTTACTGTTTAGGATGCTCTGATTCAATCGAATTTTCATGTATTTACGGTCATTATTTCTTCTGTTACACCGAAAATAAAAATTGCCTTCCTTAATTTTTTTTTTTTGTTTTTCCCGGCGCGATTAAAAACTATTGAGAAATTTTTACTTTTGACCAACCAGACTACCAGAGTACCAACTACATTCACTTTCCTATCAGAAAAGATACTGATGAAGAAAATTGGAACACTTTTACAGTTTTACTGCCCTGAATCATAGTGACAGATACAGAAAAAAAATATACACATCATTGTAGAATCAATCAATACATTCGTCGCTTCTCTCAGAATCTAAAAATTTAACAAAATATTACATTTTACCTATAGGTATTTGTTAATTATAAGGATCGCAATTGCATATAGCTTTTTAAAGTATTAAAAAGAATATCAATTTATCTTTGGTTTAAAGAATGAAAGAAATACACAGACTATGCCTGCGGGACCCCACCCCATTTGGATAAAATAAAGACTTAAGACTATGCAGACTACCTACTTGAAACTTTTACCTGCCTAAAACTGTATACCTATTCTGGGCAGTGGGCAGAACTGCAGTTGTATAATTAATAAAATAATACTTAAAACAGTTTAAACATATTAATTGTAATTTGATATTTTACTATGTAAATATAGTTTAACAATCAACTATAATTTTGTTTATTATTTAAATAATAAAAATGGCGTGTTGTGTACCTTTGTGTCCCTTTAAAATCTAGTTTATTTGGTGTTCCTAAAACTTCTCCTTTAAGGGATGAAAAACTAAACACAACCAAAAATAAATTGTCAAAATTAGTGACCACATAGATATTTAATATTGTAATTATACACTAATATATTATTACTATTATACATTTTTATAACTTTATTATTTGTAATCTAGGATCACAGATATATACAATAGTCAATAGGTAGCTATTGTATATATCTGTGTCTTAGTGTCTAGGATATTGTTTGTAATAAAACTATTGCGATTATTGAATTAGGATCCGATCAGAGGATAACATTTATAAAAACTTGAGTCATTTAACCATATAGGTACATATTAATTAATAAAACTCATAATACCAATACCACTATGTCGAATGATTTATTGATTTCAGTCGCGCGAATTACGAGTTTACGACACTATTTTGCTCACATGGAGCGCTGCTTTAATCAAAAAAGTGGGTTTCACCATTCATTATCACAAGTCGATGGGCAACCATCCTTATCTTAAAACGTGCCATCACGTCGTACCATTCTATATTATCTATGACCACAACCACGTTCAAACAGCAACCAATATTATTTACGGGGGCGTCGCTATCAGCATTCATAAATTCTGAAATTCATTATTCAACAATAAATTACTGTCGTAGACCGTAGTGTCGTCTGTCAAAACTCAAAAGCACAAAACTTATCAGTTGATTAAAAAGTAAAAAGTAATAATCAATAAATCAAATAATTCAGGTTTCTGTTTCTTGTTTATTAAATACTAATTTTTCGTTATTCTAAATTAAACAATAACCATTTACCCGAAACAATTACGATAGTCTGCTTAAAAGTAGTCCGTATTTTTCCAATAGATGTTTAACTCGTTATCTACTTACAATACCCTAAAGGATTTTTTCATAATTTTTCCTTAACACATATTTGACAAAAATATACACGTATACTCACGAAATTGAATATAATTTGAAAACATAAGGTGAGTGAACTGTAATTCTACTCTTTCTATTATTCAGATGTTTAAAAACATCTCGCTATACACCATGTACCTACATCATTTTGGGGTAATGTTGGGCGTTTGCTTTTGACTAAAATACAAGTTCAGCATTGTATTTAAATTATTTTACTACAGCTTTAAAATTAATCATCTACAATAGTTTATGTATCCATACTCAGTGAAACTACCTAATAATAAAGAATATATATTTTTACATAGGTAGAAGGGACATAACTTGATCGTGTTTATTTGATGGTTGGAGGGGGATGACATTTTTGTACATATTACCAATTTCCTCCCCAAAAATATTTTTGTATGTATCATAATAGCACCTCTCAGTACAACCATAGTGATATGTACCTATAGTATAAGTACAATATGTATAAATGTGCATACATAATATGGAAACAAATAATTGCAAAATCTTTAAATATACACATATAATTATATAATTGTACATTACACAACTTTGCTGATGTACTCTGTTGCCCTAGATATAATAATATCTGACTGTTCAGTAGAATTATTTTCTTAGTCATGTACCTACAACTAACATAGTGGATTCGGCTTATTTTTGTAAATTATTTCTATAAAATATACAATAAGTAGGTACATAGACATACGTGATGTGATAAATTTAAATAATACTCAGAATGTACACTTGTCTAGAAAAAACAGTATCTACTATTTGGATGCAACCGATGATGTTACATCTATTGATGTATATTGTACTATTATATTTGTTCAATTTATCACGGGCAGAATCGGGTTATACAGCTAGTATTAGTAAAGATAGGTAATTAATGAAAGATTTAATACTTAAATTAAAATACATGGTTTTGGAGGGGCTAAGCCCCCTACCCCCAAATGGTGCCTATGCTATTCTTTATAAATCAAATTAAGATTGTAAATAATGTTTATGTTATAATTCTTTTACGAAAATTATCTGATATATATTTTATGTTATGTCTACATTAAAACTTGGGGGCCTAGCCATCCCAAGTATAAAATTAGTACTCCCCCAAAACTTGCACTGTGCTTATTATGAATATGGGAACATATATTTATAGTTTTTTTCATAAAAATAATAAAATATAATAACTTGTAATCAAATTTAAGTTGTTTTTTGAAACATTTTTGATTTTAATTTATATTGTGGTTACATTTGCTTACATGGTGTTCTACATTATTACTTCAATATAATTATGTTATAATAATAATAAAGTTATTGAAAAACAGAGCCAGGGCTTAACGAACTCTGCTTTTATTTTTAAAAACATATTTCTTATTATATTTTATAGTGTAAAGTAATATTAGTATTCATACTTTATGTATACAATTTAAATAGATATATTATTGTAATTTTTCAAATTTATTACTACTCTCTAATATTACTTATATTTCTGATTTGTTTTAGATTCTAACAATGACCACAACACTCAAACCTTACCTTTCAGTTGTAAAGCATTCGTTGGATGCTGCCATATGTATAAGCCAGTTTTACTCGCAAGTAGTTGAACGTCATAGCAAACCAGAAATAGAAATGCAAACCAACAGGGAGTTAATATTGACTCCAATGTTAATCAGTCGTAATGAGCGAGAACGTGTTTTTATTGAAAGCTCTATAAATTCAATAAGAGTGAGTATAGCAATTAAACAATGTGATGAGATTGAGCGATTACTGTGTGATAAATTCACACGATTCATGATGAAACGAGCAGAAAATTTTTTCATTCTAAGAAGAAAACCAATTCCTGGATATGACATAACATTCCTAATCACTAACATGCATGTGGAACAGATGTACAGGAATAAACTTATTGACTTCATTATTCGGTTTATGGAAGAAATTGATAAAGAGATCAGTGAAATGAAGTTGGCAATAAATGCAAGAGCAAGAATTTGTTCTGAAGAGTTTCTCAAACATTTTTAAAAGAAAAATGTATAACTATCCAGTGTGCATTATTTTTTATTTTCAACTGTAATCGTTTTTTTTTATATTGTAAAATGTTTAAATCCAAGTTTATATAAAGTTATTATAAGATTAAAATTTAAAATATAGAAAAATTAATTTTCATACATGGTTAATAATAATAGTTAAGACACTTAAAAGAACAAATACTATTAAGTATTAATTCTTGATTCATACATTTAAATAGTCTTTTTATAAGTTATATTTAATTTTTATTATTATTATTTTATACTTGTTCAATTACGAAAATAATTTGAACAAACATATTGTTATGGTATAAATACTGGCTACCATTATTTTACTTTTATAATTATCTTAGCCAAATATAACATATTATCTATTTAAATAGTTTTTACGAATACTTAGTACATGAATGTACAAATAATTGTGTTAACAGCTTATATAATATATTATTTTATGAAAGTTCTATGTATATCACAAAATTAGCGCTACAATGCTACATGATAAATAATTAGGTAATTAATCTATAATAATATATAGATAATCATCGTATTATGGAGCTAGATAAAAATGGTTTAGATAAAAACATATCATAAATAATTATAGTATAATTGGAAAACGTGTTTATTAAAGTTTAAAATTGGGAATAATGAGATAACAGATTAATTTTTAATTACAATATCATTGTATTTAAAAACAATTGTCGTTTTAATCTTTATTTACAGAAATTAAATGTTTAACGCAAATTACTTTTTTTAATTTTTTTATGTATGTTTATTGTTTAACCGTAAATTCTTAGTTTAATTAGACAAAATCTTGAAAAAAAATTTATCCCACTTAAATTTATATTGTACTTGGCTTAAGGCTATCAATTAGAAGTTAAAGATGCAATTAACTTTCATAAAATATTAAAATAAATTGATACAAAAATCCAATAATTTTAAATTAAATTAATTTATAGTGTTTCAAATATAATGAAATTTCACAGTTATAACTTATAACACTAAAAATAATTTGAACATTTTGGCAAAAATCAATGATAACCTTCATTGTGTCTGTACTAATCTATTAAATTAAATCACATTTGAGATATGACTCAAATCTTCTGTTATATTATATTACCAGACGCAGACTGGTAAAAAAAGGAACGATATGCTACATAATTTAAAGGGCAAATAATAAAAATGTTTGGGGCAAATTTAAAATATGTAGATTATTTATACATATTAATATATTTTATTTTGTTTTAATAAAAATATTGAAAATACGTAAACAACGTAAGTAGGTTATAATAAACATTCAAATAAAATTGTACAATATTAGATTACTTATACAATTGTATGGTAAAAAATTAAAAATAAATTGATGGTCTGTGATTACACAATCAAGTATTATATTTAATTACCATACAAATATAGCAAATATATTTTATGGCAAGGGATGCTGGAGCATCCCAGCCAGTCGCACCTGGATATTACTATTATTAAGTAATTAATTAACTGTTGGCAATTATCTTTATGAAGGTTAATAAATTGTGGTATGTCTTTCAGTAGAACTTTATAAAGTTTATTTGAGTTGTCAGTTTATGAAATGGTGACCATTTGGCAACTTTATCAAAGTTACTCATATTTTCAGTTTCCAATGTGTAATACAATTTTAAACTCTCTCATGATAATTTAGATTATATTTTTATTACTAATTCAATAATGAATTTCATTGTTTAATATAAATATTGTGAAGCTATGCAGTTAGTTCTTAAAAATGGATACAATTTGAATTTATGTATATTGTCTAGATTACATACAAAAACTCAGTGGCACCAAACTAAAATTTAACAGGAGGAGCGACTACATACTTGGGATACCCACCTAGAGTTATAAGTATCAGTATGAAAGAGTAGGTCACCCCACACCCCCTTTGAATCACCATAAGTTGAATAGTCATAAATTTCAAAAATGTAATTAATAGTTTAAGGTTCCTCATATGTTTTAATTGCAGATATTTAATAATATTAAAGATACATAGGCATACCTTTTTATTTATAAGCATTTGAGTTCCCAATTTTTACAAAAATAATAAAATTCAAGAAAATTTACAAATTATAGGAATAGGTAATATTAATTAAAAGGAGTAGGTGTCACTATAAAAACAAATAAACATGAATATTTGATTTAATTTAAAACTTTCCTACTATAGACGTAATATGTATTTATTTTTGTTTGTAAAATAAACATGTTCTAACTAAGAATTTATTAATTATTATTTAATAAATATATAGGTATGTTATTTTACTCAAATATATCAATAGGCACAATTTATTTAATGGCAGTAGCATTAATTTTATAATTATATACCTACTAATATATTATAAAATTAATTGTTTTATAGGTAGGTATTAACTTTTATTTATTACATTGATGTCCTTTAATACTGAAACATTATGGAAATTTAAAATATTTTTTAGAAAAAGCAGATAGGTACCAACAATGAATTTTCTTAATAAAAAGTATATAAAAAAGATCTAATTAATATTAAAAATATAGGTACTCACTATTGTAATTTTACATAGGTAATATGAAATATATATTAGGTATGTCGTATGTGCAACTAGTTTAATACATATAATACATCATTTCTTAGTATATTATGTTCATACCTATAGTAATCGGCTTAAAATGATGTAATTTGATGTTATTATTGTAATAAGATACATTTTGTTCTACTTCACAGTGAAGTATGTCTATTGCATGGTATTATGTAGGTACTTATTAAAAGAGCAATAAGTGTTCCTATGTAATACTTAATAATAGATGTACTAATCAGTTTTTTATTTGTTCTTATATTAAAATTATGCTTTGTCAAATGAATATGGCTTTAATATCTGTTTAAATAAATAGGCTAATATTTTCCTTATTAAGTAGGTAGGTACCTAAACATTTTGCAAAAAAATCTTATCTACATATTACATAAAATATAAATATATAATATGTATTAAATGAGAACACTTAGTTTGAAAATCTTATACCTATTAAGGTTCAATTAGGTAATATTATCATAGTGGCGTGGCGAGGGACGGGTATTCTAGAGTTATAAAGGGTGGTGGATGGGTGTGTAATGGCCAATGGGTAATAATTTAGTACCTATTAACTATGGTCTATGACAGTAAAAAACTTAATTGGGTAATATTAGACTTGCCACTAAAAAATTTTCAAGTTTGCCTCTGGGTATATTGTATATAATAATAATTTCAAAATTAAATTGAAATGGTTTTTATTTGCCAAACAACTTCTATCAATCGATATTTCATTCGGTACACTTTCACAAAATATGTCTACAAAAAATATACAATTATTAAAAAAAAAAAAAAAAAAACATTGATGGTATGTTTATAATTATAACATAAATCTTATAGAATGTATTTAATAAGATGACTTCCATTTCTATTGTACATATATAAACAAGCCCAAGTTAAGGAACAATTATTTTTTCAATCTATAAATGTATCATCTTTGTCACATAAAATCATAAAATAAATAATAATCTCTAGGATTTTTGAATTAATTAATTTAAAACTTCTAAACATTTTTAATATCTAGATCATAATATAGTCATATCATATTTATAAATCATAAATGTTTAGGAATGTCAGAGAATCATTTATTATTACTGTTCATTAACATTAATAAATTATGATATGTCATATTATCATGTGATACTTCTAATTTTTAAGTTAATGGTTATTAATAAAAAGTACTATTTTATTTTTAATCTTTTTTCTGGTAATTATTTTCATCACTCTTTAACTCTATATTAAATAAATTACATAGCTAGATAGTATTTATTTCATATATTGAAGAATTTAACCCTTGGTCTTGAACATCCTTAATCAGGGCTTGTATGTATAAATATAGGTAGTTACATATGTATCAAATAAAATATGTAATAGGTGGGTTACCAGTTATTTGTTTTTAAAATATTTACGGATTTATCCGAGTAAAACTTTTCTCATCATATTGCTGTCCGTGCTATCTCCAAGAATGTTTCTGTGGTTGACTATACATTTTGATGAACACAGGTACTGTAGCAACGGAATACGGTATTTGCCACAAAAATCCACAAACTTAATGTGTTCAACTCTGTCGTCAAAAAATACACCTGCAAAAGTAAATAGAAACAATTACAATGAATTTAATAAAACAATCTGTGAACAATACAAGTCCATATCTATTGTGTATCTAAACTTAATATTTATTGAATTAAAAAAATAATTTGATTTTTAAACTAATAAATAGGTAGGTTTATAAACTTTATTATTTAGAAACCATAGGTATGTCGTATGTATAGGTACCATAAATATGAAACAAATAAGTTTTTTAATAGTTTATTGGTATTGGTTACATTTGGAGAAATTACTGAGAACATTACCACTAAAAAGTACTAACAGAGAAAATAATGATATAGAATACATTAATGGTATTAATAACTGGAAAATATATAGTATTTTCAGTCAATACCTACCTTTTATTCTATAGAATTACCTATATGAAACTTTAAGAAAACTAGAAAAATAATAACAGGTACATTGTACTAGGTATTAGGACTTTAGGGACTTCTTGCATTTGTGTGTTTATTTGTGGTGGCTGTAAAATATTCTAGGTAAGTACCTAACTCGCCTACCAAAGATATCAATTTGTTTTATGAAATTGTGAAATTAAATACAAAGTTTAACAAATATTTTGATTAATTTCAACATATTCAATAATTATTAATATCATACTTGGGAATATTTCCATATACATACTGTTTCACCTTATTTTTTTCATATAATTTAAACTACTTATTTTAGAGCATTTTTTAGTGATTTTAATTTCATATTTTTTACAGGTTGTGTGTGTGCTCCCATAGTTAGGTTAACACATATTTTTATTTCCTTGGTAGTGTATTTATTAAATGTTCATACTTATATATTAAAGTATTTGAGCTATATTGTGTAGATATATTGTTCTGTGCCCTGTGGTACCTATACCTAGTATAGGTATATAGATTAATAAGTTTCAATCCCAATATTCTTAAAAATCCAAACAGATACCCTAAAAATCAAATTCATAGATTTATAATATATTGTTTATGCAAAAATAATATCTACTTAATTCCTTTTGTTTCAATTACGAAAAGAGAAGCCAATCAAAGTCACCTGCCGTGCCCAACAACATCCATTATCCATACCTAACTGACATTCAACTCACTTACGAAGAAATAGCTAGGCTTTTAGATTCATAAAGTTACAAACATAAAACACATGCTACAAATATTGTTCTAACATTATTTTTTGTAGATCTCATTATCTCAACCATTGAGAGCACAACTAAGATATATTTAAAAAACCTTTCAATTTTATATATACAAGTCACCCAAGCCAAATTCGAAAAATTAAGAACATATTATTCCTCAATGTACCGATTTCCAGTCATATAGAGATAGAATAAAAGATAGATAAAAAATATTGTAGTCATGCCCCTCGCTTATGTTCACTGTAGTGCCCTCCGTCGAACAGTACCAAATCCAGTTTGTACCGAGTACCGACCCTCGTGCTAAATGCGCTCTATGCGAAGGTTATCAACCTGCCAAGTGCAACAAATACAATAGTACCTACACTATCTATTTTTTTTATTAAGTATCATTTTGTCCAAACGCAAAATATTCACCAGTAGCCAATAAAACAAGTACCCACCTACCCAGTGGTTGACTTAGGAATACAGTAGTAGAGGTACTCTAGCTACTTTTAAAAAAGTAGCGTCCCTAGCATTTTAATCAAACTAACGAACAAACTATAAAGAAGTAGGGGTACGCTTGAGTATCATAAAAATTAGTTGAGGTACTCAGTCCCCCGCGCCCCCCCCCCTCCCAAGTCAACCACTACACCTACCTAATATATATCATTATATATGATTATATGAACAATACAGCCCATCATTAAAATCAAACACGCGATCAATAGCAGTCTTGTAAAGTATTCGAATAAATGTATTCAAATTAAACTATTCGAATACTTTTTTTGTATTCGAATACTATTTTAAATACATTTTTAAAAAAGTATTCAAATACGTATTCTGAATACTTTTATTTGTATTCTTTTATTTATTAAAAAATACTTTTTTTGAAATAGGAAAATAGTTTTAAATTTCTAACAAGACATCTTTCTATTATAAATCATGAATATTAGTTTTATTCATTTAACGAAATATAATATTATGATTATATTTATAAGCACAATTGTGTTTTATCCCGAATGGACTGTACAGCTCGCATCGCGTATTATAAATTATTATGTTTGTATTAATTATTATCTAAGTATAATATTGTTAATCCCAACCATTCTTAAACTGACAAAAACCAGCAGAAAAAAAAGTATTCTTTTAGTATTCGAATACTTTTTCAAGTATTCAAATATGTATTCTGAATATATTTTTTTTTAAGTATTCGAATATGTATTTTGAATACTTTAATCATCATTTATTCGAATACGTATTCCGAATACAAAATAAAAGTATTCTTTACAAGACTGATCAATAGGTACCCAAAAACCCATATAGGTACCTAGCCTATCTATTATATTATGCCAAAACAATATTAAAGCCACGAATCTCCTACCCACTTTTCGACTGATATCATTTTATCATCATTTAAATATTTATATATGATTTCAAAGTAATATTCCATAATAATAATCCCTTTATTAGGTACCTACCTACCTATTGTTAATTACAGTCCTCAAAGTTTTCTTTCTAAAAATGATAAATAAACCTCCTATACTAATTACTCCTTAGTAACAATCCTCTCTTTTTCTCTTTAAAGATTAAAAAACGACATTATAAATGTTCTGTATGAAATAAAAATTTATGTTGCGCTCATTTCATAAACTCATTTAATAACAACACAACGATCAATATTCCTAGACAGTACATAACTATTTCTAAAATTATTGAATAGCTCTAACAACACTGCCCCATGGCTATGGAAGCTCAGTTGTATTAATTAAATAAACATTATTATTCTAACACAGTATCTTCCTTTAAAACAAGATTATCTATCTAAGCAAGTTCAATATTGATAACTCTAAATAACATTCCAGTTACAATCAGTTCCATTTAATTGTCCTTCTACACACACAATTTAAATTAAAAATACCACGTCAAAGCTGATACATATAATTTTAATTTTTTTACTATGGTAGGTACATTAAGACCGGAGTAAGTTTGCAGACATAGTTCGGTCATATTTTTGGCAAAATTGTTATTTGGAAACTCGTAGTTTATGGCCCAATTTGGGGGGGGCGGCCTAGTGGTCTCTTTCCCAAGACATATTTTGTCTGTCACCCACGGCCAAGGCTGAGTAGCCTGAGTTCGAATTAGAGACAGTGCGCATTAGTTCGCTCGGTCACTCCATACCCCTGTCATACATATCTAATAAATCAATTGAAGAAGCATAGTTCAACATATTTAACATTATTTGTCCTTATAAATTATAATTGTGGCGTTTATAAAGTGAAAACAGTAATATTGTATGATTGTTGCTTGTTAATGGTTAGATACCGCTAGGTAGGTATACTTTTTTTGCTTGATCGTTGGTCGTTCGTTTTCCACGATTCATACATAGTGTATTTATTTATTAAAATATTAAAACAATATAGTAGTATAAATTAAAATATAAACAGTTTCTAAGACTTTTGAGCGGTGTTACGAGCAACATCTAAATTATAACCAATAAAAGTGACCGCTGACCGGTGTTCCGACCTATTTCCAAGTGTCTTTGCAATTCCTAGCATAAGAAAGCTGACATTTGTAAAGTTTGACTGAACAAGATACTTCGGTGGACCACCTTATATACCGTCATGTGAAGAGAGTTGTAGCTATAAAAGATGTGTCAAGCTGATATTAATTTTACTTATTATTCAGTGCACCCGCCAACAATTGTCAGCTGTGTTGCAAACTTTTTCCATGTCAGTGTGTGTGACTTAGGTTTAATGGGTATATTAATAATAGACAATAGTTACTTATTTACTCTGTCCAGCAATAGAACTCCCGCGACCCGACAAACATAGGTTCTTTTAAGAAGCCCCACGCGACACCCTGTCGAAGTGGAACCGGTCTCGATGTCAGAGTGTCGAGTGGGGATGAGCAGAATCTAAGTGTTCTCTCGCTGGGCAGAGTATAGTTTTAGGTATAGCCCTCAAGCCCTGTCTCATGTGTAATCACTGACTATACTATGAATTATTATGATTACTTAAATACGTGGTCCATAATACACTTTAAAATGTTATTACTTATTAGCCTTTATTATATACCTAATTTAAAATATAAATATTAAACTACTGACCTTTACACTTAGGGTTGACACAATGATGTGCGCTTGATAAGTATTCAATCAAATTGTAAGGCAAATCGCGCTCTCCGTATTGTACATTGTTAATTTTCACTGATCTAGCAGATAGTTCGAGTAAAGATGGTGGATTATGCGTCATATCACTTACGAATCTCACAACCAATGGATTGTCCCTCAGACTTAACTATAAATTAAGCACAATTTATTAAGATGATTCCATTTTAAATAGGTATTTGTGTTTTTTATTACAAATCATATTTTGTTAATATAAATAGGTAAGTACCTACCTATATATTATTTATTATTCCCTTACAATGGAAATTAATAACAGTCCCGTATAAGTGTATATAACCTTATATAGGTACACGGAATATTTTATAGTCCCCCTACATCGAAAACTCCTTTATAACGAATAAGTCAGCGATTACGTTATAAGGAGGTTTAACTGTATTTAATTGTATATATATATATATATTATATATATATATATACACTAAACATCTACCTATTTCTATTTAAATTATTTATTCATTATTATTTTTATAATTTAGGGCAAAAATGTTTTTGGTCTATTTCATGTTTTTAACAGTCTTATATGCATATATAATGACGTTGGTATTTTACGATTTATCTATTTATAGAGCAAAATATATGCAAATATACCCTTTGTTTATTATGCATAGACAAGTTTGTTTAAAGATTATGAGTAGGTACATTTTATTCTTCTATTACCTAACTAATTATTAACAATAAGTCGACATATAACTCAATATCAAATCACTAATTTGCATTATATTCCTCTAAAATAAGTATTTTTCTTTAGCAATTAATAATAACTTAAGTACGTACAACGTTGGACGTAATCATATAATTTAATTAATAAAGTTACTTTTTGGTAAAAACTCACAAATCAAGCTTTATTAGTTGTTAAATAATCTAATTTCGTCCAAATCTGATCTTAAAATCTCTAAAAAAAAAAGTTGTTTTTATATAAATTTTTAGCCTTTTTTGCTCCTAGAATGAACGATTTATGAGGAACTGTGTATAACATTTTTAATCTTTAGCTATACAAATTAAACATTGTAACCCTACATTTTTCCAAAAAAGTATCTTGTATTCGACCTCACACCATTTTAATTCACCTAACACCTTTCGAGAACAATTTTTATACCTCTTATTTATATTTTTATGCAATATCTAATTCTTCCGTTACAATGGAAGTTATCAATTTTAATTTTAATACAAAAATCCATCAAACCTCCGATATTTTATCACCATACAGACCAAAATTGAGTCCCCAAAATAATAAGCCCTACATAATAAATTAACAAGCAACTACAAAACTATTTCAAATACACAATCTAGCTACTTTATCCGTCACTAAACAAGTTACCGATTTGTTGTTATTAATTTGATGCATTTTATTTTTAATACCTACAAAATGTATTATTAATTTAAACTTATTTCTTATGATTATTAAGAACCAAGTATCTAAATCGTTCCTTACAGTTATAGGGTTTGAGTACTTACTCAATCAGTTATAACGAAGAAAAATGAAGACCGTGACATTGCTCGAGAGCCCATGTTAATAGATAATGGGCCAAAGGAGGCCATAAAATGTATTTTAAACATAAATTAATATGAGTAAACCAACTTTGTTTTTATGGTATTTACCTCTGTGAGGCACTTCAATGATATGATTTCTATAGGTAGTGTACGAAGTCTGTTTTTGTGTAACATCAACGATTTTAGGTGTTTGAGATTGGCAATGGCCGGCGGCAAACTCTCCAGTGAGTTGTCGCTCAAGTTTAGCGCTTTTAAATTATCCAACATACCCAAAGTCACAGGTACATCAGACAGATGATTTCCACCCAAACACAAGAACTTCAACCTATAATAAAATATTATAAACTTATTATATACTTAGTGACTAGCTACACTACACATATTACAAATGACAATTGTACAGGGCCATAGGCGTTACTAGGACCAAATTCTTGAGTGGCTGTAGCCTATGTAGTCATCGTATTTTATCCTTATTAATTTTTGTGCACATTTCCCTTACATCTCTCTACACTCTACTAAGTTGATATATTTGCAATAAATATTAATAGGTACTTAATATACTGCTTGAAATAGGTAAATATAAATTTACATCAATAGATATAGCCATATAGGTACCTATTTTGGTATATAATATTTATCCAGTATGTTTCACCAAGCATGAACAGCGAACACCCACATTTTTTCCTTTAATAATGTATTCAAATTCTGATTATTGGAATTTTTAAATAATATGCTTAAGGATCATATTTTTAATTATTTAGATTTAGGTATATGTATAAAATCAGCTAAATAATTTCCAGTAAAAATATTGGTTCTTATGTGAAAAAAGAAGTTGGTATCGTTTTAGGACACTGCTCCTTAAATGGTATAACAAATTTAAGCATTTGCCGAATTTGAGAAACAGTATTTCAGGTACCGTCGGATTCTTAGCCAATTTTATACCCATTGGACAAAATATTTTTTATTGATAAAATATATATTATTTTTGGGGGAGGGCTAAGCCCCCCGAGCCAAAACCTAGTTGCGCTTATGTACAGGATTATAGTTAGATAGGTATTTATTGAATTGTAATGTTCTAAATGTAGGTAGGTACCGGTACGTACAAATTATTTTGATCATATTAAAATGAATTGAAAATTGTTTATTCTGTCGAGTATTTATTATATTATTTGAACATTTCAGTAAGTTATTGTTATTGTTACCTACTACACGTTTAATACATTTAACTTACGGACTATATTTTACCAACAACAATCAAATCTACCATGTGTGAAAACTTTATTTAACCATGGGCCTCCACCCTCCAAGTGAGTTTTCTCAGTGAGGCCCAGTATTCTTGCGAGAAATGAAATGAAATAAATAAATTCATATTAATATGTAACATGCGCGCATGAGTGCATGACTACCTACAACTTATAGATATATAACATAGTATATATTTTTATTTTTTTATATAGAAGTACTCTAAAAAATTATCTGGTTTAAAATAAGAAATTCAAAATTGCGTATTGTCAAAAAAATTTTTTTAAAACAATGACGATAAAAAATAGTAAAAAAATATAATTTTTTTAGAAAAATGTTGTTTTCTATATATCGAATTAAATGTACCTATGTACAAAATATAACATTAAAAGTTTTTGAAATAATGAGAGTCTTATACGTTAAATAATGTATCACCCGATACATAATATAGGTACCTATTAGGTATATATATTATATATTATATTTATTACAATAAAAAAATTTCACTTTCAATACATTGACTTTTTTAAATGGTTGGTTTTAACTTAATTTATTTACAGTATAAATGAATTAGTAATATGTATCCGGTATTGTTTATTTTGTATGACATCGTCAGTATTCGTCACATCGATCCTATAGTATTTATTAATATGTATTTTATAAATAATTAAATGCTCCTTCACCTAACCACCACATAACCTAATCTGGCTAACACCCTAATGAATAAGTACTCTGAAACATTTATAAACCATGATGCACAACATATTATATTCCAGTACCTACTACCCCTTTCTCAATTCTTGAAATGTTTTCAAAATCATAAATTGAAGAAAACTATTAAAGAATGAAGTACCTATACATAATACATATACGATAAACTTACTAATATATTTCACCAATTCAAACCTAGGATTATCAAATTCTAAGAAGCTTTTTCCTCTTCTATGTTAAAATTGACCTTTGATTTACTCTAAAGGACAATTTACAACTATGTACTTATTTATAAGTAAAAATAAACATTATGTCAATGACAGATACTAATGTCCACCATGACGCCTATAGTCATCATTAAACCCCTTTCACCACGTCACTGCTCTGGAACCACGACTGACCCTTTAGCTTACGTGCTTTTTTATCACACAAATAATAAAATATTAGCCATTAGGTAATATTAATCTACGTAGGTACATTGTACACAAATTTATTTCACTTACGTCAGCTTATCCAACCAGAGTGTTATTTAAGTTTGTATTTTAATAAATATTAAATAATACCTAGGTACACCAATAGTTTTAATACTGCTACCACTTAGATTCACTCTTCAACCGTAGACCACAAGTCCACAACCATAACTTAATTTATCTTCCTAACTGAAATTAAAATGAATATTAATACTTCAGCCATTTTATATTAGTGATGATTAAATTGTGTTCTAGTTCGACATAATTTATTAGGTAGGTACTCTAGAGTCTAGAGCGTGTTTGTATGTCATAATTCTATTGAATGCAAATTTCTTAATTCTGAATATAATCACGTTTTATAACACCCTGAATAAAATGAGACTTTTATCTAAAAAAATATTTTCACATATTTTGATGTATTTAAGTACATATTTTGTAAATATTTCGTATTTTAATACCTACACAATTTTTATTTTTATTGAAATTATTACATTGTAATTTGGAAATTTTGAATTATTATTATTTTTATTCTTCTGAATAAAAAATTAAAATAAGTCAATGGATATTGAATTAACACCATCTGACTTATCAAGTATGAAATATGCCCATTATCCTTAGTCGACGTTGGACGCTTCTTCAGCCGCTACAAGTTAATTTTGAGACCTAACTGCTGCCGTGCATTTAAATTTGAAAATCTCCAAATGTACCTACGTTGTATATCCAATCGTTTCCAAAACGACAACAATATGGAGATGATTAGATGAATAATTACAATTTCATAAAAATGTATATAATAAACCTATAATAATATGGCTATATCTAGAACAGGTACTTTTTTTATATGATCATTAATCAATAATTAAAAATTAATGTAAAATACCGATTTTTTCGTTAAATGTTTCATTTTTTTTAATACATATTTTGACTTTTTTATAACATAAAAATCCGCGCCCTTTTTATTACCATGTTATACATGTATGTATATTCAAAAATCAATAGATCATTAAAATAATAATTATATCGTTGTAGGTACTAACAAATTACAACTGCAAATGTATGTGTTGATAGGACTATATATTATGCGAGAATAACAACTGAAGAACTTTGGTCTGACGAAAGGCCAAGGTCAGTAACATGAAAATGTTTGTCTCTGGTTTCGTTGACGTTATGGTAATAGCCAATAGGTTATTACAAACGAATTAAAATATGTATAATTGGATTGGAACTTTATAATGTCATTAACTAATTACCCCTATAGCCTGATGCTTAGGACCTATTTAAAGTTAAAGCAGAAAGTGTAAAAGCTAGCCTCTGGGTAAATATAATTATAATTTATTAGTTATTTCACTTGTTTTATATTTATACTTTTATTCGTGTAACAAACATCTTTATAGTTTATTATTATGAAAAAGAAATATTTTAATGTTCATATGACTAGTATTTACTATTAATAACTAATATTATCTAGCACCTATATATTCTATGATAATTAATAATATTAATATAATTGTAAATTTCAAATATCCTCAAAAAGTCTCAGATATATATGAAGCTGCATGCCAAATTACAGAAATTATTCTTGAAATGTGCTACAAACTGATGCTGTATGAAAAAGATGTGTAGGTATCGAGTATCAGGGGCGTAATTAAGGGGTGGATAAGGGGGATAAATCCCCCCCCCAGAGCCTATACCATAATAAATCAATTGTACTAAATCCTGATGACATGATTGACGAGTTGACCACCACTGTACTTGAAAATTTAGTATTTTGTGTGTAAAAAAATGTCTATCCCCCCCTAAGACAAATTCCTAATTACGTCACTGTCGAGTATACGTATACACTATACAATATAGGTACATACATACTTATATTTATTCAATCCTAGCTAAATAGCTCCTTCGGGCTTTGAGGTACTATCATCACGACGGTTAACACGCACGCACCCAAACATCATATTGTAATCGCTCGTCTTGCGTAATTTTTGATACGCAATACGGTTTTTATCAGAAATCTTGAGCATCATGACCAACACGCGTGACCAAAACACACACAAAAACATTGTGCTACCCAAAAACTTCAATAATAATAATAAGATGTATATACTCCTCATAAGTTATAATATGATACCTGATAAGTTTGTTGACATCTTTTGGTATCTCAACTAGATTGTTGCTACCCATGTACAGGTACTCAAGAGTGGCAACCGACAGCAGCTGTTTGGGAAAGTGCGACAACCGGTTACCACTAATGTTGAGCACCTTGAGGTGGGCGGCACAACCGAACTCTTTAGGAAACCCGTCATCATCTATCAGATTGTTCTTGGCGACCAGCGTGGTGAGCGGTAACCGTGCCACGAAATCGGGTACATGCGTCAACCGGTTGTTGCTAATGTCGAGCACACGAAGGTGCTGGAATCGATTGATGCCCGGTGGCAGGGATAGCATAGCGTTATGATTGAGCAACATCGTGTCGATACCATCTGGTCGGCTACGCTCGCACATGTCGTCCAAATGCTTCTGGATGGTGTCTCCGTCCAGCAGCAGGTAGTTGAGGTCCATCGTCTTAACAGACGATCCGTCGTCGATCGGCGCGTCGCTGTCGCTGCTCTCCGACGTTGACCCGTAGTACCCATTAAACATGATCACGAATAATAATTATATATTATTTAGTTTACGAGAATCGGCCACTGCGATATGATGGTTTCGTATACCGCTCACGAACACTGCAGCGAGTCGTTGTTTAAAACAACAATAAGATAAAAACGATATTTTTATAAAACGATCGCCCGTATTACCTAAATACACATATATAATATATTGAATATCAAATAATACGGCAGTGGCCGTAATTATTATACCTACCGCGCGGCTGTTATGCGTAGGTGCACGCGCGCGATCGACTCGAATACCGTAGGCAGGAAAATGGAAGCTTGTTGATGGCGCTGTTATATACCAGTTATATAAACATGGAGTGTGTACCGAACACTCGATATACCGATAAGCGGTATTTTGAATGCGCGGAGGGGCTATAAGTATTGCTGATCTAGGTTTAACTGTGATAGTGTGATCAAATTAAAATTAAACAAATCATCAGCTCACTACTACGTATTACATAGGTACTTTTATTATTATCATTAGATACCATTAGGTACTGTGATTTTATAATAATAATTATTAATTTCACGCTTTATTTGTATGCCGTAGTGCCGTACACAAAAAAATGGAAGGGCATGCAGATAAATAATACTTTTTAATAAACTAAATAAACTATGCATGAACGAATATAGGTAGTTATACATATAGTTGGTACCCATAATAAATTTATTATAGTTAATAGGTACCACACATCTATCTATTACACGTAGGTACCTACGTAATCTAATCGTACGCAGCTGCGTCACCGTCGTAATAATCATAGGTATACCTACTATGATGTAGACGCGCATAGTGCATCTCGAATACTACACACGCGATAGGCCATAGAAATTTTAAACCAATTAATTAATTAATAATTGTATTAGATACATATAAATTATATGTAGGTATATAAGATATTACTATTCTGACAATTTCTTAGATTTTTTTAAACAGTAGGTATGTGCGTCTGTACGCATAGGCGTGAGGCCTGGAGGGCACCTCTTGTTGTCTTGTAATTGGGGCCCCAACATTTATAATTTCCAGAGCATAGGGATAGGGTCCGTATTTTAACTGATGTTACTAGAATAAAATGCAATTTTTTCTAAAATATGTGGTAAAAAATAAATCATGTTTCGTGATAAAAAAATAACAAAAAGGAAAATATTTTAAAACAGCGTGGAATAACTTATTATATGATTATATCAGCCAGATGTTATTGACTACATAAGTACTTGTAGTACAATTAATAATAAAAAAACATTGCAATTATCTTAGAAATAGATATTAGATCCAAGGAAATATTATATAACTTCAAACTTGGTACTAATAATAATTATATACCACTGATTAATATAGGTATCTATATTAATATATTATATTACTACATGTCTTGTTAAGAGAGTGCCAAAAATATTGTAGGCACTCCCCGAAATTCAGGTCTGCGCAAGCCTATGTGCATGACTGTACGTACGTACTACATCATTACCACATATAACTACCAAACTACCAAAGTACAAATATACTAATACCTATTATAATTATATATAGGTACTTTAAATTTGAAGCATATACGAGTAATGCATTAGTGCGTAGTGGGTTACCTAAACCTACCTAGAGATAATATGCTTTTCGTATCCAGCTTTGACACAGGGGCGTATAGTGTATACATAACTTTTGTATGAAATGGGGAGGGGGATTAGTTGCAAACAAATTATCACGGAAAGAAAATTGTTAAACCTAGTTTACGTACGTAAAAGCACTCTCCAATAATATTGAACTTAATTTTTGATGGTGGAGCTTTTTTTAAGTTTTTAAAGTCAGTAGTCACTTATACTTCAACAGCACGACTTTTCGTTGGCGATTTTTTTCCTTGTACAAATTCTCGAGCGCATTTTGAAGGATACCTACCTATTACCTTTTATTGTGTTGTATACAGACATTTAAGTTTTTATTAGATTCCAAAATTTAAGCAGATAAATATTTTATTGTCAGGCTAATTTTTCTTCATCATAATAAGTACATAATTTTATGTATGCATAGATAGGGTTGAAAGGTTAATATGGTTGCCTATGGTATGTTATATTTAATATTTCAGCGAATTAGACAAATGATTAAAAAGGTGGAAACAGCTTTTGTCATGCATCTAATAGGCAATAATAGCTATACATTTATAAAGTAGGTAGATAATTATTCCAATAATACTTATAACAACATCTATAAAGTAGGTAGATAATATTATTCCAATAATACCTATAACAACATCTATAAATAATCAAATAATCAATATACATTAGTACTTTACCTTTAAACATATTATATTGTAGGTATGAGTGTATGACTGTATGAGGTAGATACCATCATACAGATAAATCATAGATCTATGCATTATGGTTTTCATAATATATTTTAATTTTATGTATAGGCCATTAGCGAGTATTTGTATGGTAGGCTAAGACGCAGAAAAAATATATGTGCCTAAGTTGTACAACGTTTTTTATCAACGCAACTTTCTTCAGCCATTAAAAAACTCGCACTTTTAAAAAAAAATATATTTTATATTTTTAAATAAATGGAGGAGATAGGTGTGGAGTGTACCAGCGGGTACCTAACTCGTCATTGAGTAAGTCACTATACCAGCGGTTCCCAAACTGCAGTGCACCGTGGTGCCCTAAGGGCACCGCGGTCTACGGTTCATAACAAATAGTTTAAAATGTATAGATTTTTTTCGTTATTGATAACCTACAGCAGGGCACCGTGGCTAACTTGGGGCCCCAAAAGGGCACCGCGGAAAAAAAAGTTTGGGAATCGCTGCACTATATTGTAGCGGTACCTATATGTGTTAAATTTGAATAGGTATTTAGGTTTTTTGAGCCGTCCTAGGTAAGAAAAAAACGCTCCCCACACCTCATCATAATTATTTCTTCAGCAATATATTTGTAAAAAAAAAATTGATTATTATGACTTTATGTGTTTTAAAGAATTTAGTGTTTCATCAGTAAACTTTGATCTCAAATAAGACGTCTTGATCCTTTTAAAGATGAAAAAGACATCTCTGTAGAACAGTTAGAAATAGCCAATAGGGCAGTTTATTAACACAATAAATGTCTACATAATAATGTCTTGATAATTATTTTTAAAAGGACGTTATACCCGCATGTATTGTCTCCGTCTTACAAGTGCGTAACATAGCAAATTTTACTCTCAGCAGATCACGCGAAGGTGAAGCTCCGTGAATTTAAAGTTTAAAGTGAATTGACCTCTTATAAAAATTAAAGGTAACATTATTATCGAGGGCTTCTCATTGGCTTTTTATTATATTTTAATTTTAAAGCAAGTTATGAATATTTTAAAATTGTAAATTGTTTGTATATCTTAAAATACTCATAACTCGCTTTAAAATTAAAATATAATAAAAAGCCAACGAGAAGCCCTCGATAATAATGTTACCTTTAATTTTTATAAGAGGTCAATTCACTCTAAACTTTAAATTCACGGAGCTTCGCGTGATCTGCTGATCGTAAAATTTGCTATGTTACGCACTTGTAAGACGGAGACAACACATGCGGGTATAACGTCCTCTTAATGATCAGACTATCAGAGAGAAGTACATTTTAAGTACCTACAGTGTTAGGTAACTCGTCGGCCGTCGCTTGGTATTCTTAATAAAAATGATAACTACAGTATTAACTTTATTATTTGTATCATTATTTTTATCAGTCTCTAAAATGTATCGACTTTAGAATTTGTGATGGTATATAAACCTATGAATGAAACGAATGAAAATTTATTCATAATGGTTAAAAAAACAACTACACGTCTACACATAGTATAGAGGTATAAGTGTTTGTTTTCTAATATTTATATATATAATTATATCTTTCATAAAATAAACATTAATAATACATCATGACACAAATAATAAAGATTTGCGAGAAGGCCTGTAATCTGAATACAATATTAAAATTATTGTTATTGAACATATTTGTTCAAATTAAATTGAATTTATGTCAGAATAGAGGCCACATAATAAATAATAATGAGAAAAAATACTGTGGGTCTTCCGCCGCTACCGAATACCGATTCAGGGGTTCGCCCATTCAGGGCATGCAGACTATACTTGGCTATTATGATATATCATATATTTATATGAATAATGAAAAATATAAAGTGTTTACCTCAATCGCATCTGTTGCACTCAATAATTTATACCGGTCGGCAGTCACCTTCATACATGCGTATAGCTGCGATCCGCTGTACGCCTGTACATACACCATACGGTAGATACACGAACGCTGGTATGTAACCACTAACCAGTCATTAAGTTAAACAATCCGCGATCACTGTAGAAAATATATGGATCCATATTATAGATCAACACTCATAAAGATCATGGCTTAAGGAGATTCCAAATAAGGAATTTATAAAAAAGGAAACACTTTAAATGTCAATAGAAACTTATAGTACCTAAATAGGATAATATTACAACTTGAGAAACCAATGTGAAAAATGTCTATCATTTGAATGTGTATTAGTGGTATGTGACATTTATTTTATTTCTTAAATATATTTTTAGTTTTATAACTCAATACAAACATCCAAATTATGAAAACTTCATTATAATATAATAATATGAATAATTTTCAAGTGAATAACTAGGCACTAAAAGAAAAACTACCTTGTCATTTTTACATAGACTTGCTTAAACGCCATATTTTACACAGCAATTGATAACTAAATATTTTTTTTAAACACACTAAGAAGTAACAGCAAGAAAATAAGAAAAAAACTTAATATAGAATGATTTGAATTGGAATAATTTGAATTTGTAAATTAACAAGGTTAATAATTATTATTATATTATTGGTTAATAATTTCTGACATATTTAAATTATTACTACAATTTCCAGGACCAAAAGGACCTAAGGGCTAAGCTACTATTTAAAATGATTAAACAGTTAAGCAAGGATGTCCAATCACGCTCATGCTTCAGCTTTACTTGCATAGGTACTTTAAAGTTAGTGCTATAGACTCTGATTTAACTGAACTTATTAGTAGGAACTTAAATATTTTTATTTCACAGTACGAGTATTACGATTAGAATGACATCTAAGGATTTTGCCTTAGTAAGATGTAAACATGTTGTAGAGCACGATTTTAAGCTAAGTGGTTAATCAAAGAATGTAAACCCTATCTAAATGACTAAAGGACGGATCAAATACCTGTCATGTTAGGATTTGCACATGTGAATTACAACAAGGGTGTTGGCAAATTTTAGGTCATGTCAGTTTAGGACAGGGTAATGGGGACACCATACATCAATATACAAGAGTCCGTAAAATAGCATATTCAGATGTACCATAGCTGTTGAGTCCCAAGCACCTTAACACCACACGACTATGGACTATATTGTAGTATTACGTTTGTACTTGTGTTTTTATACAATAAGTAATTATTTTATTTTAACTGATGGAAATTGTCTAAATTGAATTAATTAGTCTGAATTAATATCTGGATCCCTGGGAGAGGAGCACACAACAAATTAACATTTAGCCTTAATAATTTTCAACTTCGATATTGTTCAATCCTTATTTAGATTTTTTTAAAAGATATATTTTTTAAAGTAAGTTGTTAGCTTACGTTCCTTTAAAATTTAGATCTTGGTTCAAAACTTCAAAATAAGTTAATACTTATAAATATTTATTTAAATTACATATTTATTTACCAATTTAATATTTTATTGTTAATCATCAATTCCACTCAAGAAATAATGTAATACATATTCATCTTCTTCTATTGAGCAATGTAGCAGCATTCCTTTTACTACGTGACATAATATTTTTGACAAGTTTAGTGTTTCACAATTTAAAAATTGTGAAAATTTTTTGATATCAACTATTGTAGAATATTTGTTTTCTTTATCTGAAACTAATTAATACACATATAAGTTTAATATTGTGAAACTTATAAGTTATAACATTACAGCACAAGCACAAAGCATTTATTTTTCATTTAAATATAAATTAAACAAAGCTAGTCTGTATTAATGTTCAAATAAACCTATTGATAAAATTATAATCTCAAAAAATTAACACAATCCATTTAATTATATATAATACATTAGTCCAAAAATGTAGAATATATTACCATAAGAAATTAAAAATTTTTTTTTGAAAAACTTTTAAAGAAACTCTTGCACAATTCTGAAAAAAAAATACTCTTAGGCTATTACAAGACCAAAATATAGACATATAACAAATGTATAGGATTATTGCATAACTTGTTACAATAATTGGATGATGATTTTGGTAATTATTAATAATTTTAGTTTTATAGCTTTATATTGTATTATTTAACTGCACAATTTTATACATAATATTACTATATTATGGCCCCTACATGATATATATTCAGTATTATCTTCTAAAATAATAAAAATAAAAACAAAAGAGTATGTTTTGAAATAATTCTAGAGGTAGCAATATGCCGTAACATTTTTATACATCTACATATTATATTTATTTATAACAAATCAATATTATAATTCAAATATTAAAAACAAAAACTTAACACTGATTATTTTACTGGTTAATAGTTTTAATTATTATCTTTTTATAAAAATAGGTTTGGCAAGTGGGTATTTCTTTGCTGTACAAAAAGGTGAAGAGTGGGTCACTGTAATAGTGAAATGGATGTGTTTATTGATGAGGCTATTGAAGTAATTTATTTATTCTAGTAAGTTGATTTAATTTTTTTTATTACACTGATAACAACTTATAAGTTATGAGAAACCTTGTATCTAGAGCAGCTTTTTAATCCATTGAACATTTATTTATTCTATAAAAAAAAAATAAAGATTTAAATTTGAATATATCTATTAATAGCTTAAAATGAGTCAAAATATTTTGAAAGTTATATCATAAATAGAAATTGATGTTAAACATTTGGTGAAAATTTCAAGTATGTTAAGTATTTCTTTTTAAATTACACCAACAAAAATCAGTTGGTTTTGCATAAAAATGCATGTTTTTTTTTGTTTTACCCAACTATTTTGAAAAGTACTAGGCATTTTTTACTTAATTCAAATTAAACACATCCATTGCAATGACCCACTTAACACCTACTGTATAGCAGAGCGGTACCCATTTGCTTACCTTTTTAATGTTAAAACTCACCAGTTGAATTTTGTACATTAATTATCTCAAGACCTATAAAATGTGTGTCGACTGTGGCTGATAAATTTGATACTCCTAAAACCATTTTCCCAGAAGAATCCAATGACACCATTAACCTGGGACCAATGCGTTTCATCTTGTCAACAATGTGCCGTACTACTCGTATTGATGGCATAACAACACTAATCTAAATTAAATCATAAATTTAATAATTGTGGACAAGTATAGCAGTTTTAATTCAAAAACTTAACACCCCAAATATGTTGATGGTAACTTAATCGTTTTAAATATAAAATATCTAATGATAAGTAAAATAAAATAAAACTTGTATAAGTATACTATTACATTATGAGCAGGTATGGTTGGCTCCTTATATTCTGACCAATCTTTTGGTAGTATAACAGACACTGGAATATCATGAGTACATAACTGTTTACTAGATACTTGAGACTCCTAAAAGGTGAATAATGTAATGTTAATTTTTATCAAACTATATTAGAACCATATCATAAATTAAATAGACTTAAGTATACTTAAGTATATTTAATCCATGACCAAATTATTTATAAATATTATAACCAGATCCAATTCAATAGTTAGACATGGTGATAGTTTATCAGTAAGTTTCATCTTGAGAGTTTTTAAGTTTGTTTGTTTTGCTGAACTAAGTGAAGATGCAAGCATATCTAAAAAAAAAAATTAATACCTATTAATTTGTACCAAATTAATAATTTTTTGTCATACAAGTTTTAAATATTCCAAAACAGTGATATAAGCAATCCAAAGTAGACATTAAATATATTTTTAACCATCTTTGCTTGGTATGCATGGTTTTTGAATAAAAACTGCTGAATTAGGAAACGCTTTAAATGCGACCACTATAATTTTTTTGTAAATGTTTTCAATAGTATCTTAATGCACTTAACCAACTCTCCCATTTGGTCATTATTGGTTCTGGCAGAAGATTAAAATTAAGATCAATTTCTTTTAACTTAACTTTTGAACATGACTGAGTCATGAAAATTTAATTTTTTTTCAGCAATTAACTTATCCACAGTATAACATTTCTTATACTCCAAGGGCCATGAAGTGCATGCTATATTGTCATGTCAAGTAAATCACCTTAGGGTAAAATAAATTAATGACCACTGTGGATGTCTCCATGACCCCATACTACTACTACCCATATACAGGCACGATTAGGCCAGCTAGCTACCGAGAAAATATCGGTGGGCTGCTCAAAATATTATGAGTGTATGGTCGTAATTTTATTTTTAAATGGTACTGAAAAATTAGTACTAACATTAGTAGAACATATAATTAAATTGAATTATTAAATCCTATTAAACAGTTGTAGCTGTAATCAAATTAAGAAATATTAAAATTCAGTGGTCTGATACATTGCTTATCCGGTGCTGCCCATAAAATACTCAAGATTGAATGGCAACACATAAAAATGTATTTATGTATATATATTTAATACATCCATGATACATTTCTTTATGACGCACTAATTTAAATGTATGGTAGGTATGTAAGAATAGACTTAAGAGTAACATTTTAATACTATTTTTAGTAAAAATAGTATAATATTATTCACACTACCAGCTATTATCCTACTCAATTATAATTATGACATAATAATACATACCAATTGGTAAACTGAATAAAATTTCATTAGAATCCGTTTCACCAATCATGTCGTAGTCTTTAAAAAATGACTGTTGGTCTAATACAGACCAAACACTGATTTGATTACTGTTAGATTCATTTGAAGCGATTAAGTATAATTTAGTAGAACTCAGTCTCAAAACTACATTTCTACATAACTTGGATAAAATAATCACAATACCTGTTAAAAAAAATGTATTAACATTTAATATAAAAATAACATCATATTTTATATTTACTGTAGAACTGTTTCATGCAATGTGGATCAACGATTTTACCACGAAACTTCATTATTTCATCTAAAAATTAGAAATCCTTTTGTATTTATATTTTCTTTTAAATATGTTATGCAACAATAAACAGTTTTATATTAAAATAAAATATTGAAATAGCTGACTATAGAGTATGGCCCGTGGGCCATATACATCCAAAAATAATAATTGCGATTGAAACGTAGGTACTAGGTACTCGAATTTAAAAATATTCAGTGATATTATCAAATTTGTTATCATATTTTAACCCTCGTTTTTTCGAATTTTAACGATTTAGCATTGTCATAAAATAAAGTTTTTTTAACGCAACCACAACCACTTATTGCAATATTGCCATATTGCACATCTTGGATAATGGAGTTTAAATTATACATATTTTGTATTTGTAGTTTTGTACCACAGAACAAGTCATAGAATAAGAATAGGACAAAGTCACGACTCACGAGTCTTTGAGTAATGACTTATAAAGTTAAAAATGAAATGAATAATCAATATACTTGTATCAAAAATCAAAATACCTTGAATTAAGTGTATTTTTAACCATGGCTGTGGAGATATGTCGAACTATGGTCTATGGGTATTGGGCATTTGAGCAACTAGCAGGCAGCAGCCACTATAACAAAGTTGCAACCATAGACAAATATACTAAGTATATACTAAATAAACTATACTTGGTTGCAACTATTTAGTAATTATTAATAATTATTATTTATTTGTATTTATATTTTATGGGTATTGACTAATGACTATTGACTATTGAGTGAGAGCGCCGGTGGCCGGTGCGGCGGTGCAGTATTGTTCTATGGTAGCATGCAGGCTGTCCACAACTCTATGCCTCTACACTCATTAGTCATTACTCTATCATGTATTATGATCATGAACATTAGAGAACATGAACATTCTCTAATGTTCATGATTGTGATTTATGGATAATCATGATTAAAGATACACAATATCAATCCACCTTCCACAATATGTTAATCAAACCTATAACCTAATACCTATTACAGTATTACCTATTGTTTTGTGCTGAAACTCAACGCTGTATAGAAAATGCCAAAATGGTTTAAAAATTGTAACGAAAGTGTTCCACAAAATCAGCTGTTCAGTATATACAGCTAGCGCGGCTCTCAGTGCATGTAATTACTAATTAAATTTAAATTTACTATAATTTATTAAATTTATAATTTTAATTTAATCAGCTTATAGGTATCAGCTGGCATGTTGCATATGTATACCTACAGTGTATAGGCCTCCCTACCTATTGTTCTATGCTAATTATATAGCCATATAGGTATCGAGTTATAAAAAAATATATATAATATATCAAGAAAATATACACTATTTAACAATAAAAAAAATATATATATATTAATTTCTGCTTGAGCGCAAAAGATAATCACGGAATTAACGTGTGCTAATATTTTAGTTCTGTTATCATTGATCAGCTGTTTTACTTACATCTTTCAAATGTTTTCATACATTTTTAGCCCCACCCATACAAGTGTATTTGTATGTGTATCTTGTTTATGTACACACCACTGTTAAGTGCACACTGCAGTGAACTATCACGAAATATCTGCAGCAGATTTCTAAAATATTAAGGAGCTCGCTTAAGATAAATTGGTGTTATAAGTTCGTCATGTTATTTACCAGTTACTCAATTTTAAAGTTGTAAGATATTATCTATTAAAATTACATTAATTTTTACAACAGTAAGTTATTAATCATGTCGGGAAAAGACAAATTGCCAATATTTCCATCTCGTGGGTGAGTAAATTGACTGATAAGATATCGAAATTGGGCGTTGTCTGTTCACTGTTGAGGTGTTGCTTGAATACAATTTGTATTTGATCAATGGTTGAGACAACATATTTGGTTGTTTTTTCAAAACTATACTAATTTAATCAAACTATAGATTGAATTTATTGTAGCACATTAACAACGTTGATCGTTGTCTATTAATTCATTAATGACACTACATGTAAAAAAACAACTTACTGTAGTATAATTATGATTTAAATTATATTTTAGAGCTCAAACAATGATGAAAGGGCGTCTTATGGGAGCACAAAAAGGTCATAGCTTGTTAAAAAAAAAAGCTGATGCGCTACAAATGAGATTTCGTTTGATTCTTGGTAAAATTATTCAGGTACAATTAAATAAATTCATTTATTATTCATTGCCATTTCCTAAACTAAAAACTTGTTTATATTAAACAACTTTCTTATGTGTAGACAAAGACATTAATGGGTGAGGTAATGAAAGAAGCAGCATTTTCTTTGGCCGAAGCAAAATTTACTACTGGTGATTTTAATCAAGTTGTCTTGCAAAATGTAACCAAAGCTCAAATAAAAATACGCACTAAAAAAGATAATGTTGCTGGTAATGAACAAATATTTGTATTTTAAAAATAATCGTAACTTTATTAATTAATGTATTTAATGTAGGTGTGACATTGCCTGTTTTTGAAAGTTACCAGGATGGTACAGACACTTATGAATTAGCAGGTTTAGCTCGAGGAGGGCAACAGTTGGCTAAGCTTAAAAAAAATTATCAAAATGCAATTAAACTCTTGGTTGAATTAGCATCATTGCAAACATCTTTTGTTACTCTAGATGATGTTATTAAAATAACAAATAGAAGAGTCAATGCTATTGAACATGGTATGCATTTAAATTTAAGTATATTCTTATAAGTATTATTATTATTATGTTTTATGAATCTAATTCTGTAGTAATTACTTTTTTAGTTATTATACCCAGAATTGAAAAAACACTTGCATATATTATTTCCGAGCTTGACGAATTAGAGCGAGAAGAATTTTACAGGTATATTTATAGTTCAAGTATATATATATATTTACTCTATTGAAGTTAAAAATTGTACTTGGTAAAGACCATTTTTTGTTGAGTGGTAGTCAGACAACACTCATTTGCCACCCCTACAGAGTCGACCAAGTAGTAATACCATAAAGTAATGTCTCATCTCAGTGCACTCGTCGGCCACCAAGTACGGTTGTTAATTTGAATAGAGTATAATTAAAATTATTCTTTAAAAACATATACAATTAAATGCACACAATATATTATAGATAATTTTTTTATTATAAACACATAAATATCTTAAAAAAAAGAAAAGAATTTATACATTTTTTTTTTATTTATAGAACAAATACTGAAAATAAAATGTTTCTATGTAATTTCTTGTATTTTTTAAGATATTGCCTGATTTGTGATAAAAGTATCAACCTGTATAATATATATTATTTTTACTTAACATTTTTGTTGTGTATTCATATTATTAAGGTTAAAGAAAATTCAAGATAAGAAGAAAATTTCCAATAAAAAGAAAGAACAACTTAAGAAAGACATGAAAGAAGCTAAATATGGTAACATGTTGGATGAAGGAGATGAGGATTTGTTGTTTTAATTGAAGTAATATTAATAATATCTTCTTGCTTCTAATAAATGATATGAATTAGATACTGTACAAGATTATTAAGTAATTGTATAATTTATAAAAACAACTATACTTCATATTCTTATAGTAATTAATACAAAATCAAATTAATGTTTACATTGTTCACAATATTCAATTATTATTTTCAGTTACCATGTAATATGCCCTCATCCTCATTAAACTTAGGTAAATAAACTATTTGATGCAAAGTAATTATATTTTGATCTATACATAATACATATAGGTATGTACGTAAAAGTAAGAACTATGGTTTGGTTGTTAAGCTGCAAAAGTTAATGTACTTTTTAAGATATAAAATAGATAGGTGTTTTATTAGATGTATTAATTGTATTGATTTATATAGTACATTAGAGTATGTCTGTTATAGATGGTAAATATTTAAATATTTTTATTTTATTTTTGTTTAATAAACATTCCATTATTCAACTAACTACTGAGATAATATCTCATCAGACTTATTGTGTATGTAATGAAATAAATTTTAACATGCATATATGTTCACAAACACCATAAAAGGTGGTTTCTTTTATTGTTATAACTTATAATATACTTATTATTCATAATATTTTATATGTGCGTACATATTAATAACTTAAATGTTATCTCACACTTTTTGAATACCTTTACTGTTACAATTTTACATCAATATTAGAGTATTAATATATTATTTAAAATATTATATAATAATAGCTAATAATGTTATACATTTTTGAAATGCTAAGTTTTAAATATATATTATTGTTGGGAATATTTTCAGAACAAATTAATTATTCTCAAAAAACAAAAAATGTGTTGTCTGTTTGGATTTGAACGGGCTATTTAATTAATTTAAGGATTAGGACAACATGTTATAAGCATACTGCCATAGTTATAAGTTTTATAAAGCCACCTTTTGTACTGGACAAAAGAGCAATGAAATAGAAAAACAACTTTCTGGGCTAAGTCAGAAAAAATGGAATATATATTCATAAATATAGAATAATGTTTGGATTATGCATGGATGAACCTATAATTGAGCTAGCTATTCATTGTTCTTCTTTTTATCTGTGTTAGCTAGACTGTGAAAAACGTAAAAAAGTTACATCCAAAGCTCCAAATAACTAGAAGGCAGAAGCACAAAGACATAGGTAGTTATTATAATTGAGACAACAGTCAACAACTACTATAAGAGCCATTAGGTAGACCTATGTACTTTTAAATTCTACTTCTATCATTGTAAATCTAATGTATTATAATCAGAACATTTGAAATAATCCACAGTGATAGAAACCTTTCAATTTTAATATAATGATAAATTGAATAGACATAATAAATTATGGGTACCACATTAGAATTAATACGTTTGTACAGTTATGCTGGTAAATTAACTTGGTAACCTATAACTTGGAGAAAAATAGAACTTAAATGCATGGCTGGGCAAGTTAACTAATTATTTAAGTTAAGTTTAAAGTTAAAAGTTAATTTTTTTATAAAATCAACTCGTTAATTTGAAGAAAAAAAGTAACTTAACTTAGTTAAAAATAAGTTACTTTTTTTTCATGTGAAATTAATTATTATACCTTTTTATTAATTCTTAACAAATAACATAATTAAGCTGTACATCTAATTGATGTTAATATAAATATAACAACAACTATTAATTTTTATTTTGTAAGAGTATAATATATTATATGTGTATACTGGGAAATTAAATTATGTTTTTCTTTTCTCAAAATAATGATTAGTGATTACCCCTATAGTCCTATAACAGTATAAAGTTTCTGTTTAATAATAATATATAAACATATTTTCTGTGAATAAGCTATTCAAATATTATTATTTATTACCATTGATTATTTACTCGTTAATCGTTTCACAAATTGTATCGGTAGATACAGTGGCGCCCAACCCTATGACTAGGTGTAGTAGTCGCTACACCTTGAAAATAGGGGAATAACAATATTCAAAGAAAAATATTTGATAACAGAAAGTTCTTGGAAAAAATACTCATATATGTCACTTTTTGGTCACTTTTATGATTGAATTCAGTCATCTAATCGTTTTCTTATAAATAGCTCAAACCACTTCCAACTCTGATGATACCTATTCCTTGGTAAATTAATATTAACAGTTAGTGTAACCAAAAATAGACCATTCAATTTTGAGTTTTGGAAAGGGTGGGTGGGTAAAATTATGTCTTGCTACACCTGAAAAATATGTCTTGGGCGCCACTGGGTAGATAGTTGTATTAATTATATACATTATATATTATGTATATATTTATTATATACAATTATATATATATAAATAAGTTGTAAAAATCAAAATATAATTTTAAATCTATGAAATTCATATTAGGAAAAATAATTAATTAACATGACTTTAAAATAAATTAACTCGTTAAGTTATAAGTTACTTATGAAAATAAAGGAACTTGTTAAGAAACTTTGTTAAAAGTAACTTAACTTTAACTTTTTAACTCATTAATGCCCAGCCTTGCTTAAATGTGTCTTAAACTCTTAACTCTTAATAATAATTACAAATATAATACAAATACTTCATAACACTAGATGATATTTCAAAAATTATTTACAATTTAACAATAGTTTTTGTACATAATTGTAAGTCATTAAAAAATGTTATGCTAAAAAAATTTATTTTACAATTTTTAAGAACAACATTCATTTTGATTTCTTTATTTCCAAGCAGAATATTTTAAGGAGTATTTCTATAAATAAAAATCGAATTTTGACAAGTATTTTATGAGCTATAAGTATTTAAAGATTATTTGAACTGAATAAAGTAATACATGGGCACACTCAAACATTTTGACCTAAAAAATATTCGTTTATTAGATTTTGAACCAATTTTGAATATCTTCCGTTTTGAAAAATCAAGTGGTAGTACTTTTCAATAATACCTAAATTTGTTTTATTAAATTAAGAATCTAATAATTTATTGTTATTTTTGAGATTTATGAATTATAGTGTTAGAATAACAAATAAAACCTAACATAACCAATATTGCATCATGATAAACCTTAGAAAGATTAACTACCTGAAAAAAAATTTAAAAAAATCCAAATCTTTAAATTTATAAATTTGAATAATTTAAATGTAGTAATATATCTAGTATACATTTTCTATATCATTGTGCAATATGCTTTTTCAACTCTTATACTGACAACGTTAAGTCTCCGCTTATATAGGTACCTAAGGTAGTTCTGGCCATATAATAACCAATACACAACTACACAAGCTATAATTTTCAACGCATTATAGTTAAACTCAACCCTTTCTTTGGAGAAACAATTATTCTCCATATTACAATATTTTTTAAAAAGAAACATTAGTATTCATCACATTTTTTTTAGCAAACAATCAACAACAAAATTGTAAAAATGAATAACATATTACGTATAAAATATTCTTTATTGTTACGTTCAATAAAATTTCCCCGGATCATACTTAAAGAAATTCAAATTCAAATTTGATAAACTTAAAGTTGCTCCAAGTCTCCAAATTTCCCTAGTATTTTTACTAAATATATGAAGCTAAAAGAAAAATAATTATATTACTTATACATCTAAGTTGTTTTGATTTTAAAAGTACGTCTCACCTATATATATTGTGTTGTCTCCAAGTATTTAAGTTTGTCTTACAAGTGCGTAACAGAAACATAGCAAATTTAAATTCAGTTTCGTTAATATTAATATGAATGTGTATTTACGTAGTGAGGTAGTCACTAGTCATAGTCAGACAATCAGTGGCATATGTCGAAGGGAGTTAACCGGGCTAGCGCTATACAAAAATAATAATTAAAAAAAACTAAAGAACTAATGATATTGTATAATGTTTGGCCGTTTGGGTGTAAGAATCTTAAGATTAGACTGAAGCCTTAATTTTCTTCACCCTATATATAGGGTACCTATATAATTTATTTTTTGCGTTCTTCAATTGAATTCCTGCTACAGGTGCGCCCGTGTCTCCTCAATTTTTTATTCATTTACTAAATTTAAGGTAAATTTATACACCATTAAATTATTTGTCCAGCTATGGCGGGGTGATCTCTACAAATAATCATTAAGTAGGTAGTTAAAAACTAATTTTATTGTGTAATTTTTTCGGCGTAAGAATCTGGAGATTAGACTGCGCAGTCAATATATCTTTTTACATTTGTACAATTTTTTAAAAACATTTTTTTCATCTTTAAATTTATATGCCTGCGGGCGCCCATATTCCCTTCACAATTTTTTTTTCATTTAAGTACTAAACTATCGAGAGATAGATAAGTTACCGATTGCTCCAATATTATATTTTATCGTGAAGTGATGACGCCAATCAGCAATTTGCCAAAGCCAAATAAAATGTATATTGTATAATGTATTAATGTACCTGCTATTACTAATACCATACAAATTATTGAACAAGAATATTTATATTATACGCCTACACCCTGTCGCCCTAAATACAATCTATCCCCAAAGAAGTACTTACCTGATGAAATTGGATTAATGCCAAGTAATGTGGATCTTTTATTGTGAGTTGTGACGAAAATGTCCCTATCTAGGCAGTGGCATCGAATTAAAATTATGACGATGTTTTATTTTTAAAGTTTTCCCGACAAAGTTATCAGAATTTATTTTATTGATAGGTAGTTAATATTGTAAATTATAATATAGTAGATGATGACGGGATTTTCGACATTGGTCAAGAATATGATTTTCATTACCAGAAGATTTAAACTGGGTTGTATATTTTGTGCATAGATTTTATCGTCTCCATGGATAGGACAACTATAAACAGGCATTCCATTCAATTATCAACATTTCGTGACGTGTTTCGATACCGTCGATGTGACCATATAAAAGGTAATAATTGATATTTAACTTAATAGTTATTATTATAACAAATACTTATTGTTTGTTTGTGAGATTAAAAACACAAAGGTTTGTGTAAAAATGATCAATTAAAACATTTTACCATTAGTCTTATACGGTTATTTACCAGACTATTAGACACGCGTACTGCTTGCAGAAGTACTATGCCTATTTAAATGTATATTATATAGTTTCTTCAGTTTCTTGTCGGCTGAAATATTTATTATTTCTGTAAATCGACTGACGCGATTGTCTGTCACGAATAATATTATATCCTATAATAACTATAATAGTGCGTTATAATTTATGTATAATGAATAAAAATATAATGATAGAATATGAAGACCTGTATTCACCTCTTTCGATGACACGATCAATGCAATACCGATTAGATGTTGAAATCTTCAGTAGAATAGTGCTAAATGTTATTATAAAAGTATGCGCATATACAGTATTTTATTATTTATTCCTATAGCACCATCCGCAGTACCTAGTCGTTATAATAATACGATGTCTTGTGACTTCGTACACCTATAATTTATTTTATAGCTGATATAGTCTGATGGTACATCGTACATAGTGTATACAAATATAAAACAATATGTACCTATTACGTATATGCATATATAGTTGCGGATCCAGAGCCAGAGCGGTGGCAAGGGGACATTTGCACTCCCTAAGTCCTAAACACCGTAGTTGCGTAGCATGTTTAACCTGTGTTTTACACTGTATATAGTGTCGAAATGGATATAAACTAGTGTTTAGTGGATTTATTAAACTCTAATGTCATCTTTAAATATCAGAAGGTATCTATTTAAGTAATTTATAGCTTACTAATTGTAGTATAACTGATATTAATAATTGTTTTGCACTCCCCCTCCCTCCCAAATTGTATCTGCCACTTTATGCGTAGTAGTTGGTTTATTATATTGTATAAACTGTAAACATACAATATTATGTCATATATGATATAATTAATAATGTTATGTTATACAATATTGCAGGTGTGTCATTGGTGGGAGGGGGGAAGCAGGGGGATGACCCTTTTGGGAGCAGTATAAATAATTTACCTGAAAATTGTTAACACGTTTGGGCGCATTTATGAAAACACCTTTGGGCACAATAGGTATTGCAACTAGTAATTGAAAGTCTTGCGTAATCTAATCTAATAAGTACCTACTTAATCGTTTAATCTGTAGACCATGTCCTAATAATTAGGACCTAATTATTGGAAAATACCACATCTAATATAGCTATAGATATTTATCTACTAGTACAAATACCGTGGATGCCGTTTGATAGTTTATGATCGTTGCAGTGTATTGAGCTCTCGTGTGTGGACAACGTGTTTCAACATTTAACACTATAGTAAAGTTTAGTTTTCAACGTGTTTTAGTGGTTTTTTGTTTGGATAGACAGTATGGAATTAAAAATCGAAGACAAATTTGAAACTCGAAGAGGTAATGTTTGTGTTATAATTGATATAAATTTAGTAAAAGTAGGAAAATGAAAGACGAAAATATTTATTTTAGATGTATTGATTATAATTGTAAATCAAGTGTAGTAATTTGTAAATACATTAAGCAAATAATTTCGGTTAATAATGAGCACAATCATCCACACCAATTTCAAACTGTATTATGAATCGTCAAAAATTAACATCTACATTAAAAAGAAAAGCTTCTCCAGATATTTTTAATAGACCTAATAAAAGTATACGTTAAACATTACAGACGACTGTTGTTGATATACCTCATTCAGATACTCGTCTCTTTAGAAAATCTATGTATGAAGCTAGAATGAAAAAAATACCAACTTTTCCAAAAAATATTGTGGAAGCTATAAAACAAATGTATAACCATAGCACAGAATTAAAACTAAGTAATGGAGAGCAGTTTTGGGAAAATTCCAGTGTTATGTATTATAGGTATGTAGTTTCGCCACTCGAGTGAGTATAACCTGATTATAAATTTATTTGACTATACTAAATAGTTTTACATTTTTTGTGTTAAAATTGATAGCAAAAATATAAAAAAAATTATTGTCTTAAACATAATATATTGTAATAAATTGTATCTATCACTAGTTGGAGTCGGGTACTTTTTTTAAGTGCCTATACCTAATACCTATAATACCTACCTATACATTAAGTCATTAAAGATTAATTACATTTAAATATCAAAAATGTCACCTATCATTTTCTTTTCTGATTATATTTTTGTGATTTAAATCTAACCATAAATTAGTTACTAAAAACGAATTATTAGTATAAAGGTATATATAATTGAATAATTGATATTTGATATTTATGACACATTTATCAAAAGTTTCTACGGTATTAGTTCACATGGACTTGCGTCCAATAGTCGACGAATATTAGTCATCTTGGGTGCATGCATGCATGTTACGATTGTATTACCATCAACATTCAATCACCAACAGCATAATATTTTTGTTTGGTTATTCAATATATTTAAAAATGATGAAGTTATAAGTATTACTGTATTAGCAGTACAATTTGATGACCTGAAAAAATAGTCATAGACGCGTTATACGGCCAGTTTTATTTTACTACCTATCTAAACTTCAAAACATGCCTTATTTTGCATACCAGCAATTATTCATTTTTCTCATTTAGAATATTATCATATATCACGGATTCCTATACTAAAGTGTAGTCTAGAAGAAGTCGGTGTAACCCCCCTCAACAAGAATCTAGTTTCATTACATATAATATATAACTGATCCGTATTTTAACATGTAATATTAAATATATTTTGGTGAAAGAAAATATAATATATCTAAAATAATTCTAATATAAGGTAAACAAATACTATACATGAAAAGTAGATAATTTTCAGTGGTTTTAAAAATAATCGGGAAATTTATATTATAGAATTTTCTGTACATATGATTAATTTAAGTTTATAATTTATGAATTTAAATAGGTAGGTAGTTTTTATATAAAACAATATATATATATATATAATATAACATCAATAGGTATTTAATTTATATTTTGTTACTGCGGGAAGGGGGATTAATAAGTTGCCTCGCCAAAAAAATACTCATACAACCACCAATGATATATGCTAATTACTATAGATAGATAGTTACAATTTCCCGTCCCCTAAATTAGTGCACTAATGGGTATGTGAAACATGAGTTTTATGCTAATACAGAAGTAATAAAACTAAATTTATCATTATTTTATTCCTTTGTATAGATTATAATATAGTTAGGTACCTATAGAGTGGAAGAATATACATAATAAACTTCACTTGTGTTGGTATTATTGTTAGGTGTATAAATTAATTTTTCTGAAATAAACTAACGTTTGTCTCGGAACAAACGAATGAAATTACTATTCAAATTGGACTTCGGAGTTCAACAGTCCAATCATTAGTTTTGTGTAGGTGTATAAAAAAACTACCATTTTTTTTTAAATATTTTATGGTCGAACCTCCTCCTGTCATTTAAACCGGTTTTACAGACTTAGGTATAATATGTTCCAATGCAACTCAGATGTTTATGGTTCATTCTTGTAACCATGTACCTTAATAAACGTTTCAGATATGTTTAGTTCAAACTTCGCTATGGTTAAACCATCGGAAATCGTGATGTTTTTACTTCTAGTGACTTTTGTTGCTTCGTCTTTAGCTGCAAATATTTTGTATCCAGTGGAAAGTGAAAGTCGCGAACTTCGTACTTTACATGGCCTTTGGAACTTCAAAATATCTCCACCTTCTGACCAAATGGTTGGGTTTGATAATAAATGGTATGCAGTGAGATTTGAAACAGTAAGTCAATGCAAAAATACTAACTATAGATACTATAAGACTTTGATGGCTAATATTTATTCTTAAAGAAAAATACCCTATATAGTCACTAGAATACGTACAATTTACTTAATAATAATAAAATATAATTTTAAAAAAAACACAAGTTACTTTAAATATTTTTATTGTACATATGACATTTGGCAGCCTGTTAATGCGATTTGGTATTAATACACAAAATATTACCTATGTTTTAGATTGGAAAGTATTTTAGCTATTTAATAAGTTCAATCTACTTAGAGTAAGGCATTTTTTATAGTCTATTGGGGATTTGCTTTTAATTTAAATATTTAATGAAATTAAAAATGTATCTTGGCATTCAAAATACTAAAAGACTTAAAAATGGTAATGATATAATATGGTAAGAATATCATTTTTTTTCCAAAAATATTGTTTTTTAATGACTTAAAATTATTTAAAAGAAATATTTTCAAAAACACTACTTAGTATTTTTCTGAAATAATGATTTATGAGTTTTTTACTTTAAATGGACCATCCCGTATACAAAATGACCCATATAGCGACTTTATTGTCAAAGAAATTACCGGAAGAGGAAGTTTTAAAACTCTACTGCAGCGGTTCTCAACCTTTTTTATCCGAGTACCATCTCACAGTTTGAAAATATTCACGATCCACACTGTTAATAATCTTTTTTTCGCTTATAAAACATGTATACGTTATTTTACATGTATTGAATTTTATTTTATTAGGAACTACAAATTTATGACAATATAAACATTTAATGTCATTAAATTATTTAATTAATCTTTTAATACAATTACATGACCTTCACACCGTCAATATACATAAGACCAGCTAATATCAAATAAACCAATTAATATTTAATGTTAATAATGATTTATAAAATGAGATTTACTTCACGTACCAACTATGAGCTTTCCGCGTACCACAGGTTGAGAAACGCTGCTCTACTGAGTCTACCCTGTCTACGCAATTGATTAAAATATGCTAGCCAAACCCAACGTTTTATAGAAAATGGTTTATAATATTTCATAAATAAATATTTCAGACCTTTCTACTTTTTAGGTCTAGTAAATAATAATAAATACCACATTTTTTAGCTTGGTGATTATTGGAAAATGCCTGTTCCATCTAGTTACAATGATGTTTCTACAAACTCAACCATACGAGATTATGTCGGTTGGTCGTGGTATCAATATGAGTTTTATGTACCAAAAAGATGGACTGATGATCAACTGAACGTATTTTTGCGGTTTGGAAGTGTGCATTTCAAGTCAATTGTGGTACATACTAATATTTCATGTTGGTTTTCAGCTTAAGAAAATCTTGATGCCTAATTGTATATGATAATCAATAAGAATTTTGAAAATAGTGTGTTTAGCCCAAACGTTTTCGAATGTTATTTAATGTCTATACCTACCTATATATAATATGCAATAACAAATTATCTTCAATATTTCTTTATTAAATAATATACTAGCTGTATAAGTGTATAACCCGATATTTCCCGGGAAAAAATTAACAAATATAATATACGGCACTACATCGGTGTATCTCAGTTTTAGCGTAACTCAGGTTACGCGCAAATTGTGTCGGTGTACCTCGCTTTGTGAACTAATTCGACTGAGATGGGCAATCCGCCAATGTCAGATTGGATATAGCACTCGATATATTTTTGAAAGTAATTCAAACTATAATCTAAACTTTACTAAAACCTCTTAGAAAAATAGTCGAAATCGGTCCAGTTGTTATTATTGTGTCTATAAGTTACAAACATACGGACAAACGACCGTTACCAAGGGCAACCAATATATATCAAAAAAATATTCGACTTTCATGACCAAAAACCAAATAATTAATGTGTGAATCACTCTATAGCAATCTACATGGGTTGAAAAACACTCCCCGAGTTTCAAGTAATACGTTTGAACACTTTGGTGCCAAATGATTCCGTAGTTTCTGAGTGTCATTCAAACGTACATTTATTTTAGATTCAGAGCGTTGCAATGGATATATTGATTTTACAATGTGTGTTTTTTTGTCTTTACACCTATAATAGTAGAAAAAATGCTTTGTTTTCAACATTAATATCTTTTCTGGTAGGAAAGTAAATCTAGTTATTACTTTTAAGGGGTCAAAATAAAAATGCACTGTGTTTTTCTTAATTATTGGGAAAGACAAATAGGAATTTTAACCTAACCTAACCAGTTTTTGACAAGATTGATTACTTATTTTGATAATTGAAATTAAATGACCGTACTTGAAATTCACTGAATGTTTATATTAATGTTTTCTGTACATGGTATAATTTTCAAAATATTTTGACTCTTGTTCAGCTATTTATAGACAGTTGACGTTATTTTTAGTTTTTCATTTATTTGTTTAATTTGTTTTATTATTAGTTATACGGGATAAATGAGTAATAGTTTAGAACTAATCTAAATATTTTGAAAATGTCATTACAAACTCATTTTGAATTTTCTAATTAAAATGTCATTAGGTATATTACAATTTAATAATATACGAAAAGTGTCAAGTCCTCATTAATATTTTTGAATTAAAATAAAATAACTTATATCATCATAATTATTTGTTTAAATATCCCAATTTTATCAAATTTTAAACTTCAAATGTCAATAGAAAAAAATTGGTTGGTGCACCCCTACTTATTTTATCAGAATTTTAATTTCAATTTATATCTATACATGGGTTAAAATATAATGTATGATTACAGTGGTTAAACGGTCAACTCTGTGTAGACCACGAAGGCGGCCATTTACCATTTATTGGTGATGCTACTCGTTTTCTTAAATATGGTGAATCTAATCTAATTGTTGTTGCCGTAAATAACACCCTGAGACCGGATACTATACCACAAGGATATACGAAATTCCCGAACGACGCGTACAAGTAATCAAATATAATCTAAGTACAAAACTAAAAATTAGTTTTGGTCAATAGGCAGTATCTAACAATAATATTAGATCATACAAAATTTCGAACAATATTTACAGGTATCCAAAAGATTATAGAATATATTCTCACGAGTTTGATTACTTTGATTATTCTGGTATAAACAGAGCTGTCCATTTATATACAACTCCAAAAGTATACGTTTGTGACATCACCGTATTGACAAGTTTTGGACATAATTTAGAAGGTAATTGGTATTTGGTAATGTATACGAATGCTACGACTAACAACTGTGCTACAATTAATTAACTTAAAATGTATTTAATAGTTGATTTAAATTTAAATTAATGCTAATAAAATATCTTTAAATATTTCATAAGAAATTAATTATTTTTTATTGTCATCAATATTTAAATTGTATGCAGTTTAAATGTATGCTTATAAATTAATATACCTTTAAAAGTGTGTACAATAAATTTTAACTTTTATAGGTGTCGTTGACTACAAAGTCGATATTTGTGGGAGCTATGCTTCTGAATGTAATATTACTCTTTTGGATGGTAATCGAAATATAGTAGTCGAATCGAATACGTGTTCTGGACAGTTAATTATACCAAATGTAATCCCTTGGTGGCCAATCATGTCCGATAAAAAACACATAGCATACCTATATACTTTTCAGGTTTTATATTATTTAATAAAATTTATATAATATGTATAAATATTATTTACATTAACTAAACTAGTAATTAATTATAAATATATGGTGTTTTTTAGGTGAAGACTAATAATGAACATAGTGATTACTATCGTATGCGAATTGGTGTTCGAACACTACAATGGACATCAAAAGAATTATTGCTAAATAACGAACCGATTTATTTAAGAGGATTTGGAAAACACGAAGATTCTATAGTTAGTTATTATAACGTTATGGATACAAATACCTACTAATCATACTTAATCAGCTTAGAACATTTTAAGCAGCAGACTAAATAAATTAACCTACCTAATAAAATCAAAACTGACGAAAGTCTACAATTTACCAATTTCAACGTTGATGAATTTTAATTTCAAATTGGTTTGTAATATTATGCCCAACTAGTCATGAGTATGACTTAAAACTTAATTTTTATTTTAAACTAACAATTTTTTTAATTTTAAGTAGGTAATAGAATTAAGACTTAAAAAAATTAAAGCAATTGGTGTCTTGTTTAAAAAGGAAAAATTTGAAAATTGGAAAATTACTCAGAGAATAGTATTGAAAAAGCGTCGTTCGAATAATTTAATTTATAAAATAGTTTACAATAAAAAACAGCATGATCATGGTAGCATCATTCCATTTAGATACATAATATAAAGTGAAATATAGTAGTCCAATAAGTTTAAACAGAATACATTTATGTGCAAACAGAATAACACAAGTACCACATCGATAAATCGATTTTCATGAAAATATAGTGTTCAAATAGAATCTTAAATACATATTATTTTATACATTTTAGATTTATTTTAAGTACGGGTTTTATGAGTATAACATATAAGTACTTATAACATACAATTATTTTATAATACGTATAAGTTATAAACTATAATAACCTTCTCAAGACATTTTAGATTTTATGGTGAAACAAAAATTATATTTATGTTATAATAATGAATACTGATGTTTACTTTATGTATATAGATACGAGGAAGAGGTTATGATGATGCATTAAGTGCCAGAGACTATTATTTAATAAAATGGTTAGGTGCTAATTCTTTTCGTACATCACACTACCCTTACGCAGAAGAAACATTACTGCAAGCTGATTCAGAAGGTATATTAGTTATTGTGGAAAGTGCTGCGTGCAACTTAAGGTACCTAATATATTTTAAAATTAATTACCTATTTAAAATTAATCCGTAGCACCTCAAGTATGGGCATGTAGCCATCACTAATCTCTGCCTACATATAAAATCAAATAATATATGGATAAGTAGGGGGTCATCAAGGTGAACCGGATACAAACATTTATTACAGTTAGAGAACCTTCGTACGGAGGGTGTATTTTTTTTTTTTTAATAATTATTTACGTATTATTAGTTATCACACTCATTATTTTTTCTCCGTAAGACTATTATTTGCCATTTATGCTTTGTAAGACCGTTTCCGAAATGTGTATGCCACCATCAACCTGTAATATTCGAAAACCTAATTTTTCCGTGTCCACCAACATTATATTTTGTTATTCAAGTGCTAGAATGAGATTACATAATTATTAATTAACTATTACATGACGTCTTAAAGACTTTCAAAATATGGTTGTATTAAAATGTTATACAATAATGCCAAATGAGCTGCACTAAAGTTCTGTTTTTTGAGCCGGTAAAATTAAAGTTTTCCTGGACTGAATTTTTTTCATTGTTCACCACGCTGTAATAGAGACATTAGATTATTTCCATTCCCCAGAAGCATGGTTTACAGTTACAGCATAAATGTACATTTTTTAGCTTCACTAAACTATAGAAATAATTTTTAGTGCTATTAATATTAATAATTTGTTTAATTTTCAAATATGTTTAAAGAATATTTGGACCCGATGTAATGAAATTCCATAAAGGTGTAATGACGGAAAATGTGAATCGTGACAAAAATCATCCAAGTGTTATTATGTGGTCATTGGCTAACGAACCACATAACAATTTAAATGCATCTGTATCGTATTTTCAGTGAGTGCTCAGTTGTTTTTATGAATGAAAATTTCTCATGGTGCATAGTGCATACTACATTCAATGGTGTATATATGAGGCGGGGAGGGTAATTAAGTCATTAAGTGAAATGAAGCCAATAAAAAATAAAACATTTGATTCTTATTTTAAAATCAAATCAAATCAAATCAATTAAATCGGTATATTAAATTTAATTGTATAATTAATGAATTACAAATATTAAGCCACAAAAAATTATTATACCATTATTATTTTGTTGTATTTAAAACATAGGTAATAGTTTTATAACTTCAATTTACTGTATCGATTTTATCTATATAAAAATATAGTAAAATATAAGTATAATTTTAAGCAAATCATGTGTATGAAAATATAATGATATGTTGTAGTCCCAAAAAAATCCTAAAATCCTAAATGTATTAACTATAATATTCTTGTAATAGTAAGTACATACACTAAAATAATTATTATAAATTATTATAATTTATAAGTCATAACAGGAAAAAGTAACTCAAATTATGTATTGAAACCGACACAGCCTATAACAGTCTACATCTAATGGTGTAACAAGAAAAATAATTTCTCATGTGGCTAAAGCTGACTTGACAGACTGGTGCTAATAATTTCAGCTCAAACGAAATTGCATTTTTTATCAATAAAAGTTTAAAACTTTCTGAAATTAATGATAGTTTAATTCACTTTATTAATCTTTGGAATGTTAATATAAAAACACCTTAAAATTGAGTTTAAGCATTTTTCTACTGATTTATAAAATTATTTCATTATTATGACACTCCCTCCAAAAAAAGTTTGTAAATACGTCACTGACTGCATTGGATATTTTCATAATTTGTTTCAAAAGCTTCTGTAAAATATATTATAATTTGACATATGTCATATTTTACATTTATAAAAAAAATTATTTTGTCTTATAAAATTTGTATGATGAATTTATTTTTTAACCGTTTGTTTGATTTTAAAAGAGAACTTTACCAACATGTACGAAATATGGACCCATCAAGACCAATAACTTTTGTCAACAGTCAACAAATTCAAAATGCTAAAGCGGTAAACATCATATTTTAAATTGAATAGAATAAATTACTAACATTTAATATAAATTTATCAATATTCTAGTGATGTATTTTTATGATCTTAAATAGGTAAATAATAATAATAATTGCTATAATTTTATAGCAAATTAAAATAAATATTTTAAAACTTTTTATCTTAACTTTTTCAAGTTTTATAAATTTAATTATAGCTATTAAAAAAATAATAATGGACTATTGCAAATTATAGATTGAGTATATGGATATTCTAACATTAAACCGATACAGCAGCTGGTATAGTGATTCAGGTCATTTAGAACTTATTCAATATCAAATATACAATGAAATAGAAGCATTTACAAGAAAGTTCAACAAACCTATACTAATAACTGAGTATGGTGCCGGAGCACTTACTGGGTTACATTCGGTATGGATTCTTTATATTCATCTGATAACAGTGTTTTAAATAAGAAAATACAATTTTGACTAACAAAATTATTAGTTTTAAACAAGGAGATTCACCAAGAATGCTCAGCCCATTTTTCTTCAACAATACAGTTATTCAAAATCTGATTTTTGGAATTTTTAAATATACTTTAAAACTATATTTTCAAATTTTTAAGATTTTTTTTGCTACTTTAGGAGTGTCTAGTGGAGGTACAAACGTTTGTTTTTCAAATAAGAACCCCTATTTTCTACTATAAATTATTTAGTGTATAATTTTCGCACAAAATCAAAATTCTTAAGAGTAATTTTAGAGTTATTTAACTTTGTGTACTTATAATCTTATATATAAGTCCAAGACAAAAGGTTTGGAAGATATGGGGTTATGGTGATTTGAAAATTATAGTTATTAATATAAACCCATCACCATTTATAATTTTTAAAAATGGTCCAAATAATAAAGTAACCAAGTATATAATAAATATTAATAATAATAATAATAATAATATATTTTATTTAGCAAACAAAACAAACAAATTAATAGTTATAAACAAAACATCAAATCTAGTTTGCAAGCTCATCCAAATAAGCATAGATATGCTATTAGATTCAATATTGCATCTATTTTATATTTTGTTAAACCATTTTTAATTACTATTATACTTCGTGCTATCCTAATAGGGGCATGTACCAGTTCAGTTGCCCCCAAAAGTACCTTTTTTTATACCCATACCCCCCAAACTACCTAAAACAAAATGTAGTTGCCCTCATATGTTAATATATACACGATTACAATATATAGCCAGTAAAATAGGGTATAGGTAAAATAATATACAAATAATAAATAAAATATAAAAGTAGTATAAAATGATAGAAACAAATTTTGATATATAATTTTGTATTTAGTATTTTGTAATAAATATAATATATTATACAAATAATATGGATAAAATTAAAATTGTATCAATAATAATAGCCTACTTGGTACAAAGCGAGTATTTTACCAAAACGCGTATAATTTTAAACGAAGTGGATAGCCGATATATAAATAACGAGTAACGACAATTATATTAGTTATAATTTGATTAATTATATTAATAAAACATAATACATGTCATTCTATGTCATTTTTTTACTATTTTTTTTTTTTTTTGACAAAATATTCACATTGAATGCTACATAATTATAATATTAATTATTTTATTGACTATTGTATTCATATTATTTTGTTAGTAATTATTACAAAATACAATATTATATATTACAGTTCCAAGCATATGCATTTTGTTCTATCATTTTATACTTTTTAACTTTATTTTTATAAATTATTTTAAATTTTATATTTTATTATTATTATTTATATATTTACCTCCCTTATTTTACGGGCTATATATTGTAATGTACATATTAACATGTGAGGGCAACTAGTACATTCAGTTGAGGGCAACCAACTAGTACATTTGGTTGAGGGCAATTGGTATATTTTTAATATCCCAATAACAGCAATGAGGGGCAACTGGTCGAAACCCCCTAATAGTTCTTGTTGAATCACCCTGTATATTATTATATAAAATAAAAAGTACCTATTATTTATAATTATTAGCCTTCATTTCTAAGCATTTTATATAATTTATTTTTGCTACTATTAGTATTATTTTTCTGTAAGTAATAAAATAGGAAGTTTAATTAATTTTTGATAAAAACATCGCATTTATTTTATTATATTATTAATTATTATGATATTATATCATATATTATTCCTATTAACTTATAACTTATAAGTCAATACCACACGCGATACGTACTGTATAAATGTATATTGGTGTAAATATTATGAAGACTGCCTTATAGTATGCGGTCTTCCACTTAACCGATGTTCGACATGCTGGCCGTCTATGATATACGGTTTTTACAGGGCATTACACTGGCTTTACAATATTTAGTGACTTTCATCAGGGACCAAATAACCCCAATAAATTTAATGAATTTTTGACGAATATGGCAAACAATTTTATCCCGTGTGAGATACCATATCACTATACTTTTTATAATTTTTGAAAATGTTTGAACTATTTTTTACAAAATTTGAACGCTTTTAAAAAAAATTGTCACTAAGCATTTTCATTTTTTTTTTATTATTGCGTTAGAACAACTTATTATAAACTTTGTATTCAAGTTTTTTGATTTAATACAAAATGATATCAATTAAATAAAAAATTCAAATTTACCAAAATAGTTAAATTGTAAATTTAAATAATTAGGTCAATATATTTTTTAAGTTATACGTAGAACAATTTTCTAAGTAAAATAATTTACAACGACCATAAATATTATTCAGTAAATGTTTAAATATTATCAAACTATTTTGAAAATAATATGTGTTTTTTTATTACTTTGTAATTTAAGCTGCCAGAAACAATGTGGAGTGAAGATTATTATGTTACTCTACTTCAAGAACATTTTAAAACTTTTGATTCACTAATAGCTAACGGAATTCCACTCTTAGGAGAAATGATATGGAATTTTGCGGATTTTAATACACCACAAGGTAAAATATTTAAGAAATCTTTTTGTATGCTAATCATTAAACATTACTTTTTTCTTCATTAGAGTATATAAGACCAGGGTTATGTGTCAAAGGATTATTTACCAGGGAACGACAACCAAAGATGGCTGCATACGTGGTCAAAGAACGTTATAATCAATTTAAAACCAACTCTGCATGCCATAATCAATCCCTAATTTTGCGGGTAAATGTTTAGAGAAACGTACTTAGTTATGTAATGGATTTGATAGTATTATATTATGTTGTATAATTTTTTTCTCTAAAATATTTCAATTTTTTTTATAATAGTTCATTAGATAAGCTAGTTAATGCGTAGATAGTTGTATACTGTACACAACTATTATGCATTTGAAACTCAAATAAACAGTTATTCATACAATACTCTATTGTTAGTTTTTATTTAACGCTCCTTTAACGATCAGTAATATGTAAAACTTTATATTCAACTTATTATTGATCTACAAAAAAATTAAGAAACTAATTCCGTAAGATATACATTTGATATCAACCTTGTCTTCAACCGTAATTCAGTTTTGTAGAAATTGAGCTTTAAGAAATCAATTTTAGTTGGTACCTACAATTGTACCAATACAAAGTGATCTGCTTAAGAGTCCACACTCTTTATTTCGAAAAATAGTAATTATTTCAAAAATTGTGTTCTTATTGATGTCATTAATAACACAATTTTTGAGAACAAATTATATTTGTTACAATTTTTATTGTTATTTTTTAAAAGTTTTTACTTTTTGAATGAAGATGTAAATTTTAAATTTTTATCCAAAGCAGAACACTATTTGTAATGCTTCAATACATAACAAGAAGAGAAGAGTAGCTCATTAGTTATAAGTTATAACTTATAAGTATTTAAGTATTTTAGGTGTTGATGGGCGGAGTATAGTGGTCCAACATTTTACAGAATACCCCTGTGTAAATCCATTCCATTCATCTATCTAAGCTTTAAATACTTATTGGTTATAAATTATAAGTTATAAACTTATAACTAATCAACTATTCGTTCGAAATTCGATTTGTATGCATCAAAATACTCCATAAAATATTTATCTGTATCGGAGTATAAAATTAAATACGTAATATTTCAAAAAATAAATCTTAAAAATGTTTAAAAAATAATGTTTTGTTGTAACATTAAATTATAAATATAATAAATTATAATATATAACATAATATTATAATACTCTTAACCGAGTTTCTTTTTGTTATTGAGTATCCTCGAAAATCTGAAATAATTTTGTGATTACTGGTTAATGTGTCCGGGAACTCTTTTTCAAACATGTTAATTTAAAATAATATTCATATAAACTGAATGAGCCATAACACCTTAAGCGTTTTCTTACATTAAGAACCTTAAGTGCTGTATGGAAATATTAAAAAAATCAAATCATGTTCAAATAGTAAAACTGGGGAAGTCACTCTGCTTTATAGTAGGTATGTTTCGTATGTATGCCTCGTCATTAAGTAGATCAGTGTAATAGGATGTATATAAGAACAATTTGAATTCAATGATAAATGATTGCATACAAAATACGATTCAGAGCGGAAACGTTGTCATCTTCTATTTTTAAGCATATTTTTTGATATATGTATAATACTATTAGTAATATTTTTCTATTACCTAGCTGAACATTTGTACGGTACGTTAAAGTTAAACTAATTTTATCCAATTAAATTTAATTTGTTATAAGAAAAATTATAATTGTTATAAGCTGATGTACTGACGCACCGTTTAAATAGAATTGTGATAAAAAAGTTTGTTTGAGTGTTTTTAAATTTTATTGTGTGTAGAAAATAATAATATTTATGATAGCAAAAAGTTTCAAGTCTTTAAGGTTAATTTTTTTTTAATTAAACAAAATAATGTAATTATTTATTCATTTAAATAGGTATCTAATTTTTACTTTTAAACCTCCCAAGTACCATCTAGAAGCAATTTTATTCCAGAAACCCCCCTTGAGGTTAAAGATTGAAGCATTTTAACTAGGTACTACAAAAGATGATCACAAACACAAAATATAAATTGCTCCACGCAAAAACCAAACTATACTCTGAATCTATTTTATTTGTTATTACACATACAAATTCCTTTTTAAAAAATTATTTGGACATAATATTATGTTTATTTGTACCTATATCCGATATCGTAAAAACGTGTGATAACTGTGATTTATTTATCACATATTATTTACAAAGTGACCCTGGAATAATGAAACTTAGGATAATATTTTTTAGTATTAAAATTCCTTCTGCGATGTTTTATTTTTTTTTTGTTTAACTGTGTAAGTGACGGAAGTGCTTTAAATTACGTTTCATGTACTTGAGCGTGTATTCCAAGACTTATATTTGAAATTCACGCCCATGTAAAGTGTTTTAAAGATATTTTATATGCTATTTTAATACGTAGGCGTGCACTTAATTTTGTCTCTATATTTTTAATTTACCGAACAGAATATGTTATTGTTATTTATTGAACAATTAGAACAGCTTAAGCAAACAGGCATAGGATTTTTTAGGATTATATTTATAAGGTCTTCATTGTCCACGTCTATTTTTGTAGCTTTCTTATAGTAGATTTTGAAAATAAGTCTTATTTTTTTTAAATGTATTATTATTAATTCATAAGTTGTAATTAGTATGTATACAGACAGGAGACATTATTATGTCTACACAATATTTCAATAAGTACAACCGTTGAACATAAAATACAAACATCTATATTGGTAGAAAAATACTCGAAATCCGCTTTGCTCTCAATATAGTGCGTAATATATTATAACTGAAATGATACGTAGAACAATATTTGTTTTCAAAATGATTCACACCTAAATATTTACGGTATTTTTTTTCTTTTGCGTACAATTAAGGAAAGTAACAACAAGCGATAGAGTTATAAAAATATCACGCCCTGTATAGGTGTGGTGATCAAAGTATACTAGATTAGTAAACATGGTAAATGTCCGGTATCGCAGACGGTTGAAAAGGTGACCGTTTTGAAAAAAGAACGCTGACTGTCCGCACGGTTCAAGTACTATTAATTAGGCGTAGACCGCTATCGCCGATGTTGCGATTGGCGAGTGCGCGTGACGCTGCCGTCACCTTCTCCTCATTCTCCTCCTGCTACTCCTTCCCCTCGTCATCATCATTACGCTTCAAACACCTCCACGCGTTTGCGTTCTTGCAGTAGTGCACGGGCGCAGTACACATTCGAACAGCGATAATAAATTAGTAATTAGATGTTAGTATAATAATAACAACCAAAGTCCATTCGATTGTGTCTCCGCCGACTTGATTCGCGTTTTTCGATAGATTATGATTTCTAACAGGAAAAAACATAAAAACGATCGGGCGCACCACGAGCACGTGTGGTGCTTGTTGCGCGTGAGTGGTGGGAGTGTTTGCGACGGCGACAGCGACGAAGCCTCCGATAAGATTAAAACAAAATGCACGCGTCGGAGACGGAGGCGACGGCAACGAGACAAGTCGTTGTCCAACGTCTTCGTCATAACTTGCACGACGTTCGCGAATTCCATTGTCTCATGTCGACCGACGAGCACGTGGACCATCAACTGAAATTGCAGCAGCAGGGCCGACTGGAGCTGCAGCAAGAAGCGCGCCGGCCTCCACCGCGGTACAATATTGACCCCGCGTGGACATACCGCGCGCTCACCGTACTTGACGTGTTCCTCCATGTGTTCGTCGCATCCACCTTTGTCATCGGAATATGGAGAGCTTCGTACCAACTGTTCGTACTTTACCACAAAGAAATGAACCCTTGGTTGGCCACTGGTGCATCCGTTGTCGTTCAATTGGTTTGTATAATTAGTAGTAGTATTTTATTTTTTGTATATTTATCAACATACTTGTAGAACCCTAGAGGGGCAGTGTGTGTGATGTGACTTGTGTAAGTTGGTTTAAAATCTGAGTTTTGACTACTATACAGTTTGACAACATTAAATAATTTATTTTTTGAGGTAGATACCTAAATTACGTCCCGAGTCCCATGACTGATGACCTGCTGAATAGAAACCTTAAATCACTTAAATTATATATTTTAGTTTAACACTCTATTCTATGATACCTTTACTTATTTGATTTTATTCGATTTCATATGCCATGCAATACATATACATATATAAAATATAAATACCTTTATGTAAACTTTTTCATTATTATTTTTATATGAGTAGTTAAGTTGATTTTCGTCGCAATAACTAATATAGTAGCTAGGTCCTATGGCTAAAAGATTAATGCTTGAACACATTACCTACATACCTACTATTCACTGCTTATATTATATACCTAGCACTTTTGACGGTGTTGCATACTGGGTTGAATCTATAGACTCCTATAAATATCAACCACAGTAATTCATATGTTATTTCACAGCTATAGTAAATTATACAATTTGATTTTAAAATAAATTGATGGTCTATATATAATTAGGTATATTGAGTATTTCGTTTTATGGACCAACATTATTTAACAAAATGTTCTACTCTTTCACACAGTTAAGGGTTATATTTGTAATATTCAATTTACAGTTTATTTATTTATTACTTGGTTATTATTTCCTTTTGGTACTTGAATTAAAGATATTTTTACATGTATATCGTATGTGCTTATTTATTATTTAAGATCATATATTATAGGACTGATAATTCATTGACTATCTAAATACATAATAATATTTGATTTTTATGTTTTAATAATATTAATACAATTTTTATTTTTTTTTAGTTGCTATCTATACTGAGCGATCCCTTAGTAAAGTATTTCAAAAGAAGAAACCATTCAAAAATTGCATTTTGGGTGATTTCTAGAGTATATATATATGCAAGATTCGTAATTGGTATGATTATGTATGTATACCAGGAATGGTTGCTTGAGGTAACATTAAATCATGTACATATAGCTGTACCACCTAGTATTGTTCTTACGATTGCCATTGGTATATTATGCTCAGTTCGCATGTTGGCCACAATCATGGGGCCACCTACCTGTGGCCTTGAATTTGATCCCAAACCAGAGGAAATATTTCAATTTGAAAGAATGTTCTGGCCTGAGGTAAGATATCTTTATATTTAATTTATAATCCAGCAGTCAATACTATTACGTAATAATATATGTAATGCCATCATAATATATTAATATATCTTCTATAAGTTTTATATTAGTTTAACTTTTTCTTTCTTCATTTAAAATAAAATTGTTAAAAAATAATAATAGTAAAATAATCCCTATAAATATTAGATTGGTTTAATAAACCGTTATTTTTCTTATCATTAAACAAATATAAACATATCGAGAACAATAATTTTAGAGTGGTATAAGTAAACACAATAACTATTTTCGGGCTTTCAAAAGGTTAAACAACTTAACACTTTGCGGATTTGACTACAACTTCATTCTATAGTAAAGGGATTTGATTAAAAAATATTATCACCTTAATGATATATGACCTATGGCATAAAAAAATGTAATAATTAAAAAAAATTCTATGAACTATGTATAATAGGTATTATAATATAAATATATTGTGAGAAATTTAAACATTGCATTATATATTATTTCTTAAGTATTTAATTATATTATAATGCAATTTCAATTCTTGGGTACACTTAATTTATATACTTTTTAGATTCTCATAATAAATATAAGCTAGTTACTTTGAGAAATTATGATGTTAAACATCATTTATTAAATATTGTATTAACAGTGATCAACTTTTGTATTAATTTTATAGATCGTTAATAATTACCTATACTCATTATAAATTAGTAATTCTGTATTAAAGTATTATGATATTAATATTATTTTAACTGCTCTATTTTTTCTTTATCAGATAATTATTAAAGCAATTAAACATCAAATAAATAAAAACGTTACAGTTCCTTAGTAGGTTACGAAACGATTAAAAAAAATTAAGAATACTTATATATACTTAAACAGTTTATGTTTGCACATACATAAATTTATTATTATTTATACAAATGGTCAAAATTGGTTTACTTTTATTTCAAAAATATGACGTAAATATATATACAAACTGATTTATGTAATAATTTTTTTATTACCTACTTAATACCATAGGCATTTAGGCAATAGATCCTAATAGTAATATTTATACAAAATCAGTTTATTAAATGTCTTATTTTTTCAAATAAATAAATATGACTTAATAAAATCATCTTTTTCATGAATTGGAAATCGTTTTTGTATACTTCATAAAATATGAAAAACTTGTAGTAAATGGACATCTTTTCATGAAATTAACACTGAAATATAATATTGTGTAAATTGCTCCAATAACTCAAAACAACATATTTATGTAACGTGTATAATATTTGTAATATTTTACCGGGTTTTTATTACGGTTCTAGTATAGATGTGAGATATGTATAATAACCTATGAGTTATAGAGACATCAGAGAGGACTTTCTGAAATTCTGACTGAAAAAAACACAACTATTACAATTAAAAGTAGATACTATAAAATGATGTTAACATGTTGGTAATTTAGAGTAACTTACACATCAAATTGTATACTAATATTGAATTGTAAGAAAATTAATTCAACAAATCGAAATATATAATAATTATGTGTTTGTGAGACTGTAATACCATGGTATACTATGTATACCGGAGAGCAGTACAGAGACATCTATAAGCAAATTATTCTGTTTCAATAATAAAAATTAAATAAACAAAAATAATTACTTAATACTATTGCTATTAGTTTCAAGTCCCTATGAATAATATTTTAAAAATACAACAAAACAACTAAAATCGTTATTTTTTGTTTAAATATCTAATTTTGTCATATTATGAAGTTGAAATGTCTATAAACAAAATTATGCAGATGTATTTATTAGATTTTTAGCTTTATGAATAAAAAAACTTATGAGGAGCTCTGTATTTAATTTTCAAGACTTAGCTATTGAAATTGAAAAGGTTATACATTTTTAACTACAAAATCATTTTTTAATTTTCATGATTTCGACCAAATTTGAACTTCAAACACAAATAATACAAATTTCTCCAATGTTTTTCCAATATTTTGAAATTGTATTAAATTCTTGATCCCAAGGTTCTTATTAAAATATTAATACATTTTTAACTTCAAATCAGTTTACATATTTTCGCGACTTTGAAAAACTTCAAACGTTAATGACAAAAAAATTGTGACAATGTATTTTTAATATTTTTTAATTGTTACAAGAACAACTTTTGAGGAATCATGAATTACATTTTCTGCTTAGGCTATAAAAGTGTAAAATATTGTAAAGTTTTTTACTCACAAACCAAAATTGTATTATAAATAAATTGGAAAAAAACTTAAAAAGTCGACAATTTCTAATGTTTATAAATAGTACCTAAATATTTTTAAATATTTGATAATTTCTAGAAAATTCATGTATAGGATACTAGCTGTATTACCCGGCTTCGCCCGTTTGTATTTTTTTCCATATTTACAATATTATTTTAGAATATTAAGAGTAACAATTGTTGAGTGAAAAACAGTTTTTATGCACTTCTCGTTGAATATTAAACAAATTAATAATGCCAACTCTATATGAATAATATGGTTTGTTTTATAATATGACGGTTCAAATATACTAAGTAATATCGTTATAACAATATTCAATTTAGTCCCACCCGGCGTTTCCTGAGCCAAATATTATGTCAAGATTAACCTGAAGTGCATCATGCAACACGCAACATGCATCTAAACCACCTAGGTAGGCAATCCACTGCATTAGATCACGGACCATATGCTAGCAGTATATTATCAGGTAGGAAATCCACCTGCGGTGGATTGTGGACCACATGAGGTGCGTAAGTGAGTGAAATCAGAATTAGGTAAGGTACATGAAAGACGTTGCGGCGGTTGCTCGTGCCAAAGATTTGTTTTTTTTTAAAATTTGTTTGCTATAATTTTTATCGATAAACTTCTCGGAACAATTTATTTCTACATGCCGGTATATCAAACACATATTGATAAATAGCAGGTATCTGGAAACCCGCGAGCTGCAGCCATGCCGTGCAGCACAATACGTATTGGCTGTGAATAATTATTATTAATTAATCCACTGAAACTCAACATTTTTTAGAATCTTTTCTTATTGACAGTAAAAATATTAGAGGAACCACTATTCCAAATTTCAAGTTCGTATGTTGAATAGTTTTTGAGATACAGCGATCAGTGAGTTAGTGGTATTTGGATTTTATATATATATAGATGGATTATGTATATTTGATGAATATTCGAATCACTACAGTGGTTTATTTTTAAATTACAACAATAAAAAAAAAATGTATCATGTATAGGTGCCGTAACCTAAGGCAATAATAAAATAAACATTTGGTGAAAATGTCAAGTGTATAAAAATATTAGTTTTCAAATTACTCTTAAAAAACAAAATCAATTTTGTCAAAAACTGGTTTTGCAAAAAAATGGCTGTTTTTCCCAATTTTTTTCCCCCGTTATCCCGTAATAACTAAAGTAATTCTTATATTTTTAAAAATACTAAGAATTATTTTTAACTCCCCAAAGTACCAACAAGATCCAATTTTTTACTAGAAACCACCTTCAAGATTAAAAAACATTTTTTCAGCTCTAAGAAGTGCTATTAAACTGGAATATTACAGTGACTATTTCATAATAGTATCCATTTACCTAATGTAGTTTTTTCTTGTTTAATGAATTCTAAAAATAAAAAGATATCACCAAGTGATTATGATTTATATATATATATATATAAACTACTCTTACTAAACTACCCTATTACTCTCATCATGAAGTAATATTAAAACTATATTATAATAGTAATATTATTCTTAATTAGAATAAATTAAAAATTTCCGGAATACATAAATGTAAATTTAATAATCCAATTGATACAAATGTTTTTCTATATTTTTTTTATCTATAAATAGATAGGTAACCCTTAACTCGTACAAAATAATATAAAACTGAATACATTTACGATATCATAAGAATACGAATATATTTTGACAAAATTACACACCAAATTATACATTTTATAAAAAGCTTTACAATTTACAAAATTGAAATAAAACCTTACTATTACCTATACAATCTACATGTTATTAACATTTATGTTTAGAACATTTAAAATGTTATTTCAGGGTTAATATTGTAACGTATTTAAAAATTAAAAGTATAGAAAATAATTATTCACAATATTTTTTAATAATAACTTTAATTCGAAAAACGATATAAGAATCTGATATAGAAAATAATAGCTTTCCTTGGAATAGTTTTTTCTATATAAAAGTTTCTTTGTAATATAGTTTTAATATCTATAGGTTAGTATCTAAACTATAATTTATCGAATTAAATTAGGGCAGACGCTTCATTGGTGGTGAGGAGGTGGTGGGGGGGGGGGGCGTTTGTTGAGCACGCGTTTGCAACTATTTTTTTTAACTGCTAAAAATAAAATAAAAATGCCGATATGAGTTTTGTTAATCTGATATTGAGTCAGTATTTTGTATTTTTAATTTAAAAATATATCTTTGATGTGGTTCGACAATTAACCAACTATCAAGAGTAAATTGATAACAGTAATATATTAATAAATTATAAACAAATAATAGTAAAAAGATAATACACATGTACATTGTACATTTATACACACAGATTTCTTACTATAAATTATAATAGATAAGAATATCCGAAATCCGAATAAAAATAATACACAACAATTTATAATTTATAGTTAATCAAAATATAACAAAAGAATAATATAGTTTGAAAATTGCATTCCTATAGTAATCTCATCGCCTAGATACATAGTTATAGTACCTATCGAGTAAATTGTCGCTGCGTAATAATTTTAAAATGGTCTGCAAGCATTTTGGCACCAGCAATTAAAAAACTGAAATGACTCTCCTGAGTTAGGTAAGGTACCTAGTTACCTACCGTACTTTAAATTCATCACATATTTTTCAGACACCTACAATATTTCAATGTTGAATCTCCAAAAAAAATGCATACACAATAATACTATCTCTTAGGATATAGTTTTGATAACCTTTAATGTTTCATTGTGATACACTTATACACATTGAATGGTGTATACTGTATAGTGTAATAATCTAATAACCATAGGGGCATCATAAAATAAAATAAAATATTTTATAAACTAATTTTAGTGTTACGACTAACCAGCTAATTAGGTAAAATCGGTATGACTTAGATAATATACAGTTAATATTACCTATTTAATAATAACTATCGAGCTATAAGAATATTACTATCAGTTAATACTTTATTTCCTCCTTTTAGATTATTTAGTAAATGCAAAAAATATCCTACGTAATATATTTTAAGCATCTTATAATATTGAGAAATAATTCAGTAGGTAGGTATGTAATAATTATGTAGATATACAATGATAAAAATATCTGTGTATGAGCTAACAATGTATTTGTTCTTTTAATATCCAATTATTTTACTATTTATCAAATATAGACTTATAGGAAATAATGAATTAATTCTATTATGTTCAATTTTATCTATTATTAATTTTGAAATGATTTTAATTCAGAGAATCAAGTTTCACAACATTCGTTTATGCTTTTAAGCATAAATGCATTATGTTAAGTATTTGCACAGTCTTAAATTAAACCAGTAAACGGAAGTATTTCTTTAGCCAACGCATACAAATAACACCGAATAATATTTTAAATGGCATATATATATTTTATTATATACAGTCAGTGGCGGCTTGACATTTTTTTTCCGTGAATCATATTTATTATTTTTAGACTATCCACCCTTAACATTTTTCTCGCTGCACTCCAAATAATGAATTCATAGGTTGTTACTTTAGTGGTTGAATAATGGGCATTTAATTGGTAGGTAGGTCAATGTACAGTTAAATGTGGAGCTATACCTATATCCTCATGGCAAATCACCCAACCATTAGTTTTTGTGAATCGTGGGCTTCAAGTGTACCTCCTTCGAGCCGCCACTGTATACAGTTATTTGCATTTAATTTCTCCTATAGTAGAGTAGGTACTCCCATAGAGTAGGTTAATGATGAACTGAATCCAGTGTCTACAGCGTTCTTGCAACTTTTAGAAGCATCTTTGAAGTAATTTTTGGAAATTATCCATAGTTGCTCCAGTGCTTTACTGCTTTGTTTCATTGTGTTTTATTTCATCCACATTTCGAAAATGTTAGCAATTAAGATCTTTCCGACTGTCTGAATGTCTGAATAGGGACTTTTATTTTTCATGTATCTCGTAAACAGCAAAGAATATCGGTAATTTAGAATTTTCTTTGTTAGATTTATAGTTTGTCTTTTTGCAGCGTAGGTACTCGTGATGGTAGTTTAAAAATACAACATAGCTCATATACCTATAGGCACAACTAGACCTCTAAAACATGAAGTACTAAAATTGTAAACGGCTCACAGAGATTTTTTTTAGGGTGGGGGGCACATCCCCTAATACTAAAACTACACTATCTTATAAGTTTCAAACCAACAATAATCGATACATTTCAACTTTTTATACACATTTTAACACATATTATATATTATTATTAATGATAAAAACAAAATAAATATAATTCCCTTTTTATTAATTTAAATTTAAATTAGGCCAATAAAACGTTTATATAAAACTCATGGAAGTTTAACAGTAATATTACAGTCCACTGCAGCATACATCTATATAGTGCTATCAATTATAGAATAATGGAATAATTTAAAACGAATTACTATTATGACTTACAACCGAAATAATTTAAAACAATTTTCGATATTTATTTCATAATTTAAAAACATGAAATTTATGGAATATTCAAATTTCAATAAAATAATAATAGTTTGACTTAAAATAACAAAGAGTGCTAAATTAGAACCAGGGGGTGCTAAAAACTCTCTTGCACCCTCCCTAGTTACACTTATGTTACTGACTATAAGTCTCAATACTTTTTGATTAGACCTCGTTTAACAATAAAAATTATTTGCTATATAGATATTTAAAAAAAATCACTATATACATTAAATCTTAATTAAAAAATATTACCTAATAGTCACACACCTACCTATATTATATTACAATGTCAATAATAATATATTTAAAAACATTGTTATAGGTACTTAAAATAGTAATACATATATTATGTATAGGTTTAAACAATATATACATTACACATGCAGATCGTGAAAACACTTCAGAATATTAAAAAAAAAATCCATTTTATTAAATGTTATCCATATTGCGTAAAACACGTAATTTCATTAAGTAAACAAAATTAATATCTGTTTTATGGTGCGGACAAATATTATCATCCATATCGCGGAAAAAGGATTATTCACTGTATGAAAATAATTATTTCTTAAATGGATGCGAGTATCTATATGATATAATACTATTTTCGTTTCTATAGAATTAATTTAATTCATAAAATAATACAAATAAGTTTTTACATGTTACCTATGTTTGGTCTAAAAGTGTCAATTTGAATTCAGCCATTTAACACGTGATTCATAAAACGAAATACTTTAAAAGTTAAAATACAAGTATAGGTATCTGCATCACTCATAGACACATTATTATTTAAAATTGACAGTTCTTTACCTCTTTACGGGTCGACTGCAAAACAATTCTAAATCGCCGATGACAGCAGGATGGCGCAAACCATAAGAAACAACGGATACACGTATTATACCTACAGAGACAATAATAATAATAACAATAATTGTCCCTGTGGATGAATAATGGATATATATATACATATATATTATTAACCGAACGTCGGCGGCGACAACACAACATAAATGATGTCCCAGACAAAAGCGTTTCGCACTTGTCGTCAGTGGGGAGGGCAGTACAATGGGCCACCGTCTAATGTTATGAGTGTATTTTTTTATTTTTTATCGGCCGATAGAGATAAAGCCGCAAGTAGCAAAATTGTTCCATCCGCCCGCGGCAGTATAGTAGTGTGCAACCATGTCAGCGTCAGTTAACAGCGGGCGCGCTCCGCTTTGTGTCCTCTGACCGTCGCCTCAATCGCCACCACGTGTTACAACGATCACTACGACATCGTATCCTCCCGCGACCCACTCTACGACGATGGCTGAATGGCCGACGACGACTGACCGGCCGATCGGCTGCTGCTGCTGCTGCTGCTACTACCTAACGTCCTAACCTGCTAAACCGACTGTGGTAAATTACTCGGCGTTTGTTGTTCTGCCACCCACCCCGAGACTGCAGTGACATCGTGACATCGACTTTCGACACCACCCGCGATGACGTCTATGCGACGTGAGCTCGGCGACGGGCCTGCCGCCCTGGTGGCTGTCGATGCCGCATTGTCCACGGTGGTGATCACACCCATAGTGGTCACATACTGGAGGATCACTTGGAAACTGATGGATATATATATACTACCCGGGCATCAGGTGTGGAGCATCATCGCGTCCGTGGGCATCGGGTTCATCGGCCTGTTCATATTTACGTTATTCCAGCACCGGTTCAAGGGCTATCTGAAGCCCAGGAAGCACACGGTCATGTACTACGTAATGTCCAGAAGTTACACGGCTGCGTTTGCGTACTCTTGCGTTAACTCGTGGCGTGGAATCTGGTACACTATGGACGTGGTGACGGGCACCCGGCCACCTGTGATCGCCGCATCCGTAGCTCTCGGCATATGCAGCATGGCCTCCATGAAGACCCTGCGCAACATCATTGCTCCCCCATTAGCTATACTAACCGACAACTACGACGGATATTTTGAGGTGCCTACGCTGTTTCGCATTGGAGTTCGAGTGAGATTTTCCTCATAATGCATTTGTACAACGCCGAGTCACATTGCTTACATCACACTCATACGATATATAATTACTATAATATTGTTGTGGCATTAGTGGCCCTATTCGTGGATTTCATACGAAATTGCGTACAATTGTTACAGTCGTTTTTTCTTATCTAAGAGTAAAACAATTAAGCCACCCTAAAAACACCTAAAAAGTTTCTAATCATGCAAGTCTCATAAAGGCATGACCTTAAAAGTTCATTGAAATCTCATAAATGATTTTTTAAGTTAAAAATCAGGACAACGTCAAAACTATATTACTTTACGCTAATAACTATAAATACTTTTAAAGTATATAAATGATAATCCAAATTGTTTATTTTATCGTATATTTTTTTACGCTAATACTTTAATATTGAAAATTGATTTTAAATATTTCGATATTCTGGTGAGTAAATTGAGGAATTAATTCGTTTTACAATGATGTTTTATTTTATAAAGACTTTTAGACTGCATCGCTAAGAAGTGCTCAGAACGTTTTAACGTTTTAAAGCCAAATTAAGGACAGACAGGTATAGTTAGTTCTTTGAAAAGTCTACTTAATAATTAAACACTCGTCAATGTTTTTTTAAAATTTACTAATTTTAAAGTATGTATTGTTTATTTGGCCTACAACGTATGAAATGTTTTTATGTTTACATATTATAAGTAGGTTTATGAAAAAAATATTTTATAACGTAAGATAGAAAATAACGTTTTAAAATTCCAAGATAATTTTCTGTAGTAATTTCCTCCATATTAGGTACTTAGTGTATTGTATTACACGTAGGCTTGTAGATGATTACAAAAAAAGTGTGTATAATTTTGTTTAATACATAAATGTAATTACATTTTTATTTAAATTATATGAAATATAATTATAAATTATAAATTGATAATACCAATTGTATACCTACTCGGAGACTTTAGTGGTGAGACTACTGGCTTTACAATAATATGTTTAATTTTTGGTTAGGTAAAGTACGATTTGCTTGTTTTCGATATTTTTTTGTGAATCTAAGACATTTTAAGGGGTTAATTTTGAAATTTATCTCTGACCAAAGATTAAAGTTGGGTGAGATTTTTTTTAAATAACGCAATTTTAATATTTATAAATTAGAATTTAATTTTAAGTAAGTATTGCAAATCTTTTTATTTTTGACTTAATTTAATTTATTACTACACCAAGTTATAAAAGAAATTTAATAAATTATAATTAAAATTTAGTTCAAATACATTGGGCTTACAATTTATTTGTCATTTAACGCCGTGTTATGCCATTAAAAATGTGTCAGAAAAGTACAAACAATATTTATAAATACCTGTAGGCTAGTACACTATACATAGAAAATTCAATATCTCAAGATTAACATTTTTTTATTAATGCTAAATACTACTATAAAAAATACTGTTTCATTTATAAAACAGGCATACATTTGTACTTCAACATGGAATGATCAAATATATATGATTAAATAAAATAACTTAAGGGCCATATCTAATAATATATATAATATTTATATATTATTAATTTAAAAATATATACCATTTAACGATTAAACTATGTGTAAAAAAATAATTGCTGGGAAGTATTTAAAGGTCGTTGGGTCCGTAATACGACATTCATAAGAGTGTATGAATCCCTCATTCTATTAAAAGTCTTTATTGTATGTTAGTTAGGTATATGTATTAGAATATAGATCTCATCATTTATCATCCGTTTGCGGAAAGCAAAATTATTTATCTTGATCCAGTTCAAAACCGATTCCATAGTGCCATTGTCATCTAAGAAAACACTAATGGTCTTATTATAATAATTTAAACATGGTCAACCATCGTAGATTATTAAGGCCAACTGAATTAAAATTTGTGTTTTTTTTTACAAATGTCCCAACTTGAATATTTAACACTTATATTTCTCAATAGATGAATTTTAAAGTACAGTCTTGGTAACTGGGCTACATGATAATCCGACACGTCCAGTAACCCGGCCTCAATTATTTTCTATTAGAAAGTCTAAATAGCTATGAAATCGATAAATTCAACTAACAATCCAGATAAATCGATGAGGTATTTCATCTAAGAAAATTTCAAAACAAGGCAACTAGAAATTTATATCAGTCAAAAATAAAAATAACAAAATAGATGATAACAACAAATTTTTTAAAATATGTAATTTTTTTAAGAAATTAGGTATGTATGTAAAATATAGATGTAATTTAATACATATTTTATTTTTTAATTATAAATTAGAATAATCCTACTACTCGGAGCCCATAGATCGGTACATGTTAGATTACCTAGACTCTACTGTAGTTAGCTATCACTTAATACATTTATAAGTTATAAACTTATAACTAATAATTTCCAACTTACTTTATGTCTTTAATTATTACGTAAATTGGTTTCATAGAAAAAAATTTCAAATTAACTAAATTAAAATAGAGTTTGTTGCTTTTACTAAATAAAATAATCATGATCTTTTTCTGTTTTTTTATAACTTTAATTGACTATTTTAATAAATCAAGAACAAATGGTATTATATTATAATAAAACTGCGAATAGAATATATTATTGTATGAGTTTTTGTCTAGTTTTAATTTTAGAAATCTGTTTAAAATAGTTTTTGTTTTCTAGTAATTCCACTCAATTCATTTGAACTAAAATCTAAAGGACAGAATATTATATTTAGTCATATTGATCACTTAGTTCTATGCACAGACAAATAAAATAATTGTTATTATGTATGTTTATTTTGTTTTACAGGATGGTACTGGATCATGGCTGTATGTATTGGATAGCTTTTTTAGCGTTTGTATTATTGGCTCATTGGTAGTAATCGTTTGGCGAGGTGTTTGGAGTCTAATGGACGAATATATATATCCGGATGATGATAACACATCCGCAATTATATCATTGGTAATGTATAAATAATAATATTTATTTTATTTATTTAAACAAAATCATATAAAGTTAATATAGTTTAGTCATAGAAAGTATTTATATTATTTCGGACTTTCAAAGTAAGACTACTAGGAACCTATAAATTATTTTTTATAATCTTCTAAACTAATAATTGTCAACTATAAAATATTTAGAACGATAAATTCCAATTGAAAAAAAAATATATGAATAAATTTGATGTTTATGCCGTTTATGGACAAGTTTTGTTATCAACTTAACTATCTGATAATAATAAAAAAATATTTATTTTATAATTTTTGAGATTTATATTAAATATTTTGTTTTTATAAAAATAAAAGAAACAATAAAAAAAAATAAGTAGGTAAATGTAGCATGCTACTTGATATTTTTCCTTTACAGGGAAAATCTATAAATCTCAAATATGTATTTATAATGTCAAATATCAATAATACATCTACTTTAATACGAATGATAACAATACGTAATAAAATGTTGATAAGTAACCATGATAACAAACATCTTACGAAACAATTTTCGAGACCAATGTCTCTAAACAAAAGTTTTATCCAGCCTAAAAACATATATATGTTAAAAACGTAATAAACTAATAATCTGAGAAAGTAAAAGAACGATTAATATTTGTGATACGTGAACCTGATTGAGCATGGTCCATTTTTTTAACAACCCGATTGATCAAATAAAAAATATTATCATTTCATTCAACGTTGTAAATTTTCTGGAGGTCCGTCTACAACCAGACCCAGCTATGTACCAGTGGCGCATCCAAGGGGGTGGACTTCGGGCCCGGGCCCCCTCCCTACCCCTTGGCTAGTGTCATAGTTTTTATTTTATTGGAGTCACGATTTATGTCCGTGATCGAAGTATATCAAAATTCAGATAAAGATTTGGTATTTTACTGATAACATGTCGATCATGATGACTATTTATTAATTGATGACTATTTTTTTTTACTGAGACGAGAGGACGGCACAAAAAATGCTTAAAATAATTTTTATTAAAATGTGGATTTAAATTGTTATCAATGTCTCAATGATAAAATGAATTTCACAATTTTTAATTGCTAAAATTATCTTTGGTATTAGTTTATTATCTTTTCTATGATTTAGACCACCTAATACTTAATACCTTCCTATTTTTCTTTTTATAGTTTGTTTGTATTCCATCTTTTTTATTATTATATCTTGTTTTATGCCTGGTTCAGTAGTGTGCACGGAAATGTACAAGCAATTATTATAGTACCTTTAAAATATCTGTAGACTAGTGTTGACATGCGTCCAAACCACGAATTAAATTTTTTTTTTTCCTACTGCAACATATTCGGACGTAGGTATTGCTATCAAAATAGGAGTTTTAATTATACAAAAAATTGCTTTTTCGGTGACTGTATGAAATGTAATTGGGAAAAAATTTGAAAATTGGATGAATATAAATCCACATTTGCTTACATAGTTACATTTATTTTATTTGGAATTTATGTAAATGTAGGCATAACGGGGAAGGTGTTGGGACGCCACGAGTCTATATTAAATAATTTTGCACTTAGAAAACGCGATTTTTAAATCTTTGAATTGAGCTTTTCTACTTATTCTTTCCCAATTCGAGCACTGGCTAAAAAACTATACAATCATTGACATATTATACTTAAAAAATATAATTTTATAATTTTAAAATAGGTGATTTAATTGAATACATAATTTTGATGATGTTAAAAGCAAACCTTAAAATATTACATATATTGCTAAATATTATACTTTCAATGTTCATTTATTAATATTTAAAAAATTTCGATTGTATTTATTAAGCAACAAAAGCTATTCATGTAACTAATGTAAAGGTACAGACGTACAGTAATTCAATTTCACGCTGTAATATATATTACGATTAATAGATTTTTTCAGCCCCCCCCCCCACCACTACTTGAATAAATCCTGGTTGCACCATTGTCATGTACGAGTCTTATGAAATACTTGTATATTACGAGTATACGCGGATCATACGTATCCATTATTTATACGATTATTCTTTAAACATAAACTCTACTTTTATGATTTTTTAGTTAAACTAGTATGCTGTCCATTATCAAATCGAATTTTTTCATTGTTTTCCTTTAGAGTCACATAAACATAATTACTGTCATTTGTTGCAACATGTACCTACATAAGTACCCAACGATATATTGAAATTTACGAAATTTGTTTTTTTTAAACTTATAATGCTAAATGTATTTTTATGAATAAAAAATAAATAATTACGGCAACTTTACACGTATTTCTGTCCTCAGTTTCGTGTTTCAGTATCTTTTGGTCCCCGTTGTTTGATTGCATTTGGCTCAATCGGATTACAGCCAATTTATATAGATTATAGGACATAGGTCTTGTATTTATTGCTACTTAGATTAAGTAAAGCCTATCGATATATTAAATATTTGTTTCAAATAATTGATAGTATAATATGAAGAACCCCAAAGAACTCAAATTGTTAAGTGTCTGTAGAAAACAATATTTGCTTAATGAAAAAATTACAATAATTTATTTTAACGTTTGTTAATTGGTCTTTTCCGTATTCTGATTGCCTGTAATAGTAGTTTGTGTTTTATTAAATGTTTTTGAACCACACACGTTCATCTTTCGTCTTGACTTAACCATAGTTGGTTCAAAGATAAATAGAATCAAATGAAGTGTTGTACTATTGTGTAGTATTAAGCCATTCAGCATTATATTCTACAATAACCATAGCTCTATCAAACGTATTACATATTAACATGAATTCAATACTACCATTTTATAGAAACATTTTTATTTACTCAAATATAAGTAGGTAGGTACCTATGTGTTATTTGTCTACTTGGTCGGATTTTTTAGATACCAATAATAGTAACTATAGAGATTAAATCAAAATTATAATATTTATGATGTATTAATTAAATAGGTACATTAAGTAATTAAATAATTCTGTACTTAAAATAATTAAAAATGTTTGAGAAAATATTACATCATGATTTGTTATCATTGACCTTTGTATGCATTACTCGTGTGACAGTGATATATCAGAAAAACATTAAGGAAGTTTAATTTAAAAACGCTGATATTACAGCTATATAATACATATTATAGTACCTATTAGTTATCATGCAAATATGGAATAAACATTTTTTAATAACATTTACTATCCAAAAAAACTAATTTATAAAACATTAAAATATGTTGAAAAATATAATTTTTAAAGTTAAACATTTTAATTGTAAGTTTTTTTAAAGAGCTATATAATACATATTATTTAAGTACCAATTAATTATAAAGCAAACATGAAATAAAAAAATGTTAACAAAATTTAGTGTCCTAAAAAAAAATTTATAAAACATTAAAATATGTTAAACATTATTATTTTTGAAGTTCAATATTATTAATTGTAAATATTTTTTTTATTTAATCTGATATCTATAGTAAAAAAATTGACAATCAGTGTTTAATAGTTTATTTTGGTTGCCATGTAGGGATGTTTTGGGATGCAAAGTCCTCGGTTATTGGGTTTACTATACACACTAAAGTGATTAAAATACTTAAATACTAAATTAATACAGAAAAAAATATTTTATTTGCATTATTTATGTAGTCAGTCACTAACTAGTTATTTATAATTGATTTGGTTTATATTTTTCGTATAATGTATAATATAACTATAGCTGTATTTATTACCTGGTTTGTCCTTGTTAAAATTTATCTATTCTATTATTCAATTGAAATATTTATAATATAAACACAATTACAATGATTAATCTTATGATTTTCCACTTCTTAATTCTAGACATATTTTTGATGTAAATATAAAAATATGGAGACAGATTCAATGAATGCTTAAAAGCCAACGTAATTCAATACCGTTCAGATTGATAGTCGTCTCCATGTATTTACATCAAAAATATTTCCAGAATTAAAAATGCAAAAGAAAGCAACAAATCATGATTGCAAATCATAAAAGTAATCAAAAGTAAAAAATTCCCTGTAATTTTCTAAAGAGTCAGGAAAACCCATCCAAAAATTAGGGGAAAACCACTTTTTTACAAAACCGATTTCTTTATTTTGCTGTAACTCTAAAACCAAAAAATTTCCACCAAGCATTAACATAGACATTATCTACAAATGGTATAATTTTCAAAATATTTTGAGCTTTTTATAGAAAATTAATTTTTTATTTTAGAGCGTTTGAAATTAGACATTGGTTATTCACCCGTTCGTTCCGGAACGATTTTATTATTTTGATGGTATAACCGCAGATATTTGAAAAATTCACCAAAAGTTAAGATTATCATTTTCTATCCACCAAAAAAATTTTTGAGTTAATTTTAATCCTAAGTAATTTTTGGTTTTTTCAAATTTTTTTTTTTCTTTAAATATTGATAAAAAATATTTTGTTGGGTCAAATTTCCTGAAAATGTAATACAAAATTCCTCATAAATTGTTAAAATAGCAGATCAAAAAAATAAAAATGTTTGTTTATAAGCATTTAAATTTCAAATTTTGACCGAAATTCATCATTAAACATTTGCAATTTGTTTTGTAGTTAACAATTTATAAAATGTCAGTTTTTAAAGCAAAGGATTTAAAATACAAATTTAACAAATTCATAACATTGACCCCACTTGACCCCCAACGGTATAGCAGAGTACGCATTTCCAACCTTTTTACTTATTATAATAATAATAATAATAATAATTTAATCTTTAACCAATGGCAACCATTAAAAAACAAAAAAATATTCAATTTGAAAGTAGACCAGTAATTTTTGAGTCTATTAACTTTGAATTAACCAACATCAATTTTAGATTCTGAGTGGAGCGAGGAATGTATTGATTTTACAATAATATGTGTATTTTTTCTTTGTGTGTCATCAAGTTTTATGGCAATAAAAGTGCTCTGATTTTATTCGTCAGCATCTTTTCTAGTAGAAAAGTGAATCTAGTTAGTATTTTAGGGGGTCAAAATTAAAAAATTCCCAATAGTTTTCAAACGCGTCAGAAATAACATCATAAAAATTAAGGGAAAACAGGAATTTTTACATGAAGCCGATTTTTAACAAAATCGATTTTGTTTTTTGTTGTGACACCAATAATAATAACAGTAGATGTATGAAATTTTCACAAAATGTTTGTATAAACAAATTCTATACACAATACAATTTTCAATATACTTTGACTTTTTTGAGATATTTATAGGCATAATAAATTTTTGTTTTTTTTTTATTTTTGTAGCTCAAAATTATTTTAATCTGTCAAAAAACTTGAAAGTACAAGGTTGTTCATAACTTCTTATAAGTGAAAACTAAAAAAAAACTCAACGGAAGTCTCTAATAGTTTTTTATAATAAGCGTCTGAAGTTAAATTTTCGAGAAAATACGTAAAAATAACGAAAATTTGCAGTTTTTTTTGATTCATTAAGGAAATTCATAAAACATTTTCTATTTAAATCTAAGATTCGAAAATTCAATACAACATTTCTATAAGTTTTTTTACCTTTCTGAAAAAAAAATGTATGAGTAGTTGAAATTAGACATTGGATATTCGTTTTCTCTGGGAACGATTTTCTTATTTTGATGTAATTCAAAAAGGAATAACCGTAGACATTTGAAATTTTCATCAAATGTTTAAATTATCATTTTCTATCCAACAACAATTTTTAACGATTTTTGAACTAATTGTAGGCTTAGAAAATTGTTAGTATTTTAAAAAAAATTTTCTTTAAATTTCGATAAAAAATTTTTTGCTGGTTCAAATTGTTTGAAAATTTAATACAAGATTCTTCATAAATTTTTAAGATAGCAGATCAAAAATATTAAAAATACATAGGCACAATTTTGTTTGTAAGCATTTAACTTTAAATTTTGACCAAAATTTGTCATTGAATATTTGCAAATTGTTTTGTAGTTAAAAATGTATAAAATGTTTAGTTTTTATAGCTAGGGATTAAAAATTTAAAACAAGGTTTTTCTTAAATAGTATATAGTGTAACCAAAAAAAAAAAACCACATACACAATATAGTAAAATCAATACTTTTTTCGCCCCACTTAGAATCTAAAATAATTTTTTTTAGACATTTTAAGTTTAATTTTAATTTTAAATTTATACGAAATTATCTTTAAATGAAAATTAATGATGTTACTTATTTTGTTGTAATTTAAAAATATTTTTCATGGCTGCTCGAAACTTTTAAAGTATATTAATATATTTTATACACACTCAATTAAACATTCAAATGCAATGTTTTCTGTAAAAATGAATTCAACCTACTGTATTATTAATAGTAAAATTAATTTTTTTAATAGCAATAATATCTTAAAATGCACTTAGTTATGTAGGCTGACAGACCGTTTTCGTTCAGAAACGTTTTCGTAGACAATGGTTTATATCATTGAATACAAATTCAACACATCCGCGAAGTGACCCACTCGACACCTTCTGTACAGCATAGCGGTACTCACTTGCCGACCTTTTTTATATATTGTTTACATAAGCCGTTCCACCCGGTGTTGCCCGAGCTAACATATCGATATGCGACAATTTCAAGTCTCCAGCTAACATAGTTTAGGCTCTACGTTGATCAGTTAGTCAGTCGTCAATCAGTCAGTCAGGACACGTTCTATTAATGTAATATAGATAGATGATAAGGTTAATAATGAAGCTGACAAATATTCATTTGACGTACTTTTCAAAATTAGTATCTGTGAATAATCTCAAAACAATTACAGATTCATTGGGGTCTATGGGCACCGTTCCCTCCCCCCAAGACATGCCTACTACTGGATAATACCATTGGTTATTAATACTATAAATACTGTATATATTGTATTTATGTTGTTGCCCCCCCCCCCCAAAGAACTATGTTATGGACCCATGCTTGAAAAAATGTCTATGCATTTTTCATGTTTGTTACACAAGGACTGTAGTAAATTTTCTACTCCATAACGTTATTACAGGCACAGACTTTTTTTTTAAACACATATTGTAAAATTGTTAGATACATTCCTCTTTCCGGTAAGAATCTAATAAACAACAATTTTCTAATTATAACTAGGTAATACACGAGTGGATTAAGTGGATGAACCTAGGAATCTGAAATAGGGAAGAGGGGCTTCATTTTTTCCCAGAAAAAATTCAATTATAATTGTAATACCTACATAAAGATAATAAATTATAGACAACATTATAGATAAGACTTGATAAAAATAAATTTAATTTTAATTTTAAATGTATGGATTTTAAGACTTACCTATGAAAGTATGAACCATTTAATATATAAATGAATACATAACACATACATTTTCAAAAGAGGGCTAAAGGCTCTTAGATTAAACTCACCCCTCGGATCGATGCCTGGGTATATAAGAATTACGAAAATTTAAAACCCTGTTAAAGTAGGTACTGCCATAATACTTCATGTATTTACCTGACATTTTTTAAATTACTTTCAGGTTTATAGTTGATTAAATGTATAAATTACAAAATTATTTAAAGTATAATATGGTACAACCATTATAAAGACCTGCCTGCAGTTAACGTCTGGTCGTAATTTAACTAATTGTATTATTTATATTTGTAGGTTATAGGGTATAGTGTAGTACTACTTGCTTTCGCATTACAACCGGCTATAAAAAAATTGGTTAACAAAGTTAACGGTTTGAAGCGAATACTGTATGTGGATGTATACTTACTGTTCTCGTTTTTTGGTGCTGTAAACGTGTGGAGAGGAGTATGGACTATGCTGGATAATCACTTTATACCAGGTTAGATATTGAATGAACATACTAAATACTAATATAGTATATAATTTATATAAATATATAGTAAGTACATTATTGCGGGATTGAATAAATTTAAAATAAAAACACATAAAGTAGATCAAAAAGTTGTCAATATTTTTATAAGAGCAAAAAATTGTAGTCAATAATATATTAATATGTTCTCAAAATTGTATGCATATATAATTCAAAATGTTAAGTCTTTATGACTTTTATTTTCTAAATAGTAAACTAACATTTTTTTTATATATTATAAATATAAATAGGGTTTTAATATTATAGCATTTATCTGAAAAGTTGAAAATAAAAGTAAAATATAAATTGGTTATAAATACAAGAAATTAAAAAATACTATTTTTACTCACATATTAATTTATACATTTTTTTTAATGTTCAATAAATAAAAATTAAAAGTGAAAAGTATATTATTATTATAAAAAAAAAAAATTTAAACCACGGAAATTGCTATGATGAATAGTTTTGGGAGTACCTCATCTTTGAGTGGATATTGTAATGGTTATTATATTATTATTATTTATTAGGTAAAACATTAAATTATAATTTATATTATTGTTATTAACTTATAAGTCTAAATATTTTGATAATTTCATGAGTATAGAAAATAATGAAATACGTTATGGTGAAAAGTTTCAAGTCCCAACAGTTAATATTTTTTAAATCGCCTTAAAATTCACTAAAAATTGTTAGAGATTATCTTTCAGTTTCTTCAAAACTAGAAATTCAAGTCTATAAAAAAAAAACTATTGCAAATATATTTTTTATATTTATTTAGTACAGTAAACACAATTTATGAATATACTTGATTTAAATGTTCAGGCTTAAATAACCATCATAAACTCATAAACAAAAATGTCATAGAAATAAATCAAAAAAAAATTAATACAATTTAAGTCTATAGCTCAAAAAAAACCAAAATATTCTTAATTATATATTGTAGCATAAATATTTGATAACAATTTTAAGGATCTACTAATATTCATTTTTGAATTACAAAAACAAAAATTCGTTTTTGTTAACTTGTGTTACCTTATATTATTCCCGTTTTATTTGATATAGTTGGATTGTCACTAAATATTTATAAATTTGAATGCATTTCCTTCCATTAATCGATAGAGTTCGTCAGCAGATTGAACGGTTCAACGGTTCCTTACCACGTACTACTCAAGGGCTAGATATATCATATTTGTCCCATCCCTTTCATTACATTCACACAAACGTGTTTTTTATAGTTAGTAGAACAATGCATATACTTAAATACTGATGCAAAGCATTCATTATTTCACTTTAAAATTCGTCGGTTAATAAACTTGGTTACATTCTACATTTAGTAGATATTAGATATATTAATCGTATACAAAACAACCCATGTTCGTGAATTTAGCGGGGAACTTGTAATATAATCTAACGATACCTAAGAAGTTTATTGGTCATTGTTGGAAGTGTGTAGAAATTTGTTGGGAAATACTTTTATTTATAAGCTTTTTTAAAGATTGTGACAACTTCATATCAGTGGCGCATCCCCTCAAATATCGACATGACAAAGTGTATTTGAAGTTATTGAGCATTGTAGTACAGTACTCGTGGATTTTGTTAGAGCGAGGTTTTTAATTAGATTTATTCAAAATGTGCCACAAACTTCACACCAGCGACACCTCCACCCTTCCCCTCCAAAAAAATCTACTTGAAAAGTGTACAAAAAAGTTTGTTTGGACTTACGGTAGTTGATGAGGTGAACAATTTAGAACAAATAGTAAGTATAGAATTTAAAAAAGTGAGTGTATAATAGAACACCAAAAACAAATGTATTCCATTGAATAATATTAAATAAAGTATTTAGTTAGCCGAAAAACTAAAATAATTTATTGTTAGTGGAATATTTAGTGGGTGGAGTGATTGTGACCATAGAAAGTAGGATGGGATGGAATATAAAAAAGTGGGTGGTTTCTGGTGCCATAGGCTGGGACACAGAATGCGAGATTGGTGCAAAGCGGTCAGTAATATCAATCGCGCAGCTAAATAGGGAAGAAATGAAAGTGTCAGCCTCAATACGGGTGAGAGACAAGTATAGGAATACCCAGGATAGAGCGAATAGTAGAGTAATGGAATAATCATGAGTGAGAGAGGGATTTAAGATCAAATACAGCGTATGATAGGAAACAGTATTGAACCCGCTCAAAACGTTGATCACGAAAAAATAGGTATGGTAAACGACCACATCGTATTTCAAACCAGGGTGGACAAGAGATAGAAGACATGAGCAGGATGAGAAAAGCTTGGTATTGTGTTTAATAAAGCACATGACAGGGTTCTGCCAACGGAGATTTGAATAGGGTTATCAAATGAAAAGGGTGGAATTAAATCAATGCTGGGATCCTTGACGTAAGATACACTTTTAAGTGAAAAGTCATTAAGGGAATAGGAGTGGTGAAGTGGTAAGTGTCGTAAGTTATGTTTCATTTCTAAATATTAAGAACAAGTACAACACGTAGAACCCAATTATAGATAGAATTAATATAATATGTCTGCAGAAGAATACAGACATTCGGGAACGGGGAAGCTGATTTTCGTGTAGAATTTAATATTGTCAGCAAATAGAAGAACTTTAGAATAGGAAAGATAGCTATTGGGAGAATTTATGAATACGATAAAGAGGAGAGAAATTATGTGGCTCTCTTATGAAACACCAGAAAGCAAAGTGAAAGATTGAAAATATCGCCATGAATGTTACAAATTGTTTTTGGTGTGTGAGGTAGTTTAGGACATCTTTAACGTTTTCTTAAAATCAGTTAACACGGAATCTTTCTTGTAAGCTTTCAAAATATAAGTCGTAAAAGAAAAGGTGCTGGTAGATAAAAAATTTAGCGTAATGCCAAAATATTTTTTTATTTGTATGATTTATCAATTCATCATTTAATTCAAATTTAACATATCCATTACAGTGACTTACTCAATGACTAGGTACACTCGAAATCTTCGTAGATTTAGTATTTATAGTAACTATAGTATACATCAGAGCGACTTCTCCAAATTTTTATAATTAGAAGATTAAAAGGACTATACTATGCTACAATACCTGTATCTGTTGCTTCTGTCTTACATAACAGGAAATTTACGTCCCTCAGAAACCATTTATTTTGATTAGTTGTTATTACTAGGTAGTGAAAATGGACAATAAAAACTAAAAGTATTATTTGTGTTCTCTAGTCAATTTTTGAAGCTTTAATTTTTAAGAAATGTTTGAAAAGTTGTAAGTGGTATAGGTATAACTATTTTAATTATATAAGTTATAACTATCAAACAGTTAAAACATTAAAAAAAATCTAGCCGAAAAAATGTTTCTAACTTTAAAATTGACGATGATTAAATTCTCTGAAATGTAAAAACTAAAAAACTAAATGGATTTTTATGAACGTTGTTAAACGAACTATATTATATATTTTTAATATGGAGACAACAAAAGCGGTCCTTAGTAAACACTCCTTTTAAAAAGATTCTGATTTTGATGAGATAGACAGACCAATCTAACATTTATCAAATATTATCTTTATACCTACAAACATTTTTTTTATTACTAGAAATAGATAAATTATTCAAATTATATAGATTTTTTAAGCATATAAAATTGAATCCTATTGGTTAGTCATAATAGTGTCATCTCTTTTTAAATCTTTGAATATTTTTTTTTGGATTCGATATATGCAACTTTTGAAGCATTGCTTTCTCTAGTAAATTGATTAAATCTGACCACTGATCATGTTTCATGTTATACAGTTATATAAACCGATTAATAACTTCCAAATAAAAATATTAATTTTATCATTTATAAACACTGTTTTATTTTATAAAAACCTATAATTATAACTTTTCAGATGCTCCTATTACCAGTTATTGGGTATCGCATATTGCATGTTTTGGCTTCCTAGTCTTATTAAACTCTTCCAACTCCATATTAGTCCGTGGTGTTTACATAGACGCTGAAGAAGACGGTACGCAATGTGTTGATTTTCCGTGTTATTATGTACGGCTCTTAGTTCAGGTAAGAAATATAATAATAATATTAATTTATAAATTATATTAAAATGTGGTTAAATATTTTTACTTATAATACAAAAAAATAATAAGCAACTATGTACACTATAAAGTATAAGTATAAATAATACCACAGCATTGATAACCCCTTAAGCCCCAATATATTTAAATATGAATCACCATTCACCACAATAAACACATTAATATAATATTATTAGTAAATTAGGTTTACATATTAGGAATTTATAATAATTATACAAAGTTTGTTACACCAATGACCAGTCTCACTCTAACAGATTCTATTTTTGTTTTTTATTCTTCAACAAAACAATGGGCTCCATGCCCTTGTTGAATATGTTTATGCGGGGGCCCATGAATAGTTAACAATTTTTTATAAAATATATGTTAAGTATGATTTGTATAAAAAGTTATTTGAAGAAAAGTCAAAAAAAATTTCTTTTTAATTCGAATAATTTAATATACAGTTATAATAGGTATGTTTATCTTACATTACTAAAAGTTAATTTTTGTATAAACTTATATAAAATCAGTTAAATAATACAATATTAAGCCAATAAAACTAAAATAATACTTACAGTTATGCCTTAACTAATTGTTTTGTTCCTCTCTTTTAGAAGAGAAAACGAAAAAAACAAATACGTGTCGACGAAGAAGGTAAAGAGATGGCGCAAATTAAAATTGAAAAGGAAGAGAAAACAGAGGACACAAATGAGAAAATTTTACTTACGAGTGAAAATGGTGACATAACCATTTTAAATGAAATAGAAGAAACATTAAACAACAGTAGTAAAATCGTTTGACACTACAATAACCAACATTAAGGTTTGTACTTTTGGATCTTAGAAGGTATCGTTTTAAAACACACCAAATCCTTTGTGTTTGTTCAAATTAAAATATTTTATTTTTATATTGAAACAATAATTATTACTTATAATTATGTACATACATTTAGCTCGTTTCATTTTTATTGTTTTTTTTTAGTTGTGAAATGTCATAGATTATTTAGTTATTGTGTGAACCAATGTTTTAATATTATATTTTATGTCGACATTGAACTATACATTTTGTAAATAGTACAATATTACATTATATTCGTAGTTGATAATAATATAATAAAATGTATTGAATTTACACATCATATTAGTTTGTTAAATGTGTGCCTTTATTATAATTATAATATTTTTTTTTAATTCTGATGTTTTATAGTTACCTATATATTGAAATTCTATTTTAGTTTCAAGATTATAAAGTTTTGAGTAAATCAAATAATTTATACTTAACTTGAAAATATACCTATTTAAAACATATTGTATTTTACAAAAATGCGTAGTTATCCACGCAGTTGTGTTAATATTTTTATTTTATTTTATATTAGTTATTTGTTTTATATAGAATCTATTACTATTTTAAAAAAAATTATAAAATTATAATAATTTGAGCTTAAATATTTATACTAAATTTTTATTTTTATTTAGATTTTGTTCAACGATTATTTTGAATAGTTATCGATTAGCAATTTGAATAAATTCAATGATAAAGCCTGTGTACTTAAAAGAAGGATAAAAGAGAAAGGATAAGTGGATAACTGTTTTTTGTTTTTAGGAAAAAATGTGTTGGGTGTTGAAGGGAATATTGATAAAGGAATTATAAGAAGGAATAAAATGTGTAGATACGTGTTGAATAGGTAATGACTAGAATTGGGATGTTTATGGCATTAATAACTCTAAAAAAGGTGGGCAAGTGGGTGTACCGCTCTGCTTACGGTAGGTGTCTATTGGAGTCACTGAAATGGATGTGTTAAATTTGAATTCAATAATAAACAATAATTGGATACAAAAACAATTTTGAGCGAAGAAGGTCAGCCTACATTACTCTAAATTAGATTACAATTTATAAAATAAAATATAAATCCTATACACACTAATTAGGTCTGTCAGCCTATATTACTCGATATGTTTTATGTTATTATTACCTACTTACTATTTAAGTAATTTATTTTACTATAAGTAAAACAGTTCGTTAAATTAATTTTAGACGAAAACATTAAATTTTAAAATGTCATTGTGAGTTTAATATATAATCATATATTTTAATAGATTCAAGTACCCAAGAGTAATATTTTTTAAACAACAACGAAATAACTAGGTAAAATCCGTGGTTATATTCTTCGTTTAAGTGTCTAATTCTGTCCATATGTGAACTTATTAAAGTGTCTATAAAAAATTAAGTTAATGTATTTTTTTTGATTTTTTGGTTACGATAAAAACTATTTACCAAAAACCTTATTTTAAATTTCAATCCTTAGTCATCAAAATTGAACATTTTATACATCTTAACTACAAAATAAATTGCAAAATTTTAAAATTTTGTCAAAATTTGAACTTCAAGTGTTAATTCAAAACAAAATCGGGCCTATATGTATCTTTAATATTTTTACTAACTATTAAAACAACTCATAAGGAATCTTGTATTTCAATTTGATCATCTGCTCATAATCTACAATTCATGCAAATATGTCCAAACAATAGTATGCCCTTAAAAAAAACTCAAATTTAATATTATAAAATTCGTTAAAAATTGTATTACTTATTATACTTTAAAAATATATTATACTATAGATACATAAATTTTCTTTGAAATCTAAAAAATAAGAAAATTATCTTTAATGAATAAATAATGTATTCAAAATGACTTATAATATAATCACAAATTTAGTGAAAAAAAATATATCGTCAAAAAAAATGCATTTATTCCTAAAAAAATACAAAAAATTACAAAATAAAATTGAATATAGCTACTTATACGTCATACCAAGTATATTTATGATTTCGTTTACAAAATA